>JAPDVR010000018.1:28967765-29567765 GCA_026230005.1 Gila orcuttii | reverse complement strand
GGGATCAAATAAACAGTGAGAATTATATAATGATATTTTTGATGGCACTCAGTGTAAGTGCTTAATAAAATAAAAACAAAGAATAGATCTGATGAGTTGCGTGATTGAGAGAGTGTTTTATTCAGCCTAATCAATTCTCTATTTTGAGTACATTTACTTTAAGTCGCAAACAATCATGATAACTTTCATATATAAAACAGGAAATACAACAGCAAGAAGTCTTCTAGATCAGCTTCATGTTTAGATATAAGACTAGAAAACAGCTGTTTAATTTATCAGAGCATTCACAAAAAATATATTACAATTTCTCAGATTTATCAGAGCATTAACATATAATATAAATCATTTTATTTATATTATATAAATATATACTGTATACATAAACACATAATATAATATACTATTTATAAAGAAGTCAAAATGCGTAACGTAACTGAAAGGTAAAAGGATTAAGAATTCAACAACATTATATTTTATATATATATATATATACAGGTCCTTCTCAAAAAATTAGCATATTGTGATAAAGTTCATTATTTTCCATAATGTAATGATAAAAATTAAACTTTCATATATTTTAGATTCATTGCACACCAACTGAAATATTTCAGGTCTTTTATTGTTTTAATACTGATGATTTTGGCATACAGCTCATGAAAACCCAAAATTCCTATCTCAAAAAATTAGCATATTTCATCCGACCAATAAAATAAGTGTTTTTAATACAAAAAAAGTCAACCTTCAAATAATTATGTTCAGTTATGCGCTCAATACTTTGTCGGGAATCCTTTTGCAGAAATGACTGCTTCAATGCGGCGTGGCATGGAGGCAATCAGCCTGTGGCACTGCTGAGGTGTTATGGAGGCCCAGGATGCTTCGATAGCGGCCTTAAGCTCATCCAGAGTGTTGGGTTTTGCGTCTCTCAACTTTCTCTTCACAATATCCCACTGATTCTCTATGGGGTTCAGGTCAGGAGAGTTGGCGGCAGGCCAATTGAGCACAGTAATACCATGGTCAGTAAACCATTTACCAGTGGTTTTGGCACTGTGAGCAGGTGCCAGGTCGTGCTGAAAAATGAAATCAGATGGAAGCATGAAGTGCTCCAAAATCTCCTGATAGCTAGCTGCATTGACCCTGCCCTTGATAAAACACAGTGGACCAACACCAGCAGCTGACATGGCACCCCAGACCATCACTGACTGTGGGTACTTGACACTGGACTTCAGGCATTTTGGCATTTCCTTCTCCCCAGTCTTCCTCCAGACTCTGGCACCTTGATTTCCGAATGACATGCAAAATTTGTATTTTGTACTTTGTACTTACAAAAAGTACTTTGGACCACTGAGCAACAGTCCAGTGCTGCTTCTCTGTAGCCCAGGTCAGGTGCTTCTGCCGCTGTTTCTGGTTCAAAAGTGGCTTGACCTGGGGAATGCGGCACCTGTAGCCCATTTCCTGCACACGCCTGTGCACGGTGGCTCTGGATGTTTCTACTCCAGACTCAGTCCACTGCTTCCGCAGGTCCCCCAAGGTCTGGAATCGGTCCTTCTCCACAATCTTCCTCAGGGTCCGGTCACCTCTTCTCGTTGTGCAGCGTTTTTTGCCACACTTTTTCCTTCCCACAGACTTCCCACTGAGGTGCCTTGATACAGCACTCTGGGAACAGCCTATTTGTTCAGAAATTTCTTTCTGTGTCTTACCCTCTTGCTTGAGGGTGTCAATGATGGCCTTCTGGACAGCAGTCAGGTCGGCAGTCTTACCCATGATTGCTGTTTTGAGTAATGAAACAGGCTGGGAGTTTTTAAAAGCCTCAGGAATCTTTTGCAGGTGTTTAGAGTTAATTAGTTGATTCAGATGATTAGGTTAATAGCTCGTTTAGAGAACCTTTTCATGATATGCTAATTTTTTGAGATAGGAATTTTGGGTTTTCATGAGCTGTATGCCAAAATCATCAGTATTAAAACAATAAAAGACCTGAAATATTTCAGTTGGTGTGCAATGAATCTAAAATATATGAAAGTTTAATTTTTATCATTACATTATGGAAAATAATTAACTTTATCACAATATGCTATTTTTTTTAGAAGGACCTGTATATGGGCCATTCTACAAAATTGGTTCAAAGAGTTGGAAATGTCTTGGGAAAAAAAAAAGTGTATTTTTCCACAAATTTTTTATGTATGCAAATTGTATAATATCCAAGGTACACATTTCTAGTAATTGTGCAGTTAATTATCATATTGTATTTTCAGAAAGTTTTGGAATATTTTTCCTCTCCCCAAGTTTGTCATTCCGAAACACAATATTAAATAATTTAATAAGAAGGCTTATTTTGACCTATTAATATTTTGTTTACATCTACCTTGTAAATATATTTTGCTATTTTGAAAAAAAGTTTTCACAGGTAAATCAATAACAATTTTAACTATTTCAAGTTTAATTTATAAGATTTGTTGTATTTTGAACCCAATCTTTCTTTGTAAAAGGTATTAAGTTAATCATACTGATTTCCAAGTTAAGGATTCATTAGTTTGAATATACATTGAACCAAACACTATAATAACATCGATCTTAGTTGATAATTCAGTATACTTTATTTTAGACAAAACATCCATGTTTAGGTCGTGAAGGCACATTTTCTGTAGTGACAGTAATGTTTTGGTAGCGACCACATCACGTTACAGAATTTTAACTCACATACTTAAACACTACTAAAACATACTAAGATACTAATGATTTATTAACTGTACTAAAATTGTTTAGTTCCCCCAAATGGTTCCCTTTATGTTCCCTTTTGTCACTATCAAAACAATGATGACATGTTTCGGCCATGACCGTTTCGGTAGTGACAATTTAAGATACTTTTGAGCCTAGTTCAAAGATGCTGCTAAGCACATGATTAACTTGCACAGTTCTGAACAGTTGTACACAAAAACAAAATTTTATTGAATAACACTAAAAAAAACATGTCACAACCAAAACTTCGCCACATATTTTGGTAGTGACAATTTAAGATACTTTTGAGCCTAGGTCAACGATGATAGCCAGCACATGGTTACCTAGGACAGTTCTGAACAGTTGTACACACACAAAAAATAAATTGTATGGAATAGCACTCAAAAAAGTTTCCTTAATTGCAAAAAAAAGGTGTTTGGTAGTGACGTCCCTTAAAGTTACACACAGAATTTCAGACTTTTGAACACATTTCCCTCAAAATGATGGTACCTATCTACAATGAAAGCGAGGCTATGAGAGAGAGGAACATAGGAATGTTTCCTGATCAAAAATGTAGGGGTGTGGTTGAAATCAGTCTCAGCCAATAGACTAAAACACACACTGTTTTGGTAGTGACATGAAAATGCGGGACACATTTTTTTTACATAAAGTTTCATGATTTAAAAATAAAATATAAAACAAATGTTTTTTTTTTTACTTTACTTTTTAAAAGAAATCAAAAAGATATTTTTAAAAACAACAATGGAAAAAATTGAAAAATATATTTCAATATCATTTTCACAAGTTGAAGTTTAGGGTTCGGGACAGCCACCTCCCAATTGAAAGTACCCAATAAATTATGATTTGATATATATTAAGCTTACTTATTTAAAATATTATTGTGGGATTCAATAGATAATAGAAGGATCTTAGTAAACATCTAAAATGTTAATATCTGAATGCTTTTTAAATTAGTTTTTTGGTTGTCGGACAGCAGTTTGCACCAATTCTGTAGAATGGTCCATATATATATATATATATATATATATATATATACTGATATATATATATATATATATATATATACTGATATATATATATATATATATATATATATATATATATACAGGTCCTTCTCAAAAAAATAGCATATTGTGATAAAGTTCATTATTTTCCATAATGTAATGATAAAAATTAAACTTTCATATATTTTAGATTCATTGCACACCAACTGAAATATTTCAGGTCTTTTATTGTTTTAATACTGATGATTTTGGCATACAGCTCATGAAAACCCAAAATTCCTGTCTCAAAAAATTAGCATATCATGAAAAGGTTCTCTAAACGAGCTATTAACCTAATCATCTGAATCAACTAATTAACTCTAAACACCTGCAAAATATTCCTGAGGCTTTTAAAAACTCCCAGCCTGTTTCATTACTCAAAACCGCAATCATGGGTAAGACTGCCGACCTGACTGCTGTCCAGAAGGCCATCATTGACACCCTCAAGCAAGAGGGTAAGACACAGAAAGAAATTGCGGCGTGGCATAGAGGCAATCAGCCTGTGGCACTGCTGAGGTGTTATGGAGGCCCAGGATGCTTCGATAGCGGCCTTAAGCTCATCCAGAGTTTTGGGTCTTGCGTCTCTCAACTTTCTCTTCACAATATCCCACAGATTCTCTATGGGGTTCAGGTCAGGAGAGTTGGCAGGCCAATTGAGCACAGTAATACCATGGTCAGTAAACCATTTACCAGTGGTTTTGGCACTGTGAGCAGGTGCCAGGTCGTGCTGAAAAATGAAATCTTCATCTCCATAAAGCTTTTCAGCAGATGGAAGCATGAAGTGCTCCAAAATCTCCTGATAGCTAGCTGCATTGACCCTGCCCTTGATAAAACACAGTGGACCAACACCAGCAGCTGACATGGCACCCCAGACCATCACTGACTGTGGGTACTCCAGTGCTGCTTATCTGTAGCCCAGGTCAGGCGCTTCTGCCGCTGTTTCTGGTTCAAAAGTGGCTTGACCTGGGGAATGCGGCACCTGTAACCCATTTCCTGCACACGCCTGTGCACGGTGGCTCTGGATGTTTCTACTCCAGACTCAGTCCACTGCTTCCGCAGGTCCCCCAAGGTCTGGAATCGGTCCTTCTCCACAATCTTCCTCAGGGTCCGGTCACCTCTTCTCGTTGTGCAGCGTTTTTTGCCACACTTTTTCCTTCCCACAGACTTCCCACTGAGGTGCCTTGATACAGCACTCTGGGAACAGCCTATTTGTTCAGAAATTTCTTTCTGTGTCTTACCCTCTTGCTTGAGGTTGTCAATGATGGCCTTCTGGACAGCAGTCTTACCCATGATTGCGGTTTTGAGTAATGAAACAGGCTGGGAGTTTTTAAAAGCCTCAGGAATCTTTTGCAGGTGTTTAGAGTTAATTAGTTGATTCAGATGATTAGGTTAATAGCTCGTTTAGAGAACCTTTTCATGATATGCAAATTTTTTGAGACAGGAATTTTGGGTTTTCATGAGCTGTATGCCAAAATCATCAGTATGAAAACAATAAAAGACCTGAAATATTTCAGTTGGTGTGCAATGAATCTAAAATATATGAAAGTTTAATTTTTATCATTACATTATGGAAAATAATTAACTTTATCACAATATGCTATTTTTTTTAGAAGGACCTGTATATGGGCCATTCTACAAAATTGGTTCAAAGAGTTGGAAATGTCTTGGGAAAAAAAAAAGTGTATTTTTCCACAAATTTTTTATGTATGCAAATTGTATAATATCCAAGGTACACATTTCTAGTAATTGTGCAGTTAATTATCATATTGTATTTTCAGAAAGTTTTGGAATATTTTTCCTCTCCCCAAGTTTGTCATTCCGAAACACAATATTAAATAATTTAATAAGAAGGCTTATTTTGACCTATTAATATTTTGTTTACATCTACCTTGTAAATATATTTTGCTATTTTGAAAAAAAGTTTTCACAGGTAAATCAATAACAATTTTAACTATTTCAAGTTTAATTTATAAGATTTGTTGTATTTTGAACCCAATCTTTCTTTGTAAAAGGTATTAAGTTAATCATACTGATTTCCAAGTTAAGGATTCATTAGTTTGAATATACATTGAACCAAACACTATAATAACATCGATCTTAGTTGATAATTCAGTATACTTTATTTTAGACAAAACATCCATGTTTAGGTCGTGAAGGCACATTTTCTGTAGTGACAGTAATGTTTTGGTAGCGACCACATCACGTTACAGAATTTTAACTCACATACTTAAACACTACTAAAACATACTAAGATACTAATGATTTATTAACTGTACTAAAATTGTTTAGTTCCCCCAAATGGTTCCCTTTATGTTCCCTTTTGTCACTATCAAAAGAATGATGACATGTTTCGGCCATGACCGTTTCGGTAGTGACAATTTAAGATACTTTTGAGCCTAGTTCAAAGATGCTGCTAAGCACATGATTAACTTGCACAGTTCTGAACAGTTGTACACAAAAACAAAATTTTATTGAATAACACTAAAAAAAACATGTCACAACCAAAACTTCGCCACATATTTTGGTAGTGACAATTTAAGATACTTTTGAGCCTAGGTCAACGATGATAGCCAGCACATGGTTACCTAGGACAGTTCTGAACAGTTGTACACACACAAAAAATAAATTGTATGGAATAGCACTCAAAAAAGTTTCCTTAATTGCAAAAAAAAGGTGTTTGGTAGTGACGTCCCTTAAAGTTACACACAGAATTTCAGACTTTTGAACACATTTCCCTCAAAATGATGGTACCTATCTACAATGAAAGCGAGGCTATGAGAGAGAGGAACATAGGAATGTTTCCTGATCAAAAATGTAGGGGTGTGGTTGAAATCAGTCTCAGCCAATAGACTAAAACACACACTGTTTTGGTAGTGACATGAAAATGCGGGACACATTTTTTTTACATAAAGTTTCATGATTTAAAAATAAAATATAAAACAAATGTTTTTTTTTTTACTTTACTTTTTAAAAGAAATCAAAAAGATATTTTTAAAAACAACAATGGAAAAAATTGAAAAATATATTTCAATATCATTTTCACAAGTTGAAGTTTAGGGTTCGGGACAGCCACCTCCCAATTGAAAGTACCCAATAAATTATGATTTGATATATATTAAGCTTACTTATTTAAAATATTATTGTGGGATTCAATAGATAATAGAAGGATCTTAGTAAACATCTAAAATGTTAATATCTGAATGCTTTTTAAATTAGTTTTTTGGTTGTCGGACAGCAGTTTGCACCAATTCTGTAGAATGGTCCATATATATATATATATATATATATATATATATACTGATATATATATATATATATATATATATACTGATATATATATATATATATATATATATATATATATACAGGTCCTTCTCAAAAAAATAGCATATTGTGATAAAGTTCATTATTTTCCATAATGTAATGATAAAAATTAAACTTTCATATATTTTAGATTCATTGCACACCAACTGAAATATTTCAGGTCTTTTATTGTTTTAATACTGATGATTTTGGCATACAGCTCATGAAAACCCAAAATTCCTGTCTCAAAAAATTAGCATATCATGAAAAGGTTCTCTAAACGAGCTATTAACCTAATCATCTGAATCAACTAATTAACTCTAAACACCTGCAAAATATTCCTGAGGCTTTTAAAAACTCCCAGCCTGTTTCATTACTCAAAACCGCAATCATGGGTAAGACTGCCGACCTGACTGCTGTCCAGAAGGCCATCATTGACACCCTCAAGCAAGAGGGTAAGACACAGAAAGAAATTGCGGCGTGGCATAGAGGCAATCAGCCTGTGGCACTGCTGAGGTGTTATGGAGGCCCAGGATGCTTCGATAGCGGCCTTAAGCTCATCCAGAGTTTTGGGTCTTGCGTCTCTCAACTTTCTCTTCACAATATCCCACAGATTCTCTATGGGGTTCAGGTCAGGAGAGTTGGCAGGCCAATTGAGCACAGTAATACCATGGTCAGTAAACCATTTACCAGTGGTTTTGGCACTGTGAGCAGGTGCCAGGTCGTGCTGAAAAATGAAATCTTCATCTCCATAAAGCTTTTCAGCAGATGGAAGCATGAAGTGCTCCAAAATCTCCTGATAGCTAGCTGCATTGACCCTGCCCTTGATAAAACACAGTGGACCAACACCAGCAGCTGACATGGCACCCCAGACCATCACTGACTGTGGGTACTCCAGTGCTGCTTATCTGTAGCCCAGGTCAGGCGCTTCTGCCGCTGTTTCTGGTTCAAAAGTGGCTTGACCTGGGGAATGCGGCACCTGTAACCCATTTCCTGCACACGCCTGTGCACGGTGGCTCTGGATGTTTCTACTCCAGACTCAGTCCACTGCTTCCGCAGGTCCCCCAAGGTCTGGAATCGGTCCTTCTCCACAATCTTCCTCAGGGTCCGGTCACCTCTTCTCGTTGTGCAGCGTTTTTTGCCACACTTTTTCCTTCCCACAGACTTCCCACTGAGGTGCCTTGATACAGCACTCTGGGAACAGCCTATTTGTTCAGAAATTTCTTTCTGTGTCTTACCCTCTTGCTTGAGGTTGTCAATGATGGCCTTCTGGACAGCAGTCTTACCCATGATTGCGGTTTTGAGTAATGAAACAGGCTGGGAGTTTTTAAAAGCCTCAGGAATCTTTTGCAGGTGTTTAGAGTTAATTAGTTGATTCAGATGATTAGGTTAATAGCTCGTTTAGAGAACCTTTTCATGATATGCAAATTTTTTGAGACAGGAATTTTGGGTTTTCATGAGCTGTATGCCAAAATCATCAGTATGAAAACAATAAAAGACCTGAAATATTTCAGTTGGTGTGCAATGAATCTAAAATATATGAAATTTTAATTTTTATCATTACATTATGGAAAATAATTAACTTTATCACAATATGCTAATTTTTTTAGAAGGACCTGTATATATTAGTAACTCTGTGTAAAACTCTGTGTCCCTCACATTATGCTTAGGCCTGCGTATTTAGTTTTATAAACAGCCTGAATGTGTTTTGTTTGCTTAGTTTCCATGTGTGATGCGCCGTGACGTCACTCAGCTCCAGCACAGCAACAAAGGAGGATGCGGAGCACCGTGCGGGAGCCAAATCCCGTTAAAATGCTTTTCTTTTGCCTTACGAGGCCGACATAGCACACAACCATGTAACAACTGGCCATATTTATATGGATAAATGAAGTGGCGTAGGATTCGTTGGAGGAAGCGGGGGGAGAGAGAGAATGTACTGGGTTGCTGGTTTCGCCTCCTCCCGGTCGTTCGTGGTTGATCTCGGCCGGAATCAGAGCCCGTCGTTCGGGTTGTGTGGCGCTGATGAGCGTCACTTATTTTATGGGGACATAGTTGCCGTCCCTGTGCAGGATCTCGGTGGGATCATGTCGGGATTGGTATCGGATTCCTGGTGGAGGAAGACGCTTTACATCACTGGAGGTGCCCTGCTGGCTGCGGCTGCGTATCTACTGCACGAGCTGCTCTCCATCAGGTCAGTGATTTGGCCTACAGTGAATGTGATGTCATATGATGTATGAAATTACCATCTGTTATTGTTAATAATATCGCATCATAAATGCTTTATACATTTGAACCTGGAAAATTTAAATATTAGTACGCATGGTAGAGTAGTGCCAGTTCCAGTGTTTTGTTTTTTGTGTAGGCTAGAGTGTTTTGTTTGAGCTCGCGTCAAGTCACGTTTTCTAGATTACATGCACTAACGGTTTTCGGCCGCACTGGAGCTTATGAAAACGCCCTGTCATCATTATTCAGCTGGAATTTCTCTTGTTTACATTAGCATAGAACAACAGCAGCACCTTAATAAATTCGTTTCTTGTGTAAATGACGCGCCATATTATGCGGCACGTGATCGTGACTGTTTACTTCACTGGATCGCGATGTCCTTGAGTTGTATTGTACAAGCGACCTTTATTGCTGGCCATTACCTAATAAATTCAGGTGAGCTGCTATGCTGTTGGAAGTCTTAACTTACAGACTTACAGCTGTTTTAATGTGGCGAGAGACGTTCTCATCCTCATTGAATACTTCACTGGGGGATTTCAGCACCTTAAGCAGTGGACAGCGTCATGTTGGAGTCCTCAGCTCTGCAGCATTCAATTCATTCTGATGCTTTACGCTTTATTATCTATTCAATTTACCACAGAATGAAAATTAGGCTTTGATATTGAATTAAAAGGACAAATGTGTGCAATAAACAAACATTAGACATAAATAGACATTGTTAGTGCATCAGAATGTTCATTTTAGTCACATGGAAGCATCTGAAATGTAAAGCTTAGAGGGTGAGTGGAGTTCTTTCAAAACTGAATGGCCTTTTTAGACTAATTGGGAAAATAAGTCCTGGAGTGTGTTGTTTTGGCCTGGTTAATGACATGTAACAGTTTGCTAAAGGGATAGTTCACCCAAAAATGTAAATTCTGTCATTAATTTTGGCTACTCACCCTCATGATCAGCGAACATAAAAAAAAGCTCTACCGAACCTGCTTGATGCGCGAGAACAAACCTCATTGTTTGTTGCAGACGCTCAAAGGTGCTGCGTAACACACAAGAATGAATCTCACTTGCACGTCAAGCAAGCATGCAAACCTCCTGTTTATCATAACTGATGTGTCAGTTGATTAACTTATTTCTGAGTAAAATTCTAAATTCAACCTGTTCATCATATAAAGCGATTGTTTCTCTTCAGAAAATTTGGACCGCTTGATTCATATGAATTAGTTTTACGATCTCTTAATGAACTTTTTGAAAAAGTAAAATCAAAGTGGTAGTTGCGTAGCTGTCAATGGAGGGTCAGAAAGCTCTCAGATTTAATCAAAAAGATCTTAATTTGTGTTCCGAAGATGAAAGAAAGTCTTACAGGTTTGGAACGACATGAGGGTGACTGAGTAATTAATGACATCATTTTCATTTTTGGGTGAACTATCCCTTTAACTCTAAGAATTACGTACCATAAAGCAATGCATAAGGTAAACTTTCTGTTACCATTATGCTTAATTACAGACCCACATGTGTAATACACTGTAACTACTCATGTTATGCAATCATTATGCAAATTAATCTCCAAACAGTTTTTGTATATTATTTGTAGAGTGTAGAAATCATGATTGCTTTTTATTAATGATGGCTAAATGTGGACAGACTTGTCCTGTTTTAGATTATTTATTGAGATGAAAGAATTTGAATTTTGCAGCCTGTTGTTTCTAAAGTTGTTTGTGATCAGAATAGGACTAGGTTGTGTTTTTCTGAAAGCTCAGGCTTGGACTTGTATTTGCTGCTTGTAAAATAAGACCTGCCTGTGTGTGTCCTCCCACACATCCTGCTGTTTCCTCATAATTACAGTATAAGTTGTTTACCACTGCACTCCACAAGATTTTTGGGGGCTAAATGGCTGCTTTTAAGGCTATATTGTGTTCCTGTAAAACCATTTTCTCTCTGTACTTCAACTGGTAAAGCATGACGCTTTGCAATGCCAGGGTGATGGATTCTCCCAGGGAACAAATATGATATAATGATAAAATGCGCACCGTAAATATGCTGTAAGTCATTTTAGATAAAAAAGCATGGCAAATGAATACATGTGAATTTCTGTTACATATGTCTGACTCTGATATTTAACCATCAGTATTTTGACTTACTATACATTTGTTCATATCAAAATCTCGAATAGATTGGTCTGATTTTACAATCTGTGTTTGATCGCCTCCTTACAGGAAAGAGCAAGAATTGGATTCTAAAGACGCCATCATCCTTCACCAGTTCTCCAGGCCAAAAAATGGGGTGCCAAGCCTGTCACCTTTCTGCCTGAAAATGGAGACATATCTGCGCATGGTCGATCTGCCCTATCAAGTATGCATGAAGGAGCAGTATGGATTATGGATTTCTTTTGATCAGTGGTTACATGCAGTTATTAGAAGTGGCACCATCTGCTGTTGAAGTGTCAATGAAATTCATGAAAGCCCTTAGAAAATAGGATTGTTTTTATTTTATTCACATCCAGATGCTCCAGAATAAAGATTATTATTATCATTATTATTATTATTCACATCTTTTCACCCTGTTTCTTTCACCATTATGTTTCTTTCATTGCAGAATTACTTTGACGGAAGCCTCTCTTCCCAGGGCAAGATGCCTTGGGTTGAGTATAACTACGAGCAGGTATGTGGAACTGAATTTATAATTGACTTTCTGGAGGAGAAACTTGGTATGAGCTTGAACAAGAGTCTGAGCGCTCAGGAGCAGGCGGTGGCGCGGGCCATCACCACCATGGTAGAGGAACACTTGTACTGGTGAGTCATGTGGTTGCATTCAGAATGAGTCACTCTCCTGCTACTGAGCCGTTGCTGGATTGTGAGTGACAAATATGCACTTACTGATTATTGACTAGAGCAGGGGCTTCTATGGATGTCATGCTGGGATATAGACAGAAAATCTGGATTATAACACTGGAGGGTTGTGGTCAGGAAATGAACCTTTGAAGAAAAATGCAATTGCATTTTTGATGCAAGGGCTTAAATATGGTATACAAAAATAATTATTACCCAAAAGCATCATTCGTCCTTTAGGTTGGTGAATATATATTTACATTTATAATAATACAATTATTAAAAAAAAAATTTTTTTTTTTTTAATTAATTAAATAAATGAAATACATATAATTTATTTTTAACTTTAAAAATGTGTATATATATCATTCTATCAAATAGTAATGATTTTTTGTCTGAACTTTAGACTTGGTACTTATTTTATTTAGTACGACTTGTCCAGAAGTATAAAGCTGGCATACACATTACTGATTTTAACTAGACCTTAGTAGATTAGTAATCTTCAGCATTTTTGTAATACTTAATCAAAGGGAATGTTCTTTTTATGAAAAATATTTAAAATGTTCTATTCCAAATTATTGGAATATTTCAATTTGTAAGATTTCAATCCTTAAAAAACAGCCATTTCTGTTTGCACAATAAAATCAATGAACAGTTGTACGAGTCCGTAATAGTAAACCATTAAAATAAAAAATATGCATGATAAGCCTGGAGTTTACAGCTGGCAAGATTTTCAGTGCAAGCATCAGATTTATCAAATTAATGACTCGTGCTGAAACATTCTCCTACACATTGGGTATATTAGAGTAAGCATTATACTGAGGGGAAAAATCAAGGTGGGGGAAGAACAATGGTATAGACATTCTTTTCTTACAACCTAATCTACTCCTCTTCATTGCTTTTGCATTATTAGCTCCCTTGAAATTATAATTTTTTCTTTTCTTTTTTTCTTGTGCATTCTGTCTTCACATAGTCAGAAACGCTTTACACTGTGCTATATATAGGCTCCCACATGGCTATTGATTGAATAATTCATGGGTTTAAATATCTGTCCACTTCAGAGTGGTGTTGTGTATGTCAGCTGAAAAGCTTGCTGAGCTGGGACATTTATTGAGCTTTGAATAAGAGTTATGGATGTCATGCTGGGATATTGACATAAAAAATGGATTATAACACTAGTTTGTTTTGGTCAAGAAATTAACCTCCTTACATACTTGACCCATTTAAATAAAAATACCTAGTGATATCATATTAAGAAATGGTGTGTAGCATACAGTAATTTTTCATTGAATTTATGTATTATGTCATTACAAATTAAAATGCCATGTTGGTCAATGCAACATGTATGAATAAAGTCGTTATGTTGGCGCAGAACTTGCACACTGAAGCTTTGAATGTGATTAAAACCTGATGAAAGGCTGATTGTAAATTCCAAGTGGTGAGTTCAAAGCCATGAACCCAAAAAGCGCTTGAAGACATTTTGGATGAACGACTTTTATTAACGCTTTGCCTAGTGTGCAAAGAAGTTAATTAGAAGACAGATTTAATTAATTTGATTCAGATAATCACAGAGCAGAGAATTAATTCAAAGTTTAATCTCAAAGGCCAAACTGAGTTTGTTTTCTGTGTGTTATTGAAGCTGCACTCAGTTATAATAAACTCTGAATTATAAATAAGCCCATGTTATGATGAATCGCTTGTACCAATTCTTTTTTTGTAGATTTCCTCATTTACAAGTTGTTTTGGATAAAAGCAGCTGCTAAATAAATGTATTATGCATTTAAATATACAGTACATCATATATATGTTTACATACAGTAAAGTTTTAAAATATGTTAGTCTAAACTACCGTACACTCTATTCTATGGTTATACTGCATGTTATAATGCACTTACTATGTCAAATCTGCATTGAAATCCATAAAAAAAAAATCTTTCAGGTTTTTATCTTTAATCAAAACGAATCTACATGGTTTTGTGAAGTCTCATCAAATACATTGTCATAGAAAAATGACAATATAAAAGCCAATTACTCATATAATAATTATTACTATTATTAAAGGGGTTGTCTTCATTATATGAACTTTTTTCCCCACAGTACAAATTACTATACATATTTATGAAGGAAATCACCTCTAATTCACTCTTCTCTCTCTTGTCCTCACAGGACCATTGCATACTGTCAGTGGGTGGATAATGTTCAGCAGACTCAGAGGATGCTGGACCTTCCCGGACCCCTCAGTGACCTGCTCAAATGGACCCTGTGTCAGCTGACTGGTGGGATTGTAAAGAGGGAGATGTACTGTCATGGCATTGGCTGCTTCACTAAAGAGGAGGTTTACGCCCTCATGGAGAAGGACATGCGCACACTGGCCACACTGCTAGGTGATGAGAACAAGAAATAGAGCTTTAAAGTAGCATGTTTTTCTGATGTGATCACAATGTTTAAAGGTACACTATGTGAATTTAAAAAACAAAACTGTATGCATTTCGCAGAAGAATATTGTTTTGGTTGTGCTTCGGCTCTGCATGACTGTGCGGATGTGAACCGTGAACTAAAAAAAGATAGAGATATTATCCTACTGCTCATAAAACATTCACTACTAGGCTTAAGAGATATAACTAGTTTAGATGGAAAGGATCTCTAGCTGACCAGCTGAAGACGTTACTGTAGCTATACTCATTAATAGACATGGTACTTCCTTGAAAATAAATTCCAGCACAGCACTACAACAACCCATAATGAAATGACCCTTCCCAATAATAATTCTTTATAATGAACTCTGTTAAAGAGCTACATATGGCAAATTTACACCATCTCCGTGTCAATTTTACTTCATTTCAAACCTCTCAGTTCTCAGCATCTCCAAAAAGCCAAGCCAATGCTGAATATCGTTTTATTACGAGCTCTGCCTGTTGCAGTCTCTTTTTGCAAACAGACTCTCCTCTGCTCATTGTGACAACTAATGTATGCCATTCCCACAGCATACACGCATAAAAGTAGCCGGAGCAAATATAAATGTCTATATTTACCAATATGATGAGACACACATGGGCGAGTGACGTATGTACACAACTACGTCAATAAATGCTACATTTTTAATTAATGCTGTTTTTTTAGTTCATATTCATAAAATACTCCTGAAAAAATATAAAAATCACAGATTCAACAAAAATATTAAACACCTCAATCGTTTTCAACATCGACAAGAAATGTTTCCTAAAGACCAAATTAGCATATTATAATGATTTCTGAAGGATCAGATGACACTGACTAATTATATTTTAAAATATATTCAAGAAAAGTTATTTTAACTTGTTTGGTTATAATAGTTCCCAGTCTTACTGTTTATATATATTTTTTGAAAAAATAAATGCAGCCTTGGTGAGCATAAGAGACTTATTTCAAAAACATTTTAAAAAATCGTACTTTGAACGGTAGTGTAACTGTTTATTCCAGGCCATAAAACTGTAATTTGAATTGTTTTAAAAAAATATATATATATATAAGCCAATTTGAAGGCTTCCACTTGAAAAAATGAAGACACAATATTTTACATACTTGTCACCACATGGAATTGTAGTTTCATATAATCCATATCCATCTGATCCAACTGAATAAACCAAAGGTTATAAATATTTTGGATGGATGGAAGGTAATGTGTTTCTGAAACAATTTTAAAGAAGTCTGTTGTTTGTCTTACATTATGGCTGGGGGTTAATATTTATTTTCTGGACTTCCAGGGGATAAGAAGTACATCATGGGTCCCAAACTGTCCAGTGTGGATGCCACAGTGTTCGGTCACCTTGCGCAAGCCATGTGGACGCTGCCTGGAACCCGGCCCGAGCAGCTCATTAAAGGTGACCAAGACCTCACAACTGCAGTTTTGCACTCCTAATAGAAACGTAACGCTCCGCATCAGTCACAGAAATTATTGCCTGGCCGATTAAAACATAAGTAGTAATATTTGGAGGACAAAAGGGAGATTCATGCATGTCTTGTGTTTTGGATGTTGTGGTTTTTAAAGGGACAGTTTATCCAATAATGTCATTATTTTCTCAACCTCATGATGTTCCAAACATGCATGGATTTCTTTCTTCCATAAAACAAGAAAGGAGATGTTAGACAGAATATTCAAATTGTTCTATTCTATACAATGTTAGTGAATGGGGATGTGTTCTCTAAGGAGGACAAAAAAAGTAAGATTTTCAACTAATTGCATAAATGAAGGTCTGTTTGTGATCATATGGCTTTAGAATATATTTAACATAAAGTGCACAAGTCTTTTGGATTTTGTTTATGGTACTTTGGGGTACATTTGTTATTTTTGGAGCTTTAATTGTTTCAAAAAAAGAGCAGCATGAACCTTCTGAATAACATCTTTTGTGTTCCATGGAAGAAAGAAAATTAAACAGGTTTGGGAAAAATGAGTAAGGTATTGGAATTTTATTTTTTTTGGATAATCTACCGGTATTTAAAATGTTTGTGCCCTTCCATGGCAGTTTGTTGAATGTAATTATTCACTTTTTCCACTAGGTGGCATTATAAGCATTTATTTGTGCTTCTGCATTCCAGTTCAGTCACATACACAGAATGCCAATTCACCACGCAGTATAGAAATATTTTGCTGTATTCTTAATAAAATTACACTCTTAGATAAAAAGATTCTAGTTCTATATAGAACCCTAGAGTGCCTGACTCAGATTTAAATAATCATTTATGCCAAAAAGCTTCTATATAAGGAGAAATGTCTTAAATGATTGCATAGTACTTTCATGCTTAACGGGTTTATTTTTTTGTTGTTAATCGCCATTCATCTAACCCTTTTTGACATATTTCAAGAAAGCTACACAAACAATTATGTCTATCTGTGCACAGGAGAACTGATCAACCTCGCCATGTACTGTGAGCGCATACGGAGGAAGTTCTGGCCCGAATGGTTTGTGGACTTAGAGGACTTCTGTTATGACAGCGACAATGACAGCAGCGGGACGCCCTCCTGCCTGCTGGACCTTGGTCTATTTTCCAGGACCGACACTTTAGAGGAGAGCGATCTAAGCCTGCCTTCACACAGTAACTCAAACTCTCAAGACTCAGACCACTCTGGACGCTCGCTCTCAGACTCTGACATTGAAGTAGATGGCTCAGATGTGGAGCAAGTCAAGGATTAAATCTAAAAGAGGTGGTTGTTGTTATTTGCTGGCACACAAAACTGATATTGATAATTCATGCCTGGATAAATCATACTTTGATGGACCTGAAGTAAAAACAAAACGTGTGTATACAACTTGACATCAGTCATGGACAAGTAAAAGTCGGATGCTCGCTTTAGTTCCCGTTGTGAAACATGTAAAAGACCATCCGTTCTCAGTTGTACATTTTGGACGGTTACGTTTGTAAAAACATTATATCTCATCCATCTTTCTCAGATGTTTTAAATTACAACAGTTAATTTGTCCACAGTTTCAGTATGGTTTTGAATTGGCTTTCATTTCTAGGAAACAACTGAATTGAAATTCAACTCATTGAATTTGTAAGACCAGTCAAGGCATTTCTCTCAAATGTTGATCAAACATTTGCTCCAGAACAGAATCATGTAGTAAAACATTAGCTTGCTTGATTCTAGGATGTTTGTGTGAGGTTGAGAGTTAAATTTTTTCTGTGTGAATGCCTCTCTTCTGTTTAAAGTCGGCATGAAACGGAAGTTGAGATAGTCTTTTCTTCCCTATTGTGATGTATATCCGAGTGAAACGGCTTCTCAAACAAGTAAAAATGTCGGAATTGACTGGATCGTTGTGGTTTGCTATTGGTCGACCTCATGTGAGTGACAGGTCGTCCCACCGTTGCGGCAGCAAACATGTCATCAGAGAAGAGATGAAGTTACAAGAGTGAGGGGAAGTTATTTAGATTATGAGGGCACATGAATTTATTTATTTATTATAAATCCTGCACTATTCCATTTAAGATTTGTCTTTAAACCTTATAACACCTGCTCCCAGGTCAGCTAAAGTACTTAAAAATAGGACTAATGAATATTTATAAAGCTTAAACACAAAATAACAAAATGAGAATCCAATCTTCACAAATATTTAGGCTACAATAGAACAGAATCCCTTCCTATAATTTGTTTTGGTTATAGCTCCTGTGTGTGTCATCAGTGTCAGCTGACTCTTGATCAGTCTGAATGGTGCTTAATACCTGTGTGCCTGACTGCAACCATTTGTATGTGTGTGACAGTCTTTTCTCTTCATCCCCATGTGTCTCTTTCCGTTTTGGTTCTGTTAAACAGACCTGCTTTGCATGTCACCACCAGAGGGCACTGTGACCATTCACATATTGAGGTGGTCCTATGCAGCCACTTGTATTGCCTTTGCGGGCATCACTTCAAGTTTCTGCCTTAAAAGAATATTTCTAAATATTAATAACAACAGTAAACCTCTAGTGAAAACTAAGCTGTCAGCTTTGGTGGAGTCTGATTATACATTTTCTTTATCCAAGTGTCTGATTTGTGTACCAAAGTGTAATGCGTGCAGATTTGCCTTAGTTGAGGGAAAATTGTTGTGATCAACAGCACCATGATGAGATCACCCTCTTTCTGTTGAATTTACTTGAAACCCAAGCCTGTACTAAATGAAATTATTTAAATCCCTGTATGGTTCGATCTTTTATGCAGAATTCTGTTTTTTACTTTCCATATTGTTGTTTTGCACATTTTAGATTATTGGACAATGTAAAGTTGGATGGATGGAAATATGAGAGGACTTAAAACAGGGTCCTTACAATCAGTGGGATGTGTTATATGTGTGTGTATGATATACAGTAGCTAAATGTAATACATCATTTACCTGCATGTGTTTGTGTGAGCTGGTGTAAAGTGCACCAGTGGAAATCTTTATTCCCTGCATAAATCCAAAGTTAAATACACGTCGTAAACTCAAGTCTCATATTAATTTTGTGTTAATATTACTTGATTTTGCAGATTATTTTTCGATATAAAGTAGCCTAACAAAAAAAAAATTAAGCTTTTTCATTGACTAAAGGAGATGCACAACTAAAAATTGTCATTTTGATTTATAACAGTTTTATAACAGCCAAATTCACATTCAAAAATGTGCATTAACCAATGCATTTTAATTCTACCCTGTGATATATGTTTATTAATAGACTTTTAGAGATGTGTCTGTGTGTTGAGAACATAGCTGGATTATGCTCTCATAAGATGTCAAAGTTCATTTTGCTATAGATCTGTTACTAGATCTTGAAGCCATATTACAGAGTTAATTTTCTGTCGATGGAAGCAAAATGATGGTTATAAATATATAGGCTATGTAGACAAAGATTCTACTATTTAAAATGTGCATAACTGAGATCCTCCCATGAGTGCTTAGTTATCCTGAACTGAGTGGTTGTTTGACAATGATTGCTCCAAAACATCAATTAAAATAGCTGTGGTGATTTCAAAGTGTGTGAGCCATGTTTTTCTCTTCCAAACCATTTAAGCCAGTGAATGCAATTAGTTGCTGGTTGTTGTTTGGTGGTTTGACGCTTTACTTTTGTTTTCCACATTTCCACTATTTATTATGCAACAGTTCAGGTCTTTGATTTGACAGGTCAAGTGGCACTTACTTTTTACTGTTTGTATCACTCTATTTGTCTCTGTCCTTTCTTCAGGTCACATTATTTATTTTAATCGATTAGTTAAAAACAGATTCTTTCAGGAACAAAACAAGTGACTGTTATTAAGATTGAGTTATTGAATCATTCACTTTAGCGATTCATTCAAAGACACTGATTCATTCAGGTATTAAACGAGTGACTTCTTATGAGCGAGTCATTGAATCATTTACTCAAATGGTTAATTCAAAACACTGATTCATTCAGGAACAAAACAAATGTCTGGCTATGTCTGAAATTGCATACTCTCTTGAGTAGTTATTTGAGTAGGTAAGTTCTAACTTCACGACCGCAAAAAGTATGTTTTGTATAAATGTGTGTAGAATGAATGTAATCCGGACGTACAACATTTGCCAGCTGTCATTTACATGTGACCTACCAGGGTTAGTTGCGTCGCTTCACTGACATTCACAAGTCCTCTCCTCTGGCCTCATGGGATAGTAAAGTGTCCATCGTATGCACACTTCAGAATCTCACCGGAAGTCGGTCATCTGGGAATTGTTTTGCTTCTCTTTTAGGAGTACTTTGAATTCGAACACTTCTTTTGTCACACTGTTTTTCACCTACTATAAAGTAGGTATGCGATTTCGGAATGGAGCCCTTTGAGAAATTGAATCATTCTCTTTACGAGTTGTGTTGTTTCACTGCCATTCACAAATCCTCTCCCTTGGCCTCATGCCATGGTATAGTAAAGTGTCCTTCAGATTCACACTTTAGAATCTCACCAGAAGTAGTAAGTCATCCAGATACTTTTTGCCTATACTGTTTTATGAAATACTGTGAATTTGGACATATACAGGTGCTGGTCATATAATTAGAATATCATCAAAAAGTTGATTTCAGTAATTCCATTCAAAAAGTTAAACTTGGATATTATATTCATTCATTACACACAGACTGATATATTTCAAATGTTTATTTCATTTAATTGTGATGATTAAAACTGGCAACTAATGAAAATCCCAAATTCAGTATCTCTGAAAATTAGAATATTACTTAAGACCAATACAAAAAAATGATTTTTAGAAATGTTGGCCAACTGAAAAGTATGAACATGAAAAGTATGAGCATGTACAGCACTCAATACTCCTTTTGAATTACTGCAGCAATGCGGCGTGGCATGGAGTCGATCAGTCTGTGGCACTGCTCAGGTGTTATAAGAGCCCAGGTTGCTCTGATAGTGGCCTTCAGCTCTTCTGCATTGTTGGGTCTGGCATATCGCATCTTCCTCTTTACAATACCCCATAGATTTTCTATAGGGTTAAGGTCAGGCGAGTTTGCAGGCCAATTAAGAACAGGGATACCATGGTCCTTAAACCAGGTACTGGTAGCCAAGTCCTGTCGGAAAATGAAATATGCATCTCCATAAAGTTGGTCAGCAGCAGGAAGCATGAAGTGCTCTAAAACTTCCCGGTAGACGGCTGCGTTGACCTTGGACCTCAGAAAACACAGTGGACCAACACCAGCAGATGACATGGCACCCCAAACCATCACTGACTGTGGAAACTTTACACTGGACTTCAAGCAGTGTGGATTCTGTGCCTCTCGTCTCTTCCTCCAGACTCTGGGACCTTGATTTCCAAAGGAAATGCAAAATTTACTTTCATCAGAGAACATAACTTTGGACCACTCAGCAGCAGTCCAGTCCTTTTTGTCTTCAGCCCAGACGAGACGCTTCTGACGCTGTGTCTTGTTCAAGAGTGGCTTGACACAAGGAATGCAACAGCTGAAACCCATGTCTTGCATACGTCTGTGCGTGGTGGTTCTCGAAGCACTGACTCCAGCTGCAGTCCACTCTTTGTGAATCTCACCCACATTTTTGAATGGGTTTTGTTTCACAATCCTCTCCAGGGTGCGGTTATCCCTATTGCTTGGACACTTTTTTCTACCACATATTTTCCTTCCCTTCACCTCTCTATTAATGTGCTTGGACACAGAGCTCTGTGATCAGCCAGCCTCTTTAGCAATGACCTTTTGTGTCTTACCCTCCTTGTGCAAGATGTCAATGGTCGTCTTTTGGACAGCTGTCAAGTCAGCAGTCTTCCCCATGATCGTGCAGCCTACAGAACTAGACTGAGAGACCATTTAAAGACCTTTGCAGGTGTTTTGAGTTAATTAGCTGATAAGAGTGTGGCACCAGGTGTCTTCAATATTGAACCTTTTCACAATACTCTAACTTTCTGAGATACTGATTTGGGGTTTTCATTAGTTGTCAGTTATAATCATCAAAATGAAAAGGAATGAACACTTGAAATATATCAGTCTGTGTGTAATGAATGAATATAATATCCAAATTTCACTTTTTGAATGGAATTACTGAAATAAATCAACTTTTTACTGAAATAAATCAACTTTTTGATGATATTCTAATATGACCAGTATATATGACCAGCACCTGTATATATATTCATATATTATTTTTCATATACTGCGATTTAGGATACAGCCACTGTTTTTACGAGTAAGTCATTGATTCATTCTCAAACAAAACACAACTACTGTGTGTTGCTTGGATATTTGATTTTACTTTGACAACAGTATTTTAATTGCTGAAGCAAAAATAGACCAAGTACCTGGCAATACTCTGCCTAAAATTTAAGTTACATAATATTAGTGTTTTATTTTTTGAACTGTTAGTAAGTTACTCAGTATTAAACTTTTGTTTATGACCTGCTGATATTTGGAACAACAACACTCTTGCATTAAATTGCTTAAATATAGGTTTTAATATTCAAAAAGTCAGTGTGTGAATGTTTTCCAACCTGTGTGTGCATGTGTGTATGCGTGTGTTTAGCATGAGCTACCATCTTTTCAATCAGGCTAATGAGTGGCAGCCATTCATGCGCAGAGGAGGGCTGATTAAGGCGTTTCCAAGCACTGGAGGCGTGCAGAGGAAACAGCAGGGGAGAGAGAGAGAGGGAGATATAGAGAAGAGAAGAGAGACAGGAGAGGGAGAGGGGCCACGGATCAGGAACCAGGTTCCCGCGGGATGGAGCAGGTGCAGTCTGCGAGCAAGGCCTTTGGGCCCGACGGAGCAGCCAGAGCTTAAAACAATCTGCATAGTACCTACTATTAATTTAGGCTCTTCTACACCCCATCTCTCTCTCTCTCTTTTCCTCTCTCTTTCTTGCTCTTACTGCTGCTTAACAGATCAGTGCTCCACAAAGAGGGGTAAACAGAGAAAGGCAAATTAAAAAGGGAACTCCCCAGATACCCCAAAACAAATTAGTGCAAACAAATTACACAGAGTCAACACACAAACACTGCAGCATCTGTGGCTTTGGACTGAGGATGGCAGAGGCACAGCCTGCAGACACTCTGCACCAAGACCGGGAGACTAGGTCATTCCACTTTCAAATCGTGGAGCGGATCCCTTTTAAAGCTCCTGTTTGTTTCTGCTAATAGCCAAAGTGTCATGCTCATATAAATGTGCCCCCTCCAAATTTTGAGCCAAAAACATTTTATATTTAACGATTAAGTAAAAAATTAAACGCTGTAGCAAAAATCACCCAAAATCATTTCACGATATAGCTATTTTTGTTATTTTATTTTAGTTATTAAAAAGAACAAATAAGCAAATAATACAAACAATAGGAAAAATACAATATAACAAAGATGCAAATTAAATTAAAGCTGCAAGCAGCGATGAAGAGGGCCCTCGCACCCGTGCCGCCGCCACCCGGCGGTTTTAGGAAGACAGAGCACCGTGGGCAGTATGTAATGATAATAAATATAGGAGGACTATGTCAAAATATTTGTATTTGCCACACTTCCTGCTACCAGCAGGTGGCGCTATTGCTATAACCAAATATGAGCATGGTCATGTGTTCAGGACAGGACTCTTATCAAACATGTGAAGTTTGGATGAACCCTGCCAAGTTCATCGCTTCCAGTTGTGTTTAGGGCTATGCTCCAAGATACTTTTTAGTAGGTATTGGGTTATTACATGTATGTACCGAATTTAGTCCACGTACGTGAAACGTAGCGCCAGGGGCAATTAGTCGAAATATTTGTTTGCCCAACTTTTTGCCCATTTGCCCCACCCAATTCTGAAACCCATATCAGATGTACATTTCGCACCCGTGCCACCACCACCCGGTGGTTTTAGGAAAACAGAGCACGGTGGGCAGTATGTAATGATAATAAATAATAAATATAGGAGGACTATGTCAAAGGATTTGTATTTGCACACTTCCTGCTACCAGCAGGTGGCGCTATTGCTATAACCAAATATGAGCATGGTTATGTGTTCAGGACAGCACTCTTATCAAACATGTGAAGTTTGGGGCAGATCGGACATTGTATGCCTGAGTTACTGCAGGCTGTCTGTGGTTGCCTAGCAACATCGGAACTGCAAGCAATATTGAACTATATGACATATTCATGCACAAATCACCAAAAGGCTGAAATTGGGTGTACATTTGTCAGGCCGCCAAGGGCACACCCTTCGAAGAAAACTCAAGATCTTCGCAATTTAACGTCGCAAAGGCCTTAAGATTACACTCACCAAATTTGAAGAGGATCAGATCAAAACTGTAGGAGGAGTTCGTTAAAGTACAACATCAGGAAATTACGAAAAATGCACAAAATCTAGGAAGTTCGAAATAGCTGACTTCCTGTTGTGTTTAGGGCTATGCTCCAAGAGACTTTTTTGTAGGTATTGGGTCATTACATGTATGTACCAAATTTCATACCTGTACGTGAAACGTAGAGCCGGCGCAAAATGTGGGGGCAATAATTTACAGAATTTGCCCCACCCAATTTTGAAAACCATATCACACGTAAATTTTCACCACTTCTGAAGCGTGTGCAAAGTTTCATGAGTTTTCAAGCATGTTTAGGCCCTCTAAAAAGCGATTCATTTAGGAGAAGAAGAAGAAGAAGAAGAAGAAGAAGAAGCGGAATAATAATAAACGGAGCAAAAACAATAGGGTCCTCTCACCATCGGTGCTCGGGCCCTAATAATAAACGGAGCAAAAACAATAGAGTCCTCTCACCATCGGTGCTCGGGCCCTAATAAACTTTCAGGTAGTGTGCAGGTTTATTTAGCATGTAGGCTAAGACGTACAGAAACTAAATAATTAAATGTCTTTTCTCTGTTATGAATTAAATACAAATTAATTATTTTTAAAGATACAAAAGTTATTCAGTCAAGAGCAGTCTTTTGTTGATAGCAGTATATTAGGCTGCTGTCACTTTAAGACCGAATGCATGGACCAACCATAGACAGTAAAAGAAAGGGACCAACAAACATAGAGTGTGTATACACACATCCGGGTTTTTTTCTATTCACGTTTTTTTTTTTTTTTTTTTTTTTTTTTTTTTTTTTTTTGCAGACAGGATAGTGGAGATTGACAGGAAAGCTTTTGGGTGGAGAGAGAGGAATGGGATCGGCAAAGGACCTCGAGTCGGATTCGAACCCGGGTCAGCCAGAGGCACAGTTGCGGCAAATGTCAGTGCGCTAACAACTAGCTATCAGCGCCGACCATTTGACATAATTGTGTGTGTATATAACTATTCAAGGGCAGTATCCACTAAAGAGAACTAGATTCGGGATCGCATGCTTGCGGTTTCTGGTGCGCGGCGCGTTCCGGGAGTGTGTCTTTTTTCACATTCACCTTTTTTAACATCATGCAATTCCCGCTTTTTATCTGACGCGAATATATTTAGTACCACGATATAAACGCTATAGAAATATATCTCTATGATAAAATATCTAGGGTCGTATATATAAAAGTCTGAAGTAAAAAAAAAAAAAATCTGCTCACCAAGGCAGCATTTTTTTAATCACAAATACAGTAAAAACAGTGTTAAAATTCTAAATAACGTATTGATATTTTTATTGATATATTGATATATATATCGTATTGATATATCACATATATGGCCTATGTAATATTTTTATATTTTATGTTTTAGATGTAGGCCTAATTTAATTCCTGTGATGACAAAGCTAAATTTTCAGTCCTTACTCCAGTTTTCAGCGTCTCATGATCCTTTAGAAATTTACATACAGGGCCTGACATTAACACCCACCAACATGCAAGCCACTAGCCGCTTTGGTGGGTTGAATTTTATACATCCTATATACATTTTTCAATTGTAGTCTTTTAAAAAGGCGTCTGAAATAATAAACAAATAATAAATTGCAATGTAGTGTTGTCAAAAATGTAGATTTTTCTAAACATATCGACACTGAAATATCTGAAACGCTTCCAATAATTATTTTAGATACATGATACCAGCTCGCTCTCTCATCTCTCTGACAGCGAGTTACACACAAACCCACCTCCCCTCATTCGCTCATTTCATTTGCTCCAGATGAATATAGTTGGTGTTACAGGGCTTGGATTTCGGCGTGGGATTGCGCATATTGCACATAATTTGACTAATTTTCGCAGATTTTGTGCTCACACCACTGATCTATATAATGACATGTCATATATGTCATTCTATAGATCAGTGGCTCACACCCAAAGTGCGCGCACATAAAGTCTCATCTTAGTAGGCTACTAAATTGAGTTTGTTTTCGCTGCTTATTGTGCTTAAACAGTCAAATACACACTTAATGTCGGTCTTGGTGAGTATTCACGTAAACATAGTCAGTTATGTTTTAAGTGAACGTAAACATGCACTTAAAACATAACACAAGTGAATGTAGTTGAGAAAAAAACGCATGTGTAACAGTTGCGTCAGGTCTTAAAGTGACAGCAGCCTAATATACCTGCTGCCAAATTATGAGATAATATTACAAATATCTGTATAGCAGTTATTCCCCATTGGTATCGATGTCACAATTGTGGCCAGTGAAAATACTGAGTGGCTAGAAACTTTGAAAAACCACTAGCCACAGTGGCTGGTCAGCAAAATATATTAGTAGGCATACTGGATTTGAATTATGAACTACTGAGTTGTTAAAAATGGTTGATAGATAGATACTGAGTTTGTTTTCAAAAGAGAGAGAGTGTGTCTGTGTGTCCGTGCGTGCGTGCGTGTGTTTAGTGGTTTAGAATAACAAACAGCCTTATGGGTAATCAGCATGCAGGAAAATGGCAGAGACTCTCTCTGCTATACACTTTCATTTATTAATTCAGTCATCTGCTCACTTGTTTGCACACTGACTCTAGGAAAAGTCACAAACACAGCTGAAAGTCAAAACATATTCCATAATCCATATGGAACATACTTCCTTCGCACCGTCTGGAATAAACAGGGAATAGTAAGGCTGTGAATCAAGATATCTGGAATCCAGCCTGTGGTGTCTTGATCCCATTCTATTTCCCTGTACATCCAATCTGTCCTATAAAGTTAAATGCACAAAGACCATAACCATAAATTTGAAGAATGTCTACAATCTATGCCCATTTCTTTGAACTGTTTTGTGTATAACATTTCTGTTTCTCAATCTGTGTGTGTGTTATGTGAGAAAAAATCATATCTGGCTTCATCCTCAGGCCCCCTGGCCACCTGGCAGAGATAGTGACCCTTCCATCTGCCCCCCGCTGTCTTCCTGTTTGTGTGTGTGTTTTGTGGATCCAGAGAGATGGGAATAAACGGCCCAGATGAGCCCAGAGTGCAGCTCAGCATGTGCCAGGTGACTCCCTAGGCCCTCCCGAAGACCTCACTCCCCTCAGCCTTGGCAGCCAGGCTTAGGTGCGGTTCATAAAGACCAGGCTGCAACGCCAACAGGTGGCGCTGTTTTCTCCATCAATTACGCCTTTGTTTGCTCTTCGGCATCCAGTTTGTTTTGGACAAGTCCCCTCGCCCGCTGGACAAGAGCCAGGGGGAGTTTGTATGTGTGTGGGCTGGTCTTTCCACCGACATCGCTTCTCAAAGCATCCTCGGACAGAGCCAGAAATGATAAGCTCGCGGTAAGCTCCTGTTTTGAATCGAATGCGAATGTGCCATGTTCTTGATTATATTCTTTGCAAAGACCCACATATGTCTGACCATTTGTCTCACAAATAGATGAGGACAGAGAAGCCACTCTCACTTTTGATGCTTCCAAGGGTGCTTGTTCTCTGACCTACAGCTTTTCAAGATCTGCTCTGCAAGGACGTCTTCAACCCCCGTCATCCTGGTGGATTAGAGCAGGTACTTTCTCAAAAGAGAGAAAGAGAAAGGGCGAGTCACTTTGATACCCCATGACTGAGAGGGGCATCGGAGCAACAGAGCGGGGACCCATCCCAGAATCCTTTACTTTTCCCTCATTATCTCCTTCCCCAAGCTGCTGTTTCTCTTCCCCTGGATGTTATCTTCAGCTGCTTATGCCCTAATACCACAATTATTGTTCTCTAAAAACAATCATTAGCAATCCCATTGAGACTGAGGGTTTTTTAGCAGCTTTCTCTCTCTCTCCTGATGGTTTCTCCTGGCTCTTTATCTCTCCCTCCTCTTTTTTCCCCGCCTGAAAACAGAGGGATATTGGCAAAGCCTCTTTAAACTCTCTAGCATTACGGTGGATTATTTTGTGCTGAGACCCTTGGACATGTTTTTTTCCCTTTCTCTGTCTTTTATTATTTTCCTCACTTCATGGCTAAGGCAGACACGCTAGGTAAACATTTTGGCGTCACACTCGATTGCGTCCCAGAAATTAAAAAACGCAGAGACAATGGGCCCGGGACACTGACACGCTAAGACCTTGGCTCTGGGGGGATGGCTTGTACGCCGCATGACAGCACGGCCCTGGCGGGCGGAACAATGCCGGCCTGCGTTCTTTGGTGTGTGCGCTCGGAGCGCCACGCTTTAGACTATCTGCTCTAGGCCATCTGTCTATCCCCCTCCTCTTCTCTCACCCCTCTGCCACAGCGGATTTGAACTTGGCTCAATTATTCATCTGTTTACAAACACGAGCGCAAACAGAACAGTTGGATCAGTTAGGCGTGGGCCTTTTTTGGGGGGCACTGATACTGAAAGTTTTCCCAAAGGCGGTGCAGTGTAAGAGATTTATTTTGCAGTTGCAGGTACTCAAGCGGCGACCTGCTGCAACGACAGCAGACGTGCCACAATATGTGTTGTGCTTATGAGCTTAAGTGGACAGCTGTTTATGGATACAAGTCAATAGCTTCACTTAAAAAGTGAAAAAAATAGCTTATGCCTCAGTTTTATATCTTCTTCTGGTTCCAGTTACGATACTGTTGTGCCTGACTACAGATTTATTGCTTCTTATTGCTATTGGTGGTGGTGACCTATCCGGGGCCTATGGGCCGCTATAGCTGACACTCCAGAGAAAGACCCACAGAACACATTCTCACTACAGCCTATAGAGGGCACTATAACATTAGACAAGCTGAATAATCAAAAGTCCAACTATTTCATTCCCAGCAATGACTGTTTGGTGTGTCAGTCACAGTGTATAAATTCCTGCTAATGTTAATAAGGTCATTATACATACAATAAAAGAATTATGATGCATTATTATGTATATATATATATATATATATATATATATATATGTACATATATATATATATATATATATATATATATATAACAGTATAGCGCATATGACAAGTGCCATTTTCAGAGGTCTTCTGCCTTTGTGAATACCCTTTTGTAATTAAAGTCAATATGAATTGCCATTTACAACTAATTTTACTTCCAGACTGTGACGTATACTAAGCGAAACATTTATTCATAAAAAAAAGTAAATAGGAAATAGGATCAGTTTTGATTCCTTGAAAGTGGTGATGTTTGGCCTATGAACTAGAATCGCTGCCCTTTTTGCACTTCAAGTCAGATTTTTTTGTCATAATTCCACAATCCAATTTCTCGTTTCTCCTCAGGGACTAATAACGACTAATAAGCTCTCAAACAAACTACCAGACTCCGATTTTATGAAATCTCAAGAAAAAACTGTTTTAATCACCCCTCTCAGCTCTCTCAGTCCACTTCTGTTCTGTTTCGTGTCTCGAGACTCCTAACTCTCTCCTGTAATTCCCAAACACGAGTTTGCAATAAACGATTTGTACATCGCCCTTTATTCTTGGCGTAACGCAGAGACAGATTGCACCGTAGCTGTCAATTCTCTCACTTCCGTCCTGAGAGACCTAAAAGGTCTGCCCTGAAGCAGCAAGTGTTCCTCCCCACATATAAGCTGCTGCATTGTCACTGTGTACTAAGCCATTCCTCAGAGAGCTTATAACGTTCATTAATCTAATTAAATATGTCTTATTGCCCAAATGAAAGGCTGGAAGCTTTGCTGTAGGATAAGTGTAGAGTAAAACTGGGTCCCAGCAGAGAGGCACACAGTCAAGTCGCGCTAACGGTGCTGTGCTTCATTAGGCTCCTAATTACCTATTGTTTCTCAGTAGTTTGTGCTGTTTTAATGAGAATCTACAGGCACTTAGATCTAATCTGAATTTTCTAATCTACTGGTCCATTCCCGGAGAGTCAAAATGTTATTGGTTTATTTGTAATCATACTTTTAAATGATGGAGATTTGACTCCCCCTGGGGCTATTGCTGGGTTTTGAGTGACTAATTGAATTCTTGGCTCAAAGACGCTATTTCGGTGTGAGTCAGAGATGAGTGCTCATGAGTGCTCTGTCGAGAACGCACAGGCGGCTTCAGTTACGCTCTTTCCCCTGGATCAAACCCCTAGAACTCACCTTTAGGGTCTCCATGGCAACATTCCTCTCTCTCTCTCCTGAGGTGCTTGTAAAGTTTGGTACTTAGAACCCAACTAAAGCAAATGTGGTGAACTTTAGCCAAAGTGTGACACAAGTGTGGTCAGAAATATCCTTAATTGTTGAAAAAAGTTCAATCTTCCTGAGGTCCACATAAACATACCAAGTTTAAAAAATTACAATGCATAGTAAGACAAAAATAAAGCAATAATTCAATACAACTTTTTTAAGCTAAAATGGACTTTCTTTATTTTGTGGAACACAGATGACAATATTTTGAAGAATATTTAAAAGGAATTTGTCCATATAATGAAAGCCAATGGGGTCCAAAACAATTTTTTTTCAAAATATCTTCTTTATTTGTTAGAACTAGTAAATTCAATTAGTTCCAGCCATTCAATCATAGTTTGTAACCCAACACTTAAAGTTATAATGAAACGGAAGTAGTGACAGATCTTTTCTGTATTATGACATGCATGTTTAACATTGTCGAAAAAGAAAACATGTAGATATGACAATTTTGATTAATATTACAAGGTTAAAAAAATCATATACATGGATGAATTTCTTACAGTGAGATCTATAGCACATATAGACGGGGAATTTTCATTTCATGCAAACTTTAAATTCTTTCTGACCTCTGCTGATGTTTGTGATGCTGCAGGGAACATGTGCATTCATAATTATATTAACATTTTCAATAATGAAATTCGTAATAAAAATAGAAATTATGTTTTATTAACAAAGTTCAGGAAGAGAGCACAACACAATCAGTGCCAGATGAGTCTTATATATAGAGCCGACTTTCCACTGTTCCACAACAGTTTTTCCAGCATCCCTCCTCCACCCCAACTCCTCACACTTGTTTATTCCTATCCTAGCCAGGGATGGGGGTGGGGTTCGGGCCAAATTTCGAGCTTGGAGTCCTCTCCTCAGACAACATGCCAAATATGCATATTTTATACTATATGTCTGATTTTAAGCCAGGCTTGACATTAACACCACCGACAACCCGCCCAATTCGAGTGGATTTCAGCAGTGGCATGTAACGCAGTCACTACTATAGCAAGTTGAGTTTTATATATAATATATACATTTCCAATTGTAGTCTTTTAAATGCAGTGTAGTGTTGTCCAAGATATATATTTTTCGATACATATCAATACTGAAATATCTGAAACGCTTCCAATACTCATTTTCCGCAGATACACGCTACCAGCTGCTCTTTCTCGCTCTCTCAACTCTTCAACAGCGAGTTACACACAAACCTGCATCCTGTCACTTACCCATTTCATTTGCTCCAGATGAGTATTGTCGGTGTTACGTAGCTTGAATTTCGGCGTGGCATTGCGCATATTGTACATAATTTTACACATTCCCGCATATTTTGTGCTCACACCCAAAGTGCACGCACATAAAGCCGCCCCTCACAGTACTAAATTGAGTTCTTTTTCGCTGCTTATTACACTTAAAACAGTCAAATACACATAAAAAATTTTCAAAATGCTGGTCTTGGCGAGTATTCACATAAACACAATCAGTTATGTTTTAAGTGAGTGTAAACATTTGAGAAAGAAAATGCATGTGTAACAGTATAATGGATTCGTGCCTCAGGTCTTAAAGTGACAGCAACCTAATATACCTGCTGACAAATTATGAGATAATATTAATGTGGCTAGTAACTTTGGAAAACCACTTTAAACGGTGACTGGTGAGTAAAAAAGTTCATGTCAAGCCCTGTATGTAAGTGTGAACTCGTGAAAATAAGAGTGGACCCAAACCTCCTTGTGAGACGTCCCAAATTCTATACGCCAGAATGTTCACACTTTTATCTCTTTATTACTGTATGTTGGGCTGTATGTGTTTATCTATTAGCCAGAGTTTGCAGTGCCAAAGTGCTCATTTGATATGTGACCTGCCACTGAAGAGTCAGGATATTTATCATCTGCTGAATTGCCTTTGTGTGGTGCTGCAAAATGGCAGCAATACATTCTCAAATTAAACCGCTTGAAGGTTAATGAGTGGCAATTGCCCAGTGAGGACTAAATCTATTAGCGTTTCATAGAGGAAATCAATCAACATGACCAACTCTCACTGATTTGTCATTTTGAAACATTGCCCGTTTGAATTGAACAGTACATTCTGTTACATGGGATCATCTGTGATGGTTTGATTTGCTCTTCATTAAGGTGATTAATGCTCTTTATTCTGATTCTGTCTCAGTAAACAAGCTCTTTCATCCTTTGGCGCTGTGCTGCGTTAGGTCATCCCAGACAGTGATAATGACTCTAGAAGATTATAGTCCAGAACTTCAGCTACTCGCTTGACGTCTGTCAAAGGAAGAAGTCTATGAAGTCTACAACCAGATTAAGATTAGTGCTAGACCTTTTGTCTCCTTCATTGGCAAGTACTCATTGTCTGTATTCAGTTTTTTCCCCATTTTATCTGGACATAAAACATCAAATAATGGAGCATTTCCACCAAAACAGCCTCCACATCTAAGATGGCACAACCTGGGTAAAACATCCCACACCTAATGAAAACAAAACGTGTCAGTGGAACTTTCAGTCAAAAACATTCAGTCTGTCTGCTTCGGTTAAAACCACTGAGCCCTCACGAACAAACACACTGAAAATGTTGTGAGAGAGTTGAGGGATGGCAGAGGAGGGAGATTGTGCAGATTGTGTGATGATGAAGAGCTCTTTGCCGGGTTCTCATTTGCTGGAAATCTCCTGTTATCATATGTGCTCAGACTGCGCCTCCCTCTCAGTCTTCTACTCTGTGTGTATTATTGATTGATGTGTAGCTGCGGTTTGGTTTGCCCCGTTGGCTCTTCAGAGTATGTATGTCCAGACATACACTCAATCAACGGCTCAAAGCACATATGAATGCTGCCATACAAGATTCCCTCTCTCAGTTTTTGCTTGTCTTATCTGTCTTTTTTGGAAGGAAATTGCTTCATAAATTATTATATTCACAGTTCTTGTTTTCCAAATGTGACTGATTGCTAAAAATATTTTTACACTATACAAGAAAAAGTGTCTGTATAGAAAACTGATCCTGACTGTTCCTGTTCCTGGCTGTAGAGTTTTAGCATAGTTCCAAAACCTATTTAGCTGTCTATACATTATCGTTCAAAAGTCAGTATCTAGATTTCAGTTTCAAATAAATTCTTTGAACCGATGTGTTACTTGAGCAACAAATCAACATATTTTAATGTTTTCTGAAGGATCATGTGACACTGAAGACAGGAGTAATGATGCTGAAAATGCAGCTTTGCCATCTGAGGAATTAAAGACATTTTAAAATATATTCAAAAATACTTTTTTCAAAAGTAATAATATTTCACAATATTTCATTCATTACTGTTACATTACATACATATAGCCTATTAATTGATTTTTGCAAGTTTTGTGTTAGCATGTTGATAAAGTAAGCAATGCTCTAATAGGCAAAAAATACATTAATTAGTAAATTAATAAATTCTAATTATACAAAACTATTATTTTTATACTTTTCAGTGTTTAATGAAATGAAATGGTTATACTTTACAATAAGACCCTTATTTATTAACATTATCTAACTTTGAGCAGTATATTTTTACAGCATTTATTAACCTTTGTTAGACAATTGTACATAGTAATCTAGTAAACTAATGTTAAAAAAATGAAACCTTCTTATGAAGTGTTACCAAAAATATATAGGGGGTAAGATGATTCTTACCCCAGTAGGGGCCAACTTACCCCTCTTTTAATATTTGAATTTTTTTGCTATAACAACATATTAGCAGATGTTTCTATTTATTCCCTATAATCACACATTGGCTGATGCATCATCATCATCATCATCATCATCATGCAATTGCTAAAAATATATCTATGTTAGAGTTTAAAAGTAAATCCACATTCTTCTTCCCCCATCTTACCCTATGTTGTTTGATTAATCATTAATTATCAACTCTTCTTTTGACTCATTTTCGATCTTTCTCTGTGAAAGTACATTGCTGCCGTATCATTGCTGCCAAAACAAACCATTTTAGGAGGCACCCTTCATGTATATGATGACTCAAAGTGCTGTCTACATAGGCAGCTTACTAGGTTTTGGAACAGAGCAGTAATGGTGTTTGCACCTAAGAAACTAACACAGAGATTAACGCCTTTTCATAGCAATAAACTGCATCCTCCTTTGATTGATGACAGCTTTCAGATGCGATGGGCTTGTTTTTTTATCACGCTGGCGCAAAATGACCGGGGACAGACACAGGCAGAAGTACCGCTTCAGTGGCTAATGAGAGGCATTATTCAAACTCCTGCTCTGGTGTCAACATCGCATGTCCTGCGTCTCTCACTGCCTCTGCATTAGTACAGACAAGCAGCCCAGTGACTGTGACAATTAAAGCTATTCCTCCATGCTTTATTTTTACTAGTGAAAAACACATCTAAATAACATGGCTAAATTAGGCTCAAAACGGTGCCAACTGTCATGTAGACATGTCATTGTGGCATCCGTTCGTCTTTTTGATCAGTTTCCTTTACTGATAGTAATTGGACACTTAGTAAGACAGGTAACACTACTGTGGAAACCGCTGTCGAACTTTACATCATTTAGCTTTGTGTTCAGGCTGCCTCCGTCACAAGCCATTGGCACAGGCTGTGTAAGTGTTCTCGGACCATCAGACCAGAACGACTCGAGGTAACAGCAACATGTTCTTGTCTCAACGTTTTGATGGAGTCTCCCTTTTGTGTGTTTATCACTGAGGGAGGATGCACCTGGGGCAGCTGTGGAAAGAGACAGGCCACCACACATGACAGGCGAGAGAGAGAGATAGAGAAGGAATGAACGGAGGAGAGCACACTGAGGAGGAGAGAGGTGCCCGTGGTGTTGGAGGAGCTCATCAGACAGAGCCCTTCTCCATCTGTCACAAATCATTTCTGCTCTGGAAGTATGGAAAGGCAAAATGTCAAAATATTTGAATACATTCCATGGGAGTGTGTCACACTCGCAGAGGGAGATGCTTGGCAGTTGTGGGGTGGAAAGGAAAAGGGTCGTCTACTGGATGAAATGGGATTTTATAGCGTTGTATAAACTTCAATTAAAAATATGTGTATATGCACACTAAATATGAATGGATAGATAGATCATGAATAGATATGAACAATAATGACTAAAATTACTTTTAAATGACCTCGAGTGTCTGGGATGCAAAACTGCAAGGGGCCGATAGCAGTTATTTTTTTGGACTCCTGTGTTCATTTTAATGCAGTTTTCACAGAAAAAAACAAAGAAGTGTTCATTAATTGAAACGTTAAGTAACTATCAACTTGTATATTCACCCAGAGTGTGTTGATTTTTACTCTCAGAATAACAATAAGTTGATAAAAAAAATTCTATTTCAAATAAATGCTGTTCTTTTGAACTTTATCAAATGATCCTGAAAAAAAATGTATTATGGTTTCTAGAAAAATATTAAGCAGCATTGATAATAATTGGAAATGTCACATGAGAATGATTTCTGAAGGATCACTTGACATTGGAGACTGGAGGAATGGCATTTTAAAATATATGAAAAATAGTTATTTTGAATTGTAAAAAATATTTAGCAATATTACTGTTTTTACTGTATTTTTGATCAAATAAATGCAGCCTTGGTGAGCATAAAAGACTTCTTTCAAAACATGTACAGTAAAAACCTATAATGATCCCAAAATTTTGAACGGAAGTGCATTAATGTCAGTGATTTTGACAACGCTTTTACAGCATTGTAATGAAATGAAAGCATTTATTACTGTAGATTTGATGCTTTTAATACAGCATTCAATTATTATCATTATTATATACAACAACAAAACTCTTTAGATTTCATTAGCTCTCTTTAGCTTTCATTTTTAAGCTTCACAGGCATTACAAAAATATAATTTATTGCCATTTTTATTTCCATTGTCTTCTATAGATTTTTCTGTTTTTGTTAAAGATTGTTTTTCTCAGAGAAAGTGGGAAAACGAGTACGCGCTTTTCGCAAGTGTCCATTATTTCTACACTTTTATATTGGTCTTGCTCCTGGATTGCTCTCTTTGGAAATTTAAACTTTTAAAGCTTTTCTCAAGAGTGAATTCTAGTTCGTATTGACTAGAAAAGAAAAGAGAGGCAAGTGTGAAGGACGCAGGGATTTGATCTCTGTACCTTTGAGGAATAGTGAGATAAGTGCTCTCAGAAAAGGTTTGACGTGCCAAGATTGGAGAATGAAATAGCTATTCAGTGTCTGGGTAACCTGTCCACTGTTTATTCACTTACTCTGCAACTTAAACAAATTTTTGTATCCTTGTTTGTTTTTTGGATCTATAAAATACAAATGAAAATACAGTACATAATACCACATAACTTTAAAAGTAGGTTGTGATGTGTTAGTGGTGGTTGTAAAAATTTTACTTTAAAATGATACCGCACTGTTAAAAAAAATTATTGTAATTACTACGTAATATGCTACAATGAAATCTGTAATTGGTTAACAGTAACTCTTTAAAAGATCTAACCGGACATGTAATTTTACAGTAAAATTCTGTTAAATCTATAGATTTTTCCCAAGTGATAAACAAGTAATCTTATAATTTACAATAAAAAAAAACAACATAAATTTGCTAGCTCGGGGGGAAACTTCTGATGAACTTTGATTCATCTCTTTACCACCTGTGCTTTTATGGTGGTTGTGGTTTTATGGTGGTTTTATTTGGGTTGAATGAAAGTAACACTGCTGAATAATGTGAAATTTATGGTATGTTCACACAACAACGTTGTATTAAAAATGGAAAAGTTTCACGTATCCCTGTTAACACGGATCCGAAAAAACGACTAAAAACGCTGTATTATGCCTGCCAGACCAGTAGTTAGCAATGTCACTTTGTAGAGAAACACTACGCATCTATAGACTGAAAATGTAATATGCATGCACATAACACAAATCAACAACAGTATCATTTTCAAAAAGTTTACTTTTTCAGGCCCCCAAAATGCTATTGTTAGTAAATGAACGTCCAAAACGCATAAAAAGTTTTCCGTTTTTAGTGTAATTGGTGTCGTGAAAATGCCCCCTCAATCTCTATAGCCTGAAACAGTGCCACTTACAGCCATAAAAAGTATTTATTTACTAGCCACTATGTAGCCGTTTCTGATTATTACAGATGGAGGAGCTAGATCGACACAATTGTGTCAGTCTCTGCCACTAGATCAGTGCACCTCTTGTCTCTGGGCCACTCAAACACTGTGATTAATTATTTCTCTTTAATCAGAATCACAATGGAATAAAATGATGTTTGTCTGTTTACAATTCTCCGAGGCTGAGCCTGAAATTTGCATGTATTTGATGGCGAAAAAAGAGAAATCTCTTATCCGGGGGAAGATCAAGGTTATGACTTCCTCAAAGCAGAGTTCCTGAAACCAATTAAACTCTGTGTAGTGAAGTTCAGCTGGAGGACACAGTGCCGTAACAATAGGAGAACGTGATGACAGCCAACACCACTATCTCCTTGCATTTCCACCAGTGCTAATTATATTTGCAGATTCTGTCATTTAGACAAAAGACGAATAACTTTGGTAATCATCATGAACCATTTAAATCACTCCCTGGCCTGTGCAAATAGTCGACCTTTCGTCAATTGCAAGATATGTGTAATCAAATATAATTTCGATAAGCGGAATATGGATATGAAATGTGAATAATTATGAGCAGTGTTTACAGTTACAATTAGCAGCAGGTATGATTTTCATGAGAAAGCAATGGGAACATTTTTTACAAATATGCCTTTTGAATGCCACTAGGGATTAAAAAAAACAAAACAGGTGTGTATTATTTTGGACAAGAGGGATCAAAAAACAGAAAGTGTTAAAAATGAATAATTCATATGTGCTCTTATGTTCTGAAGTTAAAATGTTCGTGTTCACACATGTGTGAGCGCTACATGTTAGTTTAACTCAAAGGAAAGCCATTGCGCTACGTTGAGTCATACTCAGTTTTGAGGCACTGGATTTCCAAAAGCTCTTTATTTCAAGTGTTTCGCCGTCCATTGTTAGTGATCAAAGCCATTCTAATTCAGATAATGTTGTTATAGCCACAGGTTCCTCCCCCTACTCTTGCTCCTGTTCAAAAGACTATCATGCCAAAGAGAGCTGGAGTAACTGCTTTTGATTTGAATGTGAAGTGTCATTCAGTTGCGCGGCTGGCGAGCGATTTGCCATGGTGATAGGCTTGCGTTTGAGAACACCTGGCAAGGTGGCAAATATATTCAAATCTATGTGAATTGTAATGCTCTCACCTGGAGCCAATGGACCGGGGTGTATGTGTGTGTGTGTGTGTGTGTGTGTGCAAACACAAGTGTCTATGGAAATAATCAAGCCTCATTACTAAAAACAAGGGGGGTTAAATCAGAGCGAGATGCATAGAGAAGGTGCAATGGAGAAATTAAGCTGATATAAGGTCAGGTTTTGACCTTGAAAAGCCATTTTCAAATAATGATAATGGATCACACTGACTTTAGTAGCCTTTTAGTAATCCAACCAGTTCAGTTATACAGCCACGCATGTTTAAAGACTTATCGTGCATCAAATGTTTGAATTTTACATTATTAGGAAGGCTTGAGTGGGGAATATTTTTAGCGGGTTTCAATTTTGATTGCTTCGATCCTGAAAATGGTTGCTGTTAAGTAAATGGGTCTCTAAAGGGAATGAGAGGATGAGATAAGAAAATTCACTGCATAGGCTGAAAATGGTAGCATTAAATGGCTTGTCTTCTTAGCGTGGAAATGCTGAGAGCGATTCATGTTTTTAACCTTGTACATGCAGCCATTAAAGTCAATGGCATTCAGCAACCATAAAGGTCTGTTATAGAAAATTTTAGTTATTACGTGGATGTCTGGATGGAATACATAATTCTGATTGTTCAGTAATGGTAGTCAGATATTTCAGAATAATGCTGTCTGGAAATTATGTTTCAGCAAGTAAGCTTATTAAAATCTATTTCATGTGCATTTTATTTGTTAAGTAGCCATGTAATAAGGAGGATAATTTACAGCTTGATGCTGAATTTCTTTATTTCTTTAGTCATCTAATAATCAGGAGTGTTTTTTTATTTATTTGGTTTTGTTTTATTTTAATCACCTTCTCACTAATACACTATCCCTTACTTAGATTACTTCAAATAAGGATATCTATATTGTTGACTCTTTGTAAACTTTTTTTTTTAAATTGAGATTGACTACTGTTTAAAAAAAGACAGTTACTGAATCATTATTAAAGTCATTATTTCCAACAATATATGTATTGATTTTCCACTAAATACAAATCACAAATAAAATTAAAAAGCTCAGAAAATACAAAGTTCCAGATTAGCATGCTGTCATTATAGTTGGTGTAGAGCAGTTCTCATCAATTAAATCCTCAAACAATTTAATGTTTGCAACCACAGGGTCCAGATAATTTACAAATGGTTCCCATTGTAAGAAAAAAAAAATTGAACCTTAGGGTGAATTATATAAGTAAGATATTCCAGTGGTATTAGCTCCATTAACACTTTTTGCCAGTCCTTCACAGAGGGTTTTTTTATCAGTGGTCAACTTTAAAAGAATGTTTTTGGTGCTGCAAAGGTCTGCTAATATTAAAGAGCCTTCTGTCATTACTCATTTAAAATTACTTTACAGTACATTCACGTAGAAATTGGGCGCCTAATGCTTGACCAACATTGTGTCTCTGAGGGATCTATAAAAGGACCTTGGTTTGTTTTCCTCCTCCTCCTTCTTCCCTGTGTGTGTATGGTCTTTGATCGACAGAGAGAGGATAATGTCATAGCAAGTCTTATTTATGACAGCTGATGGAAGATAGCCGAATTTTTGTTGATGCTGTTGTCTTGTTCCTCTGTGGCTGTGAAGAGAGGGATTAAATGGACTGAGGTTTGTTTTTGGTTTTCCCTCGAGGATCCTGAAACTCCCCTCTTTCTCTCTCTCTCTCCTCGCTTCCCCTCCCCTCAGCCTTTCCTTCAAGGAATATGGCCAGATTCATTATTTAGCTGTGCTCTTTTTGACAGCTGGGTCGGAGGGAGAATAGGGCTTTGGCGTGTGTGTGTGTGTGTGTGTTTGCAGTGTGTATGAAACAGCAGGCTGGAACTGAGGCCTGACAGAAGACAGGAGGCCTGTCGGTGATGCCGGCAGGAGCTGACAGCTGATCACACTGTCAGTCAAGGGAGCCGTCCACGCTGGAGGCTAACAGACTCAACACCGTCAACCTTCTCTTTGTCGTTCAGGCCTTTCTTCCTGTCAATCCTTCCACAACCACCTATTTTTCTTTATTAATGATCCACTGCTTCTCTGTTTCCTCCAAATCATCGCTTTTCACGCACCTTTTCCCCATCAAAGCTAAATGCATCCAACCTCTCATCAAACCATCAGCCTCCTCCTCTAACTCGTTTTCTCATTGACCATCAGATTTGTTCTTGTGTATTTGGGCCCGAATTAACTAATCATTTTTTTCACCATTTTTTAAATGTCATCAGTCCATTTGCAAATAAAAAATGTTCCATTTCATTCCATTCCAGTCCATTTTTTTTTTCATATACATTTTTTCCAATTTATGAAAATCAAGTAAGCTTATAAAAATCTCTATTTTATGTCTATGTGTATTTTAAGTAGCCATGTAATAAGAAGGATAATATACAGTCAGATGCTGATTTTTATTATTTTATAATGTATTTTTTTATTTAAACAGACAAATTTCAGGCAGACCTCAAAAACTGATAAGGCAATTATGAAAATCAGACATTCATAATGCACAAAAAGCGTATTTTTCAGAGTAAAATAAAGCGGCAATTGGAAAGAAACCTGTTATTCAAAATCAATTGTCTTTTTTATCTGCCATACAGCTCCAGTCCTAATGAGAGTTTGGCCTGTGATTGCCTGTGACGCTTCCACAGAGACTCAGTGCTCTTTGTGGTGACAATGGGGCTTCAATTCACCCATGAGACAAACTGACTGGACAAGTCATTCATCGATGCAAATGCCAGCCAAGACGTGGTCGTATGCATCTGTTTCCCTCTGTGAGCCCACCGCTTGTCCATGATGGACAGCCAGTTGCACGTATTCTTTGGAGCCAAGCCTGCGCGGCGCCTTCTATCCACCAGAGAGGCCATCAGGACAGGTCACGAGGGAATGTGGCCATTTACAATGAAATAAATGTCACAATTGCCCCATTCTCAGTCAATTCTAACAGACAAATGTATTATTCAGAACATCAAAACAATGTCTTACTTCTCAGTAGCTTGTTACATGAGACAAGGAGTGAGTAACAGAGTGATAGGAAAAGTGAGAAATTGGCTAAAATTATTTTAGACAATATAAAAGACACAAATAACTCCAGTACTTCTCTGCTGTAAAGTAAAGCTTGAGGCAATATTCAAAATCATTGTCCTTTTTTTTGTTCCCATGAGGAAAACAGCTTATAAATCATACTAAGTGATGTTTTTTGAAAATGTAAAAATGCAGAAAGGTTTATGTTATGGGTAGGGTTAGTAGTGTAAGGGGATTGAATATACAGTTTGTATAAAAATCATTATCTCTATATGGAAAGTCCCCATAAAACACGAAAACACAACTTGTGTGTGTGTGTTTATTTGATAACACGCAACATCAACGTCATTACTGTTTTATAATATTTTAAGTTAATTATGACAAGCCAGACAAATAAAACCAACATTCTCTAGATTGATGGCAATTCTAGCTCAACTCATTAGGGTTTCCAGAACTTTTTACAGTCATCATTATTCAAATGCCACATTAAATGATTTTGTTTCACACCATAGTATAATAATGAGAGAACAGAATGAAACCATTTATTACAAAATTACAATAACTTTCAATAATAAACAGAAATAAAAAAGTATTTAACAAATAATAATAATAAATAGCCTGATGACCCAAATATACTGCATATACAGTTTTAACCTGATGTTTTTCTATTTACTGTCTAATTCTTTCTTAGAGAATGCCGTTAATTCTTTCCCTTCCTGGTTTTATCTGCACCTTATGTGTTTATAATATGTCTCTTTCTGAGATTGAAATATATATTACTATAAAATAGCTATAAAAAGCGATAGCCTACCACACATTTGTTTAAAAAAAATCTGACAAACACCAAATGTTTTGTTGTTATACCAGTGTAATATTTTCTGTTTGTCGCACGTTAAAATCACAACCTAATCAACTTCTCAGTCATAACTGTGGTTCTAAAATATAAAGTAGAGTAGGCCTAGTTATTAAAATCAGCCGAGCTGCAGAAAGGATTTCGCTAATTCAATAATGATGTGTGGTAGAACTCCACTTCCCACAATGCATTGTGCGGAGGTGAAGCGGATGTTTATATTTCGCGTGAACAGTGAAGAATGTGCGAGCAATGACAGCTGAAGTGAGAGATGGATCGAGAACGCAGAACACACTCAGCACAACACTCCAACACACCATTGCATCGTCTGTAAGTTGCCATTGTTTTAAGTCTGTCAGTGCGGTGTGGCATGACAGCCTGCGTTATTATTTAGCCGCTTCATAACCTACTGACTCTAGCTCAGCTCGCTAACAGTTCCTCTTTTCGGATTTCATTTTTAACAGTTCGATCACTTAAAAAGCTACATATAGATACAATGTAAAGATATGGCAACGACAGATCTAGTAGAAATCAGTAACAGCTTTCAGGCTAACATTAAAGGAATAGTTCACGGTTCGCCCCCAAAATGAAAAAATTGTCATCCTCTCCTTTTGTGTTCTACAGAAGAAAGTCATACAGGTTTAAAACAACATGAAGGTGATTTAACTAATAATTTATTTATTTGAAAACTAAATACAGGTTTTTGGGTGAACTATCCCTTTAACTTGCTATATTTAGTGGTTTGTCATATTGTCTGGTTTTATACATTTGAATACATGGTGTATATCGTTTGAATATTTTGCTGCAGACTATTTTCACTGTTTTGGCATTAAACAGCAGCATGATGTTAGTTTGCTGTTTTATCTTAAACCACCAGAATATATTGTGCATGTCACTTTGTGATGGCTGTCAGAAGTCATTATTTCATGTGAATCTCTCATCAAGTCAAGTCACCTTCATATAGCGCTTTTAACAATATGGACTGTTTTAAAGCAGCTTTACAGTGATAATAGGAAATTAAAGTAACAGATTGTTTTGGCTTTACAGCAGCTCTAGAATAAATTGTCCAGCTAAAGTTAGTTTTGATTGATTCACTTCCGTCACAACGATCATTAGTTATTAACTTAGGGGCCGCTAACACGACATAAAACAGTGCCTGGTGGCTCTGAGAATTTTTTATCGCTTCCACGTGAATCCGAATTATCCCGACAACGTTTTATCAGTACAGAGGTAAAGAGAAGGAGGCTTTCACTAGGGAGAGACTAGTTGACACTGCAGGACTGCGTTGTCGTCATGTCCAGGCGCAGGTCCTTCATCAGATCTGGATACGGCCTGGATCCGGCGGACTGCGGTAAACCTCCGGATAAACAGAGAGACAAATATTAGCGTAGACAACATCCTTCTTATGATGTACAAAGTACATCAGGATTTATGGGAAGTGCTCCCGGTTCCGGCTGATCTAAACTATGCAGCCTAACATTGAATTATAGAAGTCTATTATGTGTTATGCTAAGCCAAAGAGATGTGTTTTTTTAGTCTAGACCTTTGACAGGAAGTTTCCTCTTTCCTCTTTTCCCCTTCAGGAAGTTATGCAATACAGTTTGAGTTTGCGATATATTTTATACATTATGACATGCTTTTTGCCTGTCCTCTGATAAAATTAGTACTCTGAGCCACATGCAAAAACATTTAGAAAATAATTTTTACTGACTCGTCTTGAAAAACAAGCCAAACAACACCAGAAATACTCTTACAAACAGATGTACAAATGTTATTATTGTATTATTTATATGCTATTATAGTTGTTATTATTAATATGTTTTAGATTTAATTTAGATTTAATTTATTTTTGTTTCAGGTTTAGTTTATTCATTTTCATGCTTTCTTAAACTTTATTTATTTATTTTGAGGTATAAAATCGTTTTTGTAAACTTGTATAGGCCTATATCCCATATATTTATTTTAGCATTAAAAAAACACATCTTAGATACTTAAAGATGCAGGCCGTAGCTTTTTTGGGTTAAAAATTAACCAAAATAATTTTTTTAACAAGTACATAACCAGCCAGTGTTCAAAACTATCTGCTTGCCTTAGCTCGATTCAAAACGGTAAGCTTGTAATGTTTTTAATTCCAGTTGTACTGGTGGATTTCCGTGGGAAATTCGAGCATGTCTTAGCGTCATTACGTCACATCTGTACACATAAAGAAGGTGTCTCGACTAGTAGGCTATATTGCATGTGAGGATGTTGGAGGTGGAGATTTATAGCCTTTTCTCAAAGCACTTAATATAATTAAACTTTTGATGGATAATTAATTTGATGGCGGATCCAGAAAGGTTCAAACGACAATCACAAAGTGACAACTGGAGATTCACCCATTGTAAAATACAAAAGACTTCGGAGTGGCTACAGTAAAAAAGAGACTGCAACCAGGCCCATGCGAAAACAAGGATAATATCGAAAGGGCATTAAATGTAGTCACGCAATGCAGATGTTGTGTAACATTAACAATTTGAGAACAAAGTATAATTTGCACGGTTTTACGTGATATGATAAGCGATCGTTAGATTTAATCAGCGCGATTTACTGCAATGCTTTTTGTCCCTTAGTTGGTCGGAACAAAACTGGATGTTACTTACTTGTTCAGATGACATTTTCCGGCAAAAATTCTTATGTTGGTCATACTTCCAAAAAGTAGAATCTGTGATTCTGAATGACAGTATCCACACCGGTGCGGTGACGGACAGCCGCACATTCTCCTCAAAACATTGGATTCATCCGCGCTGTGCCGTGCCGAGGCACAACCCACATTAAGTTGGTAATTCCGCGAATAACTGCATTTGCAGATTTCGAACAGAGATGGCGACAAAGAGGAAAAACTATGCACTGCAGCTTTAAGCGCTAGGCTATTTCTTAATTTGGCCTCATTGATAGAACATGAACAGAAATAATCTCTGTGTATATTGTTCATGAATCCATTCTTATGTAAATTCTCTTTGCATGCAAAAGTGTTTTTACAAATAATACACAAATTGATTTAATGTGTGTGTCATGAATGAGGCCCTTGGAATTGCAGATCTCCCTTGACATTTCAGGGTTCTCACAATATTGTGTGATTTTGTTGTTTGTTTGTGTGTGTGTTTGTCTCTCTAACCCACAGGTCATGCATGCATCTTGGCCTATAGCCTGTGCTGTGTAAAGCCTATCACGCTACAGCGCAGGGAAGGGACGAGGGCTGTGCTTCCTGACTCAAACCCAGACCTGCTGCTCCATGTTTCCTATGCTAACCCTTCTGAGCATGTTTTACTATATCTGTCTGCGGCGGCGCTCCAGGAGCGGGACGAGGAGCGAGGTGTTGGGTAGCCGGCGGGCGGTGGAGCTGGGTCAGCGTTCGGCGCTGCCCGTCACCGTGGAGATCGAGCAGTACGGCAAGGAGGTCCTGGACTTCAGCTCTCATTACGGTAGCGAGAACAGCATGTCCTATACCATGTGGAACCTGGCGGGAGTGCCTAACGTCTACCCCAGCTCAGGGGACTTCACCCAGACGGCCGTGTTCCGCACTTACGGATGCTGGTGGGCGCAGTGCGTTAGCTCCGCTCTCCCGTTCCGGCGTACGCCGCCCAATTTTCATGGCCAGGACTACCTGGAACTGGCCTTCGAGGAGCCTGTCTATCCCACAGCTGTGGAGGTGCTGGAGACCTACCACCCCGGGGCCATTGTCAAGATCCTAGCGTGCTCACTTAACCCTTTCTCCCAGAACCCACCGGCTGACGTCAGGTAAAATTTTAGGTGTGAGCCAAAGTTCTGGACTTGTAATCAAAAGGTTGTAGGTTCTAATCCCACAAGGTGTGAACCATGAGCTGTTAGCATTGAAAAAAAAATCAAAACAGATGAAGATTGACTGTATTGTGTGAGTTAGTAGACAAATGTATTTGACATAATAGCATTAACGTACTGTAAGATGCTGTGGATAAAATGTCTACTAAATAATTACCTTCTAGGTAAAAGCCTCAGAACCCTGCCTCAGTTACAGAATTCATCTTTTACTTATAAAGCTTGTCCAGATATATTTCAGACTCACTAAATGTTAATGTTTTTTTTTTTTTGCCTATTTTAATAAAATGCACATAAAATGTACATTAATGCACATTATGATGATAAAAATTCAGTTCCTTGACTATTAAATTTAATGACCAATATATATATTTATATATTTGCAATTACAAGCAACTAACAAAAAACTTGTTAAAATAAAGTATGACCAAAAGTGATAATATTTACAAAATATAACATATAAAATGTTTCTAAAATAATGCCTTATTAATTGTATATTTACAAAAAGTAAAAAATTGTAACCAAATCTACAATCATACATTTTTTAAGCATATTTTTTATTGTAATTGTGAATTTTACCAAATGTTGACCAAATGTCAGATTTCAATCATGCATCGATCACATCTTTAGTAATTGAATAACAATATCACAGATTGTTTTACAGAGCTGGATGCGTTTTAAGTGTTTTAAGTATGGGTTGTGTTGTATTTGTTTTGCAGGTGGGAGGTTCTGTGGGCTGGCAATCCTAACAAAGCCGTGACCCCTCAAGCTCGCCAGTTCTCCCCTAGCATCAGACAGATCAGTTTTGCCACCAACCTGCTGCGTCTGGAGGTGAACTGCTCTCTGTTGGAATACTACACAGAGCTGGACGCGGTGATCCTGCGAGGCGTTCGAGAGAGACCCATTCTGGCCCTCTATAAGATCCCTGTCATCGACATCAATGATCTGAGTGACAGCGAAGAAGAGATCAGTGATGCAGGAGGCCTCTGCTGCAGGTCGGGTGGAGAAAACAGGCAAAACCTGGGAAACGGCTTCTTTGATAGGCTCCCTTATGAGGTTAGCAGTGGAAAATTTCACATGATGCCTGTGAGATTTAGAAAGTTTAGGAATATGCAGTTTCATGCCATCAGCATGTTTAGTAAATAGTATGTAGGCTAGTTAACAAAGAAGGGTTTTCAAAGACTGTGTATAACAACACAAGTTGGACCACAGAGTGTTGAAATCTTTTACGTACCAGACAGATATTGAAGAGAAATAGTTGGGATTCGGTCTAGCCCCTCAAGTCCCGACTTGTGTGGTTGCAGTAGGTCTTCTGCAGTCATTTTCAGATAATTAGAGACCTTTTATTGTAATTTAAAAATACCTTTCCAATTCGTAAGCCCTCATTAACTGCACGCAGCTCAGATCTCCTGTCCAAACCACTGTCACCCTCACAGTCTCGTCAAGGCAAACACGAATGTGCTTCAGAAACATAATCCGGCTATTATCTGCTAACTGATATCCTGCTTCACACTCATACTATTGTTCAGTCTTCCCAACAGTGCACGTACCAAAAACATAATCAGAGCCTCCATAAGCATCTTGAGAGTTATCTTAGTAGCTCTGTCTTTACAAGTGACACAACAAGAATATTTAGCATGCTGTGTTCTGGTCACTGTTTGTTTTTGTCACTGCAGTTAATCCAGCTGATCGTGAGTCACCTGCCGGTTCCGGACCTGTGCCGATTGGCTCAGAGCTGCAAGCTCTTTCACAAGCACTGCTGTGACCCGCTGCAGTACATCCAGCTCAGCCTGCAGCCGTACTGGGCCCGGCTCACTGATGCCTCTCTGTGCCACCTGCAGAGCCGCTGCACCCTCCTGCAGAGACTAAACATGTCCTGGACGGGCAACCGCGGAGCCGTGACGGCCACTGGCTTCTGCAGGTAACGGCGAGAGTCTCTGATCCAGATAGTTCACATAGTTTGATCTACTAAATGTGCGTAATAGTCTCTCCATCTCTGTCTTTTTTTCCCCCTCAAGCTTTATGAAGGCCTGTGGGGTGAGTCTGGTGTGTTTGGAGCTGTCGTGCTGTCATTTCCTGACTGAAGCGTGTTTAGAGGTGATCGCCCAGACGTGTCCGTGCCTCCAGGAGCTCAATTTGGCTTCCTGTGACCGTCTGCAACCTCAGGCTTTCAATCACATCACCAAACTCGCTAATCTACGCAGGCTGGTGCTGTACCGCACTAAAGTTGAGGTGAGAGCAAGACTCACCTCTTAATAATCAAAAATTATAATGACTGATTTCTTTTATCCACTCACATCATTGTTTTTTTTTATTTGTTTTTTTTATGTGCCCTTATTATATTTTATCAAAATAACTTCCCTCTTGCAACGACTTTTCTGATGACGTGTTTACTGGCATGAGTGCGGGACAAGCTGTCACTCACATGAGGTCACAGCAAAAGCAAATGACAATGATCAAATTCCGGATGGACATAAGACCCGTCCTACTATTTTTTTGTTTGTGAAGCAGTTTCACTCTGATATACAGGTCCTTCTCAAAAAATTAGCATATTGTGATAAAGTTCATTATTTTCCATAATGTAATGATAAAAATTAAACTTTCATATATTTTAGATTCATTGCACACCAACTGAAATATTTCAGGTCTTTTATTGTTTTAATACTGATGATTTTGGCATACAGCTCATGTAAACCCAAAATTCCTGTCTCAAAAAATTAGCATATTTCATCCGACCAATAAAATAAGTGTTTTTAATACAAAAAAAAAAGTCAACCTTCAAATAATTATGTTCAGTTATGCACTCAATAGTCAATACTTGGTCTGGAATCCTTTTGCAGAAATGACTGCTTCAATGCGGCGTGGCATGGAGGCAATCAGCCTGTGGCACTGCTGAGGTGTTATGGAGGCCCAGGATGCTTCGATAGCGGCCTTAAGCTCATCCAGAGTGTTGGATCTTGCGTCTCTCAACTTTCTCTTCACAATATCCCACAGATTCTCTATGGGGTTCAGGTCAGGAGAGTTGGCAGGCCAATTGAGCACAGTAATACCATGGTCAGTAAACCATTTACCAGTGGTTTTGGCACTGTGAGCAGGTGCCAGGTCGTGCTGAAAAATGAAATCTTCATCTCCATAAAGCTTTTCAGCAGATGGAAGCATGAAGTGCTCCAAAATCTCCTGATAGCTAGCTGCATTGACCCTGCCCTTGATAAAACACAGTGGACCAACACCAGCAGCTGACATGGCACCCCAGACCATCACTGACTGTGGGTACTTGACACTGGACTTCAGGCATTTTGGCATTTCCTTCTCCCCAGTCTTCCTCAAGACTCTGGCACCTTGATTTCCGAATGACATGCAAAACTGAGCAACAGTCCAGTGCTGCTTCTCTGTAGCCCGGGTCAAGCGCTTCTGCCGCTGTTTCTGGTTCAAAAGTGGCTTGACCTGGGGAATGCGGCACCTGTAGCCCATTTCCTGCACACGCCTGTGCACGGTGACTCTGGATGTTTCTACTCCAGACTCAGTCCACTGCTTCCGCAGGTCCCCCAAGGTCTGGAATCGGTCCTTCTCCACAATCTTCCTCAGGGTCCGGTCACCTCTTCTCGTTGTGCAGCGTTTTTTGCCACACTTTTTCCTTCCCACAGACTTCCCACTGAGGTGCCTTGATACAGCACTCTGGGAACAGCCTATTTGTTCAGAAATTTCTTTCTGTCTTACCCTCTTGCTTGAGAGTGTCAATGATGGCCTTCTGGACAGCAGTCAGGTCGCAGTCTTACCCATGATTGCGGTTTTGAGTAATGAAACAGGCTGGGAGTTTTTAAAAGCCTCAGGAATCTTTTGCAGGTGTTTAGAATTAATTAGTTGATTCAGATGATTAGGTTAATAGCTCGTTTAGAGAACCTTTTCATGATATGCTAATTTTTTGAGACAGGAATTTTGGGTTTTCATGAGCTGTATGCCAAAATCATCAGTATTAAAACAATAAAAGACCTGAAATATTTCAGTTGGTGTGCAATGAATCTAAAATATATGAAAGTTTAATTTGTATCATTACATTATGCAAAATAATGAACTTTATCACAATATGGTAATTTTTTGAGAAGGACCTGTATGTCTCAATAGGAAGGAAAGACTATTGCAACTTCTGTTTCATGCCGACTTTAAAAAAGATCCACTATCAGCAATCCAAAAACAATCTTGTTTGCAAATTTTACCTGCCAAAGTGAGCCAAGTTGATTTGAGAGTTATCATTTGTGGGAGAGGCCATTGTGAGGAGCAGCCAATCACAACAGTTTGTTTTCTTGCTGCAGTACAGCTCATAAATACACAGAAAACGGAAAGCGTCCTTCGACTCAGTTCCATAAAGACTAGAACATTGTTTTTGTACCTCATTGTGTACTCTGTAATTTTTTTTTTTTGCAAAATCTTGATTCTGTGATGTTTGCTGTATTTCCTGAATCACACGTTTTACTGTATCCATGATTAAAGCAATAGTTTTGGGTCGTAATAATGAAGGTTTTTAACATCAAAGCTGAAATTGTTAATTACTGACCCATGAAATTTTGTGTTCCCCAAAAGTTGTCTGCTTTATCATGCACCACCTTTGTTTGTTTATACTGCATCATTAAAAATGCAAGTTATCTTGGAAATTGAATAAGACAACATGATTATGCCAGCCTGTTTAATCTGCTATAGTTACCTGTCCTTATGATCATACTGCATTATCACCTTTAGATCAGTGCTTCATGATGGTGCAGGCCCAAGCATGCTAGGGGTCATCCCGTCCCTCTGTGTGGTTAACTGTGAATCAGCATTTGTAGGTTTATGCGTGCCTCTGCCAACAGGTATAATGTTTCTGTAGCTTTTTTGTAGTGATGGCGACTGCATGTAAACATATGCAGGAACACACACTGTCTGTAGCAAACGCGCCTCTCTGTCATCATCGATGTAAATATACACAGAACATTTGTCTACTAACTCACACAATACAGTCAATCTTCAGCTGTTTTGACTTTTAATTCATGTGATTTTTTTTTTAAACGAAAAACAATAATGAAAACAATGGCTGTATTATCTTAGTGATGCTCGCATGACACTTCAGGTTGTTAAATCCAAAAAAATTTTTTTTTTCTGTGAAACATCTTATCACTATATATTAGATGTGAGTGTCAGCCATGTGCGCCAGACCGTGAGATCATTATTTTGACACATCTATTTGGAAGAATATTGAATTGCGGAGTTAAATTTGTTGTCATCTTTGATTTTTGATATCAAATGTGCATTCTTTTGTCTCCTTTTTGCTCCACAGTCATCTGAATATAAGGATATGTTATTCTCTCATTAGTGCTGTGTGTTAATTATCACTGTTTTATTTCTTTCCACACGCAGCAATCAGCCTTGTTGAGCATCCTCACATTCTGCCCAGAGCTCAGGCACCTTAACCTGGGAAGCTGTGTCATGGTGAGTCTACTGGACAGATCACATATGCAGATGGTGTACGTGACTGAATGATGTTTTGGTGCAACATAAAAACAGGCTTTTAAAAATAGTCGTAGCATTATGAGAACCATGTTTAACTTGAAATCTTAAAATCAATACTGTTACATACTAGCCATATTATACAGTATACAAGATTAGGTTTAGTGTATCACAAATAATAATTACAATACATTGAAAATGATGTATCAAAGGAACCTGTATGGTGCGCTATTTTTATTTTTTAAGGAGGCATCCATGCACGTTTATCTGGATGTTATTGCCCAAAACCCTTTCTACACAAGATTATTTGCATCAGAGTGCAGTTTTATGATGTTATAGTATATCTCAGTACTGGCTGACTTCATTTTTATTTAATTGACAGCCATCTCACGGTCACAAAGTGGCCTAGTTTATAAGAATTGAGCCTACTTTACCTATTTCCATACTTCATAACAAATATGAATTCAATCCATTTCAGCCACAGGAACATTGGCTTGTCTGGTTGTGTGTCTTCACATGCAGCCCATAGTATAGCTTAGAGACGGTCAGTTATCTTTGAGTTCTTCACTGTGGCTACATGGTGATTTGATGACAGATTGAGGACTATGATGTGGTGGCGAGCATGCTGAGCGCACGCTGCCGTTCTCTACGCTCCCTCGACCTGTGGCGCTGCAGAAATCTGAGCGAGCGTGGACTGGCAGAGCTGGTTTCGGGCTGCAGGCTCCTGGAGGAGCTGGACCTGGGTTGGTGCTCCACGATTCAGAGCAGCACCGGCTGCTTCCAGCACTTGGCCCGCAGCTTGCCCCGCTTACGCAAGCTCTTCCTCACCGCCAACCGCACCGTGTGCGACTCTGACCTGGAGGAGCTGGCTGCTAACTGCAGCGCTCTGGAGCACCTTGATATTCTGGGTGAGATGAGTGTTTTTTTTTTTGTTTAAAATGTACTGTTTTGAAGAAGATATTTTTAAAATATTTCAGTGTTTTTGTGGTCGTAAGATGAAGTATTTTAAAATGTAATAAATGCTGCCCTCACGTGCAGTCGAAATTTCCTAGTCGGAAATTGGACATGAACGTCCTCACCAGTCGTATTTACAAAATTATCGTCTTGATAATTTTGATTCCCGAGTTGGGCGGGCCATAAACTTTAAACGTGGCAGAAAGGAGAAGGATTGCAGCTGTGACTGGTATTCTTTATTAGTTTAATTCACAACTGTTACGTCGCCTTGTCTTGTCATTAGATAAGTGTATATTTACATATATGCTTAACCATTTGAAGCATATTGTATGTTTTATACACTGTGAAAATAGCATGCATTTGATTGAAATTTCAGAATTGTCAGCAATTATATAGATAGTACAGTTAATGTTTATATGGTTGCTAACTAAATTTTCTTGCAAATTAAATATCATCAATACATTTAGGCTTTAATAAGATTTCCCCAAGAAACAGGCAAAAATAAACCTGGTGTCCTCCTTGATCCCTATTCTTTCCGACAACAAAGCACTTGAACGTGACGCGCTTGTAATCACGACTCCAGAAGTGGGAATTACGGAATTTCCGATAACACATGAAGGCGGCATTATTCCTGTGATGGCAAAGCTGAATTTTAAGCAGCCATTACTCCAGTCACATTATCTTTCAGAAATCATTCTAACATTTCTTCTTCTTATTAGTGTTGATAACAGTTGTGCTCCTTAATCTTTTTGTGAAAATGTGATACATTTTTTTCAGGATTCATTGAATAGAAAAAGAGCATTTGTTTGAAATAAAACTCCTTTGAAACATTGTAAATGTCTTTACTGTCACTTTTGATCAATTTAATGTATCCTTGCTGAATAAAAGTAGTGATTTCTTTCTGATAAATGACGACACACGAGGACAATAAGGTGAACTATCCCTTTAACTTTTCTTTGTGTTTTCTCAGGCACACGGATGGTGAGCTCTGCATCTCTGCGGAAATTACTGCAGTGTTGTCCTCGGCTAAAGCTGTTGGACGTGTCCTTCTGCTCGCAGATCGACTCTCGCTTCGCCCAGGAGCTCAGTGGCCTTTTCCCGAATGTGTCCATCAAGAAGAGTTTCACTCAGTAAAACTCGATGGGCCCTCCTGAGCAGAAGCAGCTTCATGGGACGGACTTTAAGACCCTTGGGAGAAGGGTGGTGCATTCTGGTGCTGTGGACTTGCTGCCTTGAACTGCACAGAGCTGTGAACTGCCGCTTGGAAGATGTTATGGATGTTTCACACTCTCTCAGCTTGAATGGTCTCACTATGTATTGAATCTCACACATTTCAGCAGACCTCAGTTTTTGATCTTAATCTCAGGGTTTAATTTTTGTCTTCAGAGAGAGAAGTTTGTAGTATGCTGTACTACAGCCGAAGGGTTTTGTTTTAAACATACTTATTCAAGTGTATCACTACCAATGTTTTATTTGCATTGTTAAATGTCGTCAGATCGCTGTTGAATATTGTGAAATAGTAACAAGGTGTACTATGATTATTTATTAATTTAATGATTATACATTCAGGGCCACATTGACTTGAATCGTGGGCACAGAAATCTTTTTGTGGCAATACCTAGTTTGTGGGAAACTTTGCCCATATTTTGAGTCAATCCTGTTATGCACTTGTATGCACACAATAGGGCAAATACCAAAACATAAGCTTTTCTCTATTGCAAAACTTGACGTTTTCTTTTACACACAGGCGCATGCTAACCATTAGATGACATATCCTTGTGCCTTAGGTTTAAAGAGAGAAGTGCTTTGTAAATTTGCTGGTCTGTATTGTGCTATGCTAAATTGCGATTTGCCAAAAACACCCTAAACCAAAGGGTTTTTCTTTTTTTAATACACTTTAATTTTGAAAAACACAGATGGCAATGTGCTGTGTTTTCTTTGGAGGTGTACAATTATTCAAGTCAAAACAAGGATAAGGAGAAATTGTTTAGTGCTTTTGGTAAAAGTTTAAGTGCCATATATTTTTTTTAATTGTTCTTTCAATTTGACTTACCTGTTTCTCTGACTAGCACCCTGTAAACAAACTCTAAAGTTAGATTGTATTTATGTTAAATTCTACAGTAGCTGCAGTGAATTAATGTTGTCATTTAGGATATTGTATTAAATTTGTGCTGTTTGGAAGAAGCAGGCTTTTAGCATTATTTCAGAGTGACTGAGAGTGACACTCATGAGGTCTTGGTTCAATAAAGTGAGGCTTAATATTTTGTGTTCTTTTTTTCCATTTGAAAATACCATGCTCTGTCCTTTCTGTGATTATAAAATAATTGATCTTATTACTAGTGCTAAATCTTCACACAAATTATGTTTGGCATGCGGTTGGTCTATTCTATTTCCACCAGTTAGATTCAAAAGTTTGGTCAAACTGAAAGTCAAAAACGTCCTTAGTCTTAATCCCTCTGAGTTTAAAGGCGTATTAATATTGTATCTGGCCGTGACAGTCTCATTGGACTAACAGTGATGTAATGAATTGTTTATGTCTGCTTTAATGATGGACTGAGGAGCTCTAATGTGCCCTGAGGACCTGGAGGGATGCAGTTAATTAGATGAAACGATTTCTTGATTTCTATACAACTATCGCTAGTCAGTACACGCAGAAAACTGTCATTACACCCCTGTAAATAGATCAACAGTACAAAGCATAACAACACTGTCAGCCTCTGCCTTTGGACCCTGTAATTTAGAAGCGGCAATGCACTCCTGTTACATTGGTTTTAGCATCAATATGCATTTGAAATTTTCTCTGTTTCATCATTTAGTAACAAAAACCAGTTTGAGGAACCTTGTTAACACCTCATTTGTGCATGCTTGATTCCTGACATTGTTTTAGTAAGCAATTTTGAATAAACCAACCCTGAAAATGTAGCGCATGCTTTTGCAGTAAGTTTTAACCTTATTATTTTTTAGAACATGAACATAAAATAATTAATTTGCTAATATAAAAGATATACCCATCATAGGTTTGGTTTACATTTTTAAAGCACTTTTCAAAGTCTAATCAAGAGGTTTTGTTAAAAATGCAACATTTACAGGGCTTCAAATTTTTAAATATGAACGCTAATCCGGTGGAAATTTTAAATATTGGATTCAGAATACAATTTCAAGTGTTCGTATCTTTTGTTTGCCTAACACCTCAGCAAAACTAGTTTAGAAAATTATCAAAATCTTTTGGTATTTTCAACCAAAGTTTTTTTTGGGGAAAAAACAGAAACAGCTATGATTCATTATGAGCCATGGTGTGTGTGTAACCAAATGTGCAAATGAAATGGCTGCCAACTGAAGTCAGAGAGCATCGAAGAAAACCCCGGAATGTTGAGCTACAATCGCCATGTGCTGCTGTTGTTACGTTTAATCAATGTTGCTTTAGGTGTCCTAGAAAAAATTCTCACTAGGTGGCACTAGAGGACAAGGATATAAGCTCTTACACAATAACGATTTTAATACACTCAATTCCATACTTTAAATGTTTTCTCAAAGATGGAGAAAATTTTATAATTTTAAACTTTTTTTTAAAAAGTAGTCTAGCTGTAAATTGTCTATATTATGGAAAAATGTCTTGACTTTATTGAAATATTCTCTGAATTGTAAAGAGATTGAAATTTGCACGATTCACTTCCAGGCAAAGCACCACGGAAGACTCATAAGAGCAGCCCAATTCACTATCATTGGTCATTACAAAGACGGCGTATGTCTCACATTGGATCCGTAAAATATAGTATTTTTATGGCCTATTATTGCCAAAATTATACTAATAGTAGCCTATACTGCATTCTTTGCAACAAGAATAGCAAAAATAGCTACGCAAAATAAAATGAGGCCTAATGCCATATGGGAATGATATCGAGGTCCACGTTTTGATGCCACAAAATTAGTGACACTTTTCAAAATAGTAGGCTACTTCATCCATAACTGTTCTAGTTACAAAATATACCAAATTGAAGGGTTCAGTTTTTCTAAACAATGGTCGAACATTTTTATAGGCCAGCCTACTGCCTTTACCACAAAAATCATCGTGTTTTATTAAACACAAGAATACAGGCCTTAGCAGTGTCAGTCCTCAATATCTCAGAATGTAGCTATATCGGCCTATTTTCCCCTTTCAGGGAAAATAAACAAAACTTCTCGGTTTGCATTTGTTGTGGCTTACACATTTCACGCTTTCAATTTCACTTGAGATTCAACCCATTTGAAAACGCAAGACTGTTGCGTTAGCCTACTTCTGTTTTACATTTTAAAATGTCGTTAAAAAACATGACCGAGACGTCAATAAATATTTTTTTACATCCCCGCATAATTTTTACACCCGACAACATACAATGTGAGTTTTGATTCTGCGATTTAAAAAACATCATTTTGCCTTTACAAAAACAAATTTCTATCACAACCTTTGCGCATTTTATTTTACCCACAAATTCATCCAGTTCAAGGTTTGATGGAGTCTTTCTGACAAAGGAAATAAAACGACAAATAAATAGCTCCCTTTGTAGAATTACATGACAGTTTGATGAATTAATCTATGTAAATGTTTCTTTTGAAAAAACAAAAAAGTAGAACGATAATAACAGATGTCCCTGGAATTTACGTGGAATAGATTTACACAAAAATATTAATTAAAATATAAGCAAAATAATACAATAAGAAAATAATAATAATAATAATAATATTTTCTGATTGTTGTATTGTATTTACACATAGTGACGTATATCAAGACTCTTGGACAAATCTTTCCATTTTTCAAATCTTCCAGTGTTTACATTTTCAGTAAATCATCACTGCATCGTGTCCCAATAAAAGCGAACGCGGGACTAACACAACGAAGAACTATAAAGCAGAGAAAAACAAAAAACAATCAAACAAAAAACAAACAGTCCAAAATAAAGCTCTGATGTTGGGTAAACGTGGAGAATATTTAATTATAATAATAGTCTAATAATAATAATAATAGTGCTGCTATATGTTTCAAATTGATGCTTGATAAATTATGGAAATATAAAATACACAAAACCGCTTTGTCATATGAAACGATGAAGAATCGTTTGACTTTAAATGAAAATATTGCAGGGTCACATCACTTGATTTTCCCATTCTCCACGATACTGTGTAAATAATCTCTATTTCAAAATAATTAAAAAAGACATTCAAATGATTCAGATATATAATAGTATTGAATTCGTTGGGTAGAAAATAGTGCTAACATTGTTGAAGACTGAACATTGTTTACTATACATAAACATATAGTAAAGTCAGCTCATAATTTATAAAAAAAGCAGCTGAATGTGGGTTAAAAAGCAACTGACTCACGCAAGAGATAGCAAGCAAAATTCGGCTAAATTACTATAAATATAAAGGCAAAATAGCCTATACCAGCTCTAAAGTTAAAACAAATGAGACCAAAATAAAATAAATAAAAACCTCTAAAAAAAATCCAAATTCAAAATAACACGAAAAAGTGCTCAAGTGAGAGAATAACGTAACTATGTCCTTTAAAAATTATACAATATTTACAGCACTGTGTGGAGTCCTGTGAAACAATTGTATTTTATGGTAATAAGACTAAATCGAAGGAAATGCCAGGTTTCTGTCACTAGCCCTTCGGTGACTTGTCTGCAGCTTGATGCTAGAAGTTTGATGCTGTATCTTTTTATTTTTCTAATTTAGACCCATCCGTATTGATAAGATGGAGACGGAGACCAGAATCAATTGTGTGAGACTAATTTCTTGGCGCCAAGACTACAACATCTGTTTAGTGTGACCTTGCACCTCACTCTATGAGTCGCCTAAGCGAACTGGTACATGACCGTGCTGTATCTATAATAATAATAATAATAATAATAAAAATAATGTTTAAAGGCCTTTGATCCCAAGAAAATTGTTGACTACTGTGGGTGGATGCATGTCGAATGTTCGAATGTTCACCCTCAGTCGCCCCACAACAAAAGTAAAAATGGCGTGTATTTGTCAAATGCTGCAGCACCAGTCACTTTTCAGGCTAGTCCTGCCAAAGAAAATGCAGTGAATGTGTCTAGATGTAAACAACTGTCTATGGGACACCCATGCTCGCGTTTGAGGGACATTTCGCTCGTCTCAAAGTGTTTGATAAATAGTAGGGTTACACCTTAAAACTGCGTCTTTTCACAGTGCTGGGTATTCACAGAACAACCGTTCTCTTTGCTCGCACGGGGAACGCACGGTCCCCTCTGTTGCAGCGATACGAATTTTGAGTAACATTGAAGACGGATATAATCTGCTCTCCCGCCTCAGTAGTCTAAACCGCAGCTGCTTTCACTTTGGATAGTTCCAATGTGAACATAATCATAAATGAAGACTGAGGCAGTCAATATGATAGATATGTCCTTGTTTTTGAATTGTTTTTGTGTTTTTTTTCTCTCTCACTGAACTGGTGTCTGAACCCCGTGATGCGGCGGCGTGTCTCCGTATACGTCCTCGGTACCCGGTAGAGGTCCGCCGGGAGGAGTCATCCGTTTCTCTTTCTGTCTCCTGTTACAAAACCAAACCCTCACTACCTCTTTTTCCAACTGCAGACTGTCCGCCAGTGAAGTAATTTCCGACGCGGCTGGCTTTGGGCACTTAAGGAAATGGCTCTCCAAAGCCCCTTTGACGCTTACCTCGATGGAAGTCCTCTTTTTCCGTTTCCTCCCCTGCGCAGCTATCTTGTCCAAGCTCGTGGGGCTGCCAGATGTGGAGTCTGCCTCCTCCAACCACTTGTTCAACAAAGGCTTGAGCTTGCACATGTTTTTGAAGCTGAGTTGCAGGGCCTCAAACCTGCATATCGTGGTCTGCGAAAACACATTTCCATACAGCGTTCCCAAAGCTAGTCCGACGTCCGCCTGCGTGAAGCCCAGCTTGATCCTCCTCTGCTTGAACTGTTTCGCAAACTGCTCCAAGTCGTCCGAGGTCGGCGTGTCCTCGTCCGAGTGGTCGTGGTGACTCTGGTGCGGCTGGTGCTGGTGCTGGCCGTGGTCGCTGAGATGCGGGCTGTGGTGGTCCTCGTGCGCATCGCGCATGCTGTGGTGGTGGATGCTCTGGCCGCTACCCGGGATGAGACCGTTCACGCTGAAGCCGGGCTGCGAGTAAATAAGGCTCTGTCCGTTCGAAGTGGCCATACTGGGGATATGAGCTGCCGTCGTTGTTCTCCATGCCCTTGAATCGTGATGGTTCCCGTGCGTCTGATGTACCAGGTGGGGTGGCCGCGACTGATGCTGTAAATTGCTGGAATTGTGCATGTCGTCCCGGGGGCTCTGCACCGCTGGCTTGATGTCCTGCTCGCCGAGGGGACTGGACGACCACGGTCCTCCTTCTCCGTGTGACAAGGCTGTTATCCACTGGTGCGCGTGGCTGAGCGGGTGACTGTTGCTCTGCAGTGAGTAGTCACTCTGCAACAGGGTTTGCGCGTCCCTGTAAGCCGTAGCTTGCTGCATGCTCCCAGGCTCCGAGTGTACAATAGATGAGCTGGAGGTGAGGATATTGTAATGATTGGATGCTGTAGTCGCCATGACTCTCGGAGCCGGACTGATCGCTCCTATTAAAGGAACCTTGCATTTGACAGTTACTCTTTTGCCACAGGCGTCTCCCAGGCTCTTTGCCAAGTGGACGCAGCGGCGCGCACCTGAGCTCCGCCCCTTGACGGCGCTCATTGGGTGAAAGGAACGATGGACGCGCTTTTTTGGAGGCAGTCTTCAGTTCATTGGATGCTCGAGAGTCTAAACAAACACTGCCTCTTTCCTTCAAAAGAACTCCGTGTCCTGCAGCACCTCTGAAATGTAAGGGACCGACGGGCCACCAAGACCGGAGCGAAGAACATCAAAGGTTATGATTTTTATAACTTGGAGAGAAATTAATTTCAAACTTGTCTGTTATGGAATTTGAAATTGTGTGCGTATATGTGTCTTATTTAATAGAATTTATGCAATGCAAAAAAATAAATAAAAAATATTTTATATGATGTCATTTCATACATTTATTGATTACAGGTTCTGGGGATTCATTTGTCAAACAAGGGAAACTATTTAATCTTTCTAGCGCGATGTTTGCTGGCCTAACTATGAGCGAGGTATTTGGATAGAGTCAACTTTACGGACTTCACAGCGAATGTTCAGAGTTCAAAGGAAAAAAAAAAATTTGCTGCTTTAGATGAGGGGAAAGGTGTTAACTAGTTTTTAAAATGTTGTTTGCCTCAATTAGGTGTTTGATTTTGAAGAACTGCCACAAACAAGGCTTTAACGAATACCTGTTTTTTTCCACATCATAATGAAATTATGCTGTATCTGGAGAAGATTAGTTGAAGTGAAAATTTTGTAGCTTTGTAAAATTGGTATTTATTTTGAGGAACATTTAATTTAACATTCGTTTCTATTACATATTTATATAGATATATAAATATATAGGCTAGGCCTATATATAAATGTTGCTACTTTACAACAGTTTTGAAGTATAAATAATAATGAGAACGAGAAACATGATATTATGTTTTATGTTGTTATGTCTTCTCATGTTTGTTGTTTGTAGCAGTAGGCTATAAGTTGTCCTTCATCTCTGCAAGGCATAAACAAATGACATAAGTGTTTGTAAGGACGCGTACTAAAAGTGAATGAAAGACAGCTGCACTAAAAAAAATAAAAGATTGAAACAAGGGGGAAAAAACTCCCAAACTATTAAACGTTTTTGGGAATAGATTGCGTTCACCTTAAAGTGATCCCAGATAAAACAAAGATGTCGATTTGGTTCAAACATGATAGCTACAATTGACAGACAGAAGCACATGCTGCAGAGCATGGTTCTCTTAAACATGCCATTTAATCGGAGTAGCAAGTGACCAGAAGGTTTAATTTACTTTTTATGTCTAATTTAATTAAATATATAATTATATAAATATAATTAGCCTACTCCAAACATCAAATGGGCATTTTCAATATCTAATTACAAATCTCTTTTAGCCTCTATAAATCTTTTTTTTTAAATCCTCCCCCCCCCCTCTCTGGGTTTGCATGGTGTAGCTACACACGTCAAAGGAATATTTCCGAGGGGAAAGAGTGGGCCGTTTGGGACCGCAGGTGTCTAAAGCTGACCAGCTGGCTCCTCTGTGAGCCTCTGTAAAGAAAAGCACACGACATTGTCCGAGGAGGGGGACATTTTTTCAGCAGCGCTGCTTGTTGCTATAGAGAGCAGTAAATTAAACAACGCCTCATACGTCACCAGTATCGCCTCCTCTGGAAGGCTCTACGTAAATCAGAATGGGTAATGGACAAAAGACAAAAAGAAACAAAAAAGAAAGAGAGAGAGAGAGAGAGAGAGAGAGAGAGAGAGAGAGAGAGAGAGAGAGAGAGAGAGAGAGAGAGAGAGAGATCAACTGATTTTAAGGAACTGTTCAAAGGCAGTAAATAAAGTGTAATTTGCACAACTAATGAACTTTAAAGCAGGGCGTACAGCACCGTCCAATTACGCATCACTGAACAACAGCCAACATGATAAACAAGCTAGAAAACCCAATAAAGTCATTGACATAGGTCTGCAAAAACATTCAACACATTTAGGCTAACTTAAGCATTATAATCTTCAGTCTTTTATAGCCTAAATGAAACATATTAATTAAAATAAATGTTGCTAATTATAGAAGAGAGCATTAATATTTGGTGTTTATAGCCTAAATGTAAAAGTGTTTATGGGCACACACACTCATTTTGTTTGAAATGTTTCAATTTATTTATTTCCACAAAAAAAAAGGGAAAAAAAGGAAGGCCTAAACCTTCTAAAGTTCTTGCTGTAAAGCGGTCTACATTACTAGTTTTATGATTTTCCGATATCAAAATACGATTTATAAAATATTGGACGAATACACAAACAGGAAAAAACAAGAGGCACATCAGTCAACCAGGGAAAACCGGCAAAAGACGCAAAAACAATCTCCACAGTCAGACTAATTGTGTTCAAGCGCGTGGGGGTTAAAGGGTGTTCCAAAAAAAAAACGAAAAAAGAGACAACTTTAAAGACACGTTCCGGAAATTCATCCGCGTAATAATCAACATCATTGTAGCGTAACAGTGAAATCACCCAAATCAAAAGAACATTTATGGCAATTAAGGTTGTAATTCAGAGAATTACCACAACGCCACAGAAGCTTAAATAGTCGTGTTGGGAGAAAACCAAAGCACATTACTTTAATGGTATAATATGCAAACTATGGATCGTTCAATTACATGGCTTAACAACGCATAAATGATGCGAGTCTTGTTATTTGGACTGTGGGGTCTATGGTAATTCATTTGGAAGGGCCAGCGCGCTCTCAAATACAGTGAAATCTATTTTTGAGGTCCGGGAGCCGCTGCCAAACTAAATTTAAGGGAATAAAAATTAATGACAGAGAATCTGAGCGTTAAATTAACAGTAATTATATGACCCGCATGCTGCAAAGATTCCATTTTTTATGGTCTAATTAGGTAACTGTCTCCACATACATCAACATATTTCCCTCTGTGGATTTCACACAAGATCCCGGTCATGTTCAAATACTGATTGAAAATAATTAATTACATTTTACAAAGACATGCTTTAAATCACACAATAATCAAACTCTTCTCATAGTTACGCTAATCATTGACGGTCTGGTCATCTGAAACGTAGCAAAAGCTAAGATTAACAAAATATCTTGCAATTAATGCAGATGGAAAATTGGGGGTGCATGGGGGATGTCTTGTAGAATTATTGTTTCATACAGGTAGCATAAGGTTCATAAGGTTTAGGTTCAAACGTACAATTTGTTTTAGTTATATTAAAAGTTAGTCTGAGCATGTAGGCTACTTTAAAACTGTTGCAAAATCCGCAAATAAACAGGTAACCATAGCAACAGCACACCAGTCACGCGCTTTCCTTTGCGCTTTGCGGTCAGAGTCTGGCGAAAGTCAATAATTCATCACAAATCATTAGCCTATTTATAACATACAATACAAACTTTAGTGTTTTTTTTTTTTTCAAAAAATATTTTCTTTAGGTAAACAAAGTATTTTCGTTGCAAAAAAAGAACCTCAACAGATTTCGCAATTTAGCCTACATTAGTCGTAGCCTACGTTTAAAAATCAATTTAAAAAACAAATAGCTGGTCCCTGAAAGTCAATGTATAGGCTAATTCGCACACTGAAAGCTGAGTTACATATAGCATTCTAGAAAAATGTGAATTAGTTGTTAATTCTAAAAAGGGAATTCGTCCGTGCGCGTGATTGTTTGTGAATGGGGAGAACCATGTCAGCGGGGGAGTAGAGCTCTTGTTGAACAGGTCTTGCACCGAGAATCTAGTAATTCCATGCAATTAATCCACACAAAGACATCGTTAAATCTGTCCCTCACTACAATTGGCTTCCGATTGTCTGCATCCATTGTGGGGGGCGCAAGAGACCACCCCTGTGAGGCAAAGTGGAGACCTGTTATGCGATCCATCCACGCACCAAAAGTGACTCCAGCATATTCAGATCTGTCATTCCATTTGAACAGGATCGGTAGAAGAACTGTAGTATTTTTCCCCTTCACACAAGAGCCATGATCAAATGGCACATCCTATGAGATGGAGAGAAATCATCTATAGCCTAACTTTGCTTTATTTACTCTTATTCCTGAATAAATAACACTGCCAAATAACAGCCTGACTCCCTGAATTAATTTGTATCGAGCAACTAAACCTTTAATCGCTTTAACATGGTTTCCAAAGAATAACAGGTTGCGGACAAATCCAAATTTTAAGGATTCCAAATACGCACTTAATTGCCATATTTCATTGCATTACATTTAACTTTTTAAAACTCTGATTTAACACTGAACTGGTTTTAAATTGAGCAAACCACTTCTACTGTTAAAGAAGCACTCAATACATTTGGTAATTTTTTAATTATTTATATTTTAATTGATTTGGAGAAATTAACAGCACTTGATGTACACACATGTGAGACATTTAAGCATGTCAGTCCAAAGAAAGCTGTTTTATTGGAGCAGTTTTTTTTTCATGGGTGCCATATGTTGAAATTCATTAAGTTATTAATAATAATAACATCAGTAACACATAAACAAACTTCATGCAATCAGTCCCATAGGAGTATAAAGGTCAAAACCACTGCTACTATTGGGACAAATAACAGACTAAATGGCTAAAAGCAAATAAAAACTGCCTATAGTGACATTAGCAGGGTCAGTTAAGACTTAGAATGCTAAAAAAAACAAACAAACAAAAAAACATATCTCAAGTGGCAACAAGTTACTTCAGAAACAGTACATGTCCTTTCCACAAATAGGGTTAGCAGGGCAAACTCCGGGACAGCTGTCATGCGCCCAAGCACATTAACTGGAGGAACTGTAGGCAGCTCGCCTACCTGAGATACCGGTCCTACAAACTCCTCTCAATCTGTATAGAGACATGAGCGAGCTGCTGGTCCCATCGCTCATGTGCAGCTCGATTAGCCCCACGTGTCTCGTTCTTCATATGTGGAAGTGCAGCAGATGGTCGGAGATGCACCGTGTTACGAGGCTGTGGCGGTATGTAACGCTGTTCTAATTGAAACATCAATATTGCAGCAGAATCCCACAGTGGAACAACACTGCAAGTTTGGACAAAGATTACAGATGAAAGTACTCCTAGAAATTACATCTGGGAACAGTTTTCGTGTAAATCGTTTTATGATCTGGAATGTAGTGTGGATTGCATATGTTAGCATTAAGTGATGGTGGGTTACCAGCAAGCATAAGACAATAAAATAGTCATCCTGGCCTGCAAGGCTTTTAATAGTAACACTTTGTATGCACCTGCTTGTCACTCTTATCATCATATAAATGCACAAAAACTTCCTAAGACTGTCTACTTGCCCATACTGAGAGAAAAATAAGATTTGAGACATACAGTCTATGCAAGTCTTAATAAAGGGAAAATTCTGCCATCATTTACTTACACTTGTGTCATTCTAAACCCATAAGACTTTGGTTAATCTTCAAAAAAGGTAAGACATTTTAATGAGACCTGAGAGGATTTTGTCAGTCCACTGAAAGTCCAGTGGCCGGTTTCAAAAACTGCTTAGACTAGTCTTACAAGTTAGCAAGGCGGGTCATATTTTTTTTAAAGTCCTTTACATAAAAAGGTAGATTGGTCTAATTTGAGTCTGAAATGTAAGACTGATCAACTCTAACTAATTGCTAGTTGATCAGACTAGTTCTTAAATTGGCATGTTTATGAAACTGGAAGCAGGTCACCAAAAACGTATGAATTCAATAAAGCAGTCTTGTGAAGAGATGTAATTGCATGATATGATAAACAGATTTATTTTGTTAATTCACAAGTTTTTACATCAATAAATTATACATTTGTAGGTTTAGACCATCATTAGGAACTTGCTCTGCATCTCATGCACTCACGCACAAGCAGATAAGTCCACACAGGCACATAGTCGCTCTCTAAAGTTTGACCATTAGGACAAGTTTGCTCTGTTGCGGAGACCTGAGATTTGTACTTGCACCAGTTGATCTTGACTCTGTTTACTGTAGTGGTTTGAGTGTCACTGTCAGCCCTATATATGCGGTTCAAGTCATGATTTAAATGAATTTCTTCTGATCCATGAGGACGATATTCGTAAGCTATTTGAACACAGACAACAAGACTGAAGAATTTTTACCAAACCAAAATCTGTACAGTAAAATTATGCCCTATCTGACATTGCGGTTTGAAACTCCAGACACCCTTCCCCCAAGCATGGACCAATGTCCACCCCAAAATGGTAAAGGTTCTCCTAACGTTAATGGATAAAACAAAGGACATCATTTGTAGGCCAAGTCTTGTCTGAGCCCTCTCCTCAGCCTCCGTCAACCAATCCAATACAGCCCTAAGGAAAATAACCAAAGCTCTGCATTTGGACTGAGGTTGGAAGGTCTATTTGCCTCTCCGTCAAGCATCGATTTATCCTACTCTCCAATTTATTTCTCCTCCTCGTTCCTGCGATCCATAAGGCTCCTGCCTCTGGGGGAAGAACCAGAGGAGAGACGGCGAGCAGCCCCCCCCCCAACACATTCAAAACCTGATATACAGCCTTCCACAACATAAACCGATATGTACCTTAACTTTACAGAGGAGAAAACATCCCTGAAAGCATCTGATATAGGGTATGTCTAACGTTACACAGCGTCATAAATTACAAGGCGCTACACGTGTTTTTTTACTGATTTATATATTGATAAAATGTTGCCAATATTACAGAAGTTTGAACCATCAAGGGATTTCCTTGATCCTCATAATGCAATGCCAATCAACATAAATCTTGCATGCCACTTATGCTGAAGAAAACCATCAATAAAAATTCAGATACATGGTGGTCCACATGCTCCAATATGTTGTGTGGTCTGGCATATTTGCAAGATGATCAGAGTTTGAATCCACCAGGGGTAATTTCCCCATTCCATTTCCCCCTTTGCTCCTCATGTCACATCTCATCAGTCCTGTCAATAGAAGTGACAAATTAATAAAATAAAATAAAGCAATGGGTTCACTACTATTCAAAAGTTTGGGATTTGTAAGATCTCATTGAACAGAAGACATTTTATGCTAAGGCTGCATTAAATAAAAAACAAAACAAAAAAACGTCTTTCACTTTTCAAGTCAAGTGAAGTCACTTTTATAGCGCTTTATACAATACAGATTGTTTCAAAGCAGCTTTAAAGTGATAACAGGAAAATTATGCATTTCAGCTGTTGCTCAGCTGAAGTCAAGTCAATTAGTTCATTTAATCTATGAAGCAGTTCTGCAAATAATGTCATCGTTCATCTCGGTTCAGGTCTCATACAACAGCGTCAGTACAGTCAGATCAATAATATTGTTGAATATTAAGTGTCCCTAACTAAGCAAGCCAGAGGGGAAAGTGGCAAGGAACCCAAACTCTATCAGGTGACAGAATGGAGAAAAAAAAAACAGGCTCAGTTCTCCTCTGGCCAATGAACGAACACGGTGTGATTATGATTTAGGCTGCATCACAAGTCAGAATTCAGATCTGGCTCAGTAGCATTCAAATATTCATCCAGTTCTTTTTGCTTGAAGATCGGATTCATCACGCCGGCATGGAGCTGAAGCTGGCCATAGGGTCTGTGTGGAGGACCTGTCTGGCTCTTGTGGTCTTTTCTGAGGATCTGTGCCGATGGGTGTCACGTCGATGAAGGCCTAACAATCATTTAACTGATATGAATAATAGAAATTAACTAGAAAAATTGCATTTCCTGCGGAACAGAACATTTCATTTGAAATGCTTAAATGAAATGCACAAACAACTGCAAAATATTGCTAAACAAGCTGAGATGCACAAACAACTGCAAAACAGAGCAAAAATGCAAAATAAGCTTAATTCAAATGCATTAATAAGCTGAAATGCAAAAAAAGATAAAAAAAAAATTGTAGAAAACTAAAGAGTTTAATTAGAGAGGTAGAGAAGTAGACAGAGGTAAATAAATAAAGGGGTAGAGAAAGAGACAGAGGTAGAGAAGTAAAGGAGAACAAAAAAAGAAAGGTAGAGAAAGACAGAGAGATAGAGAGATAGATAGATAGATAGATAGATAGATAGATAGATAGATAGATAGATAGATAGATAGATAGATAGATAGATAGATAGATAGATAGATAGATAGATAGATAGATAGATAGATAGATAGATAGATAGATAGATAGATAATTTGGACACAGAAAGTCAAATAGTTAGACAGGCAGATAGATAGAAGAGGATAAAAGGAGGAGTAGAAAGGAGAAGAAGAGATTAGGAAAGGAGGGGAGAAGAGGAGGACAGGAGGAGTAGAGGATGGAAGGAGGAGAAGAGGAGGGAAGAGGGACGGAGAACAGGAGAAGCAGAAGCATAAATGCAACAAAAACCTGTAGTAATTAAAGTTCCTTCAGAAAAGAGCTCAGTGACTGTCCACCAATCAGAACACAGGAGCAATTTTGTGTGTCTCCCTTTGATCTTGTCTAATCAACATCACCTGTGCAATCAGCTTTCCTATTTAGACAGAGGCCAAAATCGCTGATACTTGGCCTCAAACAAACCTCCCTAGAGACAAAACTATAGGTTGTATCGGTGAAATGACCTGACCATGAGCGAGACAAGGCCTTTGTGAACGATGTTATGTATTTTTTGTGTGGATAGAGTTGAAAAAAGGGACCACTTTGGCGAGTTGAACAACTGGTCCGTAATGCTCTGATCACTAAAGTTTGACCTGAATTTATAATTGCTGCCAATGGAGGATTGTCTGTCACTCTTGTCCTTTGGAAGGACACAGAGAAAAAATTATAAGTCCGAGGGATTTACTAAACACACGTGAGGAACCACAACAAAAATACCTACGTTTCAAGTATAATTACATGCCCGAAGAGTTAAAATTGTGGCCAGGCCATCGATTTAAAAATTATTTTTTACGATTAATTTTCAAGCTGGCTCACTCTAGCGGATGACATCACGTGCTCTAGCTCTGAACAGTCTCTCTCATCCGCACTTAAATGTTAAAAAAAATGCACAAAAAGCTTAATAGTTTAAAAATTATAAAAGGTATAAAAAAGAAAAATAATAGCACACAAGTCATTGAAAAGCTGAACATTTTGATACTTGAATGGTTTTTGTAGCACAAAGTAGAGAGGAGTTGAAAGCGACCACGGAAGAATACGGAATAATAATAAAGATTTGGATTTCAATACACGGGTTTCTTGTATACAAACAATACAGGATGCGCGCGCATCCAGGGGGCAAAAAAACGCTATCTGTTATGCTGAGTTCTGTAAAAGAACATTGTAATTAACGTAGATTTCGCATTGTTTGTAATTTCTTGTTGACTAAATAATAAACTACAATTTCAGAGTTGGATCTGTTTGTTTGTGTTTCATATTAATATAACATTATGTAAAACGTCCGTCCAACTGTTTACGAATCAAAATCTGGACATACTGTGATGCATGTATGAATTATCATGTTAGACTAAGTTAGCAATGTAATAGCCTCTATAGAGCCCGAATTTGCTTTTATATAAGTTAACCTTGTTTACGTTACTTTACGACCTGCAACATATCATGACTGCACACATATAACGTTACTTTATTGTAAATCAAAGATTTGACGATGGATTATGTGGGAAGTAGTACCTCCGACCGTGGCGATTATATTAAAAAACTTACTCTCAGCAATGGTGAGATCTGGCCGGATCCCAATACCTGACGATCTTTGGATTGTGGATGACAAGAAGTGGCCAGCAATTGTATGGCCTGATATATATATATATATATATATATATATATATATATATATATATATATATATATATATATATATATATATATATATATATATAATTGTCTAATTCAGACACCAAGTGTGTATACAAGAGAAATGATTAGAGATGATTGATGCTGCACCGGATTTTTGCGTGTTGAGGTCAGATGTGCTCCCTAGTCAAAGGCAAGGCATCAAAGCCAAGCCTTATGATGCCTGGGTGTATGTCCATAAGGGCCTTGGTTACATCCTTACGGCTAACTGCAAATGCATGGCAGGGTACGTCTATCAAAATGTATCTGCCATCAGAAACCCTTCACTCCGGTATGAAGACCGCGGGTCTTTTGCCCCCTGGCTGCGTGCGCATGCAGTGATGACGTCGCCGAGAAATCCATGTATAGTGTGAATGCTTGAAGCATTCACACTAATAATGTGTTATGTGTATGCCAGATTAAAGAGATATGTATTTAGTCTAGATTTCAACTGACAGAGTGTGTCTGCTTTCCAAACAAGGCTAGGAAGTCTATTCCAGAGTTTGGGTGCTAAATAGGAAAAGGATCTGCCGCCTGCAGTTGATTTTGATATTCTAGGTAACAAAATACATGAAGGACTATAATGCGTTAAGAGCTCGCTCAAGTACTGAGAAGCTAAACCATTTAGTGCTTTGTAAGTAATGGGCAGGATTTTAAAATGTATGCAAAGTTTAATAGAGAGCCAATACAGTGTTGACAGAACAGGGCTAATATGGCCATACTTCCTGGTTCTAGTAAGAACTCTAGTTGCTGCATTTCGGACCAGCTGGAGTTTGTTTATGTGCAGGGCAACCACCCAGTAGAGCATTACAATTATTTAGCTTTGAGGTCATGAATGTATGCAGAGAACTAACTTTTCTACATTTATCATTGAGAGATATATTTTTAAGATGGAAAAATTTGGTTTTATAGATGCTAGAAATGTGGCTTTCAAATGAAAGATTGGTATCAAAGAGCACACCCAGGTTCCTAATTGATGACGAAGACCTGACAGAGTAGCAATCAGTATTCTAGGTTATTACATAAGGAGGTTTTTGGTCCAATAATTAGAATCTCTGTTTTTTCAGAATTAACTTGTAGGAAATTACTAGTCATCCAATGTTTTATATCAACTATGCATTTCTTTAATTTGGTGAATTGGTATGTTTCACCACGGAGCGAAAAAATATAGAGCTGAGTATCATCAGCGTAACAGTGAAAACTAATGCCATGCTTCCTATTGATATATCCCAATGGTAGCATGTACAGCATGAAAAGCAACGGTCCTAGTACTGAGCCTTGCAGTATTCCATACTGAACTTGTGATCGTTATGACACCTCTTCATTTATTGCTACAAATTAGTAAGTATAAGTATGATTTTAACCATGCCAATGCAATTCCACTAATGCCAACATAATTTTTGAGTCTATAAAAAAGAATGTTGTGGTCAAAAATATCAAATGTAGCACTAAGATCCAGTAACACTAATACAAGAGAGATACAACCACGATCGGATGATAAGAGCAAATCATTTGTAACTCTAATGAGATACCATAGTCGCAGATGCAATGTCTTTCTAAAAAGGAACACAGTTGTGAGGATACAGCCTTTTCTAGTATTTTTGACAGAAAAGGTAGATTAGAGATCGGTCTGTAATTAACAAATTCTTTAGGATCAGGTTGTGTTTTTTTGATAACAGGTTTTAAACAGCCAGCTTAAAAGTTTTTGGTACATATCCTAATGACAATGATGAATGAATATTAATAACAGGATCTATAACTTCTGGAAGCATCGCTTTCAGTAGCTTAGTAGGTATAATGTCTAACATACATGTTCATTTTGATGATTTAAGAAGTTTAGACAATTCTTCCTCTGCTATAGCAAAGAACGAATGGAATTGTTCCCCCGGGGGTCTATAGCATGACGTCTGATGCGATAATGTAGTAGATGTTATATGGTTATAATTTTCTCATAATAGTAATAATAGTATCAATCCTGCAAGTAAAGAAATGCATAATGTAAAAAAAAGTCATAAATAATGAATTACTGCTGTGCTGTTTGGAAATGTCTGAACTTGAAGTTGTATTTCTTGTTAATTTAACCACTGTATCAAATAAATACTTAGGGTTGTGTTTGTTTTCTTCTAAGAGAGTCGAAAAGCAAGCTGCTTTCTTGAGGGCCCGAGTGTGTTCGTTATACCATGGATTCAGACTATTTTCCTTAATCTTCTTTAACCGCAAAGGAGCTGGAAAGTGCTGGAAAACAGAGCGTCAATAGTTTCTGTTGCAACATCGAGAGCTTCTAAGGTATCTGGTATGCCGAGGAGTAGACACTATTCAGGAAGATTATTTATAAAGCAATCTTTGGTGGTAGAAGTGATAGTTCTACCATATTTGTAACAGGGAAATTATTTTGCAGCCTTGGCTAAATAGAGTTTACACAAGACCAGATAATGATCTGAGATGTCATCGCTCTGCTGCAGAATTTCCATCAACATCGATTCCATGAGACAATATTAGATCTAAGGTATGATAACGACAATGAGTGGGTTCTGACACGTGTTGTCTAACTCCAATAGAGTTTAGAATGTATGTAAATGCCAATCCCAATGCGTCTTATTCATTACCTACATGTATATTAAATTCACTTTTGATCAATTTAGTGCATCCTTGCTGAATAAATGTTTTTATTTACTGACCCCAAATTTTTTAATGGTAGTGTATATTAGCACCAAAAGACATCTAAAAATACAGCTAGCTATGACTAATACAAACTAAGCCATTACTCTAAATTACAACAAAAGAGGAGTGGCATGAAGTATTTTAGTTGTTTATTGCTTAGAATATGAGAAGCATTTTGATTATACATCATTTTAGCTACTGCTATAGGCCAAACGATTCCAATGTGTGCTGTATTTATTATCCAACAAGAAATCAGATTAATTCTGGCCAATCTATTTTTGCAAAGAACAGTCCTGATGTTCAGATCTAAAAACAAGCAGCTTTCATTCCTGCAACAATCCTTCACAAAAGAGTCCTGAGAGAGGCCTGACATGTTCCTATACCTGAGATCGATCAATGCCAATATGTGCAGGGGAAATTGAAATCTATAGGAAATTAGATGGTTTCAATGATTTATTGGAATACTAAATCACTCAGTGCAATCCAGGCTTTCGTACTGTACCTTCAATTCTACTTTGAGGCTGCTGGGATGTCGTCAGAGCAAACCTTCTAATATCATAGGCCAGTCAGATGTATGCCGAGAAATTGTTTCTCACGACCTTGAGAGTTAACGTCACCAATCACAAAGTGACACAAAGTGAAAATACAGAGAAATCCCCCCCCCCCCCCAAAAAAAAAAAGGAGACTAAGACAAGAAAAGGAAAGGAGAGATTGCAAAATGAGGCCTAAAAACTTAGCTTCTCAATTTGGAAAGGAGGGCACAATTCCATCCTCACTTGCTTTGTCCACATTTAATTGCTTTTTTTTATAAGACGTGAAGGGAAAAATAACAAGACAACAAACCCCCCTCCAAACATAGCAGCGACAGCAGCTAATGGAGGGGGTGTAATTGTGAATGGAGGCATTCATCTGGAGATGCGGCTGGTAAATTGCTGCAGACAATGCATAGTGCAAGGATGCTCAGATCGCCGGCGTTTAGAGACGCTGGGGTAATTGCCCCTCCGCAGAGATGGAGGGAAATGAGCGGGAGAGAAAAGAGGAGCTGGCGAGAGAGGGAAGGTGAAGAAAAGTGGATATCAGAGATGGGGCTGGCGAGGATGAGTCTAGAGACTGAAAAGGAGAGTGGGGAAGAAGAAGAAGAGGAAAGCAAGCGTGTGTTTACATGGAGAGAAGATGATGTGGGGGAGGGTGAAGACTGCGGTGAAATAGGTTCTCAGCGCTGTACTTTGCAAAAGAAATAGCCTTCAACCCAAGGAAAATGGTATGAAGGCAACACTGTGTACTTGAGTGCAAAATGTCCTCAGATGCACGCTACTGAAAACTATATCAGAAGTCTAGACATTAACATTTAAAAAAACATCCAAGGTCACAAACTCAGGAAGAAAGCATGTAGTCGCGCACAAACAGACGCACACAGCAAGGGATGAAAAGAAGAAAACAACAACAAGCATTCACAGACAAAACACATCTGTCAACAGAACAGCATCCTCACTAGAGAAAAACATCAGGGAGTAACAATTCAATTAAACACATCATCCTGGTTAAATTATGGCTACATAATCACTGCAATTCACCATTGCATAGAATTACAAATTCACAACACAATGGGCTGAAACGCAGCAAGATAGACAGGACCATTGATAGCTTTGGCAGAAACGAGATGGAGTGTTTTGATACACTGAGCCACTTGCAGCTATTAAAGTCTGAGTTTTGAACTTCTGAAGTTATATTTTCATCATAAACTAGCACTTAATGCCTTTATCTGCATTTAATTAGCTGCTCTGTTTGTAGTCCTAAAATGTGGAATGGAATTAGCATTTTCAAGCCATGGCTTCCCTTGGGAAATCCCTTAGGAAAAATATAGGGTTTTAAGAATGGTGGTTTTGGATTTATGAGTAAAATAATGGTCTGTGGTTATCATTATTGGAAGAGATATTCTAAATGTTGTCCTACAACATAAACACATAAATTGCTGAACAAGGATGTAGTCTACTGTTGAAAAGTTTGGGGACAGTAAGATTTTTTTAAAAGAAAATAATTCTTTAATTCAGATAAATAAAATAAAATAAAATAAAGCCTTTGTGAGCATCAGAGATTTAAAAAAAAAAAAACATTAATACATTCTACTGAACCCAAACTGAATGACTTTGAATGACAGTGTACTTTGTAAAACAAAGCAGGAAAGTTTCTTCAAATGATGTTTAACTATTCATAAATCCAAATCAGCAATATATATATACCTCAGAGCCACAGACATTGCACTTAGCACATATTCTTTTACATATCAAGCAGCAAGTCTGACTTGTGATTTTTCCTGACCCCTGTCCCACATTATTTCCTGTCCACACTATTCTACTCCACTCAACTATAAAATATAATGAAAGGTGTGATAGGAAATTAATTTTGAAGATGAAAGACTATTTTAAAAAAAGCAAAATATGTTTTTTTGTTTGTCCTTTTTGTGTAGAACTGACAGAAAGTTTTCAGAACTACAACATTTGTTTGATTTTTGTGTCATGTTAATGCTTTACAACAACTGTTTATAATGGTACATTTAAATTTGAAAGATTTTACTATGTTGTTGTTAGGCTTGATGTGTACGTGCTGTATACTGGCTATTTTATAACAATTTAAAAAAGTAAATCCAGTCAGATTTCTCTTAATGAAACTGAACCTATCAGAAGAAAATAAGAGGGTAATACACCTAATTATTTATTTTAAAAGGTCTTGTGTGTGTATATGTGTGTTTAGAACAGTTGGCAGATGGACAAGCGGTGTGAACTGTGCTAATGCTCTGCTGAGTGTCCATGTCTCACCCCTAAATACCGTCCCCTCCTCGGCATTGTGGTTAACAAGAAGGTAGTTGGCGCGGCACGGCCGATACACACACCGCTGACACGAGACGGCAGGGGTCAGCAGGGGTCACGCAGTAATTACACATATAACTCCCTCTGTGAGCAGCAGGCCGGCTGAGCTTACAGCCACTGGTTACTGTGACACACACACTCTCACGCAGAGCGCCATATAGTGCTGAGACACGCTGAGAGTGGCCGGTGCTCACACGGTGAGAAAGTGATTACAAGGCAGGAGGAGACAACAAAGCGAGCGGAGACGAAGAGGTGCTGAAAAGCGTGATTATTAGCAGTACACACCGGCAGGGTGGAGGTCTGTGTGACTCTGCTGGTCCCAAACAAGCTCTCGAAAACAAACCTGAAGCCTCTTTAACCTGAAGATTTCTTCTTGTTTGTGCTGCCTCCAGGGGTGGACTGGGACCGAAAAGTGGCCCTGGACTTTCTGGCCCACAGCAGCCCACCACATTCCAAATCATAACACATTGGCCCATTATAGCATAAAAATATAACACAATACAAAAATAAATGCCATTTAAACATTTATTTTAAGTAACACAACATATAGCCTATTAGGTCATATTTGTAAAACCAAAGGGAAACAAACAGAAGAACATTAAGACAACATATAAAACTATCAAGACAGCATATCAGCTAGTCAGGGGGAGCTAGAGCCATCAGAGCCTGTTGAACTGCTACTCTTCGCGCCAAATGTATAATCTGTTAATTTGAAGCATTTCACAGCATCTACCTCTAATGCTTTTTTTAACCGTCGGCGGAAATTGGTCCTCGTCGGCTTTTTTTTTGGCCGATTCGACATGTCGGTGAAAGAGGGAACTCTGATTGGCTGTTCAGCTTAGTGAACGAGTCAGTGCACTGCACGAGAATAATAGAAAAACAGCGAGCAAAGAAGTCAAAACTGCACAGATAGAAGGCTGTTCTAATGTTACGTCATATTACCTGAGTGTTCCTTGGCGAATATTTAACTATTAACATGAGAGGAGTGGAATAAAGAAAGTGTTTAGCAGGATTGATATTCAGAACGATAAGCACGCACTGCTTTGTTTACGGTGTGTATCTGCAGCCGGCAGCGTCGGTTTCTCTTTTTGAATGACGAATATAGGCGAATATATCTGCAGAAATAGACAGTTGTCTCATTTACACACAGGCGCAGAACGCGCATTGCCGCATTCTAGCTAACAGTCGGCTGTAGTTCTCTCGGTGTGTTCAAGTGCAGCTTTTTTCCAGCGACACAGGCGACGCGGCGATGCGAGGCGACAACAAAGTCAGCTTTCATCTGATTCTGCGCTAGTTCATCGGCGTTGGCTTGGTGTGTTTCCAGGACGTGAAAGAGGGCGTGTTTCAAGATATGCAATGGAGTAGACCAAACTTAACAGGGAGGGAGGGCAATACACTCACATCCATGTACACGAAACACACTCCTTGTCGGCCGCGCCCGCGCGATCGATTCCCTCATCCATTTGTGAAGAAAAGGAATGTAATATTATGATTTCCGTCATTTTTTTTATATATATATTTTTATATGTGTACCGGGCCGGCCCACATTGGCCAGCGGCCCACCGGGAAAAGTCCCGGTGCTCCAGATGGCCAGTCCGCCCCTGGCTGCCTCCTCTGTGTGGTCTTGCTCACAGGCCATTATTGTCACCTTGTTATCTGCCACCTGTAAAAAAAAAAAAAAAAAACACACCAAAAAATGCCATGTCTGTAATTTCCTGACCACACGTTTATTAGTTCATGCATTCCTTAGGATTCGAACCCATGACCTTAGTGTTGGTAGTGCCATGCTCTACTGTTGGAGTTGAAATTTTTCAATTTCAAAATACTAGTGGCATGATAGTTTTACATGCAATCTTGCTGAAGCAACAATACAAATACACTGAACAAAATTATAAACGCAACACTTTTGTTTTTGCCCCCATTTTTCATGAGCTGAACTCAAAGATCTAAGTCTTTTTCTATGTACACAAAAGACCTATTTCTCTCAAATATTGTTCACAAATCTGTCTAAATCTGTGTTAATGAACACTTCTCCTTTGCCGAGATAATCCATCCACCTCACAGGTGTGGCATATTCAAGATGCTGATTAGACAGCATGATTATTGCACAGGTGTGCCTTAGGCTGGCCACTATAAAAAGCCACTCTAAAATGTGCAGATTTTCTTTTCAGGGGGGTCCAAAAAACAGTCAGTGTGACCAACATTTGCCTCACGCTGTGCAACACATCTCCTTCGTATAGAGTTGATCAGGTTGTTGATTGTGGCCTGTGGAATGTTGGTACACTACTCCTCAATGGCTGTGTGAAGTTGCTGGATATTGGCAGGACCTGGAACATGCCGTCATATACGCCGATCCAGAGCATCCCTAACATGATCAATGGGTGACATGTCCGGTGAGTATGCTGGCCATGCAAGAACTGGGATGTTTTCAGCTTCCAGGAATTGTACAGATCCTTCAACATGGGGCCGTGCATTATCATGCTGCAACAAGAGGTGATAGTCGTGGATGAATGGCACAACAATGGGCCTCAGGATCTCGTCATAGTATCTCTGTGCATTCAAAATGCCATCAATAAAATGCACCTGTGTTTGTTGTCCATAACATACGCCTGCCCATACCATAACCCCACTGCCACCATGGGCCACTCGATCCACTCGAGACCCTGATGAGGACGACGAGCATGCAGATTAGCTTCCCTGAGACGGTTTCTGACAGTTTGTGCAGAAATTCTTTGGTTATGCAAACCGATTGTTGCAGCAGCTGTCCGGGTGGCTGGCTCAGACGATCTTGCAGGAGAAGATGCTGGATGTGGAGGTCCTGGGCTGGTGTGGTTACACGTGGTCTGCGGCTTAGGGTAGAGAAATGTACATTCAATTCACGGGCAACAGCTCTGGTGGACATTCCTGCAGTCAGCATGCCAACTGCAAGCTCCCTCAAAACTTGCAACATCTGTAGCATTGTGCTGTGTGATAAAACTGCACATTTTAGAGTGGCCTTTTATTGTGGCCAGCCTAAGGCACACCTGTGCAATAATCATGCTGTCTAATCAGCATCTTGATATGCCACACCTGTGAGGTGGATGGATTCTCTCGGCAAAGGAGATGTGCTCACTAACAGATTTAGACAAATTTGTGAAAAATATTTGAAAGAAATAGGCCTTTTGTGTACATAGAAAAAGTCTAAGACCTTTGAGTTCAGCTCATGAAAAATGGGGGCAAAAACAAAAGTGTTGCGTTTATAATTTTGTTCAGTGTATGTACAGACAAAACATTTAAAAATCAGATTTATTAACAATAATTAAAAATAAATCTATTATTACTCTTGAAATGTTCACAACCATAATAGTACAATATCAGAATCAGAAAGAGCTTTATTGCCAAGTGTGCTTGCACACACAAGGAATTTGTTTTGGTGCTGAGGCTTCCAGTGGACATATACAAATACAAATACAACAAGAAACATAATACTACAAATTATAAGAATAAAGAATAAAAATATAAAAATATAAATATATGGGAATAAAAGTATCACAGTTGGGTTTAGTCAGAATAGACATTTCCAGATTTACAGATTATGAACATATTTACAGTGTTTTGAATATTATAAATAAATAAATCTACATATAAGTATCACCTGAGCTGTTGGATATTGCACAAAACAGTGGGAGTATTGCACTTAAGGCATATGCCTTGGGAGGAGTGTTAACTGTTCAGGAGGGAAATGGCCTGTGGGAAGAAACTGTTCCTGTGCCGAGATGTTCTTGTGGCCAGTGATCTGAGTCGCCGTCTTGACGGTAACAGTTCAAACAGGTGGTGTCCAGGGTGAGTGGAGTCTGTGATGATTTTACCTACTCTCTTCCTCACTCTGGAAGAGTACAGGTCCTGGAGGGTTGGCAGGGGGGCACCAATGATCCTCTCCGCAGTCCGGACTGTCCGTTGTAGTCTCCTGATGTCTGATTTGGTAGCCGAACCAAACCAGACATTGATGGATGTGCATAAGACAGACTCAATGACGGCTGAGTAGAACTGAATCAGCAGCTCCTGTGGCAAGTTGAACTTCTTCAGCTGGCGAAGGAAGTACAGTCTCTGCTGGGCCTTTTTCACAGTGGAGTCAATGTGATTGTCCCACTTCAGGTCCTGAGAGATGGAAGTGCCCAGGAACCTGAATGACTCCACTGCTTCCACAGTGCTGTTCATGATGGTGAGTGGGGGGATTGCTGGGCTGTTCCTCCTGAAGTCCACGATCATCTCCACCGTTTTGAGCGTGTTCAGCTCAAGGTTGTTATAACTGCACCAGACAGCCAGCTGTTCAACCTCCAGTCTGTAAGCAGACTCATCACCGTTCCGGATGAGACCGATGACAGTGGTGTCATCTGCAAATTTCAGGAGCTTGACAGAGGGGTCTTTAGAAATGCAGTCATTAGTGTACAGGGAGAAGAGCAGTGGGGAGAGAACGCACCCTTGAGGGGCGCCAGTGCTGGTGGTGAGAGTCCTGGATGTGTGTCTCCCCAGTCTCACTCGCTGCTGCCGGTCCGTCAGGAAGCTGGAGATCCACTGACAGATCGAGGATGGTATGGAGAGCTGGGTCAGTTTGGATGTGAGAAGGTCAGGCATGATGGTATTGAAGGCCGAACTGAAGTCCACAAAGAGGATCCTTGCATAAGTCCCAGGTCTGTCGAGATGTTGCAGGATATAATGCAGTCCCATGTTGACTGCATCATCCACAGACCTGTTTGCTCTGTAAGCAAACTGAAAGGGATCCAGCAGGGGTCCAGTGATGTCCTTCAGGTGGGCCAACACCAGTCTTTCAAACGACTTCATGACCACAGACGTGAGAGGGACAGGTCTGTAGTCATTAAGTCCAGTGATTTTGGGTTTTTTGGGGACAGGAATGATAGTGGAGCGTTTGAAGCAGCAGGGAACTTCACACTGCTCCAATGATCTATTGAAGATCTGCGTGAAAACCGGGGCCAGTTGGTCAGCGCAGGCTTTTAAACAAGCAGATGAGATGCCGTCTGGGCCTTAGGCTTTCCTAGTCTTTCCTAGTGTTTTTTGAAGACTCTTCTCACGTCCTCCACACAGACCTTAAGCTCAGGTAGGATGGCAGGAGGGGGGAGTAATGGGAGTGCAGGAGGTGATGGTGAATGTGTGAAGTGCAGATCAGACCGGGTGTGTGGTGTGAATGAGGGCTTTTCAAACCTGCAGTAAAATGAATTTAAATTGTCAGCCAGGTGTTGATTGTCCACAGATCGGGGGGATGGTGACTTGTAGTTGGTGATGTTCCTCAGGCCATTCCAGACTGATGATGGGTCGTTGGATGAAAACTGTTTTTTCAGTTTTTCAGAGTAGTTCCTTTTAGCAACTCTGATCTCCTTTGTCAATCTGTTTCTGGCCTGGTTATACAAGATTTTATCCCCACTTCTGTAAGCATCCTCTTTGGCATGACGAAGGTGTTTGAGTTTCCCAGTAAACCATGGTTTATCATTAGTAAATGATAAGAATGTCCTGGTAGGAATGCATGTATCCTCACAGAAACTTATATATGATGTTACAGTATCTGTGAGCTCATCCAGATCGTTGGTAGCAGCTTCAAAAACAGTCCAATCAGTGCAATCAAAGCAGGCCTGTAGATTCTGCTCTGCTTCATTAGTCCATCTTTTTACAGTCCTTATTACAGGTTTAGCTGATTTCAGTTTCTGCCTGTAGGTCGGTATAAGATGAACCAAATAGTGATCAGAGAGCCCCAAAGCTGCTCGTGAAATGGAGTGATACGCATCTTTTATTGTGGTGTAACAGTGGTCCAGTATATTACTGTCTCTGGTGGGACATGTAACGTGCTGTCTGTATTTTGGTAGTTCACGGGAAAGATTTGCTTTGTTAAAATCCCCAAAAATGATTAAAAGAGAGTCTGGGTACCTTTGTTCCGTTTCCGCTATTTGTTCAGCCAGCTGTTGTAGCGCCGCGCTCACGCACGCGTCTGGAGGGATGTAAACATTCACGAGAATGAAAGAGGAAAATTCCCGAGGCGAGTAGAAGGGTTTACAGTTTATGAAATGTGCCTCTAAATTAGAAGAGCACATCTTCTTCAGTGTTGTTACATCTGAACACCAACTTTCGTTAATGTAGAAACACAATCCACCACCTCTTGTTTTCCCCGTTAGCTCCGCGATGCGATCCGCTCGGAACAGCTGGAAGCCCGGCAGATGTATTGCGTTGTCCGGTATGGCTTCACTCAGCCAGGTTTCAGTGAAGCACAGAGCAGCAGAGTTTAAAAAATCCTTGTTAGTGCGGGTGAGGAGAAGAAGTTCAGAGTGAGGAAGGGATCGGAGATTCGCAAGATGAATACTGGGGAGTGCAGTGCGCAGACCACGCTCGCGGAGTTTAACCAGCGCGCCGGCTCGCTTCCCGCGTTTGCGTGGGACCGCGCGTTTGAACAACAACGCTGCCCCTCCGACGAGAATGTCCAGCAAAACGTCCGAATAATCAAAAACTGTAGAAAAGGTTTCTGGTGTGTGTTTCCTAATGTCCAGCAGTTCGTCTTTGGTGAAACTGATAGGAAAAGAATGACTAAACGCAGAACAAACGAACAAAAACAACACAATAGCTGGAGAGCTCCACACCGAGGCAGCCGTCTGCGGCGCCATCTTGAATTAATGTGCACTATAAGGTCAAATGCAATAAAAAATAAACTCAGCAAAATATTAATTGGCATACTACTCTTTTCTACAGGCAGTGAATGAACTACTGAGCACTAGCGACGCCACTGGCTATGTCATGGGTTTGAGTTCCCGGTAATGTATTAATTGATCAAATGTACGGTATACCTTGAATGAAATGTAATCTGCTTTATAATCTAAATTGCTTTAGATAGAAGCTTCTGCCAATTGCCAAATGCATAAAAGTAAATGTAAGTAGGATATGTTCCTGGATCAACATGCTTGATTAATATTCCTCTGACTTTATTGGTAGTTAATGATTAGGTGTGAGTTAAGGTTAGGACTGTGTTTGAGCATTCCCGGTGCTCCAGGACCAACAAAACATGTTGATTCAGGAACTTGTATTTCTTGGCAAATCATTGCCACCAGATGGGTAAAACTGTGGGAGGTGTAGTGGTTAATGGCAAGCCCTGGTAACCAAAAAGTAGCAGGTTTGATTCCCACAAAGTGCAGACTATGTGCTATAACCATTGTGCCACTGAGCAACAGCACTTAACCCTGGGTTGCCCCAGCGGGACTATACTGGACATGAATGCAGCTACTGTAATTCGCCTTGGATATAATCATCTTCTAAATGACCAGAAGCAGAAAGAAACAGAAAAATATATTATATTTTAATATAACAAGGTAATAGAATGCTTCATATATCTGCAGAGCAGAACACTTGAAGATGCTTGTAATACAAGAGTATCACCACATGTTTTAAGAAGAATCAGGTCAGAAGATCCCTCAGCTGAGCACAGTATTGATTTGTTGTGGGTAAATAAACCACTGGACACCACTGGTGGATCAATAACCTTTCTAACCTAACCAAGAGAGAAGCAATACATACAGCAATGCTGTTCATTTCCTTTAGCATTTAGTGTTTGTTAAAGAATTCAGCATGCATTTTAAAAACTGGGACTTCCATCCCAAATCTGTATGAACCCTGATGATGTAAATAAAATAATAATATACATTATTATTAAAATTAAAATGTATTATTTTTAAATGTTTTTGAAACATTTTTTGAAGTCTCTTATGCTCACCACGGCGACACTTTTTTGAAACAGTAAAAACAGTAATATTTTGAAATTTTATTACAATTTAAAATAACTGTTTTCTATTTGAATATATTTAAAAATGTAATTTATCACTGTGATGGCAGAGCCATTACTCCAGTCTTCAGTGTCACATGATCCTTTCAAAAACTGATTTTGTGCTCAAACATTAATTATTATAATGAATGTTGAAAAGAGTTGTGCTGCTTTTTTTGTGGAAACCATGATACTTTTTTCAGGGTTCTGTGATGAATAGAATTTTTTTTTTCTTTAAACAATTTTAAGTCTACAGTCACTTTTGATCAAATGAACGCAAACTTGCTAAATAAAAGTATTCATTTCTTTTACAGAAAATCTTTGAGCCCAAACTTCTGAAAAGTACTGCATACAAATTTGCACCACAAATACGGCATCACAGTCCATGAAAAGGGCCCGTTGTAGAATGTAGATATGCAACGACTCTTTGAATTGCTTCTAGGACTGTTTCTCATTCTCAAACATAAAATGTGACATGGAATATGAATTTATCGCTCAACATGAGAAATACTATATTACGTCATGGAGTAGCGCTACATCTAAAGGCACTCAGTGAACGACGGAAAACAGTAGCCACAGGGTCTGAAATAGATGAAAGCAAGCGTGTTTATAAATGAGAACGCAGGCATGTTCATGGAGCGAGCGAGAGATTGTGGGAGATGGATGGTGCTACAGCGGGAACGAGAGAGATTAGGAACGGGAGAGATTGGAGGAGATAGATGAGGAGAGCTGTGTGGAGTTCAGGCAGAAATGAAAGAGATATCATGAGAGTGGATGAGATGGCAAGGTAGAGGCAGAGAGAAAGAGGATGTATAAGGTGTGATGGTCATACGGTGAGCGGCAGACGAGAAAGGAGGCTGTAAAGGTGGGCCAGCAAGGCTCTTGCTGGGTGTACATATGTAGAGCAGCAGGGGATTGGTAGTGTTGACGACTATAGCTCTGGCTAAACCCCAGATTTCCCTTTCTCCCTCAATCTCATCAGTCACTCTCCGCAGGACCGCGTTCTTTGCTCGTCTTTATCTCTAGAATGACATATAACAGGCTTTTGCACCCGGACTCCATCACATGTACAATTCATATCAAATAAAAAAAACTAAAACACAACATCCCTAAACTCATCAGCTATGCAAATACATGCAAATATATGCACCTCTACAAATCCACTTTGGGCCAGTGTGTGCTTTCCCGGAAGTCATGTATGTGAGTGAGGGGGAATTCTCTTTTCGCTATACCGGAGATCATGTGGGTATTCCCTCCCTCAGCATGGGAGATGCTGCTCATGTGACGGTGTTTGTGTGTAAATACGGGTGCTGTCAGTCACAGATGTACCCGTGTGGGCCTTGCGCTTTAGGCTTAACATTATTGAGTCTCACAGACCGGGAACCCTTGGAGTCTTCCCAGGATTCTGTGTAAACACAGCGGGATGCTGGAACACTGGCTCAGAGCCCTGTCTTACAGGCACAATTTTGTAGCGGGAGCGGGCCGTTAAGGTGAGAGGCTGATGGGGAAGAAAAAGGGGGTTGTAAGTGCATTAAAGATGTATTGTTTCTGACTGGAATTTGGTAAAAATTGTCTAAAAGGGATAGTTTACCCAAAAATTTATATTCTGTCATCATTCACTCACCCACATGTTGTTTAAAACCCATGTGCAGTATTATTTTTGTATCATTTACCTATATACTATACAGCACCTATTCATATTTTGAATTAGCTTTTATTTGATATTTTCAGTTCTCATTTTAATTATAGTAGTTTTGTTCTGTGATTGTCATTTTTATTAGTTTTGTTTTTTCAGTACTCCAACTTCAATTTATTTTATTTGACTTAGTTGAGTTAGGCAACATTTAAATTATCATTAAAAAAAATAAGTTTAAGTTTTTCATGCTCTATTTAATTTCAGAATTATTCTAATGGATAAAAACGATTTAAATAAAGTTTTAGTTAACAGTAACATCACTGTTAAAGGATTAGTTCACTTTTTAAAAAACTTTTGCTGATAATTTACTCACCCCCATGTCATCCAAGATGTCCATGTCTTTCTTTCTTCAGTCGAAAAGAAATTAAGGTTTTTGATGAAAACATTCTAGGATCTTTCTCCATATAATGGACTTCATGGGGTACCAAACGGTCCAAGGTCCGTTTGGTACCCCATGAAGTCCATTATATGGAGAAAAATCCTAGAATGTTTTCATCAAAAACCTTAATTTCTTTTCGACTGAAGAAAGAAAGACATGGACATCTTGGATGACATGGGGGTAAGTAAATTATCAGCAAAAGTTTTTTAAAAAGTGAACTAATCCTTTAATATGACTTTTTAATGTGGAGCACAAAAAGAGAAATAAAAAAAAACATGCAGGTCACTCTTTTGTATACAGTTGCAATAAATAAGCTTGCAAACTTATAAACAGATACAAAATCAACATAAAAATCCCATGTCTTTTAGTCCAAACAATTGTTTTGTGTGAGGAAAAGAAGACACATTTTATTGAAAAGAGTGACCAAAATGTTCCTCAAGAATTTACCATTTGTGTTCCACAGAAGAAAGTCAGCTATATTTGTTTAGAACATAAAGTTTATATATTTACCGTATTATTTTATATAAGTTATGTAAACATTTCACATAAATTGAAGGTAATGTTTTAAACTTGTGCCATTTATAAGTTTTGAATCAATATAAATGGCAGTTGGATAAATATAAAATATAAACTCTGACCCTCTGTAAGTCATTCAAAACACGCATTTTGGACTTTGTCTTTGTGACTGAGACCTAGCTCCCCTCACATAAATACAAAGGCGACAGTAAATCTTTGGGAACGGGGTCGGCATGTGTGTGCGTCCATCTCTTTCATCTTCAGACCTCTATTTTCTGTGAACCACCGACCGTTTACTCTCATTTCTCTCCAAATATATATACACGTAAACATTCACATGTACACACACACACACACACACACAATCTCTCTCTATGCAACAGTGACTTTATGTATCATGTGATCCTGATGTTGCCTCCATCTATTGGGAAATAAACAGAAAAACTGAATTTCCATTTGACATTTCACAGCAAAGGAGAGAGGAAAGAAAGGACACCGAGTGTGAAAGCGAGAGAGAGAGATATTGAAAGAGATACCGTTTTAGACCGTGAGAGAGGGGTTTAGGACATAGCGAGAGACAAAGTGCCACATGGTGTTCTGGCCGAAAATCTCACATTACTCCCGCTCCAAGAATAAAAAAATATGACAAGAAATAAAAAATAACTGCTTAATCAGACAAGCTTTACAGAGCATCAAGTAAAAAAAACTAGTTCATAAAGTAGTACTGAATTAATTTTATTTGGGCTGAAATGAAGTGTGGCATTGCAAAACATTTTCTGCGGATTTCCTTGAAAGAAATTTCTCAATTCTAATAATATGGCAGAAAGCAACAGTTACTAATGTAGGATTGGTCAGTAAAGTTGTGGTGTGTGTGTGTGTGTGTGTGTGTGTGTGTGTTTCTGTGAGTCTTTAACCTACAAACGAGTGAGTTACAGGCTGTAAAGACACACCAACACAATTTACAAGTGGTTTGCATAGAGACACATCCATCACTCAAAGTCTGATAAAACAACTGATGAATTGGACACAAAAACAGTCCATCACAGACCTCTAGAAGAGAAAAGGCACACACACACACACACACACACACACACACACACACACACACACACACACACACACACACACACACACCTCCACATGGTCCTCAGTGTTTCACTGTCAACTATAAGCCTCCTTGTCGATAATGAAACCCATTCCACCACCTGAAACTTCATTATACAAGGAAGACTGGAGTTAGTTGTCAATTTTTACTCCAGCGAATTTGTAAAAATTATATTTTTTTGTGTGTGTGAAAATTTGTATGTATTTTAAAATTTAATTTCTTCATGTGATGGTAAAGTCAGAATTTTCAGTAGCAATTACTCAAGTTTTCAGTGTAACATGATCCTTCAGAAATCATTCTGATATGCTGATTTGGTGTTCAAGAAACATTTAGATTTTTTTTTGTAACATTATTAACGTCACCTACCATTCTGTCACTTTTTATCAATTCACTGCATCTTTGCAAAATAAAATTGCAATTAATGAAATTTTTTTAAAAACCCTGCAGGTTGTTGTATGGGGTAAGTTGTCACAGTGGAACCAGCAATTAAACAGCCTATTATTGGATTTTAAGCTAAATAACGAACTGAAACAATTATGAAACACTTATGAATTCACAAAATATTGTTTAGACCAACAAATTTTGTAATCAGTAAATTATATAAATCTAACAAATTTCAGAAATTTTGAGATATAACCCTTCTTGCAGCTGTCTTTTCTATAACCCATGGAAGACCACATTACAAACTATCCTACTATCTTCTATTGCCAATGGACATTTTTGCTGTGCACCAACCAGCAATTTTAGATCCTGTTGAAGCACCAGGCCTGCAAATAACACTCCAAAACTACACCTATAAAAGGGCTGGGAAAACAGAGAGAGACAGCAAAGCTAAACTGGTATCAATAATTCAATTGTGTGTTTGTGTTTGTAATTGGACTTGACTGTAGCTTTTCCGATGTGTGTATACAGCCTGATAAGCATCTATTCCGATGTGTCTACAAATAAATCAACATCTTAGCATGTCGGCACTCTCTAAGGTGTGAATATGTACATATGAGTGTGCTGAAATGCCTCCTGACTGATATTCTGCCACATCTAATGGCCCTATATGAAGAGGCAACAAGTCATTTGCAGAGATGATGTTGTCCTTTGACACAATCACTTCCTATTCTGTCCGGCAGAGAGGGGAGGCGCTTGCGGTGGGTAATTGCATTGAGAATTGATTTTAAGCAATGTGCCGTCTCATGGGCTGTAATCAAGCACCATTATTCACTGTTAACTAAAGCGCTCCACGCAGGCCAACACAAAGACATGACTCCTGTTAAACAGCCCAGCTCCCTTTGCACTCTCATTAACACACACACACACACACATCTCTCGAAGAATGACTAAGAGCTCTCACACAACACAGAGAGGTAACATTTGAACAACATACCCACAAATGTACGCCAAGAATATGAAGTGATTAAGCTGAAATCAGGCCTCTCGTGAGCTCTTATCGGCTGGAAATGAATTGGCTCATTTGCTGCATAGCGTGAAAGGAGAATGTTTGTTGTGGCTGTGAGTGGGAGCTTCCTGAACTGATTCCAGATCTGAGTCAACTTTCATCAACAGAACTGTTACAGTGACCTACACTTTTCACCGATCAGAGCTTGAGATCGGCCTGGAGAAGCTTGTTTGCAACCAATCTGTAGTCTCTGTCAGGAGTTATTAAGTAGAGAAACAAGAGACAGGAGTAGTGAACTTCATTCATCGTGTTAACTCTTTCACTTCCGTTCTCACACATTATGTCAGAACACAACACTTCAAAAGTTCTGACTTCCTTTTCAAAATAGGAGTCCACAATACAATTCACTTCCGAACACAACACAATCATATCACAACAGTAAGGTGGTGCACAAAGGCCTGGGTTCATTCATCAGCCTAAGAGATAACGTTGGGACAAATTTGTCACATCTGCGCTATTTTGTAAAAAAGTTTTACCTGGTGTGCAAGAGAAATTTATTGATAAAAGGGTGACAGTCAGATAGGATGCTGTGCCATCAGTGAGTACAAATATTTCCTTACATCTCACACCAATCTTCTAAACCACCAGCATGGGCTATTAAAAAGTTCAGGGTTTCCATCTAGTGGATCTCTCCACGCCAGTAAATGTGCCAGGGCATCTGATTGAAGAGAGCGGAGGAAAGGATTGACAGCAGAAGGAAAAATGCCAGTTACGAAAATAAAGTTTTTTTCTTTTACTTATGATGGTGTATTTTAAATCTCTGGAGACCAAGCTGTTCAGATAAAATGAGTGACCTGCAAAAGCATTGGTGTGGAGCTGAGTGTATATTCATCAGAATTTCTTTTTGTAAATTGTAAAAAGTGTAAATTTCTAATAGACTTCTGACACTTTTGACAATTTCCCCTTAACGTATGGTTTACTAGAACCACAAACACACATACAATTTTTTTTATTTTTTATTGAATAACATATATTGATATTAACTAAGTTTTACCCTACATATATGATTTCAGTTTTTGGACTAATCCAAAATATAAATATTGCTCATTGAGGTAAGTCTACTTGTAAGGGGAAGTGGGATCAATGTACAGGGAAAGACAGAGACAGAGCGAGAGAGAATAAGAGACAGTGAAGCCAAGTGAGTTGGTGACTGACAGCAGTAGTGCTGTGTGTACCCAGCATGCAGCTTGTAAAGCTTCGACCCCCTGCCTTCCCACGTATCGCATCTGCAGCCCGACGCTCTCTGCCTCCTCTTTTAGCCTCTCACTGACCAGTGCTTTGAAAAACTTCTCTCTTTTCTTTCCCCTTTTCTTCTCTCTCTCTCCTCCCCTGGCTCCTCCCTCACGCTCCGCAGGCCTTTTCTTCCCCCAACTGTCTGGGGACCCTTTCACTTTTTGTCCCTCCCTGACCTCCCCTGGACCACATTCTGTGTTGTTATACACACCATCTGCTTTGGGAGGGGGGATCGGCGAGCCTTTCCGAGCCACGTAAAACGGTCAGTGTGTCGGCCCTCCTCCCACCTCGTCCATAGTGTCACTTTGGATTTCAATGCAAACGACGAGCTTGGCCCTCAGAACGGCTTAGAGAGGGCGATTAAAGATGGACTCATCTCAAACTCACACCCCTCGGGCTGCAGTGGTACGTCCCGTTAATTCCCTGATAGAAGTCTCTTTTAAGAGGCACTCAAGCCGCACTAAGCAGCTGCCTGCAAGTTAGGTCATTTTCCCAGGAGCGGGACAGTGGGCTTTGGCAGGACCTCAAAAAAACAACAAAAAAAACCCACCATCTGTTATTGGACTGAAAAGGTTGGTGACACCTTCTGTGGTACCAACAACCCCTAATTAAGCGAAGGGGAATGCAGACGCAAGCTGCGAGCCGACTGGCCGGCCAGCCTTACACATTGGCCTGGTGACAAGCCAAGACCATTCCTCATCCGTCCCCCTCTCCCCAAACACATCTGTCCACCGGGGCGCACCGAACGGCCGTGACGGAGACCCTCCGTGAACCTTCTCTAGTGCTGATGCTAGCTGGGCTTTTCACCTATAGGACGACAAACACAGCAACAAAGTCACAGAGATTTAAAAGAACAGTTTGTTTTTTTTGCTGACACCCCAAAAAGACAATTATGAAAGAGAAACTTTGATGAAATGGAGAGAGAGGAGTCAACTTGCCTTTTCTGAGGCAACAGACACGATTACAAACATAAAGCCTCCTTAATGTTAAGACATGCGCTGATTGGTCTCTTTGCATTTTTACCGTACTTGAATTTTGATCTGCGGACTCTAATATCAGTCTATTAAGTAGTTTACTATCATGGTATAGATATACAGTCAATCAACAAAAAAACATCAAAAATCATAAACAATTTGATAGATTTATGATTTTCATTATTTTCAACATCTTTTAATCATTATCAACACATTTTAATCATTATTTTCATTAAATCATTATAAATCATGAAATCATATTTTTTAAGAAAAAATGTAAGTCATTAAAAAAATATGAATTATTAATTCATAAATATAAATGTTTGGGGAGTCAAAAACATGACATAACTTTAACTAACCTTGTTATGGCAAATTATCTTATATTTTAAGAGACTTTTTAAGACTAAATTATATTTAAATAAAAGCATTTTAAGAAATATATTATTTTTTTTATGGGCTATATAGGTCAAAATATACTGACAATTTGTTAATGACTTCCAAGACAATGATTTCCAACATCATGATGTCATTACAGTATTGACACATCTTAATCACTATTTTTTTTTGTGAAAGTTTATCATTACGTTAATATATGATCTGAAACTTTACAACTTTAACCAATTGCCTAGTTATACATTTTTTACATATCCAACATTTTACAAGAGATTTAAGACTTCAAGATACTTAAATAATAGCAGATTAAATATTATATTAATCTTTTTAAGAGATTATATTCATCTTTTAAGATGTATGTTCAAAATATCTATTAAAACGAGACTTGATTTCCAAGAACATGTAAACAACACCATCTTATCATTACAGTCTTATTGTAACTGTACAGTTACAGCTCTGTTTCACCTTTGTGACTAATTAGTGTGATTAAGTAATTAAGACAAAAGGTCTTAATTAAACACATGCACACTGGGACCTTGAAGGCGTTGGCACTACAGAGACTGAATTTTGGCGTTCTCTCTTGCTGGTTTAATGCTTTAATGGCAGCCTTTAAACAAACAAAACACATTCACTCAAAACATTCACCTTGCAAGCTGCATCCAACCATCTGTGGCGCTTTAGATATTTGATAACACATTGTAACATTAACAGTGTTGAAGCTAAATCACACTGTAAAGCATTGGGACTTTTTGCTGGGCTGAAGAACAAATCAGTCCATTTGACAAATGACCAATGGCTTTCAAACAGCGCAGAGGAAACAGAGGTGGTGCTAAAAACATCCCGCCGAAGCAAATCATTTGTCAAAGCAAATGATATTGCGTGAAGTAAAAGGCCTTAATGAAAAAGCTGGCGGGGGGAGATGACAGTTTTGGCATGGCTGGTGATATAGTGAGCGCTCTATTGCCTCACACCTGCACTCAGATCAGTGGATTGAGCTGAAAGTGACTCCATTAGAGGGACCGTCACCATATCGCTGCTCACTCTCAGTCAACTCTTGACTGCACAGTTGAAGTCAATTCAGAATCGCCTGTCCGACCACTTAACGAAAAGCAAGAACCCTTGTAATAAATTTGTTTCGGGAATCACATTATGAAAAACAAATACATCTTGGTGCTTTAAAAAAAAATATGTCACATAATATGCAGTTGAAGTCATCATTTTGTGTTCAGTGCCATAAAGAGATAATCTACACTCTAAAAAATACTGTGTGGTTTCATCCCATGTTTGAGTCAAATATGGACAAATCCACCATTGGTTTAAAAAATGTAATGACATTTTTAAGCCAAACACTTGGGTTTGTCCATATTTGACCTAAAAATGGGTTGAAACAAGCCAGCATTTTTTAGAGTGTAGTGTAAATTAGCTAAATATTTCAAATGTATATAATTTTTAATATATAACATCAACTTATTAATCCAAATATTGAAAAAGATTGTCACATGCTGTTGCAGTCATCATTTTGTGTTCAATGCTATGAATAGTTGTTATATAATAAATTTAACAGAAATACATGGCAATAGTGTAAATTAGCCATACATATATTTTTAATGTATAGTATATAGTAATCCATATACTGTATATGTGCCATACATATACTGTATACATATATACAAATACATATAACAGATATGTATTTTATATTTAAATATAGTTTTATATAAATATGTCAAATAAATGTAAATACAAAATTTACACATTTTTATGTAGAGTATATTGCTACAAATACTGAAACACCTTGATTCTTTTTCAAAACAATATCATTGATGTGATCATGTTGTGTTCAAAGCCATAGACACAGTCCACAAGCTTCCAAGTATTTAGGAAAAACAGTGCAGTTTCTCTGCTCTATTAGAAACCGGAGATCCTTACAGGGATAATAAGAAGATGTGATTGGATCAGAAGACTTTTGGCTGTCCCATAGGGCATCGAGGTCCATTACATGAGACAAGTGACACCAGACAAGCCTCTCCTGTTGGGGAAGCCTGACCAATCTTATTGGGTCATTTTTCAGCACGTCTCTCTCGGTAGAACAGGCGCAACTCTAGGGGAGCCATACATCCAAGGCTCTGTGTCAGCTAATTGTGTGATAACATAAATTAACTAGAGATGAGAAAAAAGGAAACTTTATTTATGAATTTCTTGGATTTCTTGGATTTCTTTATCCCTCCAGCAAAACATCAAAATTGCTACTTAGCATGAATTATACATTAGTGGAGGTTGAGAAGAGGGGCCCTCTCTCCCCCGCGGGGGTGGGGGTGGCGAGGCTGCTGCCCGCGCGTGTGCCAGCTCAAAAACCCCCGCAGAGAGGACCCCGCCCCTCCGCAGGAAGTGCGGCGCTCCACTTCCCCCGTCCCTCTGGGCAAAGCGGCGTGTCATTGAGACACAGACACATGCATCCCAGTTTATCTGCCCGCCTGTCAATCAAGAGCGTGCAGAGACTGATGCACACACACACCAGACGCAAACACACTAAAAAACGTCCACAACAACAAATACATATGAATATGCACACATGCAATAGACATTCAAGTAAGCACTCTCACACACAATGACCAGAACACTAAAAGACTATAGCTGTGCAAAGGAATGGAACGAAAAATCACAAATGAGATCTTTCTTATACTTCAATCGTTTCTCCCATAGACTGTAAAAAAAGATGGACGACCCCCCTTCGTTCTCTTCCATTGGCGAGAAGTGAAGCCGCCATTGTCCCGATATGGCGCTGACATCTTGGGACTTGAGTCTGCGCAGTTGCGATTTCGGGACCAGACATGCGCAGTAGTGAGCAGGAAGTAAAGCCGTGAAATCAACGTCCCGCTCTGGTCCCGCCCTCACTCTCGCTGAATCAATCGAAAGCACGCGCCTCTGCTGCAGAACAAACCATTATGTCGGTGTCAAATAATTAATTATAGAAATTTAGATATTAAATTTAAAGCTCCAATCTCCTCAGTCCTCCAAAGATCCCGAAAAAAAAGTCCGTTGTTGCTTCAGTGACTACTTTGCTCAGAGAACCTGTCAATCACAGCTGTCAATCATGTACGCCACAGCGCCGTTTTTATAGCATCAAATAACTAACTAAAAACTAACTTATTTTAAAAACAAACTCTTGAATTACATCAGCGTGAAGAAAACTACAGTAAATGACAGAAACTATCTTTGGAAAAAAGATATGTGAAGTGTAATTTAACTGTTTAGTTCAGGGGTGTCCAAACTCAGTCCTGGAGGGCCACTGTCCTGCAGAGTTTAGTTCCAACTTGCCTCAACACACCTGCTTGTAAGTTTTTAGCATGCCTAATGACCTTCAACAGCTAATCAAGACCTTGATTAGCTGTTTCAGGTGTGTTTAATTGGGGTTGGAGCTAAACTCTGCAGGACAGTGGCCCTCCAGGACCGAATTTGGACACCCCTGGTTTAGTTGGTCTCACGTCCCATTGAATAACATGGGGAGGCGGGGTTTATGAGCTATACTAGGACCGGTCACCTGGGGGCGATCGAGATGCTTTGGCTTCACTTTTCAGGGCTTGTGCGGCACGCTTGGTTTCTCCTAAACAAATTTAATGTAGAGCAAATGGAGAATTTGCTAAAATTGCCTGCTTCTCAGAACATTCTGCTGAGAAAAAGTTATCTCAGGAGTTTCATAAAAGATTTCACAAAACCATGACTCAATCCGCTAAGATACAAAGGCTACAGTAGAAAGTTAAATATGAACTCAAATATTTATCACTAAATTCTCCCAAGACCAAATGATTTACAGGACTATGCTATGTGGGTATTTGTACAGTACATGATGTTAACGTTTGGATATGCTGAAACGAACAATATGAATATATCTAACAGCCAGTGGCGTCATGCCCATTCAAAGTGAGGGGGCACGTGCCCCCTCAGATTTTTCCTCCCAGATAATGTTTTTGTCACAACTTTATTCCTATTATGCTCCATATTACCAGAGCCTATAATGACTCAAATGTATTCTTCTGGATGTGTAATAAATCGGTCAGCATCAGCCCGCCATCATATGGTGTCTGTGTATATCAAATCTAGAGCGCTACGCACGTTTTCGGTTTGGAAACATCTGTTCTGTTTTGTCTTGTGTCAAAGTCTCCAGCTGGTTCAATTGTTTTCAGTTTCATAGAAACGAGGGTGTTAAATTTGTTGTAGGCTAACTGCAAAATCCAACCTAACGTTATCAAGGCATCGACTTGATGTTTCTCCCATAGACTGTTATTCACAGTTCTTCACAGATCAGGCAGCTAATTCAAATGCAGTGAAAAAAGATAGGCTACCCGTTCGAAAGCTACAGCATAGTTGTTATACAGATCGCTATGACCGTGATGTAGGCTTAGAGTGCACGAAAGTGTAGCAGTCAGCCTCTCTCTCATGTGCTTTTCTTTCATCAACCTGTCTTTTACATAAATTTACAAAATAGATACTTTAACTTAGTCCTCAGATAGAGGAGGGTTGCTGCCATCTCCGTTAAGGTATTTCTGTCCCTCCCAAACTGCATTGAAATGGTATGTTTAGCAGCCAGAATTAAAACATTTTCAGGGGGAGAAACCCCCTGACCCCTCCTAACATGATCCATATCACCCGTCAGAAAACAATTTCAACGTCTCAGATTGTGCCCCCGCAGAATTTTGGCTTGCTTGACGCCCCTGCTAACAGCATCTAAAAAAAGAGTACAAAAAGATCTAAAAATGTAAAAGTCTCTACGAATTATGAATATATTCATGTCATTATATTTTACTATTGTATATATATATATATATATATATATATATATATATATATATATATATATATATATATATATAAATAAATAATAGTAATATAATACAATATATATATACACTCACCTAAAGGATTATTAGGAACACCTGTTCAATTTCTCATTAATGCAATTATCTAATCAACCAATCACATGGCAGTTGCTTCAATGGATTTAGGGGTGTGGTCCTGGTCAAGACAATCTCCTGAACTCCAAACTGAATGTCAGAATGGGAAAGAAAGGTGATTTAAGCAATTTTGAGCGTGGCATGGTTGTTGGTGCCAGACGGGCCGGTCTGAGTATTTCACAATCTGCTCAGTTACTGGGATTTTCACGCACAACCATTTCTAGGGTTTACAAAGAATGGTGTGAAAAGGGAAAAACATCCAGTATGTGGCAGTCCTGTGGGTGAAAATGCCTTGTTGATGCTAGAGGTCAGAGGAGAATGGGCCGACTGATTCAAGCTGATAGAAGAGCAACTTTGACTGAAATAACCACTCGTTACAACCGAGGTATGCAGCAAAGCATTTGTGAAGCCACAACACGCACATCCTTGAGGCGGATGGGCTACAACAGCAGAAGACCCCACCGGGTACCACTCATCTCCACTACAAATAGGAAAAAGAGGCTACAATTTGCAAGAGCTCCCCAAAATTGGACAGTTGAAGACTGGAAAAATGTTGCCTGGTCTGATGAGTCTCGATTTCTGTTGAAACATTCAGATGGTAGAGACAGAATTTGGCGTAAACAGAATGAGAACATGGATCCATCATGCCTTGTTACCACTGTGCAGGCTGCTGGTGCTGGTGTAATGGTGTGGGGGATGTTTTCTTGGCACACTTTAGACCCCTTAGTGCCAAATGGGCATCGTTTAAATGCCACGGCCTACCTGAGCATTGTTTCTGACCATGTCCATCCCTTTATGGCCACCATGTACCCATCCTCTGATGGCTACTTCCAGCAGGATAATGCACCATGTCACAAAGCTCGAATCATTTCAAATTGGTTTCCTGAACATGACAATGAGTTCACTGTACTAAAATGGTCCCCACAGTCACCAGATATCAACCCAATAGAGCATCTTTGGGATGTGGTGTAACGGGAGCTTAAAGCAACAATCTGTAATTTTTCACAGCCACAGGTCGCATTTTTAAAACAATAATAAAGACTAAGCTTGATGACGCTATGAAGGAGAGTGGAACGATGGGAGATGTCGTTTTCACCGTCCAGAGATGTATGAAATTCAAGAATCATATAAATTATATATCATCTAATAAATTAGTTTTTTTATTACCTGTACGTTTGATCACAGTATTTTATGTCATCGTAATGAATTAGTTGCAAGGAACATGAAATATAATGCTCTATTAGGCTGTTACTGATATGTGACTATTTGTCAAATGATTTCGTGGGTTAATGCTAAGCAGTTCCCTTTCGAGGGAACTCGCACCGCATCGTTAGAAACGACTCTTTGGGGACGCTCCCTAAGCGTACGTCTCTGAAGTATGAATGAAACTATCCCAATCCTGATTGGTGTTGCGTCATGACGTAAACATGTGACGGCATACCCGGTAGTATAAAATTATGCCGGCACACACACACGTTAACTTTCGCTCTTCAGCAAGCGCTCTCTGTTGTTGTCTGTTCTATTTAGTGTTGTCTGCCTCTAAGTTATATATATATATATATAAAATGGCGAGTAAACAATTCAAGAGATGTGTGCACCCCTGCCCTAGATTCTTAATGCGTGGGGTTATGTGTGAATTGTTTGGGAGTGCAGCACGCCCAGGCAGCTCTCGAGGGGGCTGCTTGCGGTGATTGTGAAGCACTCCCTATCAGACTGCTGCTATCTTTGATGAGGATGGCCAAGCTCGCGTTCCCCACGGTTCGGGTCCCGCGAGGCGGCGCGGCAGCTTAGATCGTGGGGTTCGCAAATGGACCTTGCAGATAAGAATGAAACTGTTGCGGCACCTTCTTATTTATCATCTGAAGGTTCTGAGGCCCCTGTTCATGGTGCAGAAGCCCACACTGCGGCTTCTTCTGCCCATGACAAGGGCTCAAAGCTTGAGCTGTCTGCTTTTGAGGAAGTAGATGTGCTCAGCATCGAGGCGGATGAACGTGAATCGCCAGTTCACGTTCCCGCCTATGAGGAGCTTATAGAGGTTGTGACTCGTGCTGTGGCCAGACTTAACATCAGCTGGCCGCATGAGAGACAGGAAGCGCTTAGTAAAAGCAAGCTGGATGAGCGCTTCCTGCAGCATCGGTCACAACCTCAGTGCCGGGGCTTAACATTTTTCCCAGATTTGCATAATGAAATATCTAGATCATGGGAAAAACCCCACTCTTCTCGCGTCTTTAATCCCAGTATGGTGGATTATAGTAATGTATTAGGCGCGAGAGAGTTGGGGTATGGGAAGATGCCGCAGATGGAACAGGCTCTTGCTAGTTACCTCTCTCCTGAAGCGCCATCATCCCTGAAAGCCCCGGTGTTACCCAGCAAACTATGTAGAGACACCTCTGCAATGGTAGGCAGGGCATATATCGCGGCAGGTCGGGCTGGTTCATGTCTGCACTCAATGGCGATTTTGCAGGCATACCAGGCCGACCTTTTAAAAGATTTGGATGAGGGCGAGGGACCAACTCCTGAGGAAATTGCAGAGTTGAGTAAAGCCACAGATTTGTCTCTCCTGGGTACTAAGGAGATGGCCCGTGCCATCGGCCGCTCCATGGCAGCTCTGGTAGCTAAGGAGAGACATCTGTGGCTGAATTTATCTGGTATAAAGGATAAAGATATAGCATTTCTCCTGGATGCGCCGCTCTCGCCTTCTGGTCTGTTCGGTGACGCAGTGAATACTGTCGTCGACAGGTTCCAGGAGGTGAGGAAGCAATCTGCGGCTTTCCAGCAATTCCTCCCTCGCCGCTCTAGATCCAAATCTAAGAAGGCTGCACCAAGCGGTCAGCATCAGCCATCAACAAGCTCCTCGTACCGCCAGGTACAAAAGGAGAGCGTTGCCTCTAGAGCCCCTCCCTCGAGAGCCTGGCAACAGAGGAAGCGCTCTCGCTCAAAGTCCTCTGATCAGAAGGGCAACCTGAGGGCCGTCCATCAGGCGAAGAGGGCTTCAGGAAAGAGTTCCTAGCCAGAGTAGTAGAACCTCTAAGGGCTGTCCCACCCGCGGCAGAGCAACCAAGGTTGTTCTCGCAGCGGAACCCTCAAGGAAACGATGTTGGTTTCCCGCCGTCCAAGATGCTTCGGGCCACATCAATTTCCAGTGAACGCACACCGTATCGTTCATCCCAAAAGCTTGCAAACAGGCATCGACTATGGTCACAAAATCAGTCTCGACTAATTCAGTTCTCTGCTTCAGGGGGTCGAGAACAGTGCTCGAAAAACACCCAAGGCGTGATTAGATTTATTAGATCTAATCTACTCACAAGTCAAGGAACACACAATGTGTGGGTACTAAGGGTGATTACCCTTAGTAGATTTTGTAGAAGCGTGGCAATGCCTACCCAACATATCTGCATGGGTCCTGCAATAAAATTAGGATACAGACTGCAGTTCGGTCACCGCCCCCCCAAATTTGCTGGGGTGGTACAGACTGGAGTGGTTCCAGAGCAGGCTCGGGTAATGGAACAAGAAGTACACTCTCTGCTGGTCAAACAAGCCATAGAACGTGTTCCTCCTCCAGACAGGGAGTTCGAATTTTACAGCCGGTACTCTATAGTTCCAAAAAAGGATGGAGGGTTGCGGCCGATTTTAGATATGAGACACTTGAATTGTTCTCTGAGGAGGTTCAGGTTCAAGATGCTCACTATCCCTATCATCGTGAACCAAATCAGGTCCGAGGACTGGTTTGTCACGATAGATCTAAAAGACGTATAGTTCCATGTCTCCATCCTTCCATGTCACAGGAGGTTCTTGAGGTTCGCTTTCGGGGGTGAAGCGTACCAATATTGGGTTCTTCCGTTCTGCCTAGCTCTTTCCCCGCGCACATTCACCAAGTGCATGGATGCAGCTCTGGCCCCACTGAGGCTCCAGGGCATCCGGGTACTGAATTATATCGACGACTGGCTCATATTGGCTCAGTCTCGAGAAATGGCAGTTTGGCATCGAGATGTCGTCCTTGGTCATATTCAGAGCTTGGGGTTGAGACTCAACACGAAGAAAAGCATGTTGGTGAGAACTAAGTTCCTGGGCGTGGTATGGGACTCGACTACGATGCGGGCACAAATGTCTCCCACGCGTATCGAGTCCATCCTGGCCATGGTGTCCAGGATGAAGCTAGGCCACGCCATCACTGTAAAGCAATTTCAAAGATTGCAGGGCCACATGGCAGCTGCGTCCAACATAATACCCTTGGGCCTCTTGCACATGAGACCCTTCAGTGGTGGCTGAAAGCCAAGGGATTTTCCATGAGGGGAAATCCATTCCGTATGATCAGAGTACGTGCAGATGCCTTCGTTCTCTATCAATATGGAAGATACGTTGGTTTCTGCCGGATTTTTTGCCGGAAAACCTTTTCGACAGACACCTCCCTCACTTTTTGGGGCACGCTCATGGACGGCCGCTTTGCCAGGGGTCTGTGGCAGGACCATCATCGCTCTTGGCATATAAATTGCCTAGAGATGTTGGCTGTGTTCAGAGCTCTGAGGAGCTTCCTCTCAGACATCAAAGGCTACCACGTCCTGATATGGTCAGACAATACGTCAGTGGTTGCTTATCTGAATCGACAGGGGGGACTCAGATCGCATCCTCTATCCAGACTGGCGCATCAGACCATCCTCTGGTCCCAAGGGAAACTGTTCTCCCTCAGAGCAATGTATGTTCCGGGGGTTCAGAATCAGGGAGCAGACATCCTGTCGAGGCAGGAGCTGAGCCCCGGGTAATAGAGACTTCAGTCGATATGGAAGAGATTCGGCCCAGTGGAAGTGGATCTTTTCGCGTCTCAAGAGACGTCCAACTGTCCACTGTGGTTTTCTCTCACACATCCAGCCCCACTTGGGTTGGATGCCATGGTACAGGTGTGGCCGAGGCTGCGCTTGTACGCATTTCTCCTGATCGCTCTGCTCCCGGGAGTTCTGGAGAGGGTCTGTCGAGATGGAGTCAGTCTACTTCTAGTAGCCCCATTTTGGCCGGCCCGAATATGGTTCTTAGACATAATAGCACTCCTGATAGGCCCACCATGGCAGATTCCTCTGAGGAGGGATCTACTGTCTCAGGCGGAAGGCACGATATTACACCCTCGCCCGGAGCTGTGGAAGCTGTGGGTCTGATCCCCTGAGGGGGTTCAGTACCTAGATGCTGGCCTCTCAGCCGGAGTGGTCGAGACCATACTTAGTTCCAGAGCTCCTTCCACTAGGAGATTGTATGGCCTAAAGTGGAATGTATTTTCCACTTGTTGTAGAGAACATGAGTTAGACCCAGTTAACTGCGCAGTGGCTTTAGTTCTGGAGTTCCTTCAAGATCGCTTCTCTGCTGGTCTCTCCCCATCCACACTTAAGGTGTACGTGGCTGCCATTGCGACTTTCCATGCACCACTAAGTGATGGGGCTCTGGGGAGGCACCAGCTGGTCATACGTTTTCTCTGTGGTACCTAGAGGATGAGATCGACAACCAGGACCAGAGTTCCTACCTGGGACCTGGCGGAGGTTTTTGAAGGGTTATCCCTGGCCCCCTACGAACAACTTCAGTCGCCATCAGCTAAGGACCTGACGCTTAAGATGGCTTTTCTCCTAGCCATTACCTCGCTTATGAGGGTGGGAGATTTCCAGGCCCTGGCAATATCGCCAGCTTGCTTGGAGTTTGCCCGGGGAGGAGTCAAGGCCATCTTGCATCCGAGACCTGGCTATGTGCCCAAGGTCCCTTCCAGTATGGCAGTCTTACTTCCAGTATGTCTACAGTCCTGCAGGCATTTCATCCTCCACCACATGTGTCGGCAGAAGAAGAGAGGCTCCATGTGCTCTGTCCTGTCAGAGCACTGAGTATTTACTTTGAGAGGTCCTCTTCTTGGAGGAGGTCGGACCAACTGTAGGTGTGTTTTGGGTCACCTAAGAAGGGGCTCCCTGCATCCAAACAAACAATTAGCAATTAGCAATATTGCCTCGGTCTACCAGGTGTGCAATCTGCCTTCACCTTTGGCTGTGAGGGCTCATTCCATTAGGGGCATGGCGTCCTCTAGGGGCCTCTACTCGAGAGTGCCCCTCCAGGAGATCTGTGAGGCAGCCGGTTGGGCTACGCCACACACTTTTATCAGGTTTTATAGTCTGCACCTCCCCAACACGCCGGATCCTAGCTTGTGCCGGAGACAATTTCACACTAAGGAAGGCATATTTAGTGCGTGGCATGGTGGGTATTCGTTCTCCAAAGAGTCGTTTCTAACGACACAGTGCGAGTTCCTTTGAAAGGGAACGTCTCGGGTTACATCTGTAACCCTTGTTGCCTGAGAAGGGAAGAGACACTGCGTCGCCTTGCCATGCCCCTTCATGCCTTCATGCTTCATCGCGAGGCTAACGCGTGTGTGTGCCGGCATCATCTTATACTTCCGGGTATGCCGTCACATGTTACGTCATGACGCAACACGAATCAGGATTGGAATAGTTTCATTCATACTTCAGAGATGTACGCTTATGGAGTGTCTCCAAAGAGTCGTTTCTAACGACGCAGTGCGAGTTCCCTTCTCAGGGAACAAGGGTTACAGACGTAACCCGAGACGTTTTACACGTTTAAAACAATCGTACTAAAAGTAAATTTGAACAAACCACAGTATTTGCAAGTAATGGCTAAATATTTATGTGCAACACATACTCTATTTAATTTCACTGCCATAGACTTGGTCGCCGGCGCGTTTTGCTCGATTTTTTTCACATAGCAGCAAAATAGACTTAAAATACTCTGTCATTTTTGGTCATACAGACTTAAGAAATATAAAAAAATAATCTGTTAAATGTCTACTTTTTTATGTGTCCACTTACAATCGAAATAAAACATTGTCCTTTTGTAAAATAAAGAAAATAAACAGGGTGTGCTTTCTGCCTCTCTGTCTCCGTTAACTTTTTTTCTGGAGCACGTCTCTAAACTTAAACAAAACTCAGCGAATAATATTCACCCAGGCATGAGCAATATATCTTTATAATCGTTTAAGTTTGTACTTTTAAATGATCTAACTCAAAACTAAAATAAATATTCTCTGTTTATGTAATCTATATAAAAAGAGAGAGGTGTCTGCCGTTCTCATTATCGTTCTCGCAGCTCATTAATCTGCTAATTTGACATGCCCACAGAGAGCGCGCGCTATTCAAACACAAATGATCTGAGGCAACACATGCAAACGTGTAATCGCCCACATCAATTCGATAAACACAACAAATTTAATCAGATTAATGTACTGTCGTCTTGCGAAGCTGTGAGGAATAATCCTGAGACATTTACGTCAGAACATGTGCTGGTTTATTTTCATTTCGAGGAGCAACGGATCTAGCTGAGAATTGTGAATAGTATGTTTTTTATTCTTGTGCTTTGTTCTAATCGCGAAATGGAATAGTGTCTGTAAACGCAAAAAGACTGTTTAAATATAGTTCACCCAAAAATGAAAATTCTGTCTGTATTTACTCACCCTCATGTTGTTCCAACCCTGTAAGACCTTCGTTCATCTTGGAACACGAATTAAGATATTTTTTATTAATTCTGAGAGCTGGATAACTCCTCCATAGGCTTCTTAACCCTTTCATGCATGAATTATGATAACCTCAGTCAGGATTTTTTTCCTATGTGTTTTTATTGCTCTTAGGGCATGAAAAACAAGATTCGATTCGATTTTTTTTTTTTTTTTTTACAAATTTTTCAAAGAGATTTTCAGATGTCCACTTGAGTGGACAGCATGCATTTATGGTTTAAACTGAAGAGATACTGTATTAAACATAATACAATAATCAAACATATAAAGTATGTGTATTTAACAAACTAATCAATACAATTATATCAAATCATGTGAAAACTATAAAATATATATAAAAAATATAAATCCAAAATATTGCAAAGGCAATTGACCTTCATACAAGTTGCACTTCGTGTTTCTTTGATATCAGAACATGAAGACGTGATTCCATCAGAATTTTCTACAGCCTGTCAAGGTACAACTGTGGAAACCACTCAGATGCTCCCTCCAGTGTGCCAGAGTATGTCAATTTACCCTTATTAGCTGATAATTCTGATTATGTTCAAGATGGACAGATTTCTAGCATAGCCCTCTTCTGAGAAAACCTAGCGATACGTTTTTTTCAATCTCATCTGAAATTAGCATTGTTGGGGCAGACATAACGCATTCAGATTACTTTTTTGATGTTACAAGTAAAGTAATGTGTTACAAGTAACATGCATTACATAATCAGATTTGTTTTAATGTTTTGAGTAAAGTAATGTATTACAAGTAACATGCTTTACCTAATCAGATAACTTTTTGATCTAACAAGTAATTAATTACAAGTAATGTGCATTACGTAATCAGATTACTTTTTGTTGTTACTAGAAAAGAAAAGCATTACAATAACATGCATTACGAAATCAGATTACTTTTTGATCTAACAATTAATGCATTACAAGTAACATGCCTTACGTAATCAGATTACTTTTTGATGTTACTAGTAAAGAAACGCATTACAATAACGTGCATTACGAAATCAGATTACTTTTTGATGTTACGAGTAAATAAATGGATTACAAGCAGCATTCATTACGTAAACAGATAACGTTTTGATCTAAGAAGTAATGCATTACGTAATTAGATTACTTTTTTGATGAAATGAGTAAAGTAATGCATTACAAGTCAAATAAATTATGTAATGTCAATGAAAAGTACATTCTAATTATACAAATAAATTAATTTACAGTAAAAAAAAGTCACTGCAGATGAAGTATTTTCAAAAACAATATTCACAGTATAAGTATGAATTGTAGCTGAAATATAGCCAATGATGCATGAGGTCCACTATAGTGGACAGGTGATTAATCAGATTTTTCTCCCAATCTAAAATCAAAACTTGGAAACTTTTACTGTGATATGACTCATTAGATATTGCTTGATGCTGCAATATTTTTTTTACCTACAAGAGTCTCCTAGTATAGAAGGAATGGGTGGATATTCCGGAGCAACTTGGCATGTCTGACTGACCATTGGCCATCTTGGTTTGGAGGGGGAAAAAGTCAAAACACAATGGCTTACAACTTGGTTGCAATGTATAGGATGATGCACCAGGGTCCGCTGAAGAGTTTGATGTGCAACTTTGCCATCAAAACCCTTGCAAATTCAAGAAAATGCTTTTTAAATAGCTGTCCACTGTAGTGACCACTATGCATGAAAAGGTTAAGGGATTGACACTTGTTCCCCGAAAAGTTATTAAAGACATCGTTAAAATAGTCCAAGTGACTACGGTGGCTCAATCCTAAGTTTATCAAACGACGAGAATACTTTTTGTGCGCAAAAAAAACAAAAATAACGACTTCATTTCAACTATTCATTTCCTTCTCTGTGGGCCTTGAGTCAGTTCACTAGTGTAATAGCGTAAGCTTCTGTTGTTATACGTCACACGCATCACACACATGACCAGCGTCGGCCAATACTGAGCCTACGTGTAACGTAGCTCTACGCAATCACACTACGTTAACTGACTATAGGCCCACAGAGAAGGAAATGAATAGTTGAAATTAAGTCATTATTTTTGTTTGTTTTTGCACACAAAAAGTATTCTCGTCGCTTGATAAACTTAAAGGTGGGGTATGTGATTTGGAAAACGACCGGCAGATTTTGAAAATACACAATTCAAATGGTCCTACCTTCTTTCCTCCAACGCTGGCCCTGACTCCACCCATTCAAAGAACATGGATTCGCAATCATGCACGAGCGAAAACTTAGATGCGCGAGAGATTGTAATGACGATTTACTACTAATCATGGAACCGGCTTTACTGACGAGATGCGCATGCATCACGAGCTTTGAGTATGCGCACGAAGGGGGTCACGCGCGCTGGGGGGAGGGGGGTGTGGTATGACCGTTTGACAAACTTACTGTCCAATGATTCTAGGTGGTCTTGGAAATGATTGGCTGGAGTTTTTCCGAGTCCTGCCCGTTCAACAGATGATTAAATTGCTTCATTTTCATTTCAGTGCTTCTAACTCAGTGGCTGTAAGTGGGTTAGGAATAGGATTTCAAGTTATTTTGATAAAAATGGACAAAAAAGAGAATCACATACCCCACCTTTAAGATTGAGCCACTGTAGTCACTTGGACTATTTTAACGATGTCTTTAATAACTTTTGGGGCTGGCAAGTTTCAATCCCTTAGAAGCCTATGGAGGAGTGATCCAGCTCTAAGATTTAATAAAAAATATCTTAATTCGTGTTCCGAAGATGAACGAAGGTCTTACGGGGTTAGAACAACATGAGGGTGAGTAAATACTGACAGAATTTTCATTTTTGGGTGAACTATCCCTTTAAATTTGAATCACGTTTCTGTGTGAATGAATTAACGCCACAGATGGGCGCTGTTGTTTACTATGTTACAGATGAAATATGAAAGACAACATTTCGTAGTTTTGGTTAGATTATAAAGTTTTTATTCTAAAATATCAAATAAGCTTTTGTTACCCAGTTTCTGCTCATATGTTAAATATATAGTATGTTTTGTCAAAAATAAACTCATCAACAAAGATGTTATTAGTGTTTGTTCCAATGTAAGCTATGTCAAACTAATGAATCCTTAACTTTAAAATATGTATGATAAAATATTTTGGCCTACTTTAAAAAAGAATAGCCTACTTTATAAGAAATTTATGGAAAAAGACTATTTTCTTTTTAAGATGTTTCCAACTCTAACTTTGAACAAATTCTGTAGAATGGCCCATATAGCCTATTTGAACAGGATTTGTTTCCAGGTATGACTATGTACTAAAAATGTGCTTTTGACTTTCATTTCTATTTGGATTATATATATATACACTACCGTTCAAAAGTTGGGGTCAGTACGATTTTTAATGTTTTTAAAATAAGTCACTTATGCTCACCAATGCTGTATTTATTTCACTAAAAATACAACAAAAAAACAGTAATATTGTGAAATATTATTACAATTTAAAATAACTGTTTTCGATTTTAATATATTTTAAAATATAATTTATTCCTGTGATCAAAGCTGAATTTTCAGCATCATTACTCCAGTCTTCAGTGTCGCATGATCCTTCAGAAATCATTCTAATATGATGATTTGATGCTCAAGAAACATTTCTCATTATTATCAATGTTGAAAACAGTTATTTACATTTTTATTTCAGGATTATTTGATGAATAGAAAGTTCAAAAGAACAGCATTTATCTGAAATAGAATCTAGAACCCTTTAAAGTCCGCACCAAGAAAAAAGTGATGGAACATTTTTTTGTTTGCATTTCTTATCTCCTTATGTCGCTAGTAACAACACTCAATGTATTTTTTTCTCAACACATCCCATAATTTTTTAAATATCGGCCTCTACCAAATGGTTGAGATGTCACTTAATGGTAAAAAATGGTACCGGAATTCATACACATACTTTGCCATACTTTTTCATTGCCCATCATAATTTATGATCAAAACCTTTTCTAATCTTGACAAAACACATTGTCAGAAAGGTCTGAGTCTCAAGGTTCCATATTTTGAGACAGAAATGATATTTGGACAGAAATTTATTAATTTGTTACGGCAGAATGCGTACAATTAAATTCAATGGAATTTATGTCATTTTTGGTATTACGCCTAAACAAAATCTCATGGGAACTTCCATTTTTGTGATATCAACTTCAAATTTGGAACACAACTTGGTTAGATATATGGCTTTGATTTAATAGTAATTTTAGAGTAAAAAATATTTTGTAAAATATATATTTTATATTAAAGAAAAAATATTATGTACAGGGTATTTGATTTAATGTAAATTTAAAACTTTCATAACTTTTTCATACTTTTATTTTTTTGAAGTGCTTTTACTTCAGCGATAATCTGCTGAGTGTTTTCTTTAAAACAAGACCAAACTTAGGTATTTATTCCAAAGCATTCTTGAATTACAACCAAGTTTTAATAGTGCATTGTAATGTCCATTCTCAAAAAGGGGGATGGCAGTTAACCATTATGTGCCAAATCAACCGTTTGGTTGAGCATGTTTTTGAAAAATTATTAAAAACATACTTAAATTTTTTCATGGCACCAAGTAATATAATTTTGTAAAGTTAGGGCTCTTACAGTGTAATATGTAAAAAAAAAAAAAAAATGCTTAGCTTGCAAAATTTCACCAAAAACAGTTCACATGGCTGGGGTGATTTATTTGTTTCTGACATCCATGTTAGAAGAAGTGTTGTGACAAGTGCTGTTGATTGACACTGTGACATCTAGTGGATTTTTGGGACCATGGGAGAATCCTTGTGCTAGGCTGGGTCCATATGTTGTGATCCCTACGGCGATCCCATATGTGTATTATTCCACTGTACTGCTCCCTGCGACGAGCCCGTGTCTTTCCCTTGGCAGAGCTTGTTCTGCCGTTGCCGACCGGTTGAGTCTCCCCCCTGTTATAGGCTGGAGCCACCTCAGTGACATTCCATATGTTGCACTGCCCGGTAACGCCCAGTCCATATGTGTATCCTCCACATGTTACCTGTCTGCGGGCTGGATGTGGCTCCCGTAGCATCCCTCTTTCCATCGAAAGGGCACGCTTTCCCAGTGTTATCCAAGTCTAACTGAGATGGTCTTGTGGAACAGCAGCGACTTCCCTGGTCTAGGTCCTATCCCGTCTTGTCGTTGTGTTTTTGGATTTGTTATTTTGTTTTCAGACTTGTCATTGTGTTTTCTATTTTGTTATTTTGTTTTCAGATTTGTCGATGTGTTTTCTGATTTGTAATTTTGTTTTCGGAAATGTTATTGGGTTTTCTAACTTGTTAATTTAGTCTTTCCATTGCGTTTATAAATTTGTTGTTTTGTTTTCGGAATTGTGGTTTGTTTTGCACTTCTCTGCCACCGTAGAAGTTCTCCTGTGCATACAAATACGAAATAATCCACACAATTATTAGTGAATGAAACAATAATTTTAGTGACAAAATACTATTATATCCACCTTGGTTTTAAGGCAGGGCGGAGCAACCATTACTAACTTGAATATGCAGTCGTTCCAGTTATTTTAGCCGTACAAAAACACTCCATTATGCTGCTTGATAATGCAAACTGGTATTTGTTATCATACTATTTTAATTTATTATCAGAATCATAGACAAAATTTATGTTCAAATGATCGCTTTGATACGTTAACAATTTGTATACTTATTGTGTATTGATCCAAAAGAACTGTACAAGAAACATCTAAGGCTCCATTCTGTCTTTTGAGCAACAAAAGAGCAACCAGTGACCAACAATTTGTCTTTATGTAAATTTGTGCAGCTTATTCAGCACCACCTAATTACAGAGAGAGCAAGCCAAAGAATCGTCAGGTTCAAAGTTCAGAGTCAATCTGCCACAATCACATTTAACCTCTCAATATGCCCCATAACACAATATTTGGGCCAAAAGCAATGGGTGTCCTTACATATGGATAATTACCATAAACTGTCACAACAACACTCTCATATCCAAGACAAACTCCCACACTGCACTAAAGAAACACTCAGTCTGACATATACGAAAACAAGTTTCTCTCTCACTCACATTCTCAGTCTAGCACCCTCCTACACCACTCTTTAAAAGTGAGCATTTATGATTTAACCATTAATGGTAGAGGCGCATTTGTGTTTGTTTTCAATCATTATCTCTATCTAGAGCCACAGGATCAGGTTAGAGAGGCAGAAGTGCTCTCTCTGTCCCACGCCATATCTTTAATTAGCTCGACACTCTCTAGTAAAACACACACAATCCGCCGGCTCAAAGTAATTGGCTCAGAGAGAGAAAGTGGGAAAAAAAAACGGATTTCTTTAATTAATTTATCTGCCCGCGAGAGCAACCCAGGGAGCAGCCGCAGGCCAGTTTACAAGCACGTCAGTGTGCTCTCGCTCACACATACACAACACCACCACCTGAGAATATATGGCCTTGTGAGAGAGCAGAGGAAATCTGAGAATGCATTAAAAGGAAGGCACTTAACCTCACACACGCACACACGCACACACACACACACAAAGCATTCACGGTATATAGCAGCTTTGATGTTCATTTGCAGTGTTCGGTTTCAAAACAGTGCACGCACCTATTGACTGACAGCTTGTTTGAATTTGCTATTCATTCGGGCAGAAATATTTATATGGGCATATTTTAAAGAGATACATTTTGTGTTTCTCCCAGTCTAAAACTAATATTCCTCATTGTTTTGAGCACACAGCGAACACATACATGCACACGCACAGTAACCTAAGCCGTTAGATGCACTGTAAACACTTTAAGAATAAGAATAATACCATAATTATCAGATAATGTGCAAGAAGAGTCATATATCACTTTGAAATTACAGATTTTCACACAAGGGCCAAAATATATGAACCCTCAAAAGACGTATCAAGTGTACAAACTGGCAAACAAACCTCATTAATGTCTCCAGTGCCAGGCAGACAGACAAACGCGCGCACACACACACACACACACACACACACACACACACAAACACACACACACACACAGCAGAGTTGCCAATGAGTGATGCCACCGCTCTGACACAGTAGATCTCCTAACACCCTCTCATTATCCAATCAGAGCTATGAGCAGTTCGGTGACAGACAGTGTGTGAAACTGCCACTCTCCAGAAGCCAGAGGAGGATGTCTGGCATCTCTCTGGCTGCAGGGACGCTGTGATTGGGCCATTGCTGTGATTGGCAAAATTTATTATCTAACAGGCTTGTGACTGCAAATGAAGGCGGAATGTCTTGGACATTGATTGATGGGCCAAAGGATGGATGTAGACTGTGGTTTAAATATGTCTTCTGTTATAATTCTTTTTTTTTTTTAATGTCTAATTGGTGAAAATGGACACTGACTGTGCTGGCATGCCTTTTTTGCCCACAAGTCTCTAGTTATCATGCTAGGACAGTCATTAATTATTCAGATGCAGTGGCAAAAAATGCAATCATGGATAATAATTATTGATTGCATATATATATATATATACACACAACTGGTCAAAAGTTTGGGGACAGTAAAAGTTTTTTTGAAAGAAATTAATACTTTTAATCAGACTATTGATCTAAAGTGAAGGTAAAAACTTTTATGTTTACAAAATCTTTATATTTCAAAGAGATGCTCCTTGTTTGACCTTTCTATTGTTCAAAAAAATCCTGAATTTTTTTTTGCATGGTTTCCACAAAAAAAAAAATATTAAGAGGCACTTACAAACTGTTTTCAACATTGATAATATATATATATATATATATATATATATATATATATATATATATATATATATATATATATACACTCACCTAAAGGATTATTAGGAACACCATACTAATACTGTGTTTGACCCCCTTTCGCCTTCAGAACTACCTTAATTCTACGTGGCATTGATTCAACAAGGTGCTGAAAGCATTCTTTAGAAATGTTGGCCCATATTGATAGGATAGCATCTTGCAGTTGATGGAGATTTGTGGGATACACATCCAGGGCACGAAGCTCCCGTTCCACCACATCCCAAAGATGCTCTATTGGGTTGAGATTTGGTGACTGTGGGGGCCATTTTAGTACAGTGAACTCATTGTCATGTTCAAGAAACCAATTTGAAATGATTCGAGCTTTGTGACATGGTGCATTATCCTGCTGGAAGTAGCCATCAGAGGATGGGTACATGGTGGCCATAAAGGGATGGACATGGTCAGACCATCTGAATGTCTCAACAGAAATCGAGACTCATCAGACCAGGCAACATTTTTCCAGTCTTCAACTGTCCAATTTTTGGTGAGCTCTTGCAAATTGTAGCCTCTTTTTCCTATTTGTAGTGGAGATGAGTGGTACCCGGTGGGGTCTTCTGCTGTTGTAGCCCATCCGCCTCCAGGTTGTGCGTGTTGTGGCTTCACAAATGCTTTGCTGCATACCTCGGTTGTAACGAGTGGTTATTTCAGTCAAAGTTGCTCTTCTATCAGCTTGAATCAGTCGGCCCATTCTCCTCTGACCTCTAGCATCAACAAGGCATTTTCGCCCACAGGACTGCCGCATACTGGATGTTTTTTCCCTTTTCACACCATTCTTTGTAAACCCTAGAAAAGGTTGTGCGTGAAAATCCCAGTAACTGAGCAGATTGTGAAATACTCAGACCGGCCCGTCTGGCACCAACAACCATGCCACGCTCAAAATTGCTTAAATCACCTTTCTTTCCCATTCTGACATTCAGTTTGGAGTTCAGGGGCCAGTTGCACCAACAGGGCTTACGCCTGGTCTTAAGGTAAGTAGGTCTTAACTCAACATTCTAAGTCCGACCTAATAGTTACGACCGTTGCACCATCCAGGCTTAAGTCCTCTTCTCGCTAAGACCAGGCGTAAATCTTACGCCTAGTCAGTAGCAGGCGTAAAGTCAAAATCTAGGCATATAATAGCGTTAATAGGCCTATCCATTTTCCGACAGCTAATGTTTCTATAGTAACCACTAAAAGCAAGTGATTGTTCATTGAATCGTTAAAATGATTCGTTAAAAACGGTCAAAAAATCTTCGCTGTCTGTTGCATGGAGACTCTGCTATAGTTTCATTTTGAAATTATCGTCAGCGAAATAAAGGGGAAACAAACAATATTCACAATATTGTGTCTAAAAGTAACTCACAATGTTAACTTATTGTTAATTTAACTGTTGTATAAAATAAATATTTTTTATCAATTGTGCTCATGAAAACGGCACTCTTGCTCATGAGATATTTTAATAACATAATATGATATAAATATAAGACAAAAAACTTATTTTGGGACATACCTATAACTGCAGTGACACATCATGCAGTGAAAACAAGCACAAGAGACAAATGTGATGTCAGCTCGCAGTGCCTCGTCCATAATTAAAACAATGATTACAATATCATCGTAGACAATACATAGCGCACACTCCTAGCACATAAAGAATGAACTTACAATTGAAATGACATTTATTACCAACGTTCTTCTACCTCTCCTCTCGCGTGCAGGAGACAGACGTAATGCTGCCTGCCGCGAATGAAGCGAATTGTCACGTGCTGACTGTACAGCTCTATTAACTTTCGTATCTCAATGTCGGTGAAATTTCCTTTCCTTTTTCTTTGATCCTCCATTGATACGGCTACAAGTTAACCAAACAGCGGAAGATAGTTTACAACGTAACCCCAGCAACGCACGCTGCTAGGCAACCGCTATAGTTCCGTGGCCATTCACAGGAACGCGCATCGCTAAAACCAGGCGTAGTTAAGCCTAGGCTTAAGTTTGGTTGGTGCAACCGACGTTAGGTCAACTCTAAAGACTGGTCTTAACTAAGACCTACTTAGCAGTTAGGACCAGGCTTAGTAAAGCCCTGTTGGTGCAACTGGCTCCAGGAGATTGTCTTGACCAGGACCACACCCCTAACTGCATTGAAGCAACTGCCATGTGATTGGTTAATTAGATAATTGCATTAATGAGAAATTGAACAGGTGTTCCTAATAATCCTTTAGGTGAGTGTATATGTGTGTGTGTGTGTGTGTGTGTGTGTGTGTGTGTGTGTGTGTGTGTGTGTGTGTGTGTGTGTGTGTGTGTGTGTGTGTGTGTGTGTGTGTGTGTGTGTGTGTGTGTGTGTGTGTGTGTGTGTGTGTGTGTATAGGATTTTAAATGTTCTTTAATGTTACTATAAATATATATATAAACAAACTGGAAAATTATAAGAATTCTCTCAAATATCATTATTGTTATATAATTATATTATATATAATATTCTTATATAATTATAATATTAGCAATCATTAAAAGTTCAATATCACCTGCAGTTTCTGTTAGTTTTTAAACAGAAACTCTATAGTGTCGATGTTTCATTTCCTTATATTTCATACAAATTTGTACAAGTTTGATTAAAAAATATATAATAATGAAGCTGGGAGCAATTCCAAATCTCTGCCTGAGTTCTGATGTTTAAAACATCCTTACACTATATACAATATACAAATTTCAAAGTAAAGCGGTTGCATTAATTACTTAAATAAAACCACACTTTTATTGTACATGCCCTAAGTATGCGCATTATGCACATTCACTTACTCACATGCAACTAATTCAGTCACAGACACACACACACACACACACAAGGGTGTGTCTTCGGTCTCCATGTTGGCTCAGGTTCATGTTGGCTGTGGTTCAGCCTCCATTGTGGCTCTGTTCCAGAGCCCTCTGTGTCTCAGTTTCAGGGTGCTGGGTTGCTGGCAAAGGCTCACGTGGACACTCTGCTCACAGTGGAGCCCTTTGTGTGAGGTGCCATTCCCGTTTTGTTTTCCCATTCCGGTCGTAATTAAACCACCTACAGTGCCTCACTGGCTACAAATTGGGCAGCGAACGAGGGAGCACGGAAAGATAAATGGCTCCAGGCATCCAAAACTCTGACAGGACTGATGGCATCCGACTGGGCCTGACCTCGTAAAGGTTAAAGACATGTTCGCTTAGAGAGCAATCAATTACCATGCAGGCATAGGCACTCTCACAGAGCAAAACGTGGCCAATCTTCAGAAATGCCACTAATTTGTGGACAAATGATTGAAACGACAAAGCTACCAAACTCCTACAGCTTCGTAGCAGAGAGCTTAGTGAAATCCAGTTCATTCCTCTCCCTATTTGCTCTTTCTTTTCTTCCATTCCCCTCTACCTCTCTTAATTCTTTTTTGTCCTTGTTGGCTTGGTGGAGCCTCTCAGCTGTTCTGCTGTGTTAGTAATTACCATTTCATTAAGGACGACGGTTTTGAGGGTAGAGGCACCGTTTCAACTGGGTCTAGTGGGAGAAGTGCATGCCAAATTCATTGCATGAAAGGCAATTATCCCTCTACGACAGCAATTCACCATTTTGTACTTGGCGAGTTGACGACATTGATCAGAATTAGTGGAAATTGTGCTGAGTACATATCCTGGTATCAATAGTCATTCCCTGGATGGTTTAGCAGCTACATGGTAAAAATATTAGCAAGCGCAAAGCAGACTCGCAGCAAATCGAGCACAACAGTTACACTTTCTGCTACAACTAACATACAGCACTGGTGTAACTAGATTTGAGCCTTTTCCAGGTGGTATGGGGTTTCTTGTGCAATATTTTACTAAATATTTTTTTTGTTAACCCAGGACTACTAAAGAATTTCATAATTCAATATATTTATATACACTACTGGTCAAAAGTTTGGAAACAGTAAGGTTTTTAAACGTGACAAAAAGTAGTCAATTGAGTCGATTTTTAAAGTAGTCAATCTCACCAAGGCTGCATTTAAAACTGGTAACAGTAATACTGTTTTTACTGTATTTTTGATCAAATAAATGCAGCCTTGGTGAGATTATGATATTACTTTCAAAAACATTACAAAACCTTAATGTTTCCAAACTTTTGACCGGTACTGTATATATATATATAGTCTATAGCACAAGCGCTGTAAAACAAGTTGAAAAGCATGTTTTAGAAAAAAAAAACTCTACCTTTAAGTATGAGCAACAGTAATAGTGATGCTCAACTTAAAAAGCAACACTTTGCAAGCACAACTACTAGTTCAACAGTTTTATGCTAGTAAACAAGTCAGAAAATGTCTTATTTTAATTTCACTGAATATGTGAGTGTTTGTGTGTATGTGCGTGTTTTATGAAGAAAGAAGGAAAAGGAGGGGGAAGGGCTGAGTTATAGTGACAAGACTCTGTGCTTGTCTGTTGGAAACTGCCGCAGCTCATCTAATTGCATGTCTAGTCTGAATGATGGGGCACTTAATTCTTACACATTCCACACAATTGCTTTCCACTAACACAGGCCTTGGGAGAGAGAGAGAGAGAGAGAGAGAGAGAGGGAGAGAGACAGGGAGAGAGAGAGAGAGAGAGAGAGAGAGAGAGAGAGAGAGAGAGAGAGAGAGAGAGAGAGAGAGAGAGAGAGAGAGAGAGAGAGAGAGAGAGAGAGAGAGAGAGAGTGTGTGAGCGAACGTGAGCATATGGTGAGATATGCAGGTATAAATAGGTTTTTCTCAACTATGGTCAAGGAGATTAAGCAGCAGCTTTAATGGACAGTGTTTCCGTCCTGAGAAATGCAAAACCGTTACACAGGTGAGGCGTTCCTGGCGCCTCAACCTAAAGAACGGTTCAAGGGCCCTCAGTGGGACGACCCTGGGATCATCATCTCCAACTTCAGCTGGGAGGAGTGTAACAAGTCCAAGCAATATATTCACCAGCAAAGATTAATTCAACCAAAGCACTTAATTACTCTAATTGATCTTTATTAGCACCAATTAGAGTAGGACACTGGGGGAAAAACAAGGTCCTGATTCCTGTAGGCAGGAGAGATGAGAAACAAGTTTACATTTACATTTATTCATTTAGCAGACGCATTTATCCAAAGTGACTTACAAATGAGAACAATAGAAGCAGTTAAACTAACAGTCACACAACAATATGCAAGTGCTAAGTTAAAAGGACAGACTTGATAGCTGGGTTTAACCTGGGGACTCATTTATAAAGACGTGCATTGAATGATCCTAAATGTGAACGTACAACAATATCCAAAATGTTGCTACGAACGATTTGTAAATGGCCATTTGCACAAAAATGTTTCTAAATGCATCCCCCTTTTATAAATAGCAGTTTTTGTTAAATTCAAATGCAATGTGAACTAGCGTATCAACTCCACAAAAATTTTGTAAGCATGCTCTTCAGTTGGCACACACATAATTTTCCCCTTCAGTCAACATTCAGCTTTTTCTTTTAGAAATCCTGATTTCTTCCTCACTTCTGAATGAAATCCATGGAATTTAAGATCAAATCCGATTGACACACGTTTATAAATGTGGCGCCTTGTATTAGTGTTTTTTTATTATTATTAACTAACCTGGAGGTATCTGGGTGGGTTTTAAATGACTTTACAGGCAACCAACATCCCTTTCTCCCTGAATAAGCATATTATTATCCCTCACACGGTCTCTCTCTCTCTCTTTTTGTCTGCATAAAAAAAAGGCTTATGGAAAATAATAAATTATCCGTGGCTGCATTAACAGGGATGTAAATCGTTCGGCAATTATGTTTTAATAGCCTTTTAAGAGAATGAGTAATTGGGGGTGACATTACTGGGGTTGATTACACTAACCCATCTCATTCACTCTCTGTCAGGCCGCTGGTCAGCGTGTGTGCATGACGCTGTGCTGTTGTTGTGTGTAACCTCTGACTCACAGTCAGTCTCAGCCATGTGGGAGCCAGTCTGGAAGTGTTCGAGAGCAGGAGCTGGTCTCTGATCAGTGAGAATGCATTTACACTCGGCCACCGTGATTTTACCAAGAAAGACAACATTCCTGTCTGAAAAACTAGTCCTAACCCTACCCCTACCCATAACTTATCCCTAAAATCAGAGGGAAATGATGGTCAATAACGCTGATGTAAAAGCACCTAAGCCTGGTTGTAAGCCTAAACTTGACAAACTGTAAACTTGACCCTCAAATCTGATGATTGATTGTAATGTTGTTCAAGGATCAACAAGGATGTTGATCCAGGAACATGTACTTCGTGAAATCACATTCTCCATTAAGACTCTCACTACCTTGCGAATCTCCAATGGAGCCCTGACTGATGAGAAGAAACATGCTCGCTCCAGGGGAGAGAGAACAAGAGGGAGAACGCAATGATGAAAGGAGGTTAGAGGAGTATGAAGGGTAGTTCATTTACTTTACATTACTCTTTCACTTTTTAGTTTGTGCTTAAAGTGAATGTGCTGGAGTCATTGGTAACACTTTACAATAAGGTTCATTAGTTAACTACCTTAGCTAACGAACTAAAAATGAACAATACTTCGACAGCATTTATTAATATTAGTTAATATTAGTTTCATCATTTACTAATACATTATTAAAAATCGAAAGTTGTATTTGTTAACATTAGTTAACCCACTGTGAACTAACACAAACAAACAATGAACAGCTTCAAAGTGGTTATGACATTGCTGTCTATAGGGGGTCAGAAAGTCAAAAATATTTTACTTTTTTGATTTCCGGAGATGAACGAAAATTTTTCAGACTCTTGAATCCCAAAAGACTCCTAAGGTTTAGTGCTTCTACATCAGTGTTATTCACCAATCATTTCCCTCTGATTTTAGGGATAACCTATGGGTAGGGTTAGGTTTAGGGGTAGGAATATGGTTAGGACTAAATTTTCGGACAGGAATGTTGTTCTGGGATTAACAAAATATGTTGACACAGGAACACGTCTAACTCTGCAGAATCAGGACGTGCATAAGAGCAATATTAGATGTAGCCTACAAACCTGAAGAAAAACAGTTGGGATTCAGAATTACTCCTTCAAATTGCTGATTTTAAAGTTAACTTTGACAGCCTAAAAATAAATATTTTAAAACATCTTTTATTTCAAATTATCAACGGACCCCTAAGAACCCTCTTGCAGACCCAAGTTTGAAAAATCCTTTTATGATTCATCCTGTGACAAATGAATTTGGCTAAATTGTGGTCAGATTCAAAGAAATTGTTAAAACTGATATTAAATTGAATCAAAACCAGCCATTTTAATCTGTGTTGCCGCGTTACAGCATTTTGCAAAGAAAATTAATCCTAGACTGAGGTGAAAAATCCCTTTCTGGGTATTGTTTTTATTTACTAGATGATCCTTATTATGCCATCATTTTATGTCCAATTATTTACATTAAACAGAAGCAGCCACTAATGGCATTTAATTAATGTATAATCAACAATTGTCTAATGTAATGTGATATGTTTAAGCACCTGCCCATGATGTTCTTTGAACATGCAAAGCTAGTCAGCTGATTGTCCTTCACTGCTGTAACACAGGGTCACCCTCTCTTGCTCTTTCCTATGTTGTATTGGTTTAGCTCTTTGCTTCTCCTAGAGCTGCTGTGCTCCAAGAATGCGGCGTTTTACTGGATCAAACATTTACGAGCAATTAAAAGGCAGGCGACGTGGGGCATCCATCAGCAGTGCGTGCCGCTGCCAGGCAAGGTGAAGGGGTGACAGTAAAGCACACGCTATATACTTTTATATCTGTTTTCTCTCTAAAGAGGGAAGGTTATGGCAAAAAATGATACTTTATGGGCCACAGTTTGGCTGTGATATAGACGTCGTTCCCCATACTGCTTCAGCAGCTGAGAGCGAGCGTGCCGAGAAAATACAACACCTGTTTGAAGTGTTGCGTATTGACTTGTTTGTATTATAACGGGAAGCACCTATAGATTAAGAGAAGATCAGGGTGAATGTCTGAAATACTTCACATGAAATATCTGATGCAATAGCAGGGTAAAGAAATGGTGCAAAATACAAAGTGGTATCATTAATACAGCCCTGACCCAGATGATCCATAACAACACTAAACCAATGCCTCAAAACAATAACATACACATTTAATAAGATAATGCATTGCAACTATTTAACTCCAACACATTTAAAATGTACATTATCTATCTCTCTCGCTCTCAATCTCTCAAGGAAGCTTGGACTCATTTGCTTTCTTAATTACGTTGTAATGTACGTTTAATTTGCAAACGGTGGCAATTAATTATTTTGATACAGAACAAAATGCTGTAAATATAAACATTTTAATAGTCCTTCATAAATCGTGCATCATTTTTCAAAAGAGTCATTGGCATTTAACTTCATTTTTTATCTGCCTTTTTTTTTTCTTACTCTAAATGTCCCACCTCACTGCTCTCACATTCTCCTTGATATTCATTTTGTCTTTTCAAGAAAGGACAGGCTGCTTTGATCTTTTCTTTTCTCCAATTTCTGCACACTTCTGACACAATAATTGCCGTGGTATCACCTATTCTATCAAAAGAGATTAAATTAAATTAAGCTTGTTTGTACGTGCTGTTCTTTTCACCGCTGTACATTCTTTGGTTTAGGTCAAGAAAGAGTTGTAACTGGGATTTGTGTGCACTTCTTTGTTTTTCATCAGCTGCAGAAGTGACTGCATCGTATTTTGGTATCTTTCTCCGGGCAAACTGAATGTGCAATACATCAGGGTTATTTTGTCTGAGGAGTTATGGGAGGCAGTGTCTGCTAAAATATTACAAAAATAAAATAGCCTGTAAAGCACTTATTGTTCTTAAAAAACTATTCTAAATCTGAGTGATGAAGTAATAATAAATAAATGCAGGCAAAAAGTCAAGTGAGAGGAGACAATGTCTCCACGTCACGTTTATTGGCTGATCGCCTTGTCAATACCAGAATTCCTATGAATCATAATAATAATTTTAATTATAAGTCCTTTCTAAAACAGAAGTCCGATTACAGAATGAATGAATCTTATAAACTGGTTCTTTTTACTGAATCAAAAACATACAGTGCAACCAGTGTAGTCTGATTTCTAAAGAAATTAATCCAATGGATTGATTCTTTTTAGTGAATAAAAAAAAAAAACACAGTGCAAACATTGTAATTCAACTTCCAAATTAAGTGTAAGATTCCTGACTTAATTATTTAAATAAGTCGGTACTTTTTAGTGAATCAAGCACAAACAGCTTAACTAACAGAGAGGTCTAAATCAGTGTAGTTACTGATTTGTTGTTCAAATGACAACATGTAGCGAAGTAATAAAAAGTACTAAAATAATTTATAATGGAAATGTTATGGAATCGGAATCATTAGGAGGAATCAAAGCCAGAGCCATTACTTTTTCTTTTACGATTCCCATCCTAAATATTAATTCTCATTAAACAAAATCAACTTTTTTCTCAAATGGTCCACTAGTAAAAAGTCCACCATACATGGAAATGAGGATCTGAGGAAATTAAATGTTGTGGATGAGTGTGTGTGTGTGTGTGTGTGTGTGTGTGTGTGTGTGTGTGTGTGTGTGTGTGCGCGTGTGTGTGTGCACGAGACAGATCAGATCAAAAGAACTATGACATTTACAAAACCTTAAGCCCTTCATGAATGAAACAGATTCTCTCTCCCTCCCTCGCTCTCTTTTTCTCATGTTCCTGGCAGGGACAATTCACTGACATCACAGCAGGCCTAGCAACAGCCAATAAATTATGAGTGACAAGTATTTGGACCAATAAAAAGGCTGCCATATTTCCTGGGCAGTAAATCTGGTTCCAGATTGCAGCGGCGTGTGTCGGCTGACGTGTTTATAGTCGCAGGGAGATGGGAGCTAGGGGTTCGCCCCTCCACATCAACGCCTTTAGAACACACTCTCCTCTGAGGTCACAAACACACACGTACACACAAGAGATGCTGGGATATGCGGCCATTCTATTTTTCTTTTTTACCAAATTGTCACGCCTCACAGTTACCGTGCCCCTCCTTGCAGCTGAGCCATCTGTCCTTCAGCCAGGCAACAGCCCAATGTATAAACACGGCAAACCCACTAGCATATTTTTTGTCAGGCTATTTTAAGTTCCCCTTAATCTTATCACCCAGATTGCTATCAGCTGAGTGCAAAATTAGCTCTTTATCGCTTCTCGACCAATCAAAGACCACTTATCCTTAACTACTACACTAAAATCAGCCAAACAGAATCCAGTATTTCACAACCTTGTGATACAGGTATTTGATAATTTGGCAGAAAATGACCCATCGCATACTTTTACACCGCTTTAATTGAGCAAGCAATTTCCAATCCTCCATCATCCATCCCAAACGGGCCTGATAAAAAATCTTATATCCTGCTGCTAGACTGCGAGTATACATGACATTATCACCTCCATATAATTAGCGCAATCTGCATGGGAAAGCAATGTGATCAAGGTATTAACAGGCCTCCGCTACATCAGACAACATCGATACATTTCAGGAAAGGCGCTGTTTGTTCGGAATCATCCTAATCTGATTAATCTATTATTTCAGCACTACACTCTGATTACCAGGGATTCTATTATATGATTCTGCATGGAGAAAAAAAAAGAGGTTGGGAGAGAGAGAAAATCATTCACTGTGTGCTGGAGGAAAATCCATAGCGTCAAAAACCTGGCGTCTTGACAGCGTGACATTGTAAAAACACTGTAAAAGAGTTGTAAAAGTGTTTATGTGATGCCTTGAGGAATGTGTGCTTAAAACGCCCTTCATTTTGATTTCTTTGAGAACTACGTCACGTGAGCGCTCCAGCTATTCTCTAACTATGGTAAATCAAAGTGAGCAAATATGCTTGGATGGGCTCACATGCCCTTGTAATGTCAACTGTTAAAAAAAAGAAGGACAAAAGAAAACTATATTACATTTTAAAATAAATACCACCTTCGTGTCAGAATATAGAGTTGGGTTCAAAAGCCAGAACATATTGGGATTTAAAATCCAATTTAAGTATTAGGCTTTTGATGAAACTGAAGCATTGCTAGGCCACTTAACAAATGTAAGAAATTTTATGACATTGGTCATGTGATTTTTTTTTTTACAGATGGTCAGATGTTCTTCCACTTCCACTTTTAAAAGAACGTGACCATCAGGTTTTACACAAACTTGAGGAATCTTTAAAGCAAAGGGATGACAAATGAATACTAAGAAATTAAATTAACTTTAAACTTTAAAAACGTTTAATTGTTTTTTTTTTTATATTAAACATTACAAATATTTGTAATGTATTCAATTACATTTATGCTAAATAGAAATATTTTATCTAACGGTCTCAATCTTTAGACTAATTTGTATCATTAATATATAACACCTAATGGGGTGCAAGATAAATAAATAAGGATCTGGTAAACCAAGCCAAGTCAAGTCAAGATTAGATTATTCCAGCCATACACAAAAAAAAAAAAAAAGCTAATTACCAGGTTACTGGTTTTAAACCATGTACAGGATACTACGTTGTGCCCTCATGCAATGCACTAATCCAATTTTACTACAGGTCTGCAAGTCACTTTGACCACAAGATGTCTGTTACAAAAAGACTAACTGTACATGTCAATGTATCTTTACCAAAGCCTGCTGAGATTTCAATACCACCTGCTGTATAGGAGTTCTAATCATTCAATATTCTGTAGAGTGTACTATAGATGCATTGTGCCATGGCTTACCTGTCATGGATGTGGTATGCTGCTCCTTTTATTGGGCCAGGTCAGGCACGGGCAAAATCAAACGTCTCTCCATGTCAGTCAATAGCCATGGAACAAAGAAAGAAACAGGAGAGTGAGAGAATGACAGGGCTGACTGTTACTCAAAGCCTGGCAGCCTAATTCTATTTTAATAACCTAGTCATTTGTACCTTTCATACATATACTTACAAAGTTTTACACTCGAGTCGGCCTACAGAGAGCAAGATACTTTATACGGACTTGTGTGTGGAGGTAACATGCTATTTTCTATCCTTCTTTCTTTCTTGACATTCACTTCATTTAAAACATGCTTTTGCAGTCCAATCAGGCTTAAATAATAGCTCTGAAAACCGCCAATTTAGCCAAGAATATTCACGACATTACAAAGCCTGATGGAATGAATGAAGCTGCTTCCCTCCACAGAGTAGAGAGGGAATGTGGCAGACCCGAGGTCGTGTCAAGCAATATATTGATGGAATCCAATTAAGACCTTTAAACTGCAGAGAGAGCTTGAAAGATATTGGATAAGTTTTGTATAACAAAAGAACTGAGGCTAGTCAAGGAGAGGTTTCTCTGTATATATATATATATAAAAAAAAATGGGCTTTTGCTTTATTCACTCATTATTTCTTGAATAGTCTTTCGACAAAAGTGGACCACCTGTTTTCTATATTGTATCCCCCCCCCCCATTCTGGTACGAACTGCAGACTAAAATGCTGTTAAGTACAGCCAAAGTATATAGGAATGAGGGCTGGAGATACAAGTTTTTTAGGTTGTGACCTTGGGGATAGTTTTTGTCTGTTTCATTATAGAACCGCCATTATCAAGGGCTGTTACTGAGAATCCAACCTGAGTGGCTGCTTGTACTGCTCTGAACGAGACGATTCACAAACAGTAGACTGTGTGACCCTGAAGAGAAAGCCTTGCTACATGGGCTAGAACACAATAGAGAGCAGTCGTAAAGGTTTCTGAACCGTGCACAATAGATCCATAACCACAGCTAGACACACAACCATAAGATTAGCTAAGCATATTAGGAATCAGGTAGTTCTCTAAAAGCAAAACAAAAGAAGCCGGAATTGCTTTCGATATTAGTATGAAACATACAGAAATAAGACAGCATAGACAATTGTTTCAAGGCATGGAAGAGGGGAATGGGTGCTGTACGTTTGAACCTTGTGCTATATTAGATACCGAATCCGTTCGTGAACATGCTCCTCTCACGCTCCCATTAGAACCGGATACCTCCCCCACCCCAAAGCAAAATCAGAAAAAGCCCCTTCGGTCCTGGCTGGTTTGCATAAAGCAAACAAAATTGAATTTGCTTTGCTAAATCAAAGCTTGTATGGTATTCCAAGTCACTCTCACTGGGACAAATTACTTCAAACGGCCTCCTTTGTATCATAACAGAAGGGGGAAGGAGGAAAAGAAGAAGAGAAAATCAGCCCAATCAGCACGTCTCAACTCTCAACACAGGAATTAATTATTGAATCCTGGCGTGAGTTAGGCTGTCTCCTAGCAGAAGCAGAGACACAGAGATCTATTTATTTGCAAAAAGCATTATTCGCTCTTGAAAATACACTGTTGCCAACTATGCTACTGTTCTTTTTCAATCTGTTTTTCTTCTAAATGGAAAACAAGAAATGGTTCTCAGGAAGAAGTTCTACACACCGTTTACACCTGGTAAAGGTCTACAAAATCTTTTGAGCTTCACCACTGCATACTCACCTGTCAATCAAACACTGCACTTAAACTAAGGTTTAAATTTTGCAGAATAAATTAGGCTTTACATAAATAACCATCCGAATGAAATAACTAGCGATGCATGATATATATCATATTGGTTATGGCCAATATTAGAGATCTCTTTTGTTTATCGTTATCGATCAACATTGGATATTTAATTACTAATTTCTGCCATAGATCTAGATCATTATCTACTTTTATCATCATCTAATGCTCACTTAAAATTAATCTTTAATTAATAATTAAATTAATAATTAAAATTAATAATTAAAAAAAATCTTATTTGTTTCATATAATATGCATAAATATGCATATGTGTTACTTCGCATTTAACGAAATTGTGTACATTTTAAAATGGACAAAAAACACTAATAAGTTTATAACACTTCAACTTTTGGTCCTTTATCATGAAATCAAAGACTCTACCCTCAAAATCTCATCTCATTTGGTCAGAGGAGATGCACTTGAGACACAAGTTACTACTAGGTGCAAAAAGCATGGTGGTCACCTGACCACTTACGATCATCTTAAAAGGGATTATTCACCCAAAACTGAAAATTCTGCCATCATTTACGCTGATGTTGTTCCAAACCTTTATTCAGTGGAAAATTAAAGAAGATATTTTGAGAAATGTCTCAGCATTTTGTTTTTGTCCATACAATGGAAGTCAATTGTTAACAAAAATTTTCTTTTGTGTTCAGTAGAAGTCATACAGGTTTGAAACAACATGAGAGTAAGTAAATACAGTGTGACAGAATTTAATTTTTTTTACTTTAATACCAAGTGGAAACAGTGTTGTAAAGAGATTCTAACCGGTTGTCATATGCTAACATGACAAGCTCTTACAGCCAATGGCAGATAGCTCTGATCTGACCCTGATCTGGCCTGAGCGAGCGTCAGAAAACCTCTTTTTTTCCAAATCAACTGTTTACAAATCCCCGGTTAATAGGATCACCCCTCATTGACTTCAGCACTCAGATATGGCTGATGGAATCTATTAGCTGCATGACAGTCAGCTCGCTGGACAGATCAATATCCCGAGGCTCTTACAGCTCCGCTGTGTGCAGTTTCTCCTCATCAGCTCTGGTTTGAACCTCAAGGTTTCCTCTCTGTGTCCGGGTACCTTTTATGACATGAAAGTGTTAATGACTATCTCCAGTACAGTAGCATAAGCATAACCATCTCTCCCTTTTCTTTTCCTCCTACAACCCCCCCACCCCCACCCCCACCACCACCTCCTCCTCCTTGTGCGTGCATACGTGTCTGTAGATGGTGTTACTGTGTTTCCAATTAAGTTGAACTGTGGGCAGATCAATGAGGCTCGAGTGAGTGTGTGCGAGTGCGTGTGTAAAATGAGCAGCTTTGGGCCCTGCGAGCATGCAGAGAACTAATTTATTGAAGCGGGGTTGCGCTACAACCAGAGAAGGTGGGGCTGGTGTGGGATGGTGATGGTGAGTGGGGGACATTGCACTCCATTATATTATAGTACATTTAAAGAAATAGAAATCACACTTGCCTATTTCACCATTTAAATTAGCAGCCTTCCACATTCTTAACACTTCGTCAAATATTTCAGGTCACTGCTATTTCTGCACACGCACAATGCAATATTAATATGACTTTTGGTGTAAAATGGGTTGAGGTACCAGAACAAGAGAAGAAAGAAGGAAGTCACACTCTTCTTCTCCTTTATCTGGAAAAAGAATCTAATCTGACTAGATACAACTCTAATTTGTTTGACTTTTCTGTACAGATACAGCAAGAGAAAGGAAATTTGTTTGTCATTAATTTCAAGTTGTATACCTATGAAGCACAGTTACAGCTAGCAGCAAATATTCACATAAACCACAAAAAATGTTTTACTTATAGACTTATGTTAAAATATATATATATATATGTTAGAATTAACAAGGCTGGTCTTTCCAATAATGTGGGAAATAATGCTCCTAAAATCATCTTAACTTACGGTACATGGTGCCAAATTAAGCTAAAATATTCTTCAGTATCATCCTTCATCTTTCGGGGAAAAACAATCTTGTAAAACATTTCAACCCTTTACTATACCATATGTTATGTAAATTCATCATATGGCATGGACAGGGGTATATTTCTATACAATAATCAAACTTTATTGATATTTATTTTGTGTAACATTAAATTGGGGCATATACATATATATATTTATATATAGTAAGATTTTTATTTCTTATGCTCACCAGAGCTGCATTTATTTGATGAAAAAAGTAAAAACAGTAATAATAATATTGTGAAATATTATTACAAATGTATTTTCTATTTTAATATATTTTAAAATGTAATATATTCCTCTGATGGCAAAGCTGAATTTTCAGCATCATTACTCCAGTCTTCAGTGTTACATGATTCTTCAGAAATCATTCTAATATGCTGATTTGGTGCTCAAGTAACATTTTTTAATATCATCAATGTTGAAAGCAGTTTGAAAACTACCTGATATTTTTTATGGAAACCATGATACGGATTCTTTGATGAATAGAATGTTAGAAAAGAACAGCATTCATTTGAAAGAAAACATTTTTGTAAAAATTCATTACTGCCATTACTGTCACTTTTGGTTAATTTAATATGTTGCTATTTGAAAATGTGACTTTAAATTGGTTAGGAATTTACTGTAAAACAAAAAAAGTAATGTTTTAAAAGCACTAGAGAGAGAGCATTGGCTTCCTTATAGATGTCTCTGCATATTAAACTGGGATAAATGAAAGCATTTTAACATCGCAAAAATGACACATTTCACCTTTAATAATAGGAGCAACACGGAACAAGTGACTTCTTCTTTATAATTATTGGGGAACAGATTGAATAATTAGGGCCTTGTTTCATGTTCATAAATTTGCATGACCATCATCTTGATCTGACAGGATACTATATCCATCTTCATTGGACACAGTATTTGCATGGCCAGACTGACTTACACACGCACACACTTTCTCTCTCTCCCTCTGTCTATCTGTAACACGCTCTCATTAACTACACAAATCAGCGTGCCACGGATGGTGAATGTTTAAAGGAAATCAGGGCCATGTAGCTATTGGACTGGGCTAATTGATAAAGTCATTAGCGAAGCTTGTGTTGATAGCACATCTAAATCACCTTAAACAGAACAGACACCTGCAGCTATGGTATATTCTGTGAGATGGCACAACAATGAGAGCTACTGCAGCAGTATTAGGGACAAATATCAGTAATTCAGCAAAAATGATGATAAAACGATGATTGCACCATGTCTGAAGCGCTATTGACTTTTTTCGTCAGTGTGGAGACATTGTGCTTGTGCAGAAAGAACAACAATGGCTGAAGAACACACTTAACCGGTTTCATTTAAAAAATTACCAATACCACCTCCTCAGAAATCAAAAAAGAGGCAAATTGTGATTGCATAAAAGAAACCGCTTCAGATATCACTGAGAATAAGAAGCAGAGGATTCTGACACGACATATCTAAACACACAAAAAATCACAAGCAGGTCTCGTTTTTGTGTGTGTCTGAGGGATTGGCTGTGCTGGATGTAGTGTTAAAAGCGATTAGGGAGGCGGAGCGTGGCACGTGCGTAGCATCTACAATGAGATTCTAGCATGATTAGTCAAATCCCTAAAGAGTGGCCTTACTCTCTAAGGCTCCACTGACAGAATGATTACATCCCAGAGAAAAGACTGAGAGAGAGAGAGAGAGAGAGAGAGAGAGAGAGAGAGAGAGACAACATCACTTCATAGAAATAGAAAAATGCTAGAGAATAAAAGACAATGAGATGATAGGAGAGATATACAGAGCATATCTGTGGAAAAGTAAACTGGTGACAATGACCAGCCGGAGTAGCACAAACAAGCACAAACAGGTTGGTTACAGACTCGCTATGCTAAAATGTCACTCCATCTAACAAAGTATTCATAATCTTCGCACATCCAGATTCATGTTATATACTTTATTGTACACAAGTAACAAATATGGTCTTAAAATAAAACATATACAATTTTTGCATATTATTTGACCAATTTTTTTTTATTTTCCTTAAATGTTCAATTTCAGACAGACAGACAGACAGACAGACAGACAGACAGACAGACAGACAGACTGACTGACTGACTGACTGACTGACTGACTGACTGACTGACTGACTGGCTGACTGACTGACTGACTGACTGACTGACTGACTGACTGACTGACTGACTGACTGACTGACTGACTGACTGACTGACTGACAGACAGACAGACAGACAGACAGACAGACAGACAGACAGACAGACAGACAGACAGACAGACAGACAGACAGACAGACAGACAGACAGACAGACAGACAGACAGACAGACAGACAGACAGACAGACAGACAGACAGACAGATAGATAGATAGATAGATAGATAGATAGATAGATAGATAGATAGATAGATAGATAGATAGATAGATAGATAGATAGATAGATAGATAGATAGATAGATAGAAAAGACAAGGCAGAAAGACAGACAGACAGACAGACAGACAGACAGACAGACAGACAGACAGACAGACAGATAGATAGATAGATAGATAGATAGATAGATAGATAGATAGATAGATAGATAGATAGATAGATAGATAGATAGATAGATAGATAGATAGATAGATAGATAGATAGATAGATAGATAGATAGATAGATAGATAGATAGATAGATAGATAGATAGATAGATAGATAGATAGGGCAGACAGACAGAAAAGACAAGGCAGAAAGACAGATAGACTTTTCATCATCATCATCATTTGATGACTTGACGTGTGCAGAAAGGTTACAATTACATAATCTATAAAGTCTTGAAATCTTTAAGGCACATTACAGCATCTGAACCATTTTGTCTTGTACCTCTAATTGAATGTTTCTCTGGCTACTTTTAGGACACATTTGTCTGTTCTGTGTGGCGTCCTGTATGAAGCAAGGAAAATAGGTATTAGTGTATCTTTCTCTTTCCCATAGAATTTATTGTAAAATGCATATATTCAAAAAGGATATTGTCACATTACAAGCATTATTATGCTTTCCTTGACTATTTTTAATTAAGTTACAGACAGACAGACAGACAGACAGACAGACAGACAGACAGACAGACAGACAGACAGACAGACAGACAGACAGACAGACAGACAGACAGACAGACAGACAGACAGACAGACAGACAGACAGACAGACAGACAGACAGACAGACAGACAGATAGATAGATAGATAGATAGATAGATAGATAGATAGATAGATAGATAGATAGATAGATAGATAGATAGATAGATAGATAGATAGATAGATAGATAGATAGATAGATAGATAGATAGATAGATAGATAGATAGATAGATAGATAGATAGATAGATAGATAGATAGATAGAACAGTGATGGGGCTTTGGTGGTAAAGGAAAGGAAAAAGGTAAGAAACTCTCTGTTAGAGCTAAAATCTTTACGAAATACAAGTCTACAACAGAGAGATCAGAATCAGATGATGGAGGTGAAAGAGAGATGGGAACAGGTGAATGAATGTAAGGCTGTGATAAACAGTACTGTGACACTGTGGAGAATGAGAAAGAGAGAAAAGGGAATGTGAGAAAGAGAAAATCTCTGACTTCTGTCCAAATAACAGAACCTCATGCTGACAAGTTCGGCCCAGAGCCATCAACATCACAGAGGAAGTGGAACTCCGCTTGGACACACATGCCGAAAATCCTGTGGCGTAAAAACATAAATACAAGATTGATTTACACACATACTTAGAATGAACTAAAGCGGAACTGATTAAACAGCTAATCAATTAAAATCAATAGAGGATCATATTCTGCACATTTCACAAACACTGAAAAAGCACCACTGTGCACAATAATCAAGTCATCGTACACACGAGTGGGATGACAACATAAACACAATGTCTTATCATATTGCCCACACAAGCCTATGGACAGGCAAATATAAATTCTAAATATTATTCTAATTTAATTCGTTCATTAGCATGTTCCACAGGTGTCGCCTCTAGCATGTAAATGAGGGAAACTGTGAGAGCAAATCAGATTATTAACAATTCTAATTCCCTCTCTCAAGTGGAGAGGATCTCTCAGCTGACTGCTGGAGAGGCCAAACTCACTGTGTGCTCGTGTCCACAGCTGTCAATAAAAAAATCACTTGAGCGACCATGCAAAGCTTTTAGTTTCCTGCAGAAAACCAGACATGAACAGCTGTTGCACTGTACTGAGGTCAGTGTTTCAGCTCTCATAAGCAGGAAGCAGGTCTACTCAAGTTTGGAAAGCTACTAATTTATGGGGACTCAAATTTTAGAGTAATTTTTTGTATGCTTTATATTTGCTTTTTACACAATGTGAGCAACAAGGCTATTCTTATTGCGTGCACAGGGTATACAATAAAATATATGGTTACAATTTACAAAAACTCTATTAGGCATTTAAGATTAATACAAGACTGTACCTGATAGAACCTGATAATATCTAATGCGTATGTTTTAAATATTATTTAGACTTTCTTGAATGACATTTTTTTTCTTCTGTAGAATACAAAAAAGACATTTTGAAAGTCACTGGAGATCAGAAAACATTGGACCCCTTTTGACTTTCACTGTTCAGAGAGTTAGTACGTTTTTTTTTAATGTTCTGTAAAGTCTGCTATGCTGATGCTCATCAAAAATACAGTAAAAACAAAATGTTGTGAAACATTATTACAATTTTCAGCACCATTACTCTTATTACAATCCTTCAGAAATCATTCTAATATGCTAATTTGGACCTCAAGAAGCATTTCTTATGGTTATAGTTATGCTGCTTAAAGTTTTTCTGGAGATATATATATTTTTTTTTTATTGTGTGTTCCATAGAAGCAAGAAAGTATTAGAGGTTTAAAATGACATGAGGATCAAATGATGACAGAATTTTTGGATGAACTATCCCTTTAAGACAGTGGTCTCAAACTCAGTTCCTGGAGGGCCACAGCTCTGCACAGTTTAGCTCCAACCAGCTCAAACTCACACCTGCAAGGAAGTTTGCTAGCAATCCTGAAGACCCTGATTAGCTGAATCAGGTGTGTTTGATTAGGGTTGGAGCAAAACTGTGCAGAGCTCTGGCCCTCCAGGAATTGAGTTTGAGACCACTGCTTTAAGAGATCAGATAACAATTAATTTCAATGCTTCATCACACCTAGTTTTCACCAGTATATTAGGTTTGAGTGATCAAATCACCCAAAATAAATGTTACAGTCATGAGTAAACTAGGCAACAGAGATACAGTACTGTATGTAACGTTTACAGCACACAGCCATGTCTAGGGCTATGTATCTATCTGATCTCCAGAACTAGTGCCAGGACAGAACACTGTGAATAGAGTCACCTGAACAACACAAACACCCACTTTAGCACCTTTGAAAGCCTGAATGAATGTGAAAGACAGCGAGAGAGACCGAGAGAAAGAGAGATAACAGAACAGAAAGGAGTAATTTTGGCGAGACTGCAGATTGCACTGGATTTGCGTCTCCAGCCACAGAAGCGTCATGTCACCTGTGGCAATCTTTCACCACCGCACACATGTCCATGCATCAACACCTTCCTTTCCCTCTCACACTGCCACTTCACCCCCAATTAACACCTGCACACACACACACCACCAACCTGGTGTCACCTAGGTCAACCCGAACGCTTCGGTAAATATCACACACTGTCTGTGCTCTAACTGGAGTCAAACAGGAGCTAAACCAGAGGCGAGTTCTCCTTTATGTGAAAATACACACTCCACTCTCACACACACAGACGCACAGTTAACTGTAGCTGTTCACATACAGGCCGCACAGTAGGGCAAACGATACACGACTCCATGTTAATTAACAAGCTCACTAAATGTGTTAAATATAGCTGACTGCCAAGACCAAGGAACTAAAAATGGTCCATCAACTCAGTAATCAATGGCAAACGCAATCTAGAGCTTTTTTTCTGCTTCCGCTGTAGTTTTGCTTACAAATGATAGCAGGAAAAGAACTGGCAAAAGGTTGAAATGCACTTCCTAACCTAATCAACAGATGACTCATTTTTTCGTTTCAGTACTGCTTTTGCCCCTAGGGACCCCCCTGTTGCCATGGTAACCTCACCAGTCGAGGGTTTCCGTCATTGGTGCCAATCAGAGTGACCGCCACGATGGCAGGGCAGGGGCTCTTTGAAGAAGGTGGGCTGTCCAATGTGGTGGTGTCGACATTATTGTGAACATGAAGGACAACCCTCTTAAAACCAATTAAATAACTGGAAAATACTTCATATCATGAAAACAATTAATCAAAAATTGTGCATTTGTGTCATATCAAAGCAAAGAATGAAGTTGACACATGTACATGTGCATCAATGGGGATTTTTTTTTTTTTAAGACTGCAAGGGAAGCTCGGCTTCCCCTATAATGTCAAAAAATTAATGGTCAAATATGTACTATTGTGTTAACATTTTATTGACTAAAAATGCGTTAGAACACGTTCATCTCGAAGACAAGTTCGTTTAGAATCAGCTACATATAGCAGATCGGCTGACTCGATTTCCTTCTCATTCATTGCCGAAGCGTCACAGTGCATTTCCCTGTTGAAGCCCATCGTCCATTGACTTCAATGGGGCTGCTTTAAACAGCTTTTTTCAGTGCTTCGAAACTAGACGGTCATTGGATAAATGCTGCGATTATGACCCGCCCATGGACGCTCAGCTTCAATCTCAGGGAGAATGGAGGAGTGGGCGGGGCTGGACTCCAGGCTTCTGCGTGATGATTGGAGGGTCTGTCGAAAGACTGCATCTTTTGTACTATAAAAAGTCTATTCGAGCTCAGTCCCATCACGGATTTTGCAAGTGTAGTCGAAAGACAAACTGCTGCAACCTATTTCTTGGTATTTGATTGGCGAAATTGCTAGGCAAGTTTCATCATACATTTTATACAATTATACACCACATTCATTGTTTCAGTTTAACCTAATTCCCACATTTCCTCTGTCGAGTTAAATATCTTTTTTTTAGATTGTTTGTTCATTCATTCATACAGTGTATATATATATATATATATATATATATATATATATATTTAAGTATAAATAATAAACAATTTTTATGATGTAGGGCGAAAATGAGCTTCCTCTCTTTGAAAGACCAGCAGCCGCCACTGATGTGCACAGTCCAAATTCCCAAGCCTCTCTGACCCATCATCTCTGGTGCAGCAGCAGAAGTTGTAGATATTGATCGAGTTGTTATTGAGGTGTCCTCCATTGAGTCAGACAGCCATCATCCATCCATCTATCTATTTATCTATCTACACTAAACAAAATTATAAACGTAACACTTTTGTTTTTGCCCCCATTTTTCATGAGCTGAACTCAAAAATCTACGATTTTTCTATGTACACAAAAGGCCTATTTTAATAAATAGGCCTTTTGTGTACATAGAAAAATCTTAGATCTTTGAGTTCAGCTCATGAAAAATGGGGACAAAAACAAAAGTGTTGCGTTTATAATTTTGTTCAGTGTATCTATCTATCTATTCAGATTCAGATTGTTTTATTTTGTGCCATGTCAGCAACCAAGGCTATTTTCATGGCAAAAATTAAATTACAAAAATACAAATATCATATAAATAGAATAAAAACCAAACAAACAAAAACAGCAAGTCATATTATACAAGATTTTTTAAATTAACAAATTATATAAAATCCAAAACCTTTTCTCTATCTATCTGTCTATCTATCTGTCTGTCTGTCTGTCTGTCTACCTAACTATCTATCTATCTATCTATCTATCTATCTATCTATCTATCTATCTGTCAATCTGTCTATCTATCTATCCTTAACTTCATTAAAAATAGACAAGGAAAGCATAATAATGCTTGTAATGTGACAATATCCTTTTTGAATATATGCATTTTACAATAAATTCTATGGCAAAGAGAAAGATACACTAATACCTATTTTCCTTGCTTCATACAGGACGCCACACAGAACAGACAAATGTGTCTTAAAAGTAGCCAGAGAAACATTCAATTAGAGGTACAAGACAAAATGGTTCAGATGCTGTAATGTGCCTTAAAGATTTCAAGACTTTATAGATTATGTAATTGTAACCTTTCTGCACACGTCAAGTCATCAAATGACCGCATCCATTCATAAAACCAGGAATACAAAGACAAATCATACATTTCTTTTTATTTTGATATATCTATTGTTAGCATGTAACAAAACAGGCCCCCCATGACATGTCTGACATGCATGAGTCTCCCATCTCTCGCCTGTTTGTTTGTATAATCAATAAACACTTTTAGCTGAGAGAGAGAGAAAAAAACAAATAAAACATTGTGTCACTGGCTTTGATCTTTAGAATGGTGGTCAGATTACGAGTGACAGAAATGGAGTGGTGTCTGGCGGTCGTCGTGCTGTTTGATGCATGGCGCGAGATTGGGCGAGATGGTGTGTGTGAGCACGCCACAGATCTCATTTCTCAGTGCCGGCTGTGCCATTCTGATGGCAGACTTTATCGGCTGTGGAAATGTGTTGAACCGAATAACAAGACTTTGGGGTTACATGCAACAACAAAAAAAAGAGCGAGAGCTATGGGGAACCTTATGAATTTTGAGCTTAAAGGGTCAATTAGCTTGCTCTTGCCATTGAAACGGCATAGTAGCAGGTGATTTAGTTTGTGTATTTATTGCGACTAACCACAAAAAGGAGCACACATCCAATTCTTCATCTGCTGATTAAAAAAAAAAAAACATGATAACTACATATAAAAATATAAACAGATATAAACCAGATATAAAAAACAGATATAAACATGTTGTCTGTATTTGTTATGAGTTGCATGCTAGTTTAATCCTAGATTGCATACCACATACCACCCAAAATACATTCACTGACCATATAATACATCTAGACCAATGGTTCTCAACCTTTGAATCTAAGGCCCCCTGTGGTCACAACAACAATTCAAAGCCCCCATGACTTTTTCCAGTTCATGATTTACTGGATAAAGGTTAAGGATTTTTAAAAATATTTGTTACTAACAATTCCTACACGAGTAAAATATATTCATTATAAAAATAGACACGGGGTTAGACGATTGTATTCATTTACATGGCTTTTTAAGGTCTAGAAATCACACTTTTAAAATAAGGGTTCATATATCCTGGTTCTACAAAGACAAAAACAGTTGTTGAGGGGGTGAATTCAAATGAAATATCTGGATTTTTTGTTGTTTTTTCTTATTTTAAATAATTTTAAGTCATCTAAGACCCTTTGGAAGTTTTATGAGGCCCCCTTGAGAACCATTGATCTAAACATTGGCTGTATCTAAAAGTTGCATACTTTCCTATAATATAGTAGGAAAAAACAGTATGTGAAAAGAGTATGTGCCAATTCACACAGTAGGTGATGACACATTATGACATTGACTATTATGCTTCGTAGCCCTCATTTGTAGCTGCACTTCACTTGCTTCCTGGCCTCCTAGATAGGCAGCAATCTACACTCCACATGGGATGCAAGAGCCATAATTGATTTCAATAGAATTTGACTTTAGCATGTTGCTAAGCTAATAATGTGATATTGAAACAAGAATAAAAATTAACTGAACATAATTAAGCAAAATTCTCTATTACATTTAATTCAAGCTAATTAAAAATGTATTATACTTTTGCTTACCCTATGCCTAAAAAAACAACAACAACCACAAAAATGCTATATTAGAAGCACAATAGTTTGATGATATAAGAGCAAAACCATGTGCACTTGAAACATTTACTGATTCGTTCCCTATTACATCCACAAACCCGTTGGCATGTGGCAAAGTGTACTGATTACAAATCATGCCTTTAGAGTGTTCACTGTAGTGTGCACTAGAATATGTAGAGTATGCATCAGCGTCAATGATGCTGTAGCTTTGAGCGGGATGCCAACACTTTAATCCAGCTGGTGGGAAAGAAACAGAGGGGCATGAAAGGAAATGAGGAGAACCAGAAAAGATGTGGCTCCTATAGGACCAACTACAGCGTTAATGATAACCGTTACTGAGTCGGTGTGTGTGTGTGTGTGTGGCTGTGTTGCCTGTGAAAGGCTAATGACCTCCTCAACACCTTACAAAAGCACACGCAGTTGATTTTATATCCATTTCAGATATGCCTTGAGCACATACTTTCACCTTTCCTCAAACACTATTTTTATGCACACATTCACATACACGCTGACACAGAGGTGTAAGTGGCAGAAACATTATGAGCTACAATGGTAGTTGAAGGTGAACCTCAGTTAAACAGAGGATGAATAGAGGGGCTTTGATTTCAGATGACCACGCACGCACACACACACACACACACACACACACACACACACACACACACACTTTTCTTACATAGGAATAGGAGTACAGCTAGTTATCACCTACACTATACTAAGCAATGATACAGATCAAGGCTGTAAAAGTAGCAATACACATTTAAAACTAATTTGACAGTTTTCATCTTCTAATAAAATGGACCAAAATCAATGATGACAATATAGCAACCACTACAGAGATTGAATTCAAACAAATGCTCTCTAGAATAAAGTTGTAGTCACATTTACTGTTGTTCGACAAAATTTCACAGGCAACATTTTGTCATTTCAATAGGAAACTACGCAGATTTTGCTCATGTTCATGTCAATTTTCTGCATTACCCAACAGAAAGCTGATTGATTTGAAAATGAGCAGTGCTTCATGCAATGCTACACTATTGATATTGGACCAACTGAAATTTCACCGAAATGATGCGAATGTGACTGTACCCTAAGAATGTCCCATAAGCAATGTGCATCTGACCAAAGCAACAAATCATGGTTTGTGGCAGTGACATAACTAAAGCAAAAAGGCAGATAAGCTTTTAAATTACAAATATATTATGTTAAAATTAGATTTTTTTAACCTGGATTTTAAGAAAGATATATTTAATATACTGTTGACAATGGTATGATTTACAGTGTAACAAATATATACATATCATTTATATTGATTCTTACAGATTTTTTTTCCAAGCGCATACTTCCATGGTTTAGATGTTGTCAATCCATACAATTTTACCAATTATATAAAATATCCAACATCTTATATTCACAATCGCCAGGTACGAATATCTATGAATACTTATGAATAAGATCAAGCTCAAACTCCATAAATATATATACAGTATGTGTGTACACACATACAGTAGATACATGTATACACACATTTCAGAGTAGTGAAAAACAAATGGTGCACCTGTGTACTTTCATTGATTTCCAATGTTAAAACCAATCCTACATCCTTTGCACAGACTTTTCGAAAGTGGACTAAAAATTACAAATTTTCTTTTACTTCCGTGTAATTTTGTACCTTGAGCTTCGACTGTAAAAATAACAGTTAGCCTTCACAATTCCTCCTCCCTCTCTCTCTCTCTCTCTCTCTCTCTCTGTGGTGAATCTACCTTCCTGCCCCTGTGCCTCTTGTTAATTAATCACTGTGTTGTTAAAGAGTGCCGAGGCGGACTCTGAGCCTACTGATAATTAGGGATCTGTGTTCAGGGCTGGCTGTGAGGCGGGGTGCGAGCAAAAGCTAGAAGGCTGTGTGCATGTGTTATGTGTGGCTAAATCTGAATATGTGTATCTGAGTGAGCCAGCTATGATCGTGCGCCATGCGTTATATATGAGAGTTTGTGTGTGGTGGTGGTAAAGTGGCACATTAGTATTCAGAGAAATCGCTGCACCCCTGCTGTCCTTCTACTTCCTGCTCACCACCGGGCCAGCATTCAGCCGGGCAAAGTCTACCAAAGCTCCCACAGGGGGCACAAACATAACAGACCTCAATGTCCAAAGACCAGACTGACCCAACTTGACTATCAGTACCTCAGCTTGCTGCAATGCTATATTTGCTCAGGCTTAAAATTGCCTCATGACTGCATTGAACTCTCTAACACTAAGTGTTTTTAGATATATTGTATGAGTTTGTGTTCAACCAAAAATCATATTCATTTAATCAGATTCTGTGCAAATTTAGGGTATCTGCAGGTATCAGCACTTCCAATATAATACTTTTTAGTAACATTTTCAGAAAAAAAAACAACTAAATAAAAAAAACACTGACCTCCACTCCAATCACTATAGGAATATATATTATTTCATTTGTGTTATTCCATAAAATTTAAATTAACTGTGCAGAAATTTAATTTAAGACTTTTTAATAGCCTTATCTTTGGAAAACTGACTTTTTAAAAGTGTAACTTAATACTTTTTAATGACCTGAAATGAATGAACTGACAACATAATTAAAAGGAAAAACATACATGATGTGCACACTGAATAAGCTGACAGAATGCAAATAAAGATATTTTGTCCATTGGGTTTAGCTTAAACTGTTATGACCATTGCTTAAAATTAAAATGTTTACAGAAAATTAGTGTTTACAGAACAATGTGTAAGGTTATATTTATGTGACTGTAGACCTGTTTCACACATTCTACTTTGACACAGACTGTACATGTTGACAGCTTATTAAGCATAATTGCTGTACACACATATACATGTTTTATACATGTATATGTGTGTACAGCAATTATGCTTAATGTACATGCCGTCACAAACAAAAACACAATAAGATTTAAGAATAAGATTAAACGCAAAAATAACATGAGATTTAGTCTTTGCACAATAGTCATCATCAGAACACACCCAGCAACAGAGATCATCTGTTATTGCAGGTTCTCGCTGTGACGATTCCCTTTGTGCTCTTCTATTGTCAGAACTCTAAATATTCTCCAAATTAATCGCTCACTCTTTCTGTCGGTCTCCCTTCTCTCTCACTCGTGATTGCGCTAGATGAGTGATAATGTTTTTAGCAGCTAGCGTCATGTTCAAATCTGTAATAACATTACACCGGCAGCCCCACTGATGGCAACATGCATCACCAAACACAAGCCATCTCAGTCATAAGTAAACAAAACTTCCATATGCAGAGTAAACACATCTATACACTCTAATGGCCTATAACAGCCCCCACACAGAGGCAATTTGCACACTAATTCATACACTTTACAAAGAAGAAACAGCGAGAACTAAGAACACAAGTGCATTGTTTATCAGGGTGCAACTGCGACCTTTCCTTCACATCATCAATAAAGCCAATATCCAATATGTTGTAGTATATCAAATTAGCCACAGTAATCTGTCGTATGCAAACGACATGTAGATTAAAAAAGGCAGACAGGGATAGTCTGAGAAAAGTTCAGGATTAGTTTCTTCAGTGAACCTTGACAACTATGAGGGGAAAATACAAAACTGATCTATGATAAGGAGTGATTCAATTCATTGTAGGTTTGAAGATGAAACCATAGCCATCTTAACTCCATCCACTGGTGTTACAGGTCACATAGCAAACATGAACCAGAACAAAGGTCAGGATTTGGCGTAAGGGTTTCTCAAACCCTCAAGAACATCTCTGACATCCACGTTCATATGCACACACTTCAAACACGCCCGGGGTCATGGCCATCGTTTCACTTTTATTCAGCTATTGTATTCACGGCTGCGATGTTGACAAATTCATTTTGAAATCCATTAGTCTCACAATGTGGTTTAAACGATGTACCCATTAATGTCCACCACTTTAATACAGCCAATACCCATCTGATAAATCAGGTTATCTCAGACACCTTCCACATGCCGTGAAGAGCGGAAATTAGGGAATTATTAACTATCTCCAGTATGTGTGTGAGCGTGTGTATGAGTGGAAGATAGAAATATGAGAAAGTGAGAGAGGGGGAGAGAGAGAGAGTAGTAGTAACAATGCATTTAAGTAAAAGCCATGGCCCATAGTGGATCCCACTGTTGTGAGCAATTAAAAATGGAATTTAAAGAGCTTTCTCAATTGTAATCTCCAATGTAATTCTTTAATTTCATTTGAATTAAGGTAGCAAACAGGAAGTGGACTTCATATATGGATTTCTGAGATATTTACCATTAGTACACTGATTTATTGAGCAGTGTTGTCATAGATCCATTAATTATGTAACCTTTTTATGACGATACCTAAAAATATTAGTGGTTCTATATGCAGCTATAAAATCCGTGGCTATGTGAAATGTTTTGGAAGTATTCAAATTAATTTGGAGAAATATGTTGATCAGTTAGGCAAAAAATAATGTATTATATCATTGAATAAATAGGCATAATTAGTGAAATCTAATGATTTCATGATTAGAAAAGTTTCAAGGAACAATAATGACCAGAAATGAACATAACAGAAGACGTAATAGAATAGGAGCAAAATTCTATGAAATCCCCTTTCAATTGTTCCAGTGAAAAAACATATTCTAAAAGTGATGGCAAATGGTTAATAAACGTTATGATTAATTCAGTAAGTAATGTTTCTCTGTAAACATTTCTGAAATTCTCCACTTCCTATAGTTCACCCAAAAATGAAAATTTACTGACGTTCATGTTGTTCCAAACCTGTATGACTTACTTTCTTTCTTCTGTGGAACATAAAAAAGGTGAGATTTTATTTTTTTACACAATGTAAGTCAATGCTAACCAGTATTGTGGTAAATACAATTAACAAGTGTTAAGTCATCAGATAACTTTTTTCAAGTAACTAGTCAAGTAACGCATTACTTTTAAATTGACAAGAAAATAGTTACTTTTTTAAGTTACTTGTTTTCCCATTTATTGACTGACAGCTCTTCTGTCCAAATGTTGAGAGAAATCGTGAGTAAGTGCAGAGGCATTGTGTGCGCGCTGTGTAAACATGATGGTTATTGTAGCTCTAGACTAAATGTCCTGTGGGCTGGGGACTAACTAAATCAATTCAAATTCACACTCACAAATTAAATGGAAGTCAGTTCTTCGATTCTGAGTTTCTGTTTTTACACCTTTAGCCATATTGCTTATACAGGGGACTTGAGTTCGAATCCACCCAATAATCCATTCCCCCATCATGATCTGTTCTCTTTTTACTACTGTACTAGGAATAAAAATGTCTTCTAAAAGTATGTTGAATAATATGAATGTATTGTAATAAATAAAAATGTGTGAGGGGTTGCGTGTGTGCTTGCTCTTCAGAGATTGCCGACGGTCACCGCAACTTAAATAAATGTGGTGAATCGATTCTAGGCTGGAATTAGTAGTGTTACAGTGTTGTGACGTGTGTGCTTGTATAATTATGGATGCGTGTGCGGTGGCTCTCTCCGTTAATGAGGCGCTGGAAGGGGGCTGCAGCAGCTGGCAGGAAGCACGGGGGAGCTGAAGAACATCTGCAGGGGGCACAGCCACGCGCAAACACACGTACAGGAGATCAGCACCTCACGCACACCCACCGACACCAGCCCAACCGCCGTTGCCATAGCAACCGCGCACCGGCCAAGATGGGGAGCGCATGTAGGGAGAGAAAAAAATGAACTACCACAAATCTCAGAGAATAATTCCGATCTTTACTTTTCAGGATTGACGACGAGTCCCTGGATTGGCATATGGAGTATGTGAAAACACTAGTTAGGAAGGTCAAAGTTTAGAAAAACGCGTCCTTGAATATGTTCGTTCTAGAGCTTTCCACTGCCAAGCGTTGGGTCAAGCACCAGCTGTATGAGAGCGCTGAAGCATTCACACTACCCGTTTAATTCAAACGACAAAAAGTGCTAGATATGTAAAGTACTAGATAACTGCTCCCACAGGTCTGTGCTCCAAAGACACACACTTTCACTGAGAGGCACATGCAGACAAAAGACAAAACAAGATATACATACATATTGATCAATAAGGTTGCCACATAGGCTTGGACACAGCCAATCGATCCTTCTCTCCCCCCCAAGTCAACACTTGGCCTTTGACCCTCATATGAACTTATAGACCTTATGCGCCAGAGAAACGAGGGCGCAGCCATCTTTAGAATATTGTCTTTGAACTTCTGTTTTTGCGGTCGCTCTGTATATTTCTATGGCATTGCTGTCGAGGAGTAATTAGCTGGTGAAGTGGATTTACTTATTGTAAAGTTAACAAAAGTTATCATGAGGATTGTAATGTTTAAAACAGATGTCTTAATGAATGTCAGTAGACTGGGAAGATTTTAAACAAGCTGTTCCTTCATAAATACGCAAGATCACTGTGAAAATACAGACCGGAAGACAATAGACAACGAGCACAGCGCTGAAAAGGGGCGGAGCTACTTAATGTCTATAGAGTTATAAACATCTCCATAGAAACACATGCCCTCTGTTCATTGCACTTCACGTGTCAGCCTCAAAAGCTAACAGTTATGCCTGGTGGAACTGTGAAAACTAAAATATCATAGATGAAAACAGAGGTGTTGTTTACTGTGTTCTCAAAAAATTTCTTTTTTATTTTAGGAATAATGTGCGGGGAAAAACACGAAAGATTTCTTCAGAGGGAAGATAAGGAGCGTTTCTAGAAGAGGTCTAGCAACGGCTTCCATTATGTGTGAAGAACGTAGCTTGGAGGATATTTACCACTGCAAAATGAACTTATAGACTGTGTTTAGCAGTTGTTCAGTCTTTTTCATGAAAAGTTACTCTAAACAAGTTATTTTGAGAATTTGAGGGCATAATTATGTCCATGAAATGTTTGGATAGTAGTTGTGCCACTGCTATTTATGGACTTAGCACATCAATTGTTAACTTTCTTAAAACACATTCCTAGTCTTACTGAGAATAATTCATCAGTATATACAATTACAAACTCAAAATTGTTAGTGTTTGCAATCTTTAATCAAAATATAATAACTAAATTGTATTGGATAATGTTAAGCAACAGCCAACAACCTCACATTCAGTTTGGCTCCATTCTGGTCTGTAATGCTCTCTTTTCACAATCCAATCAATTCTCAAAGGACAAAATAACGACCACCATTACAGAAATACATCACATTAAAGAAGTAAAATGGGTTGGGAATGACGATTCACATTAATTGTAAAACATTCATGGAGAGAGACACTTTCTGCAAGACTTGCCACTACTGATAATGTAGGATTCATCTTTATGTTTTTAATGTGTGAATTCTGGCAACTTCAGCTAGTTATTATTTGGTTATTTTTACATTTAGCAGATGTTTTTTTATCAAAAACAAGTAAACTTATCCTGGAAAAGTTCCCCTAGGAGCAGCCGGAGGTTTAGTGTCTTGCTCAAGGTCACATTGGCATCTCTCCAGTTCATGGATCATTCCTGGGGATTGAACCTTGGGCATTTAGGTTACCACCAGCCAATAACTTCTACATCCACATTTCCACCAACTTAGGTTCAAAATCAGACCAGAATTTTAGTTTAGGTTTTTTGTTTTGTCTTTCTTTTTTCTGACTTTTTTTTTTACACTTTATCTTGCCAACCCATTAACATCTCCTTTCTTTGAGTAATATTTCATTTTATATTAAAAATGCATTTTTTTACTTAAAAACACTGGGTTCAGTGAGAAATACATGCATTTATTCAGCAATAATTGATTAAATTAATTAAATCATAAAAGTGACAGTAAAGTAAAGCACTTTAAATGTAACAAAACATTTCGATTTAAAATAGATAATGTTCTGTTTAACTTTCTATTAATCCTGGACCAAACTGTCTGCAACATTGATAATAATAATAATAATAATAATAATATATTACTTAAGCACCAAATCAGCATATTAGAATGATCATGTGACATTGAAGACTGGAGTAATGGCTGCTGAAAATGTCTTTGCCATCGCAAGAATAAATGACTATTTAAAATATATTCAAATAGAAAATAGTTTTCAAATTGTAATAATATTTCACAATATTATTTTTACTGTATTGATCAAATTAATGCTTGATGAGCATAAGAGACTTTCGAAAACATTCAAAAAATATTTTGAACAGTGGTGTATATTTTAAAAAGTCAAGCCGAAACCTGCTATACTATTTAAAAATATAAATAATTTAATAATATCTGAATAGAAAAATGTATATCTCAAGAATAACTACTGTAAATGTAATATAAAACTTTGTGACAATATATAAAACAATGGCATGTTTTAAAGTTTTACTTTAGGAATTTTCAATGTTACTTCACAGCTATATTGTACCAAGCATCTCAACATCACATTTATCAAGTACATGGGTATTAAGAACAAGTTGATCTACTTGATTAATAATAAATGCTAATATTAATAATCCGACAGAGAAATCCTCAGAGGCGTCGATAATGTGGCCAGAATTGTAAAAAAAAATGCGATCAGCCATTAATGATTGACTGCGATCGAGATTCAGTGCTGGGATCAAATACAGCGTACTTCTGAATAATAGAGATGCCAGGAGGTCTACCCTGTTCCCAAGTGGGTCAGACACATCGTGAGGGGCCAAAATATACAGAGGTTTTAACACACGCTTTACCCGTGGGAGTGCACGGCTGTATGCGTGTGTATCTGTGTTGGTGTCCTTAATGTGTCAGTCATCAATAATGCAGATCCTCGGTCGTCTGCTAATCAAAGCCCTGCTATGCGTCTCTGTTCCACATTATACTGAGACGAGGACATGTGAGACAGTGTGTGCCTGCGTTATTCACTCAGCTTTATGTTGTTCCAAATATGTTATTTCTTTCTTTATATCAATCTTTGCAGATATTTTCTACATAACACTTTGTAGTGACCAGGGGCAGTATAACAGCACAAAAAAAGTACTTCACATGACTTAAGCACTATATTCCAAGTCTTTTGTAGCCATATGATAGCTTTCTATGAAGAATTTAGGTCAATTTAAGTCAAAATTTACCTCCATCACAACTCTTAAATTAAATGGCACATATGACACTGGTTAGATGTTATTGGCTAGATGCCATATTTGATTTGAGAGATGTTAAGATTCTTTAAAAAGTATTTATTTGTGTTTCACAAGGCAACAAAAAAAAACAGCATAGAGGTTTGGAATGACATGAGGGCGAATAAATTTGACTGAAAAATCAGTTAACAGTTCCTGAAATGGCATTTAGACTACTAATTCTATTGAAAAACTAAGATTGCACTCATACAGGCTTAAAGATCTTCAGATTAAAGATTACAAACACACACAGAGGATACAATATAAGGTAGATGGGCACGCAAACAATTTTTCACAGCAAAGCATGCTCTAGGGAACAGTCTGAATGCAATTGTGGCTTACACTTTTTATGTGCTTTTAATTCACACAGGAAAACGGATGCAGTATATCCTCTTTACTCATGGTGAACACACACCTATGTATTTACACGCACACACATACAGGCTCTGTGGATCTAAAGAAAGCCTCTTCTCAGCAGGCAGGAGTGATGACAATATCAGCATCTAATTTTTCCTTTTCAAGAAACTGTTAATGAAGAGTATGAATAGAAGAAAAGCTTCTGCTCAATGCACTAATTGCCTTAAAAGCTCTTCATACAATTTCCCCTGTCAACAGAGATAGCAAGTGTGTGTTGGAGTTTGTGCACGCATGTGATCACGCATCACTGAGCTTTGCCATCGAAGGTAGTGAAAAGGCATTGCCATAAGCACTGTGAAGTCACACTGATGGGAACACACACGAACCTGAAACAGGCTAAAACACACAGCCTCGAGGACGTGCTGCAAGTGTGGCAGGAAAGAACCGCGCTAAGCGACAAAGAAGTCATTAAAACAAAAAGCATGCTGAGTGCTTTAAATGTCGTTAATCAAATTCAAACACACTGAATGCATCTCAATCACCCGTCACTGACATCAAGCTTATTGTACAACAAAGAACTAAACATCTCATTGCAGCAATGTTCAAAGAATTAGATACAGTATATATACAATTATATATATACAGTCTGCATAATATGCATATAACTGTGTGTGTATTCAGCAATGATGCTGAAAATTCAGGTTTGCCATCACATAAAAAGATTATATTTTAAAATATATTAAAATACAAAACAGTTCATTTAATTTGTAATAATATTTCACAATATAAGTCTCTTTACTGTATTTGTGATTAAATAAATGCAGCCCTGGTGTTTTTGATGTTTTTTTTTTTTTATGTTAATCTTTATATATATATATATATATATATATATAAAACATTATATTTAAACAAGATATGTTCCATGATATCTTTATCAATTCTTCACAGCCTCATTTTAATTAACAAATAAAATATGGCATCAAACCTAAGGTCTTTAAGCAGCGCTACACAAGACCTAAGCTGGCGTCAACTTGTCGTGCGTCTGTAATGATCTGCTGTGATTTAGGACACGATGGGCCGTGCAGTGTCAGGTCAAAGGCACTATCGATACAAGCCTGCCAATAACTTCAGGCTGGTGTCAGGGAGAAAGAGGGCGTGCAGTGGGTCAGGACGCTTCTACCGCGAGCATCCATCAGTGTCTTCAGGTTGGAGACAGCTGTTATGTGGAGAGTACATATGAGCAAGGGGTCAGTGTCAGAGAGGGCTCCCAAAGGATAGATCCTCTATCAATACAGCAGGACAGGGGAGGGGTTGGCTGTGGTGGACTAGTCAACGGCAGGTCACCGCCAATGCCGATAAGGGCAGGGAGTCATCGAACAAACCCCTGAGCGAGATCTCCAATTAACCCTTTCACTCCCAGCACACAGCATTTAAATGGAACCAGTAAATGGGGGTAAATACATAAGGTGGGAGTCATTAGTTTAGGACTGCAGTATGGATGGAGGGTGGGTGACAATAGATGAATGAATAAGATAGAAGGTGGGAATAGAAAGGTTTAAAGAAATATTCCCAGTTCAATACAATTTCAATTCAATACAACAGTTGATTACCACATGCTTTTTTTTGCTAAAATTAAAAGGTCACTGTGGCGTACTTATAGTTGAAGTGAATGGGGCCATTTATTTAAGCATTTAAAAGCAGAAATGGGAAGCTTATAATTTTATAAATACAATTATTTGAATTACTCTGTTAAAAAAATAATTTGAGCTGTTTAAATAATTCTTAAAGTCGTTTTAGGATTTACAGTGTTACACTTGACACAGTTCTAAATCTACTCAGAAAATGTTAGTAAGCTATTTTTACACTAAAATTGTGATAATACGAATGTATATTGAGCATCAACCTCACTTAAAGCAGAAATCTTAAAAATGGGACTTCCTGCTCTTCTATTGTTTCAAAGTGCATGCAAATATCCAACCTTTAATCTTTAACGATCAACATGCACATGCAATCTCAATAGACCTGAACAGAAAATTATCGGTTGGTTTGGCACGGAGGGCATCGAACCCCCAGTTGTTTATGTCTTGTGGCTACACTATTAAAGTATTTTAATGTTTACAGATTGGCTTTTCACTTCCATTGTTAGTGCCTAACTGTAATTCAAGATTTTTGCTGCTTTTTTAAAGTAAAGGAGGGAGAAGCGGAAATTAACATTGCGCCACCGAATGAGATTAACTTGTACTGAATAAAACTATGTTTTCTTTTTTAGTTTGTATCTTAAAAATAACAGTGAGGCAAACTCTCACACATGAACGGCGAGCATAAGTGTGTAGAAAAACAATTACCCTCTGCCACAGCCAGCTGGTTTGTTTATAAACACGCAATTATGATTTCACGGCAGTCCATTAAATAGGACCGACTACAGGGCAGGAGCGGCAACCGTCCCACTACGCAACCCCCAACAACATCTTAAAATCTCACGATAACACCTACAGCCGGTATGCGCAATTTGCTTGATTTTGGCTGGCAACTTTTCAATGTAAAAATCAATTTGGGTGTTACAGAAGCCACACCAGCTCTGCAAGTGACCCTATTGGTTGCAGACATACAGAGTGAAGGAAAACAGACATTAACTTGTACAAAGGACAGGCAGCTTGAGAATTACATCCCTAAACTAGCTGCAATTGAGTCATTAAAGCAGTTCTATCAAGCTAAGATATTGAATAGCATTTTAAAAATCCATATTTCTCATTTTAGCGAATAAATAGCACAGATAAGTAAGTGCCAGGCTGATATTGCAGCGGGAAAAAAATCATCTACCACCAAAACCCCCTTTTTCACCCCCAGACTCCCTTCTGTCTCTCTCTCGCTCTCTCTCAGTCTTTCTCTCATTTCTGCTTTCACAATCCTTCTCTCAGTAATTAAGCGTCCGTCTAAAATGGAGCCTTTTCTTTGCGGCAAGCCCATCTGTGCCAGACACCCTACAGTGCTTTACATGCTGCCGAGCGCCTCGTTCTTTATCTCACCCTGCCGTGACAGTCCCATAAAGATGACATCATAATTAAGGGAGTAGGGACGGAGGTGTGAATAGGGAGATGGGCAGAGACCTGGAGCGTGGAGGGAGAGACGCACAGCTGGAGGGGGGCTTAAAGAGAGAAAGTGAGAGAGAGACAAATACGGTTTTGGAGGGCAGCAAGGGTGAGGTGAGCTAGAAAAAAAAAAAAAAGAGTAATGAACCTCCTCAGATTACATTGGGAAATTGCCCCTTCCCTACAAGCACTTTTTCTCTCTTTTCCTTTTCTCGCTCGCACACACTCAGTGCTCACAGCTGAGCTGCTGCCTGTTTAATTTGGGAAGAGACTGTCTCACAGAGACAGGCCAGACGATGGGCCATTTATCCCAGCAGAGATCCAAAAGCCATGAAAACATTCAGCTCTAGAAGCAATCTGATTGACACTCAAGAAGCAAAGATACTTTGAGAAAGGAGAAACACTGCAGACGTTCATGAAGTCATTATGTAGATAACAATGGTTCTCAACTGGTGGGCCATGGATTTGATAGTCACAGCCCGCAGAGGGGGGGGGGGGAATAAAATAAATAAATAAATAATACACTTCTAAATATACCACATCTGTCCTGTACATTTAAACAGGCTATGATGTGAACTTATAATAATCATGCAGAAATAAAATGCAATAAAACTTTTACATACGTTCTACTGATTTGCACAGCCATGACGTGAACGAATGAATCGGAATGTGATGGAATGAAATGTATTGAAATTAAACTTCCACATTTACCCTATTGATTTGCCCAGGCCATGATGTTGAATGAACGAATGAATGCTGAATGAATGAATAAATGAATGAATGAATGAATGAATGAATGAATGAATGAATGAATGAATGAATGATGAAAGAAACAGAAAATAACATCCACATTTATTCCATTGATTTGCACAGGCTGTGACTGTCCAAATGTTAAAAACTGTCAAAATGTTAAAAATGTTGCAAATTGAAGGGCATATGCAGTTCTTTCATGGTTTGATTCTAAGGTATGATATACATAGCAATATTAGTTATGTGTTGAGTCATCACTTGATGTCCAAGTAATACCTGGGCCCTTAAACAAAACCAGTTGAGACCCACCGGTCTACAGGCAAGCTCCGTGTTTGTGTTTTGAGGTTCCATGCAGCAGAAAGGACTCAGTTCCACTGGAAAAATCCTGACTGGGTGAGGATTGGATGCATGAGAGGAGCAGGGCGTGTGGTGGGAGTCATTATCTCAGCAAGGGGACCTGTGCAGAGCCAGAGAGTGGAGGGGGAGCCTGGGCACAGCATGCCTCTGATCTCCTCCTGCACAACCAGACTTCCAGTACTCAGCATAACTGACTTTATTCCTCCAGCGCTTTCCTCAACACACACACACACACACACACACACACACACACACACTAAGAACATCTGCTTAAGCACATTAAGAGATGACATTCCGGCTCTATATCCATACATTAGAGTCATTAAGCGACAACAACTCTAAGGGCATCTCTGTCTGAGTTAAACCATAAAATCTTCCCTTTTCCACATCTGGATATGTCTAACACAAATACCTTTTTGTCTAAGTAAGGAATAAGCAATTTTAATTCAGTACCATACAAAAGTTTGGGGTTTAATTACAACTTAATATACCTATTTTCTATTTGAATATATTTTAAAATGTAATTTATTACAGTATGTGATGGCAAAGCTTTACATTTTGGTGAATTGGTGGCTAATTCGTATGAATTTGTACAATCTCATTCATAAATTTTCGTACGATCTGCTTACCCCCCAAATGACAAGTATGTTTAGGCCGGGGTGGACCTTTACCTTACTTTTTTCTAATAATTGTACATTTTTGTATAATTAACTTTGTACAAATTCATACAAAATCGCCACCTTGTAAAAAAGTCACGATTTCCTGTGAGATCGGGTTGGAATTTTTAGCATCATTACTCCAGTCTTTAGTGTCACATGATTCTTCAGAAATCATTTATATGCTGATTTAGTGCCTAAGAAACATTTCTTATTACAGTTTTTTTTTAATTGCTAAAACACTAAACTCCATTCTCTGAACCAAATGCTCAATAGCCTTAACCAATTTGTCGAATAATAAATCACTCTTTCTGTAAAACCTTAAACAAGTTCAGGCAGTCAGACACCATTTGCAAATCTCATGCACTCTTTTTGCAAAACTCTAAACACATTCTCACGCACTAAAACCATTATTGCACTGTGATGCAACTAAAACACAAATCTTTTGAGTGTACTGTAACATCCTTTTCATTTAGAGTTTTTTTTTTTTTTTTTTACCTTTTTGGCTATTGCAGTTACTATATTTCTACAGTATGCAAGTGCTGAATATACAGACATTCATATTCAGTACAATACTATACTTGCAGTGCATACAGTATACAATTTACTCACCTTACTGTAAGTTGCGATAACTAGACTTTTTTATGTAATTGCAAAATTTGTTTACTGTGTTACAATATACTATTTTCTGTAACTGCATTTTTTGATGTTGTGTCTAATGAATGATCTGTAGTGTTTATATTTTGACTCGCTGTATGTATGATCTGAAAGCATTTGATTTTGAGCACAGATAAAATGGTTTTGAGGCAATTGTTTGATTTTGCCAGAAGAGTCAGATGTTCTCTGAATGTAGTTTGAAGATTTGGTTTTGTGTTTAAGGTTTTGAGAAAGTGGGTGATGGTTTCGAGAAATGTGTTTTAGCAATTCAGAGAAACTGTATTATCAAAATGTTGAAAACAGTTGTACTGCTTTTCTTATGAATGTATTTTTTAGGATTTTTCTTTTTTGATGAATTAAGTTCAAAAGAACAGCATTATTTGTAACCGATTTTTTTTTTTTGTATGCAATGTAAAAGTATTTAATGTCACTCCTGATCAATTTCATGCATCCTTGCTGAATAAGTGTTTCTTTGTTTTGATCCCACACTTTTGAATGGTAGTGTACATATTGGCAGATATATTGTACATTTAATTGGGTCTAATTTCACCTGTTTTTACAATTAGATTACCTTTGCTATCAGCTAATGCTCACATGAAGTTAATCTTTAAAAACATTAATAATTTTATACTGTTAAATGTAATCTTCAGTAAATCTCATCTTAATAAATTTTCACTTTGATATTATTATGTTGTGATGATTAAATTCAGTAGTATGAAATATACAAGTATGATTCTGGATTGCAACATTTTCTGATCCTCTCTCTATATATAATTTTTATGAATGCTCTCTCACCTTTCAATAGAGTGGCAAAAGGCCAAAAATAAACAAATAAAACACAGATATCCATCCAGTGTGGTGAAATATATCTCGACACCCCAGTGAAGAGCTAAATATGCCTTATATTTTACAGTGCTGTCTCGTCATCTCGCCCTCACCATCTCTCTTTCATATTCCTTCCTTACCTTCCTCTCTATTTCTTGTCCCTTCCTCAATATCTATATCTCAGGCTTCAACTCCCTCGTTCTCGTTCTGCTCCCTGGCGATCGATGCTGCTCTTCAACCTGGCTTCACTTCAAAGCTTCCTCTCCCCAGTCCGCACTAAAGGTCGGCAGATCCACAGGTAACCTTTTTTTTTTCCCCCTACATGTTTTGCTCTCCCCCCACTCCCACCCCCAGCTGCCCTGGAAGCCCAGGAGCATCAAAGACCAGCGGGCCCGTGTTGGGTCAGCGCCAGGCCCCCTGCCAAGCCCCCCTCAGGCTCTCTCCCATCCAGCCTCCTGTCAGCTCCATACTCAACACCTCGAACCCCCCGCTCCCTTCCCCCCAAATCAGCCCTCCACAACCCCTGCCGAAATCTCACCCTCCCACTGACAAGAACCCTCACATGTATTTGTCAATATAGCTGAATACAAAGCTGGTGATGCACAGTGACGTACCCCAACAACACATACGCCATAAATAAGTGCAAAAAGGTTAGTTCGGCTTGGCTTGGCTGCAGTGAAAAAATAATAATCTGTAGCTAGCAATGCTTGAGTTTTCTTAACATTTGCCTTTTAGCAAATCAGGTACGAATAGAAGCAGTTTCCACCTCAGAGTAATTTTTTTTAAACCAACCCTGAAAATGTTTAAAATAAATAGTCACATTGTGAGCTATATATAGTTCAGCCATGAAACTCTAGAGGGTGTAGGTAGGCTTATAGGTACTTTACATGCAGTCTGCAAGCAATCATATCATTACTGCATGGCACAAGCTGATTGGCCTCTGTTGATCCTGCAGCCAATGAGATTGCTTGCTCAGCATTTAAACAGTATGGTTTGCTTGCTGTAAGCAAGTCCTGCAGCAAGCTATCAGAGTTCCTCTGAATCCCTCCACCTCCCCAGCTCCACCTGCCTAGATCTGCTACAGGATATATGCATGTCTGTCTATTTATGCAGCAGCAGCATATTTTACATGCTCACAAAAGAGTGTTTGTGAATCCATTAGCAGTGTCAAGTCCATACTTGCTCTGTAGCAGCAGCAGCAATAATCAACAGCAGTGTAACAGATCTAGTCCACCAAGACCATATACTTTAACAATGCCATATTCAATAACATGCTACAACTATTCTGAGAGTTGTCATGATTGAAATAAAGTCATACTAGGACAAAGTCATACTGTGAGATATAAAGTTGCAATTTTGACAGTCGCAACTACAAGATTTAGTCATATTGTGTACTTAAAGACACACTGAATGCTTGTAAAAAAATTGGTTTCACTTTATTTTTATGGTCCCTTTAACACATTCTGTTGACTATAAATAACATTTCACCTACATGTCAACTAACTCTCAGTATTAGGGTTGAAATTTGTTGACATGTAGTTTCAAAGTTACTTATAGTCAGTAGAATGTTCAAAAGGGACCATCAAAATAAAGAGTTAGCAGATATTAAGCAGACAGTCTACTAATACTAATGAGAGTTAGTTGACATGTAGTTGCATGTCAACTAATCTCAATTGTGAGATAAAAAGTAAGTGAGAGATACTTAGATATAAGTCACATTTTAAAATAAAAACACACAATTGGGACATAAAAAGTGTGGACAATTATTTGAAATTGTGAGATAAAAAGTCTCATTATGAGATATAGGATACATTACGAATCTCGTGGTTGCAACTTTGTTTATATATCTCAAAGTGTGACTTTATATCTCAAATGTACCAAAATGTATTAATGTTAAAAACAAAACACCCCTGGATGTAGCCCACAACTCACTAAGGGTTAATAACAGCTGAGCCCTATATAAAGTCACACATGAATCCAGCTGTTAGGAGATCTCTACACAGCTTAGCAACAATTCACTATGGGCTTTGGAACTAAATAGACTTGATGCCAAATGTCACTTCACAGCCTTGTGGGAACACAGTTGTAACTGTGCCAAAACTTGATGGCATGTGTATCTTGAGAAAAGGTTTTTCTATGCTATGGTCAATAAGCGCTTTGATGACAAAAAAGCTAAAAATGTAACTGCAGGAAAACAAGGCCAGTGCATCAACTGCGCTCTGTGTGTATCTTTGTGTACTCAGCGTCTGTGCCGGTTGGCTGTGTGGAGTGATGGCATCAGATGTCGGTGTTGGTGACACATGTAAAATCAGAGAGAACAACAGTCGTCTGACAGGGCTGCTGATTCAAACAGCACTGTGAGTGACACTAGCTATTGATGCTGCGCTGTTGCTCTGCTAGCTGAAATTACAGTGAAGCGTCTTATGACAGCGAGAGCTGAGAAAGAGAGCAGTTGCATCATACGCAGCTCAGCTGCTCTGAGATATGTCTGAACCCACTATATAAATTCATTTAAGATTGATTTAAGATCAAGGTCCAAAAGTCTGAGACCACATTGGACATCTACTATTCAAAACCTAGAAATAAAAAAATTAAAAAAATTCAAAAGTTAGTAATCAAATAAGAAAATTTGTGACACTGCCAAAAGGGGGACACATTCAGTACCATACCAAATACTAAATACTACACATGTTGTGTTTTCATGTTTTATGGGGACTTTACATAGACAATGTTTTTTATATACAAACTGTATATTTTATCCTCTAACCCAGAGGTCTTCAATCCTGCTCCTGGAGGGCCGGTGTCCTGCAGAGTTTAGTTCCAACCCTAATCAAACGCACCTGAATCAGCTCATCAAGCTCTTCAGGATCGCTTGAATATACAATGGCAAGTGTGCTAAAGCAGGTTGGAACTAAACTCTGCAGGACACCGGCCCTCAAGGAGCAGGATTGAAGACCTCTGCTCTAACCCTATCCCTAAACCTACCTATCACAGAAAACCTTTTGTTTTTTTGCATTTTCTGCATTTTTACATTTTCAAAAAACATAATTTTGTCTTAATTATAATCTGTTTTCCCAATGGGGACCAAAAAACATTTTGTCCTCATAATGTAGTGTTTACCTGGACCACATACACACACATTTCATTACAATCAAATTATACACACATAATTATATTACTGGTCTCAGACTGGATATAATTAATATGTATATTTATGAATAATTAATCAATACATATGTATAGTAACATTTAGTCATAGCTGTGAAATAAAGTAAATGCCAATATTGCAATTCCTTTATGTTTGACTTTTGGGCTTTTTGCCTCTTATATTTGACACTTACAGAATAAAATGACAAGAAATGTTTGGGAGAGTTGAAAGACTGGACTCAAACCTGCTTCATCCAAATGAACACCACAGCTCGATGCACCAGGAACACATGCGCTGTGCAAATACGGTAATTTCTGTAACAGATAATAAAAGAACAAAGTATTACCACACAATTCTTACACATATCCCTAGAATGCTGATGATATTTTGATGAATTATACACTACCATTCAAAAGTTTGAGGTCAGTGAATAGTTTTTAAGAAATTAATAATTTTATTTGAAGTGTTTTTTTTTTTTTTTTGTAACTATGTAAAAGTCTTTACTGTCACTTTTGGTCAATTTAATATGTCCTTGCTGAAGAAAGGTTTTTTTATACTTTCACCAAAGAATCCTGAAAAAATATATCTTGATTTCCACAAAAATATTAAGCAGCACAGTGTGAACACAGGATCACAGCCATCACAGGAATACATTACATGTATAATATATTAAAATAAAAACAATTTATTTTAAATTGTAATTATATTTCACAATATTACTGCTTTTACTATATTTTTTTTATCAAAAAATGCAGCTTTGCTGAGCATAAGACCTCTTTCAAAAAAATCTTACCAACCCAAACTTTTGAATATGAGTGTGTATATATATATATATGTGTATGTGTGTGTGTGTGTGTGTGTGTGTGTGTGTGTGTGTGTGTGTGTGTGTGTGTGTGTGTGTGTGTAAAAAGCATGAGACAATATCACAGAGTGCAAAGTCTTATGGTCCAGAGTGTGTGAGACAGCTTAAGAAAGATAAGAGGGCATGGGTAAGTCTCAGATGGACAACATGTTCATCATTACTGAGAGTATGAGTGTGAGCCTCGCCGTACATCCGCTCATTATAAACTCGCGCAGATTTAGTTCATAAGTCTACTGATTAAGTTCTCCATTCAGTCCTGTGATGGTCTGACTTCATTTTCTCTCTCTTTCTCTTTCCTTTTGGACCGTGACAGTTGAGTCAAGTAAATGACGTATTAGTGGTGTTTTGGGCCTAGCTGTGTGTATGTGTGTGTCTGTGGTAAGGAGTGATGAATTACTTGGATAATAAGGACTCACAGAAGAAGGCCACTTAACCACAAGGCATTTTTGGATCAGGCACATTGAAAATACAATACTATTTACACACACAAACCCATGACATTGAAAGCTGAGGGTCAGGGATAACATACAAACACTGAGTATGCGGCTAGAGAGCATGAAATGAACATCAAAAGCTCTCTCCTTTTGACCTTGAGATGAATATTTAAAGACTGAGTGTAAAAAACACACGCAGAATAAAAAATAAAATGAACCACCTTCTGTGAAGAAACTCATCAAAAATATAAGTGTGTGTGCGTTTGCGCGTGTGTGTGTGAGTGAGTGAGTGAGTGAGAGAGAGAGTAAGAGAGAGAGTAAGAGAGAGAGAGAGAGAGATAGAGAGAGAGAGAGAGAGAGAGAGAGAGAGAGAGAGAGAGAGAGAGAGAGAGAGAGAGAGAGAGAGAGAGAGAGAGAGAGAGAGAGAGAGAAAAGTTGATTCTCCATCAGGAAATGTGATATCCTGCATAAGTGCCAAAGGGCAGCTACATGTGCCTTTGTTGTTTCGCTGTCATTGGTGTTGGGGAAACTACTTTGAAACTGTAGCTTGTTGAGCTACTCGTAATTTAAAGCAGTTTGACAAAAGTTAAGCTACCCTTTTTAAAAAAGTAGTTCACTACACTACACGCAGGTAATAAGAAGTATCAGGGTTCTAGACTGAGAGAAATTCTCTCAGTGCTATTAAATTTTATTGCAGGTTGTGCCAGTGTGATTGCAAAATTGTTCTCTTCTGGATAATGCATTGCCATTTACTGTTATATGTGGGAAACACAAAAATGCAAATAGTCCAAAAGGGGGAACAAAGCTACTTTGTGACTGAACCAGCTTCAAAGAGAGGTGAACCAGTGGAGAGTGCGATGTGAATCAACCCATTTGAATTCAACAGAGTTCTCTGTTACAAAATCCTATGTGATTCCTAAACGACTCAGTGCTTCTGCTAGTTGAAATCTTATTAAATAGTCCCAACATTTAAAAACAAAATAAATTAGGGAAATAGGAGAAAATATTGAACCAAGCAGAAGCAAAGCAGTGTGTGTGTGTGTGTGTTTACTTATTTTATTTTATTTCAACTTTATTTCTATTTTTACAAATATTTTTAATATATGTTTTAGCTGATCGAGCTACTGTAATGCTACTAAAAACGTATAGCTTCAATTAGAACTACTGCTATACATTTAGCAACTCCCTATCATCTAACTCCCTATCTAACTGTCATCATACCAGAAAACTGAATCAAGCGCTGACTTGAGGTAAAGGTGTTCATGTGTCTAACAGAGATGGCCACCTTTTCCTTCTATGCAGGCAGTCTAAACACAAGTCCCCTTATTAAACAGAAACACACAGCATGTGTCTGTCCTCACCCTTCCATGAGATTTTTGAAAGAAGGAATGAGAGAGAGAGAGAAAGAGAGAAAGAGAGAGAGAGAGAGAGAGAGAGAGAAGGGATTTCTTTGGAGGAATGTTTAAAGCATGAAATGGACTTATATGTCTCTCTGTCTGCTGCCTTTGAAGTCCCAGCTCAAGACTGTGCTCATACTTGTGCTGCCATCAGCCAGTCAGCACTGACATCACATTCCAGAGTCATTAGTCACATGGCATTTATGGCTCAGCTGATTGGCTCAAAAAAATCTGGCAGAGCAGAACCGACAGAGCAAAGATCAAATCAAGTACTGCTAGGAAGTTCTGCGCCAACCGAGCAACTGCCATTGAGATGAATCCATCCTCCACTACACCATCTCCAGAACCTTCTACCAGCTTCAAGTAAACAACTGTCATGCTGTTTGAAGTTCTATTCCAAACAAGCGAGGGGGAAAAGAATGGAGTTGAACCCAGCACTGAGGTTTCTCCCTCTTAAAATGTCTGCGTGTATGAAGCCAAAACTCACTGACAAAAGCCCTTCCCTCTTTTTTTAGGCTGATTAAAGCTGCTGCACTGACCAGCACTCCCTGCTGTACACGTTCACAGCTGGCACACACACACTTCCACACTCTCAGTGTGCAAGAGTTGAGCTCTCATGAAGAAAAAGGACAAGTCTATTGAATTAAACAGGAGAAGCACCTTCACAGCAGATTCTATCTGACCAGAAGTCTGACTCACAGCAACAGACCACACCACGACTGTTAACTCATGGAAAAAGTAGATGATATGGCTTACAGAAACACAAAAACAAAAACACAAAGTACATCATTTTAGGCATGAGAGTTTGTGCTATATTGTGAGTCACACACTTATTAGATTGTTAATTCCGAATAAAAATGTCCATCTGAGATTTGTTTTAAAACAATTTTGAGCAAATTCATGAAGTAGTATTCTTCTGCTAGATATACAAATGTTTGTAATTTAATTAATTTAATTTAAAAAAATAAACAAAAAGTTAAAATGCTGTGGCAGAAATTACACATTTACATAAATATTGTCAGTCCTAGGAATGCACTGTTATATTTTGGATTTCAACCAATAAATGGCCAATATTACAATTTCATACAATTTTGTCTACATAAATTAGAACACTAAAATTAATCATTTTAATTTAGCCACCATAACTTTACAATGTACAAAATGGGTATTCATTTTGAGATTTGCAAAAGATACATTTAAGTGTTATTAAATTATCAATATTTGATTATTTGACTATTACTGAGATGGCAGGAACCAATCAGCTGCGCCTTATAGATAACGATGTGATTATGAACAGGAGAGTTAAAGGACCTATTAGCCTGCACCATCTACAATTCCATGCCAGAACGTTGTATTTACGATTGTTACATTGTTTTCCAAAAACAAATCTGTTTTAGCAGATAGAAAATAAAAGCAGTCTTCATCAAATAAATGCAGCCTTCTTTCAAAAACATTTAAAAAAACTCTACATTTTTGAACGGTATAGTTTTTGTCCAATATTGATCGATACTGGCTTTAATAGCAGTCAATAATACATGATATAACCTATAGTACTATTATATTGTGCATACCTAAGTCAGTCCTATCGAGTCACACCTTGCACAGAGCAACTGCTTTAAATAGCTGCCGGTCCGTTTCCGGATCGAATTTAAACGTTTATTGTTTGTCTTTAAATCTTTGAAAGGGAAGGCACCAAAATACCTGGAGACATTAGTGAACTGGCACTCCTCTGTGAGGCCCCTGAGATCCTCTGATCAGTTTTTCTTAGTGGTTCCCAGATCCAGATTAAAACTTAAGGGGGATCGTGCTTTTTCAGTTGCTGCCCCAAAACTTAAGATCTGCTCAGAACATTTTCAGTTTTAAATCTTTGCTATAAGCTCATTTATTAACAACGGCTTTCAATTACCCTGGTTATTAATTCTTATGTGTGTGGTTGTTTTATGTCGTTTCCTTGTTGTATGTTTGTTTTATTATTATTTTTTATTATTATTATTGATGTACAGCACTTTGGGCAACCTTGGATGTATTGAAATGTGCTTTTTAAATAAAATTGGGTAAAAAATGGGGGGGGTTAAATTCTGTCATCTATGCCTCACAAACTACATAATAAAATAAAATATAAAACTTACTTTTTTTTACAATGAAAAAGCATAAGGATTACTGGCTACAATTTCATTTTGTTTACTAAAAAAACTTCATATTAGGTCAGATTTAAGCCCAGGTCATGCTTAATAAAACCTCAAAAAGAAACGATACATGACACCCTGGCTAAGTAGCTAGCAGGTGTTTTGTATCAAGTGTTAACCAATCAGCATCAAATCAAGGACCAGAACTATTTGTTTTATATCCTAAAAACAAATTATCCTATTTGTACACGCATCAAATCTTGTCATGAAATGTCTTAATTAGTCTTACTGCCATCCCCACATTATTTATGCCTCTCTGTCTTTCTGTTCATTCCGCTGTCACACATAGTTTGTTGTCCCAGTAGCTGTGCTCAACGTTAGCATTAGCTCTTTGGGTGTGTGGGCTTTGGGGAGTATGAAGCAGAGCAGTCATATTCATCTGGGTAATAGCGCTGGTGTGGTGCAGGGCCGGCGCTGCCTGGTGAGGGATGGCACTGCTCACTGCTTGCCTGACAACCATGAATCACATGCGGCTACTCTAGAGCCCCGCTCTGCTATAAAACAAAAGATGGAGATGAAAAATGCAGCAATTAAGTGATTTGATTTCTGCTCTGCCCCTCCTGTCCCTTACCGCCACACACATACACAAACCACACACACACATCAAATCTCTCTCAAGCTCTTTCTATAACACATTACGCACTATGATACAATCACACTCTAATGGCCTAGAGCAGGGCCGCTGCTAAAACTCACACAATGAATAATCTATACTATGGAGCACAGCCTGTACGAACTTTGTATCTTTGTATTGTTTTCTTGAACTTTACACCTATTAATGTCAACACACTTTCACAATTGCTGACAATTAAAGTCACAAATATTAAATTCTTGAGCATGCTTTAACTGCAAACTAAGTGAACATGAATACCCCAACCCGCTAAGTGACGTATTGTGCTGTAATGACAATTTCCTACATTTGTGTAATTAAGAAACGCATTAGCAGCACTAGTGTCGGCCTCTGGGGGGCGATGAGCTGCAGCTAGGGCCATGATGGAGTGCATGAGGACCATGTGTACTCACTCAACCCTGGAAACCTCATCCATCCTGGCCTGCTCCACGCCTCTGCCACGAGCACATCCAATTCACCAACTAGGTAAACACAGAGCTGGCATGATCCATCACTACACTCATGTGTAAAGCAACGACTATGCATGCACATTGATATAAGCACTTTACTTATGCCATTATTGATAAACATGGCCAAACAGTTATCAAATGAATGCCTCTGAGTGTGCATTCATTTGATATGTACACAGATATACATCTATATTCAGTTTGTACAAATATATTATATCTATATTAGGGGTGTACAGTAAAATATGGAATATGCATATAAATTAATATAGTATATATAAAATATTATATATTTATACTATATTATATTTTGAATACATTTACACCTGGAATGTCAACTCAAAATGCTTAAAGCTTAATTTCTATAGGATAAAAAATGCAATATTATTGGTAATAAATCATAGTTATTGGGGCCAAATAATAATCATCTTACTATTTCTGTTGGATTCTGCACTTGAATTCATTTGTTTAGCTATAATGAATGAATGAGGCATTTATATAGCGCTTTTCATATGTACTACTGTACACCCAAAGCGCTTAATCATAATCATAAATATAATAATCTTATCAGGGGATCTCTCCTCAACCACCACAAGTCAAATAATAACAACAAAAAGTAATAATAATTTTCTATATTAATACAACAAAAAAGCGACCAATTTGACGTTCAATATAAATATATATATATATATATATATATATATATATATAAGTTAATGCACTTTTAAAATCCCAATTTCAAACTAATTTTTAAATACACAGGAAATGCAATGAAAAAAATGCAATTAGGCTATAATTTCATATATAATCATAGTAAATAACAAAAATGTTTAATTTGTGGATGTTTTCATGTTTGTTGAGGTTTGATGACATTATAATAATAATGTTCTGTTAAACATATACAATTGATTGCATGCGTTAACTTCAGCAGCTCTAAATTATATATTGTATCTAAATGGGTTGTGTGGCTAGCTTAGTGGATAAGATCTAGAAGTTACTGACAGACTGTAGATTCAAACTCTGCATGGATTCGACCCATTAATATCACGGTATCACCCTTGAGCAATGCAGATAACCTCAGGTTGCTTCAGATTGTCCCAGTAGTAAGTGCGTTCAAAAAGCAGCATCATCAAAATTACAAATTAGTAAATTAGTAATTATTGCAGGAAATACAAAAGAAAGCATTTGCAAGGCACCCTACAACAATATGTACTACATGTAAACAGTCCACCCACAATTAAAAACCTCAGTGCATTAGTATAGGCTTTAGACTATTACAGTAATTATGAGCCAGATATTCCATTTGAAAGCGTAAAGACTGGTGTTTAGCTGTGTGTCATCTAATCCAATGGTCTTCACATTGAGATCTGCCATTGCCTCTGATCAATGGTAATAACTTGATATTGGCTGAATTTTGCAGAGAGGTTGAAAGAGCCAAAGAAATATCAATACAACAGTGAAAGTGTCGGTCATGAGCAAAGATTTTTTTTCTTTTCCAAAACACATGGCAAAAGTTGAATGCAACCACATGCATGCACACACACACACATTTACACACATTAACATATACATTTATGTGAACTAATGTGCACAAATGAGGGGGGGAAAAGAATCTACCAAATAAGAACATCAAGTGAGACAAGCCCAATAGCTGTATAAGAGCAGATTATGTCTTTAAAAGTTGATGCTGTTTCTGTCAGCCAGAGATTAGTACATCACATCACAGATGTCTTATATTTCACTTGGAAAATACCAAGTAATGTTTTTCAAACTCTTTGTGAATGTGTATGTGAGTTCTCAGCTTAATAGGCCTCTAATAAGACTATTTTTCCAGATCCAGATTGAAAAGTGCCAACCCTTCAAAAAGGACAGATTTCATGTGCTCTAAAATGTTGTTCAGATGCTAATAAACTCCATTAGAAAGGCTTTAAAGGAATGAACAGCCACAAATCAGTGTGTGTGCATATATGCGTGTGCATACACAGCGGGTATGTTAAATTTGTTAGAACGCAACCAAGTATGCACTATATACTCAACGCTGCAGCCATTCTTCTGTGGTCAGTTTTTTCTTTCAGGTCACTGACATGGCGAAGCAGCAGTTTTAAGAGAATCTTGCAGAGTAAGTCAAATCTAGTTATACTGTCAGCATGTTTATAGCTAGCTACCTTAACATTAACATATCTGGTTTCATAGGTAATTATATCACTTCCTTGAGAACTGATTTTCGTTACCTTAATAGGAACAGGATGTTAAAGCGTTAGTTCTGTCATCATTTACTCACCCTCATAGTGGCTTTCTTTCTTCTGTGGAACACAAAAGATGATATTTTGAAGAATGCTGGCAGCCAAATCATTCTGGTTATCATTGATTTTCATTAGTATAAACACACACAAAAGAAACACTGAGAAAATATCTTCTTTTATTTTCCACTATCTTTCCACTAACGAAAGTCATACAAGGTTTGTAACAAATTAAGGAAGAGTAAATGGTGAGAGAATTTATTCTTTGGGTGAAATACTGTAAACCCTTTTTGTTTAAACCAGGAGTCAGCAACCTTTTTGACACACCTGCCATTTTGTATTTTTCTTGATCATTATTGTGCCAAATTGACATGTAAATATGAGGAAATCAACATTTCTAAATTAAACAACTAAATAAAATAAATGCATTTAAAAGTAATCTCTCTTGCTTTAATAGCTTACATGCCAACTGTTGCCCCTGGTGTCACATAAATCGCAACCCCTGGTATAAAAAAAAAAAAAAAAACAAAGGCCGGGTTTCCATCCATGTATTTTTATGCAAAGTTTGAGGCTGGAAAAAAAAAAATCTGTATTGAAACGCAAAGATGCGTGAAAAAATAAACAACTTGCATGGAAACATATTTAGTAATGGACTGCATACCTGCACATCAGAGGTAAAGGAAGCCAGTTCTATCAGATCATGGGTTGAGAAACATCCACCAAGAGTTCAAGGTTCAGCCAGTGTACTATTGAAACCATTCCTGCAGTGGAGAGAACAGTCAGCATTAATGAGGAAGAGGAGGAGGAACAGGAAATGGTGAGTGTGTGCTCTTCCTGTTCACAGGCCACAGAGGTGAAAAGAAAAACCCTATTGACTGATAAGAAGGGTGATGTCACTGAATTAGAGATTATTTCAGTTCAAACATACAGCAGAAATGCATAATTCACACACTCATACATGTCGGCGCTGCCCACACACACGAGCAAGAATTGTTTCAACACTACAAGCACCCATACACACACACACACACACACTCCAATGAATCCACCCAAGCAGCAGCCCCTCAAAGTAGCGGTATGAGTAGAGAATGGAGTAAATTAGCTAGTATGTGTGACTGGAGCGCTCCAGAAATAGCCTGGGTAATGTATTATCATAGCGGCCGGTGCTTTGCACAATGGTGCCCTTAATAATACAGTTCATTTCTGCTGAAATAAATAAGGGCTCCATTTCCATCTTATTTCATGCAAATGATTGCAGCCCAAACAGGTAGAGGGAGTACTGTGTGTGCGTGTGTGAGCAGTGAAGGGGGGTGTCATAGTGTCGGGATGCATTCAAATGAGCTCCAGGCCCCTAGAGTGTGGCAATGACTCCCACGCCACCTTGCCAGTCGCTGACACACACTCACACACAGTCGATATGGCTGCCGTTACACACACTGCAGTGCTGCCAATATCAATTTCCTTGAATGCTCCTCAAGAGAACAGCACTCTGAGGAAGACAAAGAACACTGTGTCTCTTTTTCCTTTCTCCATATGACAAACAATCATAAAGAAAACTGCATTTGGTGCGCTATGTAAACAGTGGAGATGGAGGCGTACTGTGGCACTGAGGTGACAAAATCTGAAAAAATTGCAGTCCTCCGAGGGCGGTTCTTTAACCCTTTCGTCAAGATGAAACGGCAATCACAAGCCATTTTACTGTACTTCCTTAATGTGATGTATTCCTGACAGGATCTTCAATGAGGGGAAAAAAACTATAGGGCAAACTCTGATTTAATATACTGGGAATTGATTGGATCATGAATAAGTGTCTTTATATGGCAGGTCTGTGTATGACAGAATTTCTTTCCTTTTTTTTAAGGGAAGATAACAAAAACATTTTAGATAAACAAGATTTTATTTTTAAATGAATGGAAGATGTAAAATTACAAAAAAATATTTTTTATTGAATTGATATGAATTTTTTTTTTAAGATGAATGAAATGTGGGATGATAAAGTTAAATTAAATTGAAGGAAGATTATGAAGGTAATTTTGAAAGAAAAAAAACATTTGAAAATAAAATGTACGTGTTCAGAAAGAGTACAAAAGTAAATTTGCAATTTATTTATGAATGAAAAAATATCAAATTGTTTTAAAAAAAATATGATTTTCTTTAAAATGATGCTAAAAAATGTTGAAGTTTCATGTTCTCACGTCGACGTTAAAAATGTGTGTGTGTGTGTGTGTGTGTATATATATATAAACAATCATTTTTATTTTATTTTTTTCTCCCAGATCCCATCTTACTTCTGTGTAAAATATTCAAAAAAAGATAATTCAAATCCATTAAGAAAGTGGTCAAAAAATGAGAGGGCTTGATGATGTCAGAAGAAAAGGAAAGTCATTTCAAATGCGGAGCAAGTTAGTAGCTACATTTTGATACACAGAACATGCATTAAGGAAGTAAATAGGGTAACAATAAGGCAAGTAAGATAGGAAAAAAAAATACACGCCTATTTGTTTAGCACCAAATCTAAATGGCTCTGTCTGCTACATTTAAAAGAGTTAATGACTCATTCTTAGGCTCCAGTATTTAAACCTTTCAGTTTCAAGATTCAGAGACTATACAACCTTACTTCTTTAGACACCAGTTTTCTATCTCTCTCTCCCTCCCTAGTGTGACTTACAGCAGGCACGGGCTGCAAAAGATTAGATCATAAATTACCCGCCCAGAGATCTGCATCTCTTCCTCATCTCTCACTCCATCCCCACACCTCATGCCCCCTCCCAGTTCTTCTCTCCACCCTATGTGCCCCTAGTCTGCTTTCATCTTTCATTACAGTGCAGTGTCCAAGGTTGCAGGGCTGGCGTGTGACTGTATCATGCGCAGAATTGCAGAGAGTAAAGCGTTCTAGTGGGCAGAGCAGGTCTGCTTGACTGAATAAACCCCTCTCCTGGACTTAAAGCTGTGGGTGTGTGTGTGCAGCTGCCCGCAGCGTCCAAAGAAATGAGGTGAGGTGCGAGGTATGTCACGGGTCCATCACACAGGGCTTCCCGCCACACACACACAATCACCAGTCGCATGGGCTCCGTGTCCGAGCCAGCCTGCATTTAAATTGAACTGACCCCTCCTGGCCCGATGCCCCTTCCTTCAGTGTCTCTCTCTGCGTGAAATCAGATTTGTGTGCGGCACTGGCTGGTGTCTGTCGAACAGTAAGGTGATTTATCAGGAATGCAAAGAGCATGCAGAAACAATCTTTATTGCATCCATTTCCTGCTTGTCAGCCGGGATCATGTTGGCTGTTCATTAAAGGGCCGGTACGGCACGGTGCCGGCACAGAGCAGGTGAGAAGAATGTGTCTCGATGGCGTGATAGATTGGCTGCTCCCCTGCCGTGACAGCAGCTGGATGGATTAAACAGCAGGTGGGGGGGGGGGGGACAGAGAAGGAAAAAAATGCTGACTCCGACGCTCACCTCCGTCACAAGAATTTTTACGTGGCCGGCGAGTGTCATTTTGACCAAAACACAACACAGCCAATGAGCTGTGAAAGCGCATGTGAACATACACAATCAGATTTCAGTGATGTGGTCCAGAGGTTCTAATCGTTTATTATTGTAATTAGTATTTTTGTCTTCTTTTCCAGTAAAAATATATACTGCCCTAAACAAGACAAAATTACTTGTAATACAAAAAAAAAGAAAAGACTTTTGTCCAAAGAAAATAATGAAATAAAATTACTTTTTAAACCACATTGGCACATTACCCTCATTAAATAAAATTAAGAGAAATAAACGTACAGTATATCAGGAAATACACTACTGTTCAAAGGTTTTGTGGTGGAAATATTTTTTTTGTGATTTTTAAAGTCTCTTATACTCACCTAGACTTTATTTATTTGATCAAAATACAGTAAAATTGTGGATATATTATTATAATTCAACATAACCATTTCCTATTTTAATATTTTACAATGTAATTTATTCATGTGATGGCAAAGCTAAATTTTCAGCAGCCATAACTCCAGTCTTCAGTGTCACATGACCCTTCAGAAATCATTCTAATAGGCTGATTGTTGCAAGTAACATTCTTATTATTATAAATAAAAAAAATCAGAATTCATTTGAAATCTTTTGTTATATTATAAATGTTTTGATTTTTACTTTTGATAAATTTCAAGTGTCCTTGCTTAAGTATTCATTTAAAAAAAGTTATAATGTTTGAGCACCCCCACCGCAGTAGCATCCTCTCAGAACACCTTAGCAATTGTATAACAACAAATAGTTGCCTTAAAATGTATAATTCATCAATTCTTAATCATATGACTGAACAGTGACAAATTTAGCAAAATCATGAAATCAATACATCATCAATTGGGAAATTCTGTGGAACACATTATGATATACAGTATGCTTATTTGATTCCTTACAGCCCATTTCCATTCAGCTACATGTGTCAGTATTACTTCCAATGTGCAAATGAAAACGTTAAAATTGAAATGTGTATCTAACATTCCACTATTTAACTTTAGCTGCTATTTTGTTTGGGCTTTGCAACAGAAGATCAGAAAGAAAAGATAATCCCACTTTGTCTTCCAGTGTCATATCCAGAAGGGCGGAGGTTAGCTTAAGACGACACACCTCCCACTGACACCACTGAGTCTCTGCGCTGGGTGTCTTTGTGTGTACCGATCCTGTTCTGAATCATGATTTGTAGCTAAGAGATACGGTACAGACAAGCAGTGACAGCAGGTTGGCAAATAAATGCAAGTATGCATGTGTGTGTCAGGGGTGTTCTCTCAGAGGGGAAAAGACTCCACTTCCCCCCTTGGAAAAATAAATAAATTATATATATATATATATATATATATATATATATATATATATATATATATATACATACGTGTGTGTGTGTGTGTGTGTGTGTGTGTGTGTGTGTGTGTGTATGCATGTATATGTATACATGGCCGCGGGAACTAGGGATGCTGCAGCACCCCCTGACGACAGCTGTTCAATTCAATTCACCTTTACCTTTTTATGACTTTAAAGGAACACTCCACCGTTTTTTGAAATTGGGGTTATTCACCATCTCCCCTACATTTAGATAGGTGGGCAAATGCATTTTTGTCTCAGTGCATGCATTGTCTTAGTCTGGCAGCACCGCCGCTAGCTTAGCTTAGCATAATGAATGGAATTCTTTGTTGCCGGATAGCATGTCATGACGTGAGTAAAAGAAAACAAACAAAAAAACTAATTACTTCTTGTGGCCTGCTTATTCACAACTAGTACAAATAGCAATGCAGATTAAGACTAGGCGATTTCCTAGGCAGATATTGACTTGGGACTATATGGGGGGGAAGCATAGACGAAGCACTGCTACTTGGGCGCAGAGATATCACGCAACACCTGAAATAAAGCTTGCCACAAAGAACCGGCAAAAGTAATGATTATGCATGAAACATTTGAATTGTTTATTAAAAAACTAGCGTTTTCTATGTCAGTGTTGGCTACAAAGATAAAGTTGACGCAGTAGTGAACGCGCCTATAGAGAGAAATGCACACTTCATACGAATTAGCCTACATAAGCAGAGAGTAGCCAATTTATTTTAGGTTTTATTTGTTTTGTTTAAAAGTAGACATTTCAAGCTTTCTATAGATAGGTCTGAGACAAGTAGCGTAGACGCTGAGTTTCGGTTCATTTATGAGACGCGCTCCAGTTCACGCGCTGGCGCCTCCGTGTCCTGATTATATTGTCTACTATATTTGCTTCTTATTTATTAATCCAGGCAATTTGTTGATGAAAAATTTATTAAAATGAAGATACGATTTATACAAAACGAAACTTAAGTTTTGTTTATATTATCATTATAACTTAATGACTTGCTATTAATAAATAGTATATTAACATAAGCATAGGCTACATCACTTGTTGATAAGTGTAAGGTAAATGGTGTTACATACATACTAGAAACTGTGTAATCATCATCAGAAGGATCATGAGTTTTGGCTAAAAATCTAAATTTCTTTACACACCAATGATGTTTGTGTGATCTCCTACCACAAAGACATTGTGAAACTAAAATGCCTCAATCTCTCTCTCTAACCATTAGCTGATTAATCTGTTCATTAATCTATCCCTTGTGCATAAAATTATGATGTGTAACAATACACAATTGCAACAGTAATGAGCGTCACTAGTTATTAAAGTAAGGATTGTTTGCTTTGCCTTTTCATTTTTAACTTGAAATGACACAATTGCCAAAAGCTTATTTAATTACAGGCTTATTCATGTGTATGAATACACTCACCTCTTCCGAAAAGAAAAGGACTTGAAGTCAATATCGTATTGACATCATATCAAATCAGATCAATATCAAATTCAAGACATAATAGACCTAGTGACGGAAAAACTGAAGCTGTTCACACACACAAAGTCACTTCACATACAAGCAGACACAAACCTACAGAAAAACATTAGCATGCACACACACTTTCTCAACAGACCCACAAGCATCACAAACGTTCACTCTACACAGGGACATATTAGCACATACACCTGAGAGAAACAAGTGTGTACAGCCATGTGCATGCAAAACCACTTGCACACTGATAAATATCAGGTATTAACATACAGCATAGATAGATAGATGATAGATAAATAGATGAACAGACAGACAGACAGATAGATAGATATTCACCATTCACACTTAATTTCCAAAAAAAAATCATGATTTAAAATGTCAGATTTTTCACCATATATGGTGGCAGTTAACCAATTAACATGTTTTAATGTTAGACATTTTTAGATAATTTTTCTTTTAAAACCCCAAAAATATTTTTACACATTAGCACATGCACAAACACTTGCACCTGACGCATCACCTCGCTTCACAAGCACATACAAACGCACATACTCGAGAGGCAGGTAAATTTGATTGAGTCGGAAGAACGTGGAACAGTTTTGGCTCTTGATTACATTAGACTGAAAAGAGAGGGATGGAGGAAGAAAAGGATCAAGAGTGCCAGCACAGGGAAAATAATATATTTCATTGTGATATCAAAATCAATAAGCATCGACTGAAAGGTGGCTAAAGGTGATGTGTGTATACATGATCCTTCAGGCTCCAAAGACTTGCTGTCAAACGGCCCTGGAGGAGGAAAAAAACGGGCCGAGTGGTGCAGAAAGAGAGCGAAACAGGTAAATAGAAAGGGAAAGGGAAAAAGGAAAAGGTGGCAGAGAGCAAATGAGAGTGTAAAAAGGAGGGAACAGGGAGGGAAGACAGAGAAAAAGAGAGAGGCGCAGAATTCCCGCCTGGTGGAATCAATACAGCGAGGTGGAGTGTAGCACAATAGCTCCAACCCCAAATGAGAGGTCCAGTGAAGCAGGTCTAATGCTGCCCCCCACCCTCCCCTTGCTCCCTCCGTAGCCCCCAACCCATTTAGTATGCAGAGCTATCCACGCACCCCCAACAACCTCATTGGTCCTCTGCTCGCATCCTCTGCTCGCCACACACGCAGTCACTTCCACCAGGAAAACATCCCTTGTGGAGCAGAATTCCTCTGCTCTTCACTGGCAATGCGCACACTCGCATTCCAGCTGACAACACAAAAGAAAACACACTTACACACACACACTTCTCCATTTTTATCAGCACTTGAGTGTACCCAGGCCTCAATTAGTTCTTGATGAATGAGCCCATAAGATGCTGCTTTCTCATTTCCCCCCGTAGCTTGATATTCCAGCAGCCATTATGGGCACAGCTCTCATTGTGCTGTGAGTGAGAGGAGATCAGGCTGACTGAAATGTACCTTCACTCAAGCAGAGACACACACAGAGAGAGAGAGAAATGTAGGAAGAAAACACGTGTTCTAATATTTTTTAGCTCTTTTGATTATTCAAACTACCCCTTTGTATAATTATTTCATTTTCCTTTTCCAAAATCCTTCCAGAAAACCTCCCTTTTAAACTCAAAAGTAACAATACATGATCGATGTGTATGAATGCCTAATTCTCTCTGGTGCAATGGTCCAAACAAGATGTTCTGCATATATATAAAGTAATTCAAGTGGTCTCTGAGCAGTTTATAGCAGGACAAATCTCAGAAAATGAAGAGTGGAGATTTTGTATGAGCAGAGCTGAGAGTTCAGAACAATCTCACAATCAGACGTTCTTTAATCCAGTCTATAATATTGCCTTAGGCTGGATTTATGCATCTTTGAACTGTAATTGAGACAGTGGAGTTTACTAGGGGTCCAAAATTAACACGTGAAAAGGACCAAAAGAGACATAGCTTTGGTGTGCAGAGAAATTTAAGTAAACCATTTGAAGGTTGACCTTGTGAAAAGTGGTGGTTGTTATGTTGGCATTAGCTGACATAATTCTGAGGTTAAGGCAGGAAAACAAAAATACAAAACAAAAAGACAAGTATAGTAGGAATATAGTGTATATTTGAGAGAGATCATGAAAATAACAGTTTGGAATGTATTATTCACTTTAAAAAAAATTAAAAGCATTTACATAGTATCTGTAATAGAATAATGCAAGTACAGTTTAATAAAGTAAATATATAAGGCTGAAAATGTTTTGTAAAATTCTTGATATCTTTGCATTTTGATGATTCTGATTTAAATTAAAAAACGACTCATTTATGCATGACAAAAAACATTCCTCAGGCACCTTCACGCATTTCACATGATACATTTTAAATTATTTTCCATCTCTCTCTCTCTCTCTCTGTATATATATATATATATATATATATATATATATATATATATAAATAATGTCTTCACGTGAATGCAGGCATCTTTTAAAACACCTTATTTTCCACCTTTTTTTGCACAACATCTTTCACACTGTGTTTCTGTCACAGAACAACACATGTCAAACAAACCTTAACTTTCTCTGCTTCCTGGTTGTGATGCCTTCATTAAAGGGTTAGTTCACCCAAAAATGACAATTCTGTCAGTATTTACTCACCTTCATGTTGTTCCAACCCCGTAAGACCTTCGTTCATCTTCGGAACACGAATTAAGATATTTTTGATGAAATCTGAGAGCTGGATCACTCCTCCATAGGCTTCGAAAGGATTGAAACTTGCCAGCCCCGAAAAGTTATTAAAGACATCGTTAAAATAGTCCAAGTGACTACAGTGGCTCAATCTTAAGTTTATCAAGCGACGAGAATACTTTTTGTGCGCAAAAACAAACAAAAATAACGACTTCACACGCATCACACACATGACCAGCGTCGGCCAATAGTGAGCCTACATGTGACGTAGCACTACGCTATCACACTACGTACTAGAGGCCCACAGAGAATGAAATGAACAGTTGAAATAAAGTCGTTATTTTTGTTTGTTTTTGCGCACAAAAAGTATTCTCGTCGCTTGATAAACTTAAGATTGAGCCACTGTAGTCACTTGGACTATTTTAACGATGTCTTTAATAACTTTTCGGGGCTGGCAACTTTTCAATCCCTTAGAAGCCTATGGAGGAGTGATCCAGCTCTCAGATTTAATCAAAAATATCTTAATTCGTGTTCCGAAGATGAACGAAGGTCTTACGGGGTTGGAACAACATGAGGGTGAATAATTACTGACAGAATTTTCATTTTTGGGTGAACTATCCCTTTAAATGCTTCACAAATCGAGAGAAACTACAGGACCCTGGAAAACCATAGACTGTAAAAAAAATGGACAAAGCGTCTGTGACGTCACCCATAGACTTTCTGAATAACGGTTTTGAGGCCGTTTATGGGGGGTATGGGCGGCGCCATCTTTGAAAATCTTGGGAAATTCTAACTCCGCCCACCTTCTAGCCAATCCATATATGGGTAAAAGGGCGGGCTTTGTGTGAGACTGAGCCGGCCGGTGGACGTGCCTCTTCAGCCAAGCAGCAGCAGCCTCAGCTATCTGTAACGTTATAAGATCGACTGGCAGACTAGGCTACTTTTTACAGTCTATGGCTACTACATTCACTGCAAAGCTGCTGAAGAGTACAACCCATCTGAATTTGCTGGTAAGTTGTGGTTGTAACGTGAAGTTCATGTATGTCTCTTAAAGGCATGTTCAGACACCTTATAGTTATGTATCCTGCAAGGTACTATCCGGGTAAACTCATGTGAACAGTTAACAAGTTAGTACTACAACGAATGAACGGAGTTGTGTTTGCAACTTCTAGGTAAAATAAGCTAAAATGGTATATTAAAAATGCTCAAAATATATTAACACTCCAATGTGGGACATAACAGTCTATACTTATGTTACATTTATTCATTTGGCAGACGCATTTACAGTGTTTCAAACGTCAGTTACAACCAGAGGTAAAGTACCTCGGAAGCTAATTTATCTGAGGCGATTTAATGCTAACTGTTGCAGTGCCACTGCCCACAAACATAGATGCTAAATAGTGCTAACTACGTGAAATAGAAGTGGAATGTCACTTACTGGAAAAAATGGAGCAAAGTACTCCTACAGTGTCGGTTAGTGCAGTTTATAGCAGAGCAACCCATTTTATGTACGATATTTCAATACAAATGTTCAGAAAGGATACAGAGGTGGTATGATGTGTTGAGTCAGATCCATGGTCAGATCATGGCCGAGACGTCAAATTTCAGGAATTCCACTCGGCGCAGCCCGTTATCAGCTGTCAATCAAGCTGTCAATCAAAGTTAACCACGCCCTTATTTGTCATACATTTTTTATCTAAATACGATCTAAACTAATGAGTTAGAAAAAAATTCACCCCCTCACAGTTGTCAGGCACTCGGAACCTATCGAAAAATACAATAAAAGTCCAAGGGACCAACCTGTAAAAACATGAATTTATGCTGTGAAAACTGACATTTTAACATGGGGTCTATGGACATTTGATCCCTTTTGGGACCTGCCCCTAGCGGATTTCCGATGTATTGCAGTTTTTCGCACTTCCGGGTAGGCTTCATTTTTCAGATTAGAATGTTGCTGCTTGTGGAAAACACAGAAGAAAGAGGGAGGGGTGTTTAGCTTTAGCCAACAGTGTTTATGTTAGCTGTGTTAAAAAGTAATGAGCATTAGGTAATTATGTTATTTATTTAAAATTATTTAAAAATAAATAACTCGCAATGTTTTTATTTAATAAATGTAATTTATTATACTACTATAATATACTGTATGTATAAAATAAGGCTGCACAATGTATCGTTTTAGCATCGATATCGCTATGTGAGCATCCGCTATAGTCAAATCGCACGCAGGATGTGGGATGCCAAATATGGATCATTGTTGATCGGTTCCGATCATAGACTGTAAAAAAATATGGACGTAGTGTCCATGACATCACCCGTAGGTTTCTGAAGAGCGTTTTTGAAGCCTAAATTGGGCGGAGTCGGCAGTCGCCATCTTGGCAGCGCGTCACCGCGCGTCACTCCCGGATAAACGAAAATGGGCAAAAAGGCAGGTTTTGGGTGGAGTTGAGGTGCCTGGATGCTGAAACTACGCCCCTGTAGTGTTACAAATTTATTAAAATGTTTTCATTTAGGTTCCAGTACAATAGTATATAAACTGAGACAGTTTCATATACTGAATTCAGCATTTAAGGTTATGATGATGATGATATTTGCTGTGAAACAGTTTTCCAGCAAATCTTGTTTTCTGTATCTGGCAGAATTCTGCTCTCTCTATCTAACCGGCTATTCCTGTTTCTCTCTATTGTAAGCAGATTACTGAAACTTTGGTAGTCTCACTGTTTGAATAGTTATGCTAATTGGATTGGAATTGGTAACACTCCATGTATAGGGCCGGTTCCTAAACCGGTATACATAATTTACATGCTTTGTTCATCACAATGTTAAGCCCTGCCCCTAAAATGTTTATAAATTGCAAGGGAACGTTTCCTTTAGTCAGACTTGGGTAAGATTTTAGACTTGGTGACTACAGCGATGCCACAGCAATAAAGAACTTTGCTTAAAAGAAGTCTCCTGGTCTTCGCCTCTGAGTTTTCTACACTTAAGAAGAAAAAGGTTTCCAACACCCCCCTAGCTTGACGTGATCGATTTTGCTCAGGCTAAGGAGCTAATGTGCTACTGGCCTCGCACTAAAGTGACAGCTGACTTGAAGAAGTAGGCCTAAAGCCAATAGTTAAAGTTCATGTTTTTTCCCTTCGAAATACTATAATAGTTAAAAGACATAACTAAATGTGAGACTATGTGTATTGTGATGCATTATTATTCTGCTAGATAAAAATGTATTACCATGCAGTAACTTAAAATATTTGCTCTGAGCGTGTGTGTGATTCATGCGCATTACGTACATGTCAGTCAGCGCGGCACCGCACGTCAAGTTCGTAGAGAGCTTTATTCAGTCCATTTTAAATTCTGATAGATATTACCTAAGAAGTTCAAGTAATGCACTAGAAATCCGCGCTCATTTAAGGGACGGAGAGAAAGCACTGACACCTGCAGGATTTCATCTGACGGTACTTTTTATTTAACACTAGAAAGTTAAATAAGCATATTATAGTCTATCTGTTCCGTAAGATCAACGGTACCGCAGAACGAGTGTGGCCTCTATATCTTAGACGTTTTTTAATCTGAACTCCAAAAAGCAACGAAATTGTCAGACATCCATGAGTGCATGTTCACAGACGAAAAACAACGACGGAATCCAACGGCGTGGGCGAAAGTATAAGGCGTGTATTAAATTTTATGAAATAATCCCGAAAGAAGTATAAACACGGCAGAGATGGCAAATTCAGCAGCTGGAATTAGCTGAGGTGACGTGACGCTAACAGAGAGCAGACAAACGGCTAGACAGCAGTGCAATCCACCTGTCACTCAAATGGCCACGCCCTTGATTATGCAGCATTTTAAGGCTTAATATAATTTAAATGAGTTGATAAAAAAATTCACTCCCCCTCACAGTTGTCATGAAGGGCAAAATTAGCTGTATAGACCAAAACAACTTTAGACACCAGGCTGTAAACATTTTTTTTTCTGCTGTAAAGTTGGGCTTTTTAACATGGGGGAGATACAGATTTGACTCACTTTTGCTCCCAGCCTCAAGCGGCCAGTCGATGAATTACAATTTAATTCACTTCCGTGTTGGTTTCAAGAGAGAGACAGGGAGGTTGCCGCTTGGTTCCGATTCGGCAAATTTAACCAGTGACAGTTTATCACTTGCACGTGTTTTTAAGTCCTGTCAGTTTAAACATCAAGTGCAAGAAGACTGAATTTGCGCGCTGTTTTCTGTGCGGGTACATAGAGCCACGCAGACAGCACGTGAACATCGAATTCAGGTCTCTTTTCTCTTTCCTTTCAGCTTAAACGGACATGTACACAGAAAAGTCAAAGTTAAAATACCCGTCTCGGCGAGTGTCCTCGTAAACACAGCCAGTTGTGTTGTAAACACGAAAATGAATGCATTGTATAATGATTATATAGTGAGTTTGTCTTAAAGTGACACCAGCCCATTAAACCCGCAGCTGTTCGTCACCAATGTTAATCAAACAACAAAAGAAAGAGAAAATCACTTTTGTAGCTTTAACAAAGATAAATTGTATTTCATATTGTATATAAATTAATGACATTAAATTTATACAGTGAAGACTATGCTGTGTTATTTTACATTTGATTATTCAATATCTGTACCTGAATAGTTAGATTTACCTAAAAAACATAAAGCACTGCTTGTTCCATTTCAATCTTTGATCTGTTGTATCTATATATGCTTTTAATTTGTTTATTATTTTGATAATAAATAATAAATGCACTCTCCTACAAAATCACCCCAATCATCCTACAATGATTAATTCTTAACAAATAGAGCTATTAAAATCGTCTGGTGAAATTATTTTCATATCGCAATATATATAGCAGAAAAACAAAATATCGCAATGTGTTTTTTCCAATATCGTGCAGCCCTAATATAAAATATATAATATACTGACAAACACAATTGTAACCCTCTCCCTTCCTCATATTTAAAGTGCACAAAGTGACTGTCATACGTATTAGTGATACAGAGTCATGGCAAATGTTTTAAAAATACTTGCATATTTGTGCTGGCTAAATTAACAGAATTTGGGTGTTGCCTCAGAGAAGCTATGAATTTTCTGTCCTTAAGCTAATAAACTTTTACTATACCCCATATATTATTGCATGCAAACAATGTCTATAGAATAAACATATAGGAAAAAATGCCTCTAAGCCAATCACAGTGAGAAAATCTCACTCCGCCAAATGTGAGAAAATGTAGCATATTATGTTTCATTAAAGAAAACGATGTAATATAATTAGAAATATCGTAACACAACATTGTAACACCCAGAGCAGAAAAGTACGAACCCTGTATCTGGGTTATTATTTGCCAATACAGCAGCACTAATAAACAGTGCACTTAAGAGCTCGACAAGAAGGGGGGGCTGTCTGTCTTCACTCCTGAACAGAGCTTCAAAATAAACCTCACACAGAGAAAGACAGAGAGAGAGCGAGAGAGAGAGAGAGACACACACATTAGTCCACACCTACTCTCTGAACTAATACAATAGCTGCACAACACAGAGGGACAAAAGGGACCTCGCTTGAAATGCCAACCTTCAATATGCACCCAGCCAATCTGATATTTAACACGAGTGTTTGGAGATTTATTTTTGTTTTTGTGCACTGTTGTTGATCAGACGAAGTGGAAGGAAAGAGAGAGAATGAGAAAGAGAGTAAGAGGGAGAGGGAGCACAGATGAGTCTAACTAAACACAATAGATAAATACTGCACAGCAGGAGAGCTGCTGTCAGGGGAGCAGTGTTGCTTTGTAGTGGAGAAGAAAAGATCTCTGGCAGATGAATGGATCCAGCGTCCAGCGGCGGGACTGACCCGGGGGAATCCACAGCCTCACCCACCCACTGAGGGGGCTCACGCTGGGGGAGGAAGGAGCACTGAGTGCCCCCCACCTCACACTTCACAAGGTCTACAAATACACAAACATGCAAAATCTCATGAAACCTAATGAGCACTGAAAATCACACCAAGTAGTGTGCCGGTGCGCAAAATGAGCTGTGCAACAACAAATGAGTGTTACTGAGTATACAGGAACTATAACGCTTATAATTCGTTACTGTATTTTTTTACTAATTACTGTAGTTTTAAATATATAATAATAGCAACATTATAATAACAATATAATATTATTATATTTTAATAATTATTAAATAATAAGTAATAAATAATACACATAATAATAATAATAATAATAATATCTAAAACACTTGCAAGCTTTTTTAAAAAGCCATTTCAAACAATTGACACTGTCCATCACAAACATGTGAGCTAAACCCCAACTGACAATTACAAAGCTGGTCCATTCAGTTCCAGGAGGAAAGCTCCCACTGTTCCAAAAGGAATGTGTGTGTGTGTGTGTGTGTGTGTGTGTGTGTGTGTGTGTGTGTGTGTGTGTGTGTGTGTGTGTGTGTGTGTGTGTGTGTGTGTGTACTAAGCTATGTGTATGTGAGAGGGACCTGTCAATCACACATTTCTGTAGAACATCAGCTTTCAGTGATGGAATGGCTTTCTCTTTATCACACACACAGAATGCGATCAGGCCACTGTGCTCACACATTCCAGCCCTTACAATGCAGCTGAGCTCCGATGCTTTGATTCAAGCTCACTACAGAGGCCCAGAAAAGACCCTCTGAATAACTCAATCTACATAGCCTGAATCTGCATGGCACTAAAGTTAATAAAATCTGTCATTGTTGCTCATGGGACAGCACAAGTGTTTGAGCCAATCAATCATCTGTGCCATAAATGCCTTGTCACTCTGGAGTCACAGGAAATTACATCATGACAACGCTGAGTGGCTGATGGCACCACAAGAAATCATACAGTCCCAAACCTTTTACTAGCAATCATCCTAATTTAGTATAATGAAATATTAATAATATACAGTATGTTGCTTGAAAATGAGAGTACATTGTACAGCTACTTTTGAATGGCCATCAATGAATAAAAGAAGCTTTTTGTATCCAAATGGAGTAACAACATCTATAGTATCAGCCGGTCCTAAGTGCAAGAACACATTCTGTGTGAATGACTCCTAATTCCTTGGACAGACAAACTCAATTTTAGCCACGATGTATACACTACCATTCAAAAGTTAGGCTCAGTACATTTTTTTTAAAGTCTCTTATGCTCACCAAGGCTGCATTTACTTGATCAAAATACCGTAAAAAGTAATATTGTGACATATTATTACAATCTACAATAAATATTCAAATTAAAAGTGTATTTTAATATATTTAAAAATGTAATTTATACCTGTGATGTCAAAGCAAAATTTTCCATAGTGAACACTCTTCATTTGGCAGTGGTAATGAGTCAAAGAACATTATAACTTGTAAAGAGCTGCAGGCTGAAGCCACCTGAGAGAATGCACGCACAACTAATAATGCAATAGATAAAAACAGACAGGCCTAAATCAGATCATCATCCTCCTCCTCCTCCTCCTCACAGTCGCCCCATCATCACAATGCTTAATCTGTCAACTCGCGTGATGTGTGTGAATGCTGAATTGCTAGAGTAGTGAAAGAATCTATAATTTTCTGTTTGTGGCTAGTGTGAGTGGGAATAACAGAAATACGCAGGTGTGTGGGCACGAGAGGTTTGTCGAAGTTTAGCTGGGTATTCAGCTTCTCCACAACTCTTTCTCTTACTGCCTAGACTCACCAAACTGTCTACAATCAGAAAAATGAGTGTGTGAGTGCATCCATTTGGTGAATGTGTATGTGTGTGTGTGTGTACAGTGAGATCAGGAGGTCTTTCCTTTCCTCCCACTGGTGAAGGGCCTCACTGAAATCCTCTCACACCGCTGATATAGAATACTGCTGCTGGATTAGCATATCATTAGCATATCATTACCATACCATTACCTCAGCACAGTTTGTGTTGGCGTGTACGGACAAGGTATCGCCTCATCAACAGATTCACGTCCTCCCTCACCTCTTTTACGGTTTCTCCATCTTTTTTTCTCTCCACGTCACTCTGTCTTTCTCCCTCTGCCTCTCACGCAGAGCCACGCTGGCAATGGCAGAGTGAAAGCGAGGCACCGGCGGGGTGATACAGGCACGTTCTTGTCTGCACAGAGAATGGAAGCTCGCCGCAGAGCTACGTGAGTAATCATACCCTTCTGAAAAACAGAGAAGACAAAAACACACGCACACACTTCAGAAATAAACAAACACATTCTCTCCCAGGTGCTTATACCGTTACCCACGCCTTAATGTTATTAAAATTCTCTCCAAAATATAGCAAAAAATACACACAAAAAAACAGCCTGGTCTCGATATAACAGCCTGGTGACTGGCTGTCAGTAAGCGCTCATATGTGCAGAAATAATAGGTAAAACAAAAAATAAATACAATTCCAGTTGTAGAGTTTCTTTTAGTTCTGCGGTGTTAGTAACACAGTGGAGCCCCTCGAATGATGCAATGTCTTGGTACCTAGGTCTGCCTTCTATAAACACACTTAAAATGCACATACTTTTTAGAATGCAAGTGGCATAAAATAAAACTATCAAATTTGTATTCGGATCCATCTTACAGACATAAATACTAGTTAATATAATTTAATCAAAGATCAGCCTTCACGTTTTGCACTTTGAGATGTGGTGGGATACTATACAGCAGCTGAAAAAAATTTGTGGACACTTAAGTTACACTTAAGTTGATAAATGTGACTTTCATTAGAAGGAAATTTCGAATAAATAATTACATATACATACATTTTCATAAATTAATTCATAAATAAATAAAAATATATATATATATATAAAAAAAAGCTGTAATATTGGAAAATCTGCATCATTTTACTCTTAAAGGGACAGTTGATGGTCCCCATTGTCTTCCATAGTATTTTTTTTCCCCATAATATTGAAGTCAATGGGGCTCATTAACTGTTTGGTTACTGACATTCTTCAAAATATGTTCTTTTGTGTTCAGCAGAAGAAAGAAATTCATACAGGTTTGGAACTTAAGATAGGTAAATGATGACAAAATTTTTGGGTGAACTATCTCTTTAAGAACATTAATGGCAAACACAAACCAGCATGCTTACAGTAATTTAAGATATTTTACACCTACGATTTCTGATCAGAATAAGCAAGCACCCACCAAATAAACATCCTACACACAAAAGTACACACATACACAGTGATTGAGGGCAGCTCTGAGCTTTGATATGTTAAGTACCCTGAGTAGGTGAAGGTGGGTTTAATGACCCCGTTGATGACCAGGCCAAGACTCGTTTGTTTTCCATCCTCTCCAGCTGACACAAGCTCTACACCACAACCCAATCAAAGAGCCTGGCTACAAAAGCTTCCCTCTTTTGTTTTCTTTTCAATTAGACTCAATTAACATCAGCCAAAGGAACAAGAGTGTGCAAGAGAGAGAGAGAGAGAGAGAGAGAGAGAGAGAGAGAGTGAGAGTTATTCCTCTTTTATTTTTATGCGAGAGTCATAAGCTGTTCAAAACCTTACCCTACCTAGACAGCAACTGAGACATTTTGAATTTTTCAACTATTATTCAAATAGTTGAATTTTTCAACTTTTCAACTACGAATTTTTCTTTCACTCAAATTATGTTATGCTAATGTTATAATAAATATATTAAAACATAAATCACAACTGAAGCACTTTCACTAATGTTGTTAGACTTTCGGATCCAACTGTACCACGAGTTGGCCAAATGCTAAAGGTGAGGTCACATTACAGAATTTTTACCATTTTTGAATTCATGGGTCTGTTGTCAATATTCAATAGAGTAGCAATGTATAAAGGACAGCTCACATAGAAGTCACACAATGAATTAACATGACCAACTTCAAACCGATGCATAATCTGCATGGGGAAATGTTCCGACCTTAAAAATCCCGATCACGAAGATTGATTCCTATTGAAATGACTGAAAATTTGCTGAACAATGAAAAATATGTCTGCACCTAGCATGTATCCTTCATGGAGAAGGCAATCCCATAATGCACATTTCATTCAATACCAAAAAGTTTTGGATAAAAAAAATAGTACATTTAAATGTATTATTTTATTCAATATTTGTGTGCTAGGCCTATGCGTGTAATATTTATGTAATGTTTTACACTGTAGTCTGTACAATGCAAGATCTATTATGTTCCCCCAAATATCTGTTTAGAATATGTTTGATATTAAATGTCATTGTATGCTTTTCTGAAAGTTGAATAATATATATTTTTTTTAAATGTATGTACTATTTTACAACATAAGCTTAACAACATGCTAATGACCTACTCTATTAAAATCAATTGTTCACTTAAGTTGCTGTCCGTAACATTTCAAAACAGTCATTTATGAGGTTCCATTTCAGTTAGCATTAGCATGATGACTTGGGTGGCAGTTGTCTATGTAGGCAGCAGACAGCAAAGCATCTCACTAGGGTTTGGAACACAGCTAAAACTCGAAGATTAAAAACATGTTTGCGCTTCATCATGTGTGTGCATCTTTTTGCATGTGTGCATAACTGGCAGAGATATACTATAGTCCACTTTTTAATTAGAAATGACAATAATAATAGCTTCTACGCCGCACATTATGTCAAGTGTTTTGTTGTGCTGGCTAATGTATCGTACACATAGTTCCAGATTGTGCATTTAAAACAAAAGCACCAGAATACTAAAGTGCTCAACAACTCTTGGGTTTGAACTTATACGTGTGAAAGGCTCCCAAAAGGCCCAAAAGCTTGTTTATTTTTTTTAAGTAGGACATGATAATTCATGTGAAGAGCCATTGGTTTGGTCCGTGATGCTTGCAGCGCCATGGACATTTGGCTAAGTTCCCACAGCAACCCATTAGCAGAATTCCAGCAATAAACACAATTCAGGCCAAACGGCAGAAGACGGAACGGCGCACACTCAATTCCATCCACATCCAAATACATCAGTTAAAAAGATCCTCTTCGCAATGCAAAATAAAATAAGAAAGACGACGTTGTACTGCCAGGACTCGGGAACGGCGACTGTGTCAATGTTGCTTAAGCTACATTAGAGCTCCTTCAATGAGCAAATACACCCTTTCTCTCTATGTCACACACACACAGTAGTACACACACACACACACACACACACACACACACACACAGTGAGAATAGCATGATCTCACTGTCTGTCTGCCAACAAAAAGCAGCACTGCACGCACACACACAGACTAATGGGCATTTGATTAGACAGAAGCTCGTGCCTTCCAGTGATCAATAAGAATGATAGAGAGCTAATACGTCTCTGTCTGGGCCGGGCCGCAGTGCTGTTTAATGGCAGAGTCTACAGAGAGAGCGTTCACCACGCTGCTCGCGGAACAAGGGCAATTGACCATCGCATCTATGACAGTGACCTCTCCACTGGTCAGGCATACATCATTAAGAGGTGACAGGCACACTCAGTCACAAACACTCAGTCACACACACACACACAGACGGACATGTATGAGAGGTTATGACACACATTTACAGATGGGAATAAAATCAGCGTGTGTCTGGAGTGGGTGGGTACCAGATGATACAAATGAAGGTTTTGTTGTTAGGGGTGTTGAGCCGTTAGGAGCCTTGGCAAAATTTGGGTTGTCCAGAATGATTTTTTTTTTCAGCCTTTTATGACAGACCTTAATATTGACAGGACTCAACTCACATTCCTCAAATGAGCAACACAGCTTAACGTGTCAAACCAAGTCCTAACCGCTTAGCCACAGGTGCAACAGTGATTGTATTGTCAAGGCAATAAATCACCACAAAAATTCTGTTAATTTACTCATCCTCATGTAGATACATACCTGTATGGCTATTTTTTTTCTGTGGAACACATAAGATACTCAGAGGAACATCTCATTGTTTTTTTGTCCATAAAATGGAAGTCAATGGTAACCAAAATTGTATCTTCTTTTGTGTTCTGCAGAATAAAGAAAGTTTGGAACGACATGCGGGTGAGTAAATAATAATGACAGAATTTGTATTTTTGGGTGAAATGTTCTTTTAATACCAGGTGTAAACCTCTTGATCTGCACAAAATACAGGTGGAAAACAACAAGGCTCGAAACATTTTGTGATCTAATCACTCAAGCTACATTTGGGACCACGTTACATTTATAGTGTAAATGGACTGTCTAATTATCTGCACTAAAACAAGGGTCATAAAGTTTGCCAGTTTCATGGGACATAGACAAATTGGATTTGTAAAATGTAGAAAAGCTCATGCAAATACAGACTAAAGATGAAACGATATACAAGGTTACACATTATCTCGGTATTCCACTTTAGACATTCTACTACTAACTATAAGTAACTTTTCAACTACATGTCAACTAACTCTCATTATAGTATTGATAGTCTATTAGGTTAGTAGAATATTTAATATGTACTTGAAAAGTTTCTTATAGTCAGTAGAATGTCTGTTAAGCATATTAAGCAGAGAGTCTACTAATACTCTAATGACTGGTAGTTGACATGTGGTTGCAAAGTTACTTATAGTTAGTAGAATGTCTAAAGTGGACTATCAAAATAAAGTGTTGCAGGTGCCAATATAACATGCTAATAACATCCCTAATACAGACTGCAAAGAACTTCTTCAGTATGCAGTGACAAATAACTAACTCTGAATAAAAGCATCTCGTAAATTAATAAACATAAATGAATATGAAACATGGATATCTAAAGTGACTATTTCACTCAAAATGTCAATTTTTTTGTGGAGGTTTTAATTTTCAATGCTTTATCAACACGTAGTGATACTGATGCTATAAGTGATGTATGAGAAGTGAACATGAAATCAGAGGCCCTCAACTCGACCCCTCAATCACATGTGGTCACAGGAGACACATTTGAGACGCATGTTATTACCAGGTGTAAAAATAGTGTGTCTCAAATGACCACGTACGTGATCAGACCATCCGACAACAATGATAATACTATGTGTAAACAAGGTTTTAAATGCTTCCAACGGCATTCTGTACAACACTTACATTTACATGTAGTCTTAATTGTTTTGGCCATTTAAAGTATCAGCACCGGGCAAAAAAGAACATAAAATATAACTCGAATCGCACCAACTGCATGAATGCCATGCTGCCAGTTAAATCCCTTTACCATGTAGACTTGACAATATCAGTAAAGGCCAATACAATAATGATTAATTTATTACCGAATATACTGCTCAAAAGTTTGGAATAATTAAAAAAAAAATTAATGTTTTAATCCTCACCCAGGCTGCATTTATTTGAAAATACAGTAAAAGCATGAATATTGTGAAATAACCATTTTTATTATATTATTTTTTAAAATGTGATTTATTCCTGTAACGGCAAAGCTGAATTTTCAGCATCATTACTCCAGTCTTCAGTGTCACATGATCCTTCAGAAATCATTCTAATATGCTGATTTGCTGCTCAAGAAACATTTCTTCTTAAAGTAATACTTTTATTTAGCAAGGACACATTAAATTGACCAGAGGTTACAGTAAAGACATTTATAATGTTACAAAAGATGTATATTGAAAAAAAAAACAATTCAAAAGAACAGCATTTATTTTATATTCATCAAAGATGTATCAAGTTTCCACAAAAATATTAAGCAGCAACAATGATATATTATAACTATTTTAAACACTGATAATAATAAGAACCATTATTCATAATTAAGTACCAATAATAATTGATATTACTTGAGCACCAAATCAGCATATATTAGAATACATTTTCTATTCATTACATGAGAGTAATGAATCATAAAAGAATCATGAGAGTAATGGCTGCTGAAAATTCACAATATTACTGTTATTAATGTATTTGTAATCAAACAAATCTAGCCTAGTAAGCATAAGAGACTTCTTTCGAAAACATTACAAAATTCAAAACTTTTGACCGGCAGTGAACACGTGTTAAGTAAGGCGAGTAAGGTGACTGAAAGATGTAGGGCACAGCTGGATATACACAGAGAGACGAAGAGAGAGAAAGAAAGAGAAAATGTGGCAACGCTAAAGCAGTGACACAGAGTGAGACGGCCAGAAAGAGAGAGACACGTAGAGAGAGAGAGAGAGGGCGAGGACAGCCAGCTGCAGTGCTGTGATAGGACTCAGGCAGACACCGCGAGAGAAGCAGATATCACCGCTGACATTTCGGGCTCCGCTACCCCCAACAGCCCCCTGGGATCACAGCAAGCGCACCACAGCCATCCCTGTCAATCTCTCTGTGCCTGTCACTCTCCTTTTACTCACTCTCTCTCTTTCTCCCCATTATCTTCCGAGCAGCGTGCGTCCCTTCATCTGGACAGACCGTTGATCCATATCACCCCTTCTGTCCCCATTCCTCACTGGCCCACTGTCACTCGCCAGCGAAAGAGAGATAGTGAGGGGGAAAGAGAGAGAGAGATTGAAAGGAGGAGAGGAAGGACAAGAGGGTCAGAGGGCAGCGAAAGTGAGGAACACAAGGAGAGAGAAGCAAAGGTCGAAGGTACTCTCGCCCCCTAAGTGTAGAGGAGAATGAGGCAGAAAAAAGAAAAAAAAGAAAGGATGAAATAGAGAGGGTGCCCTCTCTCGCACCCTCCTTCTCCTCGTCGGTTCCCTGCGCTCTGTGTTGCGGTGCTCGCTCTATTGTGCTAGCTTTCAGAAGTGCTCAGTTTGAGTGGCAGGCCGTCACAGATCAGCTCCCCGCTAAAGCATCCTGGCAGGCCGGGGTGACGGGCCAGGAAGGGATCTAAGTGGGTTTATCAGCGCCTCTTAACGCCTCTCCAGCTCCCTGACACAAAAGAGAGGGGTATTAAACATCTAAAGCAAACCAAAAAGCGTGAAAGCTCCTTATAGGGCCTCGGGATTGCGGATGTGCCTAGGATCTTTAAAAAAGAAAGAAAAAAAAAGAATAGGAAAAAGAATGACATAAAAATAAAAACAACCGAAAATGTCGTAAATGATACAGAAGGCAAAGGGAGAATTAGGCGGACAATGTTGTCATTTTGGACATTCGCATATTTAAATGAAAAATAAGCAGGGCTGTCGATTTAAAATTGGATTTAAAAGTAAAAGTAAAGCACTAACGCAAAACTAAGACTTGATGCCATAATTAAGAATTTTACATTTTGAGCAATTTAAGACTGAAGTATAACCTAAATGCAAAGCATGTTTTTGTCATTATGAAACGCTAACATGCATCACCAAACACACAGGGCCATTCACACAGAACACGTTTTTCCATTCCAATGCGCTACTTTTCCATTGTCTTTCTATGTAAACACGCGTGACCTGTATAACTGTTGAGAAACACTGCACTCAAGTAAAAATCAGCATCAACATTTAAAAAACGCGTATCCAGACCTTGAGTTTTTCCCATTCCACTGCCCACGTCTGAACGTGTAACTTCGCCGATTTTCAACCCGCTTTTTATTGTTACAATGTCTGTAGTAGGCTATATCCCTCTAACGTTACTCTTTAAACATCAATATGGTAAATGGAACACTATTAGGTAACAGCTTTATTACCTGTACACGACAGCGTTTTGCTTTGGGGGTTGGACAGAACTTACAACTCCCGCTAAATCCTTTGAATTCTTGCACCCAGGAACAATACAAGTTGACAGCATAATAACTAAAAGTTTTTGAAGAAGTATCACCTACTAAAGCAAGGCAGTAGATTCCGGAGCGGGGCGGGGGCACAAAGATATATCGACAATCCTTAACATTAAAATAACAAAGTCACATTTACATTATGTTATCGGTAGGAATAGAAATTCACAAGACTCAATTTTACATCTGTAAAACTGAGAAATGTTCTTTATTTGACTAGCAGCTTGCGTCCTCCCATGTTAGCGATCCCCCTATCAAAAGCACAAATGGTTTGGCCTTGTTGTCCTGCGAAGCGGATAAATTCAGCTTGTGTCATGGAAAGGAGCCTCGGCTCGCACTACATAAAATGAAGCCTAAATCAGGTTATCAAAAAAGAAAAGATTGGAGAGAAAGGGAAAGGGAAAGAAAGCTGCAGGAGAGCAGACAACTTCTGACTAGTTTCTTTTGAGGGGAGGAAGAATGGTGAGGCTTGCAAGAGAAAAGTGCAACTGTGTAACTTATTACTTACCACTTTACCTCAGTGAAGTAGTCTTGTCAAAAGTAGCCTACCGGTACTTTATACAAAGTAAATCATTAAATTGTGCAAATGTGACGATACCAGTCTTTCTGCACGGTTTTACTGAGTAAAGAGACTTAATTAAATGCACGCAGATAGACGGCTGCATTCAAACGGACCACGTTTACAGCGTTCCTGTTTGCAGCGCTGAGCACTGTAGCCAATCACAGGAAAATTACAAAGTATGTTTAGCATATGAGTGTAGCAACAAATCAGAATTCCCGTCCACTCAAAACTGAAAAATATTTGAAGGCTAAATTTTAATGTAGCTATTATTTACATTTATATTATTAATGTTAATAACTCACTTATTTAATTTATTTTTTATTTTCTAATAAATTAAATAATAGTACTAATTATAAATATTATAATAGTAAAAATTTGTTTGTTTTAAAATTTCTTGCTATATTATTGCAACTGGTACACTGAATTTAACACCCAAACACACACAACTTCCCAAGCTCAGGGGTCCGTTGGATTGCGCGTTAAAAAGTTAAACTGGTTAAAATAAACGTCATCATAAAGGAATTATGCTTAGGGCACCAAAATGGCTAGCAGCGGTGCTGACCGGGGCCTAACATTTGGTGCTACACCCCTTCATAGCAGTAGCAGACTGGTGGGAGTGGCCTTGGACGGCAAAATGCATTGTGGGTGTTGAAGTTTAAAAAAAAAAAAGATTAATTGTATTACTCTATTTATTTTTATGTATTTATTAATAAAAAATTATAAATAAAAATGTGACCCAAAATAAGTAAATAAATAAACAAATGTAAATAGTTTTAAATAGCTTTATCAGTTTCCAAAAGTATAGTTGACTGTTGTATGTGTGTGTGTGTGTTCATTGGTGTGCCCTGCTCTAGAGTTGACCCGTATCTAAGTCAGGGGCTGGTGGGGGGTCCAACTCTATGTGTTTGTAAGCAAAAGGTCATGGCGAGGTTTCAGTGTGCCTGTAGGGGCTGTGATGCAGGTAAGAGAAGCACCATGAAGAGAAGACCCACTACATCCTCCTCCACGTCACAGTCTGAAGGAAAGAGAAAGAAAAAAAAACTAACAAACTGTTTTGAAAAAACTTTTCCATCAGAGATGATAGCAGTTATTGCGTTGATTCCATTGATTCTGTGTCGAATCCGATGTGTTGGTGCTAATGTGGAAATCACATGTTATCTGGCTCATGTCATTCAAAAAGGAAAGTGAGAAATTATATCACAGAAATGGAAAAAAGACCGTTTCAGTCGAAGAACTGGTTCTGTGTTCGAATGAGTGTGTTTTTCTGGCCATATCTCCATGTTACCTTTGACTTTTCTCAGCTTGTGTTGGATGCGTTTCAGAGGCATGGTAATTACATAATTACTGCTGTAATTAGCACTGTGGTTGATTGGGAGAGAGCTCAGGGGAGGCCACTGCAGGTCAACTCAACATGGCTGCATGCCTACACCTGACCGACAGCATTCCCACACAATATCGCTCCTTTTCCTCACACGCTTTTTCTGATAATGGCTGTTTACACCAACACATGGAGGTGGGTTCAAAGCCGTATCAAAACATATGCAAGAGCTCCTCATGTATAATAGCTCAGCCACACTCACTACTAATGCGAAACTCAACAAGCAAAAGCAAAGCTCTCTTCGAATAGCTACAAGTGTATGACAGCGAGGTCTTTGATATCGACAGCTCATTAGCAGACCTTCCGTCTGAAATGATACCCTGCAACCTGCCATATATCCTTTGGAAATTATTTAAAAACCCATTTTAACATATAATGTGCACACTGGTATTAAAAATGACCTTTGATCCTTATAACCTCTCCAAAAAAGTTTCCAAAATATTCAGGAGAACCGGATGACCTATATTTGTAAAATCTGCAACAAAAACATATTGCGTGGAATATTGTATCCCACGATACAATGCCCTCGACTTAACCTTACGAATGAACTGGAAGCTACATGAACTACAATTTTTAACACATTTTTCTTGACTTATTTTATCATTTCACACAAAATGGTTTCAAATTGCAAAATATTAATAAATACATAATTTATGAGTGAGATGATTATCGGATACCAAACTGAATTAAACCTGCAACATAATGAGGTCATGTAACAACAGCATTGTTGAATGCAATATACTGTTAAAAAAACAGTAGCCAATACTGTACGCAAAAATCCCTATAGGTATGCATTGTATACTGGCCACCATCACATTAAGAGAAATATTCGGAGCAAGTCTAGCTCTCACAGTGAGGGCTTTGGCTGCTAGCCAGGTAACAGACTAATTGTGTTTGCCCCCTACACAGCGACAGCCAAGAAAAAGTGCTCCCTAACCCTATTACAATATTGACTAACTGTATACAAAAACACAATTAAATGAATACTATATACAAACAAACCCCACTCTCTCAACGGAGGGATCTCTCCTCAGTATTAGGATCACATCTGCAGGATTTCAATGAGGAAAGTGCAGCATTACAACTACAGACCTCCAGTAAACAGGAAAGCATGAAGTAACAAAGTCATACATTCAAAACTTCCGACTCACAATCTTAAAAATCAAGACTCTTAAATGGGTATTTGCAGCACTGTACATATAACCGATTATGTTTACTTGGATACTCCCTATTTATTGACATAATTTTGTGCGAATTTGCCCGCTCAATGCAAGAAGACACGAAAGAAAGCTCATTTTAGCATTTGTGCACTGTCTGGGACACTGTCAGGGCTTTCTGGGCACGGGTTTCGGATGTGTGCGCACACAAAATGTGAGCGTCTTCCTGCACTTAAATATTTCAATGGTCAAGGCTTAAACGTTCGCGATGATGCAGCGCTGGCCCGTCAACTTTGCATTGTTAGAATTCATAAATATGTTACCAGCCAACTGGCGAGTGTCACCGCTTCATATACTCACCAATGCAGATTTTATCTCACATAATAGCGCTTGTCGAGTGTTAATTTTAGGCCCTGTATATAGGGCTTCTGAGTTGGCAATTGCTGGTGTACAGTTTATTTTACTTCCATAATGTGAAATGTCACACTTTATATTAGGTGTCCTTAACAAAACTTGCAAAACACTTGTGCTGCTATGGGATACGGGTAAGGTTAGGACAGGTTTGGTGGTATGGGTAAGGGGTAACGGAAGGGTCAACGGTGAAATTATAGATGTAATTACAGAAAATAATTACAAATGTAATTGTATGCAGCCTGGCATCATGTAAATAATCATTTTAAAAAAGTTTAAATTAAATTAAATTGATTAAATCATAAAAAGTAGGTCATTTATATTAGAATGCGAGTTATTTTCCAAATAGAAATTTATTAATATTATTTATTATTATTTTATATGCATAAATTTTTGTTATTATACATGGAACAATCTGCACTGATAAAAAAGCACAATAAAATAATAAATATAGACTATTTTGAGTTTGACTTTTAGAGTTTTCACCTCAAAGACATGAATAAAAACACAGCAGCACAATAAAATGGTTAACACACAGAGTGCAATTAATTCAAGGTGATTTTTGACTCAATGGGTTTGTCGCTCTGGGGTGGCGTGTTGTAGGTTTTAGGGGTCTGAATTTAGGTATGCATGCAAGAGGCAGTTCACCCTCACCGGACCTCGCCATGGGTGACAGTTTCCTTGGAAACCCTTCCCAGTGCAGCAGTGTGGCAGGTTGCGTAGGAGGGGGGCTCAGTGCCACAGTGTGTGCATGTGTGCAAGAAAACACACACATAGACGGGATGAAGGGAGAATCGTCACACACACTAAACACAAGTCAATCTGTGCTTCCTCTCTTCCTGTCAGCTCAGCATTGGTCTAGTTGAGAATCCCTACAAAAAAAAAACTAATTTGCATAAACATGCCACATAAAATTAAAAATCACACCTCTGTGTAAAGTTTTTTCGATGTGTCAAGATTTGATTTATTGGAGCATTCCAATTCATTCAACCATTTGTGTGCTTTTTATTTCTACCTTTAATTTGTGTTTTACCTTCCCTTCATAAATAACCAAGCGCAGCTGTCCCTAGGAAAAAATAATCCCTCTTCATTGTTTACATTTTTTTTATCTGACATTGACAGACATACACTGGGGCTCAAACATCTAAGAATGTTGGTGAAAATGCATCTATTTTGCATTATTTTTTTAATTTTATACATTTAAAAATGAAATTAACAGCAAAACATTTTGAATGAAAAGTTAATTTCTCAGTTTTTTGAATTTGGTATGTCCAGTTTTTGCTTTAATGACAGAAGCACTTGAGCTGCATGAACTCCACAAGTTTGTGTAAAGCCTGATGATCATTGTGGCAAACAGTACGAGGCCAAGGGCCGTGGGAGAACGCCGCGAGGCCGGTGGCGTGATTGATAATGAGCGACACCTGCACGCTGCACCGGTCTCGTATCTCTCACGGAGGAGCGGAAGCATAAAAGGAGGAGCGATGGCGGTGAAGGACGAGAGAGGCCAGGCCTGGATTTATGTTGTGTTTTGTTATATGTGACAGCAGTCCTCCGTGAGAGATACGAGACCGCTGCGTCGTGCAGGTGTAGCTCATTATCAATCACGCCAACCGGACTCGCGCCGTTCTCCCACGGCCCTCGCCCTGCTCGACACAATCCTGTTTTTAATAATCCAAAAAGAGTCTTGTGCTTCAGTGTAAGGATGAGCATCTCACCTGATCAGTACAAAGTTAACATGATCCATGTTATCAAATTTGATTATTTGATTGGTAGGCCTAACAGAAATACTTCAGAATCTTAAATAATCCTTCTTTATTTTATATCAAATGTTTCTTTTATTATAAAAAAAAAAAATCTAAAATAAAAAGATATATTCGTTTATATAAATAAATAAAGAACAAACTCGCACAAAAAGACTTTTGGACCAATGTATAAACAGGTTATCTTTATATCTTTCTTAGAAATCATGCAGATACCATTTTCTATGATACTGACCTCGCTCTCTTTCTCCAGATCAAACACACATTTTCATACTCCTCCTCTCATGCACGCTATAGACGAGAAGAGTCAGATCTCTATGCTCAGGAGAGACACCCGGAGAACGAGAGCTGGGAAAGAGGAAGCGCTATGTCAGCAGTTTGAGGTAGCTGGGCGTTGTGCGATAGCTCATCAATAGAGTCTGCTCTGCATACTAAAGCAGCCTCCGGGCATAAAGAGACACTGTCCAACTTTCCAGCACATCCACTGCTAAAATATTCAGTGCCCTTGCCATAAAATCAAGTGAATGGCTGTAGACAACTATACAAATACATATATATATATATATATAAAAATCTATATCTCTAACACCATATATATATATATATATATATATATATATATATATATATACACACACACATATACACACATACATATATACTACAAACACATTTTTTTTTTTTTTGTATATTAATAGTCTACAACTAAACAACTACAAAAACTATTTGGTTACACTTCATAATAACTTTGTGATAGGTATTACATTTCACATTTATACATGCTATAAATGCTATAAATTTGTGTGCATTCCCTGGGAATCAAAACGTTGATTTTATTGTTAGCATCATGTCCATGCAGAACTACAGGGACAAACAGGCAGGTAGACATACAGATACATAAATAGATGTCTATATACAAACTAAATGACAGCATTAATTTAATAATGTTGGCAAATGCACATTCAACCCGTTAAAATGTATTTACATACAGTATATTGCATTTTATTATATAATGCTTGTGTTAAATTTTTTTATTGTATGTTAAAGACACTGTGGGATCTAAAATATCAGATAACTGAAATGTTTGTTTCATTGCTTCTGTCAGTTTTTCGATACAAATTTGGAGGCACAATCTCACCTTATTACTGCTAGTTCAGAGATGGGCTGCTCTCACCGCAAGTACGAATTTCCACCCAGTCTGGTGAGACATTCAGTAGAGCAATTGCATTTATAATCAAATTGCAAAAACGTTTCAACTTACGTTTCAAATACGTTTTTCATTTTCAAAATAAATACTATCCAACTGTGCAAGACGTGAGTCTAGGCACGTCTTTAGATGCTTTGTTTCCAGTCAAGACTTAGAGAAACTTGTGCATGCTTTCATCACCAGCAGGGTGGATTATTGTAATGGACTCCTCACTGGCCTTCCCAAAAAGACATAAGACAGTTGCAGCCCATACAGAATTCTGAGCAGAAAATATGAGCATATCACACCAGTCCTCAGGTCTTTACACTGGCTCCTAGTTACATTTAGGATTGATTTTAAAGTATTATTACTGGTATATAAATTACTCAATGGCCTAGGACCTCAATACATTGCATATATGCTAACCGAATATAAACCCAACAGATCACTCAGATCATTAGGATCACATCCACTAGAAATACCAAGGGTTCACTCTAAGCAAGGTGAGTCTGCTTATGCCAGCCGCAGCTGGAACCAGCTTCCAGAAGAGATCAGATGTGCTCCAACAGTAGTCAAATTCAAATCCAGACTCAAAACACATCGGTTTAGCTGTGCATTTACTGAATGAGTACTGTGCTACTGTTCATCTCACTGTATTTTATTTCCTTTTTATTCTAACTGTTTTAATTATTTTAATTATTTTTATTCCTTCTATGTAAAGCACTTTGAATTACCATTGTGTATGAATTGTGCTATAGAAATAAACTTGTATTGCTTTGCTTTGCCTTGCCTTGCCTAGGCAATGTTAACAGAGAACAACAATCGAAGTGCTGGAGAACTCATTCTGAGTGTTTGCATACACCTTTAAAGATGAGCGGATTCAATTTATTCAAGTGAATCAGCTTGTTTGGATGGCTCATAAAAGAACCATATTAAAAAAAAAAGATTCACCTTTTAGAGTCCCAATGCCTTTCCCAATCCACTTTTCTTTTCTTTTTTTTTTTTACATGGAACAGGCCATCCATTTGTAAATTGAATGTGTCTGGCTTCCAGTGTCATCCGCTTCCAGTTATTTTCAGCTGTACAAAACACAGCTGTACAAAACACAGAGGTAAACTTCGGTTTAACGTCTCATCCGAAAGACGGCGCTTTTTGACAGTACAGTGTCTCCGTCACTATACTGGAGCGTTAGGACCCACACAGACCACAGGGTGAGCATCCCCTGCTGCACTAACTAACACCTCTTCCAGCAGCAACCTAGTTTTCCCAGGAGGTCTCCCATCCAGGTACTAACCAGGCTCAACCCTGCTTAGCTTCAGTGGGCAACCAGTCTTAGGCTACAGGGTGATATGGCTGCTGGCATCTTTATATGATGAACAAATTAAATTTAGGCTTTTATTTTTGTAACCTGCTTGACCCGAGAATGAACCTCATTGGTTTTTGTGAGTTCAACCATTCAAAAACTGTTTTTGAGCCAGAAAAATATGGTTCTGATAGTATAATAAATAATATTAAAGTATGGTTACATATCTGAAGCTATTTAAGGAAAAGGTTAGCTACTTTTTTAGCAACTTAGTTATGTCATTACAAGTAGCTTCCCCAACACTTAACCCAACGTCATTTTTGTCAGTCCTGTGTGATTAAATGTGGGGTTAAAGGTCAAATGGAAGCATAAGGTTAGTGCCATGCAAATACAGGGCACAAAATATCCACAGCAGACACACTCCCGCATCCACACACACCCTGTCTAGCCACATCAATCTTCAAGCTGGAGCTAAATCAAATCCAGTGGCTTTCCTTTGACCCTTTCAAAGGTTTTTCATTTTCATTGCCATAGAGACCAAATCATATCGACCAACTGGGAGAGTTCAAGCTAACTAAGTGAAATCCATGTGTGTGCGGTATGAGAGTGTGTGTGTGTGTTTGTGTGTGTCAGTGTCTCGCTGATTTTATCTTCCTTCAGTTTCATTCGCTCCCTATTCTCTGTCCCGAAGGTATATCAGCGAGAAGACTGTAGAGTAAATTGTCCCAAATTGAGTTCCCTCTCCTCGCCAGAGACAGGCCACATCTCTGGCATTTAGAGGCGGCAAAAAAAAAAAAAAAACAAGGGAAAAACAATCTTGGCACAGTCAGGCTCTTAACAATTTTCTCTAATTTCCATCCCTCTCTCTCTCCCTCACCATAGAGTTGCTTTCTAACCGATTCTCCATTGCTTGTCCCTCTCTATCCTTTTTCTTCCATCGTATTTCTCTCCTCCAGCTCCCTTTGTCTACCACGCCATCTATCTTCCCCCTCCCCTTGCTTCCTCTCTCTCCTTCAGCTTGCGTTTTCTCTCTCGCTCTCCTCTCTGACACACTACCCATCACAGCGGACCCCCAGGCGCTAGAGTCCCGCTCTGACAATAATCACACAGTAAGTTTATAATGCTGCCAGGCCCGAGCCTAGCGCAGCGCACACTGTTCCCTGGGCTCTCCTACACCCCATTACGCTCAGTGGAAGCCGAGCTCGGGCTAGCCGAGACCTGCGCTGATGGATAGCATCAGGGAGAGCTCTAGCACACTCCCCCATGCTGTGTACGGGGTCCGAGTCTGGTCACATGTGTCCGCAATGCTAACACTAGTGGACCAAACTAAGGCTGTCTCCATTCAACCTGTACTAATGCCATTTAGCTCCCGCTGTCTGGTTGAAAAATCATCGTAAATTCGTACATGCTTTATTTTCCTTTATTGTGAACGTACTCACAGCAAACTGAAAAACACTTTCATTTGACAGCGAAGACGGCTGATAAACCCCACTGTGAGAGTCATTCTAATAGCATAGGCTTGCTTTCAAAGTGTTTTTGCTCAAATGTCAACTTCAATGACATGCCTGTCATCCTCAGAGTATATTATACTATTTCAGTGTGACTGACTCCAGTATTTCCCAGCGATGACTGACTAAAGTACCTCCGAAATGACTGTAAAAGTATCTCCCAGAGATGACAGTATACCTCACAGAAATGGCTGTAACAGTAGGCTGTCTCACAGAGATGACTGACTAAAATAGACTTGTAAGTATACTGAGGACTACAGTAGGAGTGGGGTAAGATGTGTCAGGGGGTAAACTGTACTGGCCCCTTAATCTAGAAAACTGTGCAGTTTTATTGTCAATGACCATATATGCATGCATAGGCACACAAAATTCAGCTGCCTATGATTGAGAGACGCAAATGATAAGAGTGGGGAGAGTTTATTAATGCATTTCTTTAAAGTCCCATGTGGTGAAAATCACTGTCTATGTGGTGTTTTTAATGTGCTTTAAGAAAAACCATGTGTAAATTCATAAGTCAGCACCATTACTGAGTATCTTCTCCTTAAAACTGCAGTGAACCAAAGACAGTATCAAAAACGCGGTTTGAAATCGCTGGTTTTTCTGACGTCACAAACTACCTTGTAACCAATCACGTTAATGTGTGATTATCAACGAGTGTATCTCTGAGCTGGTGTGAGTGAGTGGAGGCGGGACTTATTTGCATATTCATAGAACAGCGTATACTAAATGAGGCAAGGGTGTAGAGTTACATTCAAGCTATTTTAAGGCATGAAGGAATTTTTTCAGGGAAAAAACGCTTAAATATGCTATTTTGGTGATCAAAGATGAGTTTTAAGGGATACAATTATTGACTACAGGGGGAAGCTAAATAAATCAACATTACATCTATCAATTAAAATCCATATGCATTTCTTTTTGCCTAGAGTGTAGAAAAAGTGGTACCCCACTGTCTTGACCCATGCAAACAGCCTCACAAAAAAGCAAAGTGGTGGTAATATAGTACAATGATGGTAATAGTAATACATACTGCTTACCATTTTCATATTCAATGCTATCTGCATGACACTCCAAGAAACTGCAAAAGACAGTATAAAGAAAAAAGACTGTGTCCAAAAAGCATTGTATTGTTTGGTTAGTGTAGTAAAGTACCTCAAAAAGAACATATTAATAACTACAGGTCCTTCTCAAAAAATTAGCATATTGTGATAAAGTTCATTATTTTCCATAATGTAATGATAAAAATTAAACTTTCATATATTTTAGATTCATTGCACACCAACTGAAATATTTCAGGTCTTTTATTGTTTTAATACTGATGATTTTGGCATACAGCTCATGAAAACCCAAAATTCCTATCTCAAAAAATTAGCATATCATGAAAAGGTTCTCTAAACGAGCTATTAACCTAATCATCTGAATCAACTAATTAACTCTAAACACCTGCAAAATATTCCTGAGGCTTTTAAAAACTCCCAGCCTGTTTCATTACTCAAAACCGCAATCATGGGTAAGACTGCCGACCTGACTGCTGTCCAGAAGGCCATCATTGACACCCTCAAGCAAGAGGGTAAGACACAGAAAGAAATTGCGGCGTGGCTTGGAGGCAATCAGCCTGTAGCACTGCTGAGGTGTTATGGAGGCCCAGGATGCTTCGATAGCGGCCTTAAGCTCATCCAGAGTGTTGGGTCTTGCGTCTATCAACTTTCTCTTCACAATATCCCACAGATTCTCTATGGGGTTCAGGTCAGGAGAGTTGGCAGGCCAATTGAGCACAGTAATACCATGGTCAGTAAACCATTTACCAGTGGTTTTGGCACTGTGAGCAGGTGAAAAATGAAATCTTCATCTCCATAAAGCTTTTCAGCAGATGGAAGCATGAAGTGCTCCAAAATCTCCTGAGAGCTGGCTGCATTGACCCTGCCCTTGATAAAACACAGTGGACCAACACCAGCAGCTGACATGGCACCCCAGACCATCACTGACTGTGGGTACTCCAGTGCTGCTTATCTGTAGCCCAGGTCAGGCGCTTCTGCCGCTGTTTCTGGTTCAAAAGTGGCTTGACCTGGGGAATGCGGCACCTGTAGCCCATTTCCTGCACACGCCTGTGCACGGTGGCTCTGGATGTTTCTACTCCAGACTCAGTCCACTGCTTCCGCAGGTCCCCCAAGGTCTGGAATCGGTCCTTCTCCACAATCTTCCTCAGGGTCCGGTCACCTCTTCTCGTTGTGCAGCGTTTTTTGCCACACTTTTTCCTTCCCACAGACTTCCCACTGAGGTGCCTTGATACAGCACTCTGGGAACAGCCTATTTGTTCAGAAATTTCTTTCTGTGTCTTACCCTCTTGCTTGAGGGTGTCAATGATGGCCTTCTGGACAGCAGTCAGGTCGGCAGTCTTACCCATGATTGCTGTTTTGAGTAATGAAACAGGCTGGGAGTTTTTAAAAGCCTCAGGAATCTTTTGCAGGTGTTTAGAGTTAAATAGTTGATTCAGATGATTAGGTTAATAGCTCGTTTAGAGAACCTTTTCATGATATGCTAATTTTTTTAGATAGGAATTTTGGGTTTTCATGAGCTGTATGCCAAAATCATCAGTATTAAAACAATAAAAGACCTGAAATATTTCAGTTGGTGTGCAATGAATCTAAAATATATGAAAGTTTAATTTTTATCATTACATTATGGAAAATAATGAACTTTATCACAATATGCTTATTTTTTGAGAAGGACCTGTAGAATATCCTTCATGATGGATGGATGGATGGATGGATGGACCAATACTATACCAAAAATAATCTATCATGTCACAAATCAAACAAGTCATCTTTAAGAATATGAGAATCATAAGCACCCATAGGGTAGCCATCCACCACAGGCCAATATGAATCCAGTGCGAGCTGTGTTGCCACAGATCTCTCAGCGCTAATGAAAGCAGTTTGAGGAAGTAATCTGATTCATGGTCAGCAATTAAATGTAGAAGAGGACTGTCACTATCAATTACACACGCCTTCAGTCTCTGCATCTCGGTCAGGATCAGCCCCTCAGACTGCCATCAAAACACTGATCATCTCCATCAGCTCCTGCACGACACACACGCTAATCATATCTGGGTTTAATGTGATAATCATATTTCAGCCTGAACATTCTCGTAAATGGGCGTATCAGTGTAACACAATGCAAATGCACCCACAACACTAATTAAGGAGTGTTTTGTTAGTTGTTATTGTAGCCATTAAAATTACTCCATATTCACGCGGTCTAGCAGCCATCTCTAGCAATAAATCAAACGTTAGTGTATTTAGATTATTAAATTTAGACGAAGCGAACTTTGAAATTATGCAGGATGATGTTAGTTGTGTCCAGGAATGAATTAGGTCCGCATCACGAACACAGAGGTACTGTTGCAATGGCCATACTCATGGTACTTTGATATATACCATTGTATATCTATGATTACCATATTTATATGAGTCATTTGATGAAATGGGTGCCTTTACATTTTGGATAGGTGATTTTAATGTAATGATACAAAAATCTTTGTAAGCGCTAATAAATTGCCATTTCAATAAAATAAAATAAAAACACTCCCCATCTCAAAAAAACCAATGCAAACACCCTTACAAAAAAGTGGTGGTAATTTGGTACAATTGATAACAGTAATACATGCAAAGCCTGACCTATGTCATGTCCAGATCTCATTTCCAAGCTCTCTTCCTTTTTTCCTATCTCTCTTGACTTTTCTGAGTTGTACAAAGGCAAAAAGCCAATAGATACTACCTGGTTTCAGTATGTATCTCTGCAGAATGAACAAACTCAGAAATTGAATTGTACATTTGAATCCATTATTCAAATTAACTGTTCTAGGAAAGTTCTAAGAAAACACAGTCTGAACACCAAGAAAAGTCTATTGGGAAAACAAACCAATACCTGGCTCACAGACAATGCTACAAATTCTACCCAAAAATGCTATTTTGTTACTACACCTAAGCCAATAATTGGTCTTAAATACAGCATCCTGAAATGCCGCCTGTTAATTGAATACTATATAAAGTAAGCCAGGCAGTGTTAATGCTTCAGCTAGCATGTGGTTCAGAGACCAACAGGGATCAGGTTGTGATGAATAATTCTAACCCAGCACAGCTGAACTCTGCGTGTGTGTGCGAGCGTTTCATACCACACAGGTATTTTACACTCCTGACATGTCTATCAAGCTGCTGCCAGGAGCTACTCCTGCTGTCAGATCTAAAAGATGACAGGAGAGAAGGAATGTGCGAGAAAAAAACAACAAAATAAACAAAGACATCAGAACTCGCGAAGGGGAGCTCCATGGTGCGGTCCCTGCCTCTTGTGTTTTTTTGAGAGTGTGGCTGTTGGTGTATAACTCACATGTTAGTTCGCCGCATCTTGTTCCCCCACAGAAACCATAATCATAAACTATGCGGAACACATGTCCCCTCGGGACATACAGACACAAACGGTGATGCCACGGCCTGTGCGACGGGGCTGCTCTGTGGACTCCAGTGCACACTGTAATAAATACATACACGTCCTGTAAACATTCACACACAGGCAACTAATGCCACTCTTACTGCTGCTGAGGTGCTGTGGACCTACAATCTGGAGGTGCTGTTTTTGTTTTAAACAGGAAAACGATGTCTGTGTGATAAAGAATAGAAGACAAACATGAGGTTAGCAAAAAAAGGTTACAGAGTATCAGATGCAGCAACTAACTCAAAGTAGTAACGCTAACCAACTTAACTAGATTTCCAGTAGCATATTTTGCAACATGGTGGAGTCATTAAAGCTAGGATAGGCAATTTTTTTTAATAAAAACTTTTTGTTATACTGGCTTAAACGCTCTTCACATCCTGATAGCAATCAATAATAGAAGTGGTCTAAATATTAAAACATGTACATATATATTCTGTAGAAGTCTCAGGATCAAAAAATGTTCGTCCAAACATTGCATTCGATCCGAAAGAAATGATACCTGCGTGTCAATGTATGTATTCCCATACATCCGCATACCTTGCTTGCACAGACATCACATGTCATCAGCGCAGTTCATGCTAAGCAGAGTCAGAGACACAGCACTGACAGCAGCCACCTTTTACAGTTCCTCCTGAATCAAAACAATGAGCGTATGCTGCGTTCACACCATGTAATAACCCTTATTATGAGATGGCAGCCCATGGCATTCTGCCCGGAGCCGTTCACGTTCTCAGACTCAGATTTTTGCGTTTCTATTTCAACACTATCAATGCCGAAATAAATCTGCAGCAGTCAGGTGGTACAAGTAAGAGCCCTGTTGTTTACGTTCATTATTACTGTAATGTTATGTGCTTTGAAACATGAGGTAATTTAACACCGTTTCTCGTGACGCTTTGCAGACTCATTACTTTATACTTATAAGTGTGGTTTCTCGGACAGAGATTAAGCCTAGCCCGAGATTTAAATGGCCTTTTAAACCAGATTAATAAAAATAAGGTCTTTGTCATTTTAAATATTTCTAGACATAGTCTAGTCCAGAGTTTAATAAGCTGATTTCCTGGAGGAAGACTAGACCTACTCAAGAACTAAATTGTGGAACAGGAGGCAGTTTAATGTTGTGATTAAAGAAGACACATAGATTACTTGGACTATGTCAGTGAAGATCAATATATATAAACGTATACATACAGTACACATACGTGTATGCCACTGTGTGTGCATGCGTGCGTGTGTGTGTATGTTTATGTATGTGTCGGTGTCCTTTAAAACACAACATTAATCTGAAGTTAAACCTGACTCCTGGTGTTTAATTTAGCCTCAATTTATTCCTGGAGTAGCTCTAGTCTTCCTCCAGGAAATCATTGTCATCTGGTATGTTCTCCAAAGGTTACTGACTCTCAATTATACATCTGTCAGTAATTCATCCAACTGGTCAGTATCTTTATTTGCAGTTCCTCCACCAGACTTAAACCTCTCTCTTCAAGCGTCAACAGCCATTTTTTGTGGTTTATTTTACATTCTTCCATAACACCTGTATTGAATAACTACTGTAATGTCAACCCACAGATTTCACAAAACAGTAAGGTAATAAAGCTGATGATTCATTCTTACCTTAAGTTGTTGTATTTTTCTTGTAGATGTTTATTTGCATTAAATTAACTACAAATACATTTCCATGCATTTCTTTTCTTTTATTCCACAGCTGATGTGTGCAGTTTTTCTTTGCTATTTGCTTTAAAAGATTTTTTCTTTTGTTCAGTAACGTTTTTTGATTGCAGTCTTTTCTTTTCTGCTGCCATTGTTTTACTTTGATTTGATTCTTAGTTGCATACAATTTTAAGCTTTTCTTGGTTTATTCCGTGATTTATAGGGAGGCTCAGTCATGCTAATTCAGATTAGTGCAGTTGGTTTTAAATTAATCTTGTTTATTTTAGTTTAGGACTCTATAGTCACCACAAGGAAACCTCATCAGCCAACAACTTCCACAACAGCATCACAAACCATATAGTAAACATGAAATCAAAAATGACTCCATTTACTATTGAGCCATGTCTTTTTGTGTATGATTTATCAAAACTATTTTTATGTCACACATGCCATGCAGGTTATTGGTAAATGTTCTACTGGTAAACTTTATTCATTTGCTCACCTTCACTTCCAACCTCTATGATTTTCTTTTCATCCATGGAAGTGATAGGACGATGGTGACTTGCTTTATGCTTGCTTTGTGTGAGACCAAAAAGACAAAACTTTGTTATTTTGAATCAACAATTCCAATCAAAACCTTAAAGCTGCAGTCCGTAGTTTTTCCTCATTGTCGCCATCTCTGTTCTAAATCTGCAATTGCAGTTATTCGCAGAATTATCAACTTTACGTGGGTTGTGCCTCGGCACAGCGCAGACGAATCCAATGTTTTGAGAAGAATGTGCGGCTGTCAGTCACCGCACCGGTGTGGATACTGTCATTCGGAATCACAGTGGAAGTAGAAGTCTCCAACATCCTCACGCGCAATATAGCCTACTAGCCGAGACACCTTCTTTATGTGTACAGATGTGACGTAATGCTCAAATTTCCAGAGGAAATCCACCAGTACCACTAGAATTAAAAACATTATAACAAGCTTAATGTTTTGAATCGAGCTAAGGCAAGCAGATAGTTTTGAACACTAGCTGGTTATGTACTTGCTCAAAAAAAAAATTGAGGAAGAGAAGAAACTGCTAAAATCATACAATAACATGTACAAAAGTTTGAGGTTGGTACAATTTTTTAAATATGTTTTTGAAATAAATCTCTTATGGTTGTCAAAGCTACATTTATTTGGTCAAAAATACAGTAAAAACGTAATATTGTGAAATATTATTACAATTTAAAATAACTGTTTTCTATTTTAATATGTTTTGAAATGTAATTTATTACTGGGATGGCAAAAGCTTAATTTTCAGCAGCAATTACTCCAGTCTTCAGTGTCACATCATCATTCTAATATCTAAATAATATGACAATTTCATGTTTATGAAACATTTCTTATTATTTTCAATGTGAAAACAGTTGTGCTGCTTAATAATTTTGTGGAAACCTTGAAAATATTTTTCAGGATTCTTTGATGAATAGAAAGTTCAAAAGAACAGTATTTATTTTAAATATTTTGTAACATTAAAAATATTGTAACTGTCATGTTAAAAAATGCTGTCATGTTTGATCAATTTAATGCATCCTCACTGAATAAAAGTATTGATTTCTAAAAAAAAAAAAAAAAAACTTACTACCCCAACACTTTGGAACAGTAGTGTAAATTTGCTATAGGTCTCTAACCCAGGCCAATACCGCATGGGCAGGAATTTTTGTTTTAATTAACTCACTGTCCCAACACTTTTGAACAGTAGTGTAGTAGTATTGGAGTGGAGCATCATCAATCCAGAATATGTGGAAGTGAAAATGTAAGCACCATTTTCAAATACTGTATAATTCAGCCTTTTTATAGTTAGCACAGTAATTTAAAGATGCTTAACATTAATTTAATAAAGTTTACGACAATAATAGCAAATAACATTAGATTTCTTTTAAAAATAAGCATTACCTTTAGGATATATTAAGATGCTGTCAAGTCAACTTGACCTTCAGCCTCCTCCACAATCGACCGCAAATTCACATTCTGGTATAAAGAACCCACTTTTCAATATCCAATAAATTCCTGATAGTTAAAATCCAAAACTTTTTTTCATTGAACATCCTGTTTTTCTCATAAATACCCCAAAATACAGAAGTCAATTGAGTTGCAGGTGCTGTTTCAAGTCGACTTGAACCACATTTTATTCTCAAATCTTTATAAAAAGTATTCTTTCCACCACTACTATATAATTCAAGTTTTTTCTTCTGGTGCTCAGGTGCATTGAATTAAATACTAAACAAATGACTGTAAATTTATGTAGATTAACATACATTACCCGAGTCCAGATGTGTTTATTCTGGACTACACACTTTCTTTCATTCTACGTGTGTGTGTGTGTGTGGGTGTGTGTGTGTGTGTGGAGAGTTTTATTAAAGACAGGACTTGGGGGTGGCGAGGCGCTCTTGGTAATTTTCCTACAAAGTGCTTTAATCCATCACACGGCCAACATGTGGCCTTTCCAGTCATACATCATCTCACCCTGCAGAGAGCATACAGCATCAGCTCTCTCCCTTTTCTCTCTCTCTCTCTCTCTCTCTCTCTCTCTCTCTCTCATTCACTCGCATATTCTTTCATTCTCTCTCTGTCTATAAATCTATCTCTATCTCTCCTGCCTACAGAGATGTAGACATGTTTCTGTCTCTCCGTAGCCTCAGTCGAAGCGTTGCCCTCAGCAGTTTTTCACCTCAACCCCACAGAAGAACGCGATGGGAAGAAACAGCAAGTATATCGAGGGGAGAATTAAAACGTGTGGAAATACCAAAAATAACAGACGGAGCTAAAGAGAGAGAGGCTAAACACCACGCTGTGTGTGTGTGTGTGTGTGTGTGTGTGTGTGTGTGGTGTAATGGAGTTCCCTCCCTCCTTTCTGCCCTGGCCTAAACCTGTCTCCATCTCCACAGCACAGTAAATAGCACAGCCGTATCTATCTCACAGATCTCTGTAATAGAACACAAGCTCCCTCACTACCATTAGAGCATTGCCGTGTGTCCACATGATTACACACACATATACGAACACTCCCCATCTTTCACTCCATATGTACTGTATACTTACAGCATCTGACATCCACCAGAGCATTCACAACATTTGCCCTGTATTTGATGGGATATTATGTGAATCTAAAAAGGCTGATGGTGGGACTTTCACATGTTGGACACAACTGATTGAAATGTTCCTGGGGAAAATAAATAAATAAATAAAGAGGGGAAAGGATTCAAATGCACATCAGCACTTAATATCAGAAAAAGAGGACAGGCGCATCCCAGATAAATGAGGAAATTGGAGAATGGAAATCCCCAAAACAGATGTGAGAATCGAAATACAGATTGGCAGATCATATCTCAACTGCAGACTGAAGAAAAACTACCTCTATAAACTATGAAAACACAGAGGACGCAAATTACACTCGGACAAACAGCACATAGCGTCTGTGTACGTAATGGCACTTTCATGTCAGTACTGATGTTCTTTTAATTCAATGTCAATTTTTCTTACAAACAAAAGAGGAAACAAAAAAAACTAAGAAGAGGGCTTTCATTAAAGACCCTGTGTAATGGTTTAACAAGTGCAGTTCTCATCCCTATATTGATGAATTTCAAAGAAACAGGAAGTTGTTCATTTAACAAGCCCTCTATAAACAAAGAAATATGTCACAGTCTGGCACAGTTCCTTCACAATCAATTGATGATTTCGAAAGTAAATTTAATTTAATGTAATTAATTAATGAATTAAAGTTAGATGGAAGCAGATAGGGTTTGAAAATTTAGGATAACTTTTTTTTTAACAAAAAATTGGTCAATACATATGTATAAATATGTGTATTTGTGTGTGTGTATATATATATAGTATATACACACAGACAGAAATATATACAATATATAAATATATAATAATATATACACATATTATGTAAACAAACTTATGTTAAACAGCACTAATATGGATGGATGATCATTTATATAAATTATATAATATATAATTTAAACTTTTATATAAAATATCCTCTAAGAGCTTAATTTGTCATCTTTTAGATACATAGTGAGTAAAAAACAATACAGATATCATGGGCTCTTTAAGAACAAAAGAGAAGTAAAAGACAGGTGTGTGGAGAGGTAAACCTCTTTATTAGGTGATACCTTGTCCATACACACTAACCCAAACTGTGCTGATGAAATGCCATGGTAATGATAATTAATTAATTTGTTACATTTATATAGCGCTTTTCTGGGTACTCAAAGCGCTTTACATGGAAGAGGGAATCTCCTCAACCACCACCAATGTGCAGCAACCTGGATCACGAGACGGCAGCCATAGTGCACCAGAACGCCCACCACACACCGGCTTACTGGCGGAGAGGAGACAGTGATGAAGCCAATCAGTATATGGGGATGATTAGGAGTTATTAGGAGTTAACCCAAGTTATAATAAGCTAATGATGTGCTAATCCAGAAACACTGTTACACATCACAGGTGTGACAGGATTTCCGTTAGACCCTTTACCAAAGGAAAGACCTTTGACAAACACATGTTGTGTTTTCATGTTTTATGGGGACATTCCATAGACATGATTTGTAAAAACAAATGTAAATCACATTTGTAGTAATGCACTTACAATGGAAGTCTATCCGGGGCAAGGACAATGTGAAGTTCATCATTTTGTTAAAGCACTTATATTAATTCATCTGTATGAAATGTTTTATTTGAGCTGTAAAGCAGTCTATAATCACCCTTTTAGTGGTGGGACTATTTTTATAGAGGAGTTATTCAGATTTAGTAACTTGTGTATTACCGAATTACAGCACAATCTATAGGCTAAGTGTGATTTCCTGTTTTCATATATAAATAGTAAATGGAGGCAATGTGGGCAAATAATTCTCTCACACTAGTTTTGTGTTAACGTACTATTAAAGTTTTGTATACTTTCGCAATGGTGATAAAATACACTTATTCTGCTGCCTCATAGACTTCCATTTTAAGACTTTTTTAAGTGGACACTCAAAAAACAATTCCAAAGATGCACACTAAAGAAAAACAAAAACACTGACCTCTTATAGTACTTTACAAGCCCATTGTGAGGGTTTGCGTCTCATGAATTCGAGCATGTGCGGAGGTCTCAGGAACCACTGGCTCTCACCACAGGTCGCAGTGTGCACGAGAGAGCATGTGTACGTCTGCGCTGCAAAGGTGTCAGATATTTTCCTGGCACTTCAAATGAAACCTCAAACCCATAATAGCCACCATTATCTGCCTGACGTGCATCTGCGTGCTCATGCCCACAATTCTCACATAACACACAGATCCCATTTCAACCCAACAATGCACAAACAACCTCTGGAACACTTCCTGACATGTGCCTGGACACTCATTACCACACCGTAGGACGATTACTGACTCATAACACGCACAAACAACTACACACAGATTTCATTACAGTACGGTACAAGTCTCAGACTACATAGAAAACCTTCATATTAACAAACTCTCCTCTGTCTACACCTGTTTATTTAAGCTTTGCGTCAGCAGGTTTCAATGGGGTTTTCATTTAGCCTGCCAGCATGTAAGCGGTTACGTTCTGAGATTTTAATATCGCCCTTGCAGACGAAGAGATTCATCAGTGACCTTTTATGATGGGACTGAAGAGGCTGGAAATGGTGACATAATGTCACGAGAACATAATAAATCACATAAAATAAAAGCAGGCACACTATGACAGCAGCTTCAGCCCATAACTGAGAAACACAAACATATTGTAATGACCTTCAAATGCACATGACGTCGTTGAAAGGTGTGAGGCAGACATTAAGTGCAAAGTGCTATGGTCGAATACATGGTGAGAGGATGTTAGCAAGATGGGGTGAAGATTTCCTTCACAGAGGGGTGGCAGCTTTAAGGCAGTACAGCCTATATATGCTATGGACGCTTTCTGCCAAATCCCTCTATTACGGCAAGAAATGATCTTTCTTCCAGTGGCACAGCTGGTCAATCCCATATGAATGTGAGAAGATATTCATGGCATATGTAATGCAGCAGCATATGTCAAAGAAAGCCGCAATTTTTCCTTTTTACATGGATCTCAAGCAAGACCCTAAGGCTGACTCTAAACTATCCCACTTTTTGCACAGCTACTCTTTAAATATATAAATAAATAAGTAGACATGAAATATTCATTTGAGTTTAAGTATTTTATAATATTATCCATATATTAGGTCTATCTTCAAGCTTCTCTATTACAATGTACAAAACAATTGGTTTACCAACAAGACGAACACTGCAAAAAATATTTGAGTAATATTAATATTGAAGTCCTCTGAAGTCATTTTCATCACAATCGATAACTTTGATGCTTACAAATACAACTGCCACCATCTTGCATCTGTGACAGCCCACTTTTCCAGCAGCCTTGGTTCCGGAAGTATTTTTTTCCATAAGGTTTTTTTTTTTCAAAGTCTGCGTTAAAGATGTATAAGCCACGAACCAAACTAAACAGCTATGAGGTGAATCACAACATTACAAACTTTAATATGAAGCAAAAAAGTATTTGAAAATTGGACAAAAACACAAAGGTACAAGACTGTGTACTAAAGGTACACTTTGTAACTTTTTTTGGTTCAAAATAAACAATGCATCATCAATTCTTCTTCCAAAACGTGCTTTAGTCTTACCCTGATTCACTATGGTAAGCCTATTATAAGTGTTATATTTATACCTAGAGGGATGGTTTCCGTGGGAAATTGCATACATACGTCACTCACCCATGCGTCGTCATATCCGTAAATATAGAAAAGTTGCTCCGGCTCCTTTGACGCTTGACATGGAGCACGCCAAGTCTCAAACCTTCAGGAACTCACTAGAATAAAACAGCTTGGCTTTTCGGAGATAGCGAGAGATTTTCAAGGAAGTACCATGTCTATTAATGAGTATAGCTACAGTAACGTCTTCAGCTGGTCAGCTTGAGATCCTTTCCATCTAAACTGGTTATATCTCTTAAGCCTAGTAGCGAATGTTTTATGAGCAGTAGGATAACGCAGAGCGAAGCACAACCAAAACAATGCTCTTCTGCAAAATGTATGCAGTTTTGTTTTTTCAACTGCTAGAGGGTGAAAAGTTACATAGTGCCTTTAACAGCTTCAATCTAATGAAGCATTGCGAATGACATAGTCGAATTTAAAAATGATAAAGGTATATATAACTATTGATTTTTAGATGTGGATTATATATAAACAACCTTTTACATTTATTGCAAAATATGTATACGTATATAGCCTACAGTATACAAATATTGAAGTAGTTTGACTCTGTTACATCATTCACAGTGCTTCATGGTCTTTTGGCACGATTTGCTTGTCATGATTCTCAAATTGGCGGAGGTAGTTTTTCCACCAGAAATACGACTGTTAAACATGATATCAGCCCACATTAACTTAGTTATATAAATAATCATATTCCATTAATTAACAGCTGGGTAGCTCACAGTAAGTTTGTTTTTAAAGGTTTATAAGTTATCGTTAAAGATAAATTCTTCATTTAAAAAAGAAAATTTTTGCTTCCAGAACCTGACGTTGCACTCTATAGCCAGCAAGTCTGTGGTGTGACATGAGAGACATGAAAATAACATATGTTATCTAATAACACAGATGAACTTTGGCATGGGTGACAGTAAATACTAGGAAATATCTGAGCCAATGAATTACCAAATAAGTATTCCAGAGAACCGTTGCAACATTTACAATCCATTCAAACTCAAAATCTTCTACATCTTTAAATCTTTGACTCTAACTTCTTCTTTTTGGTTAAATACATGGATGGGAAATTCTGGATAATATATGGGAAAAGTAAGCATTTCTTTGAGAAGGAAACAAATTATCCTTGATTGTGCCCTTGGGGATCCTTGTGGGATAAAACCTTTCAGATGCAAATGTTTTCAAACAAATTATCAATATATAGAGATTATGAACGTATCCATATGATAACCACTCAATCCAATGGTTTTAGCCATGAAGGACATGTTAATATTGCAAAACAGGATGAGCAGACATAAACCATTTGAGAACATAAGCTAAGGGAAATGGAACGAGCAGAACTTGACATATTTGGCCAGTTGAGGACAAAAATCACCAGTGACACAATTAAATCAGACTTAACAAAGGGAATTTAATGTCAATGACATTTAACACCAGCCTAAGGCGACAGGTAAAACAGTCCAGTCAGCCATTTCTTTGCGAAAGAGCTCATGGGACTGAAGGGGCGCTGGGATAGAGGATTAATTGAAAATGAATGTAGTTCTACAAACGCACAACCAATTCAGAGCAATCACTCACAGTCATTCCGCACACTGGATGTACGTTTACATACAATGTTTCACCATGTAGACATACAGCAGGTGGAAGATACCATGATACCGAGTGAGCTTACGGTGGTTCATAGGTTATGTTTAATATAGGTGGACGTAACAAATCTGACCTTCAAAACAAGTCAAAACACAAGACCGAGACACGGCAAGGAACTCTGATGGTCAAGACATCTTGTGTCCTCACACCTCATTTGGCGACAGCGAGAAAAGGCGAGGATATCGAAGGGGACATGACTGAGAGGGGAAACAGAGCTCAAGCTGGGCCAGGCAGCAGGCAGGCCAGCAGGACGCCTTCACCCTCCAATAAACTTCAGCTAAAGGTCAAACAGATGAATTATTCATAATTCAAGGTACAGCCAAGGCCAATATTGGCCTTCATCCTAGGCTGGCCATTTTAAAGTGTTTTAGATGTGGGGTTAAAAGGGGAACGGCAACATTGTGCGGTTCGATAGAAACAAGGGAGCATGAATCGGTTTGCATGCAAGCCCCAAACTTATAGCACAATAGGCTTTCATTAAAGGCTTTAGACACCTTTGAAATAATACAAGTGAAATAGGTGCAAAGGTTTCTTAATAAATATCTGAATTAAAGTGGGCATTGTGGGTCAATGTGTGCATAATGATTGGAGTTTTAAAAATTGATCATGCCCCATGTGGGCCCATGAGTGTGTGTGCCGCTTGTAAAGGGCTTTTGATCACATATGAAATATTCAAAAACCCAACTGTAATTTGATGAAGTCAGATATTCTCAAAATGGGAATAGCAGTCAGCACTTTTCACATTTCTGCTTATAAAAGACCCTCAGTAAACGGATTTAGAAACGGGAGGGGGGGAACTGGGGTCTGGGTTAGGGTAATAAAGGCTGTTTAAAATATGCGCTGACCCGTGAGATGAACTGTAGTCCGTGTTGCACGGCCAACAGCGATCTCGCGACCGCACATCCCTCCCTCCACTGGCACTTGGTTTCGGTCCCGCGCTGCCCTCCGGCGGCCCAACCGCGCCACTGCAACAGTGTGTGGGCAACAGCACAGCGGGCCTCTCCAAACCATGCCCTGCCATTCACAATGGTATCAATTAAGAACTGCTTGTTCTCTTTCTTAAATACATACATTTACTGAAGCCTTTCAGCAGTTCAAAAGGACTGATGACTGGTTGAAATGCATTGATTGGTTGAAGGGGGGTATCACCGCTGGGTCTGAACAAAAAGTAGTCTTACAAGTTGCCCAATTGAAATTGAGTCATATTATTTCAAGAAAATATCCTGCTTAAGCTCAATGTTAATATGACACTTTAACAGGTTTAGGCTAAATGGCTGAAAAATACATTTGTCACTAATGTGGGCCAACTAGACAGGCACGATAAAAAAAAATTCAAATAGGCTACATTTTTACACCAGGGTTTCTCAAACTGTGGACCGTCACATAAGCCAGGGGGTCCATGGAAAATTTCTGAATAGAGAACAAAAATCTAACAGGAAAACTGGCAAGCATGATACGCATTCATGTTTTGCCCAATAGGTTGAAAGCATATGTCCCATTAGTTTTCTCAATATTTTTAAAATCTTCTTTGAGGACTTTAGAACCTTGTAGGGAATGAATTGAAAAACAACCATTTGAATAATAAAATAAACAATGATACAAAAAAGTATTGATTCAAATATAAAATAATAAAATACTGATTTGATTGTCACTGTTAAACCTAACACTCAAAATAATTAATTGGTTGTAGGAGAGACAACTTGAATTTACTTTTATAAGTATTTAGAACCTTCTTTTTTAATTTAGACTAACTTAAATTTAACTGAAACTGGGTTGGGATTTCTATTTCCCAGCATGCTTTGTCACTCAAAAGAGAGATTAAATGCTAAAATTAAGTGTTATATAATGTTCTGCTTACTTAAACTTTAGTTTTGCCAAGTGTGGTATCCTCAATTAAAAAAAAAAAAAAAACTCCTTTACACTTTCAAACAAATTTACTAAAAGTTAAGAAAGGAAATGAGACAAGTTACTAATAAATAGACCATAACTAAATAAATATTGCATCAAATAAACATGTTGAAGATAGGAGCATTTCCGAGGGAAAAACAGTAATCAAACAGGTTTGACTGACAAGCGATATAATACAAAGCGATTTAGACCCAGTGGCATGTGATAAGCTGAAACAATTCAGTCACTGAATTGTTTTAGTCTACAGGTTTCAATACTCTGCTCTTGAAAACACTCTCAGTTAACAGGCAACAAAACCAAAACCATGGTTTGAAAAGTGAGAGTCTGTCTGTCCACGAGAATACCTGCACTGGGCAAATTAACTTATGAAAATTCTTATGAACTGGAGAGTCCATTTGTGTTTCATGCATGTTTCATGTAAAGCCCCGTATAATAAACTGAGGAACAAAGGAGCAAGAGTAACATTCTGAATTGAAAGAGGATGTTTCAGCAAAGTAAAGAGATGAAAGAGCGATATTTGTTAGTAACATGCAGGTATGAATACAGAGGCTAATCAATGGTGGGGAACTTGATGGTGTGTTGGCAGAGTTAAATAAATATTTGTAGCAATATTACTAAAAATAATAATACTGAGAAAGTAAATTACAGCAAAATATTTGAATTGATATTTAATAATAACCTAATTGATTAAGGGCAGGCTTTAAATTTACTTTCAGAATAAAGAAAGTTTACTTTTTATAATTTTAAAATCGCAGTCTGTCTACCTAAAAAAAATAACTTTATGTTAGCATATATTAGATACAATACTAAAAAACAATGAATCAGTGTTCATTGTCAAGTTCAGTGAAAACAAAAATCAAATTGTTAAATAAATGTAAAATGTTTAATTTCACTGCTATAAAATGAAAATACCTAATTTTTAAATAACGTAAATCACCAAAAAACAATTTAGGGTTTGACCACAGTAAAAAAAATATATTTTCATGATTTGTTATCACAACCTTTTATCTTTTGTCAAATCAACTTAGAAAATGAATGTGGTTCAGATAACACAATATTTTGAGTTTCTATTTATTAAACCAATCTTCTTCATTGTCAACTCAAAATTTTTATTTAAATTAACTCAAAATTTAGGCAACCAGGTAACTTTAAGTTAAACCAACAATATTTTTTTTTTTACAGTGTACTAATGTAATATTGGCTATATCCAAAAATATTTAGCTGTTACACTGATATCAACAACAACAGCACATTTTACAAATACATTCCACTTTGCAAACTGATCTGAAAGTTTTTCCTAGATGCAAAGATATGTTAAGTTTCTTCCATACGAACATTACCTGTCCGTCACAGCAGAAAAAAAAAAAATGAAGTCCGTCACCTTAGGTCACTGTTCTCTGACAGAAACGAATAACAACCACCCACACTACCTCTTCCTACACACTCAATCTACAGGTTTTGATGCAAATGTCTTCAACAATAAGACACAGTGCTAACGCTAGTTGCTCTTGGCATGCAAACGATGCATTTATCTAACTTTACCTTCACTCGCCATCTGCAGGGCTCAACTATATTCTTTGCACAGAGTTCAGGAAGGAAAGACATAACATTTTAAATGAAGCTAGAGGAATATTTAGCTCTACAATTTTCCTGTCTAATATTATGGGTGAATACTGGTAAAGTGGGACAATGGGTAAAGTGGGATAGTTAAGCTTCTTAATTTCTATCTTTACAAGTAATTCCATTACTAAAAATCAACACTGAGCTCATCGTAAGCAAGTATGTGATAAAAAAATATAGGTTATGTCGCTATGACATCACTTGCAGGGGTGTGGCACAACATATTTAACATCCCTGCAGTGAACCGTGATGGTAAAGTAAAATGACATAGCATTCTGAGGTGAATAATGAAGAATAAAGATTATAAAAATAAAAAAACTCATGGATCATTAGGAATTTTTATATATTTTGTTATAGGATGTAATGAAATCACAATCATATGAATCTTTTTTTTTGTTTGTTTTTTATGCGATTTTGACACTGTCCCAGTTTGCCAATAGCGTATTGTTAGACTGGAACAGGGTATTACTGGCTAACTGGGACAACCATTTAAGTCATTCTAATGGGGGAATTGAGTTCCCTTTTTATACGCCCCTTATAAATTTAGTTAGCTAGCTAGATATTTCAACAAAGATTGTAAACTGCTTCTAAAAAACAATGCCAATGCCAAAAAAAAAAAACAAGAAAGATGAAAGATGAAGGCTACAAACTCGGAGGGCCAGGACATTTGCAATATTTGCAAAGGTGATGAAAATTATCCCAAAAAGACAGAGGATTTGATTATGTGCATTGTTTGTGAGGACTATTTCCATGAGACGTGTGGCGAGGAGAATGGCCTCATTGAATACGGGGAGGCATTCACTTGCACTGGCTGTATTGACATGTAGACTAACCTACTGTACAAAAAGAAATTAAATTTAGCCTGTGTGGAATAAATTAGCCTATAGGAAGAAATGTTTATGAAGATTCCTCTTTTTTAAATTAAAATTCATATGAAATAAATTAAACCCAATACAAAATATTGTGGACAGGCAAGGAAGGGAGGGAGGGAGGAAGGGAGGGAGGACCCCTCCTTAAAAAAAGTTATTTTTGTTGTTGTTGTTGTTTATATTGTTATTGTGTATTTAATTTATTGGGCCTACATTTAAATAACAATTTAATGTGTTTGAAGTGTCCCAGTTTGCCAATAAAGGTGTCCCAATTTGACAGTAGCGCCTGGAAAATGTGGTTTTGGGTCAATGTGTGTTTGAGGAAAAGTCATCCATCCTGTGTTTAATGTTTCTTTCTTTTTTATTCTGTATAGTAGAGTAGAGCTCTTAAGCTATTTAGAATAGGAGCATATGAGGAGCGAAGACATTTCGTCCCCTTGGAATTATAAGGTTCTATCTGACATTTTTGTCAAAATTGAGTTATTCACATATTCTTATTCTGTGACCACTTCTTTACATTATGTGATGTTGTTTTTTAAATTGTGTACATTTTGGAACTTTTTATTTAGAAAATAAAAAGGTTCTTTCTACACAGTCAAATGGAATGCAAAAACTTTAAAGCTCAATATCTCAAAACTGCTCAGAACGCAGATAGAACCTTATAATTCCAAGGGGACGATTTGGATCATAATAAAAAATGATGCAGAAGATAAATTATCAGAAAGTGTCCCACTTTACCAGTATCACCCTAACAAAGAAATTAATGTTAATATGAATCATTGATTTTGGATTACTCAAATTGTTTGGTTGACAACAGATAATACTGTACTGTATTTCTTTTCTTATGCACTTCAGTATGGATGGACTTTCCCAGCTCCTCAAAATCACCCAGTCAATCTTTCAGTAAAGCCAGGACGTATTCACACTAAGCTGCTCGGCCTGAGGAAGTGGGAAAGGAGGGGGCCAGGGGTCTGCCATACAGATGATCCATTCCACAGAGCAAACATCCAGCACAAGGGCTCCAAGGCCTACAGGGACTCTGATAAAGCACCTCCACATTTTTATAGACAAACTACTTATTTTTTCCCCTCATATCACTTAGAACGACTGATAACTTTATATTTCTCTTAAGCGCTGTGCTGAAAAGGCTGAGGGAAAGGGCCTTTCAGCAGTTTAATTGATCAAGACGAAACCATGGGGGGCACCTTCAGATAAAAGAGACGGGAACGTTTTGAAGTACAATGGTGGAATCTTTTTTTTTGGAAGGAACCCAATAAGGAGTAAAATATTACTCATTACTAAAACTCATTGTGGAGCTTTAACTGTATGTCACGTTTAAGGTGCGCTTATTGTAGACCTATTAGAGTCAGGGATTTATTCTGTCGAGTACTTGTTTTATACTTAACCTTTAATGTTTCTCTTTTTTATGTTGGGGTGTACAAGGTGAGTAAGTGGGTCCAATTTCTAAGAAAAAAGGGGGTCCCTGTAACTACTCAGGTCAAGTGACTTGGTATGACAAATCTTGCATTAACTCACTATATTTATCTAAAAGTATGGCAGCACAGCGAGAATTTTGCTGACCTTGAGGTAAATGGGGGGGAGATGAAAATAAAAGGGAACTTTTAAATAAATTGTGCTATTTCAGTCCCATTACATAAAAAAATAGCAATAAATAGATGTATTTTTATGTACCTTGCCTTTTATTGGTTCACTAAAAAAAAGAATAGTTTTTGCACTTTATGAAAGGGTCAAATAACTAGTTTAACAAATTCATTGTATTAAATAGCCATAAAATGCCCTTCAAGCTGGCATGATTTTTTACCCTATTTTCATTAATACTTTCTATTTGCCCTTAAACTATTCTATTTTTGACAAAGGTCGTACCTGTTGATAATAAGAATAAATATACATCTGCCTACCTATATGTTCCAACATATAAAGAGTAGCTCATCTCATCTTTACAAATGCAGTGAGTTCATGCAAGCTAATCAGCATATTGCCTGACACATCCTCGTGCTCTGATTACACAGGAACATCATTTCATTCACAAATTAAGGACGTAAATTATTCAGAGTTAATAGATTGAGACAGACGGCGGCAGCCAGTAGGACAACCTAATCACTTTACTAAAAGAAATTGCTACCAAATGGAAGTATCTTGAACATTTTGACTGTCTGAAAATCTGCAAGTAGGGGGCTAGCTAGGTTTTAAGACACAACTTCTCTTCATATATATTTTTTTCGTCTATGCATGCATGCAAGAGCGTTTAAAATATGAAAATAATGCAAATTACATCCATTTCAGTGTCCTGTTTTTAGACGCATGACAAAATCACATCCAGAGAGGGTGGAGAGCGTTATAGTGAGAGATCTACTCCCTCTCGGTCAGCGAAAACAATGGTTAGTCAACATGACTTTGTTTTCTTACCTTCTGTCCGTGCGCGCGCTGAGCAGCACAAATCCACGTACGTACGGCAAGACGCAACACTTAGGATAAAACGAAGGAGTGTTTAAAAGTGTTTTTTTGTCGTATTATTGTAGGTCTAATGGATAAGATGTCGGACGACATTGCTTTTACCAAACCATCTAGACATAGGCTACCGTTACATCCGTATGTAGGCTAAAACTAGCCGATAAGACCTGAGCGTCGAATAAAAGATTATCAAATCGAGATATCTGCATTCAGATGCGGGGAATGGAAGGATGCTTTTAAATGTATGCATGGTGGTGATGGCCAAAGCTGCAGCCGGCAGAGATAGATCTACATATGGAAATCAGGATAACCCTGGGTCCAGTTTTACTTAACAGTGATAAACTGTTTTTTAATTAGACTGGAGTAATGTGGGGCAGACCAAGGCACTTAAAATACATATAGATCACGCTCAAGACGATTAAAAATTGCCTCTCCTATTTATTTACTGCCATGGCGGAGCTGTGATTTTAACGACAATAACACATTTCCTGCATGTAATATCAATATAGTGTCGTTGTATTTGTTCCGCGTTTTTTAATACGCTCCTCTGCGCGCACAAAAGCTTTTCAAGATTTTCAATGCTGTAATAATATTTCAGTTTCTAAACACGCCCCTGAGAACTTCTGACCAATCAAAGAGAGGCTTGGATGACTGACACGTCCGTGCACATGCGCAGTGTTGGTGTGACTGTAGCGCGGGAGAGCATTGATACACTGGGAAAGAAGGTCGTTCATAGACGTAGTTGTTGAAGTAAGTGTTATTACAGACGTTTTTATATTTCAAATGACTTATATAGTTGTGTCTGTTAAAAAGGATTGGTTTCTCTTTCTATTGACACAATTTTCAGGTCGATTGCTGGCAATTTAGCGGTTCGAAAGATAAGTGTTCACTGCTGAAAATAACAACTTGAAGTAGTTATTTGCTGGTCTTTTCTGGTTCAAGGATGTCTTATAGCCTGCTTTTTTGGTTTATAAGTTTTATTAAATGGTTGTTTGGTTACATTACTGGGTCTAATTTGTTGTTAAAGGTGGCTTTATTGCATTGAGTAGTTTAATTATTTTTCATTGTCTCTATTCAACACTCTTCCCAGCTATTCCACCCTGTTGACATGGAGAGTGAATTCTCACAGTCCCTCACCCCACCGGTGTCCCCTTCTGCTCTGGATCATTATGGTGAATCTGCTCCCAGTCAGCCTCCTTGCTTCACCTGTGCTTATGAACCAGGCAGAGAAGAGACAGGACGACTGTCATCAAATGGCTACATCAGCAGAGGGGCCCTAAAGAGGTAAATACTTAATCCAGATGTTATAATGATGATATAATCTGTCAACCTGTATATTACACTCATATCCTATTTTTCAATGATTAGGTTGTTGTTAAAGCTCGATCCAGCTCCTGCGGATTTTGAAGGGGACACGGTTGATATTTTTGACTTCCCATGGGTGACGGAAACAGCGCTGGTAGAATCTACCAAACTTCTGTTTGGCTTGTTCAGGTAGGAGTGCAGGTGTGTTGGCTCTGGAGGATTGCCATGTTGTCTGCTGAAACAGGAAGTCTGCTAATTTGACAATCTGTCTTTCCTTTCAGACAAAAGGTGTTAAAACTGGAGACGCTGGTGCAGTCCAGCTCGCATGATTTCGGTAAGCATCTGGAGACAGAAAAATTGTTGCATTCTGACAATACTTTTGCCTTTGAAATATGAATAAGTATATTTTGACACTTTTTAGGTCAGGCAAGCAGTCTTCATTATGAGGCAGAGGAACTCAGACAGGAGTGTGTGCTGTTCCTTAGCTATATCAAGGTCTTCATTTACAGGTACACATTTTAGGCCTTGTCCTCACTAATACGTAATCATTTGAAAATGTATTTTTTTCTCTCCATTTTGGCCTTCCGTCCAGACTGAGATCAAGCTTTTTGAAAACGTTCTCCACAGTGGATTAATTTGAAAGCGCAGTTTTCGCGTTGTAGTGCGGACTGTCAAAACATAGGTATTTAAAAACGATGACGTAAGTTTAGTCATGTGACGTACATTGAACCCATAGATATTCATGTTTATACCGGTATTGTGCCTGTTATGTGCTATTCACTTTCACACAGTTGCTAAAATATGTTACTTTGCACACTCTTCACATCCCAGTCCTGCAAATATGACAGAAAATGTACTCGCATTTGCTGTCCTGCGGCAATACATGAGAGCAGTTGCGTTTTAGACCAAACATGTGGTGACTGAGTGCGACATGGACGCATCAGTAAATGGTGAGATATTTTGCTAAAGTAAATTATCCTGCCAAAAGAATTGCGCGATAACTTTATTTATTTTTCTGTCTGTATTCTCTCAATGAGCTTTTGTGAGGGTTTACGCATGCGCAGTATGGTGAAGTTTTCTTTTTGCAAACTTTTGGAAAACGTTTGGTTTTTAAGCAAAAAAACGTCGTTTTCAAATGTATCCGGATTAAAGTAGACGTAGCCTGAGAGAGCTCAATGATTTTGCTCTGTCAGTGTCAAAATGTTCTGTGGCTTGGTAGTACAAGCGTAATAATATCAGAAATGGGTTTCACGTTGTGTTTTGATCTCCAGGTTTTTGGAGCCCTCACAATCCCTAGATGAAGGTCCTGTTCACCCCTTTAAAGACATGGAGGCTCAACTGCCCTCAGTCTTGGTGGAGGAGCTCTTCAGTATCACGCTGCTTATTGGACGAATCAAAAATCTGCCAGCCAATGTCCAGAGTGCTTTTACAATTCAGCATCAGGGGAAGGTACTGCAGAACATGTGTGTCATGAAATAGCAAGTAGAGCTGTGCAATATAGTTAATGTAAAATGTAAAAAAACTTTCAGCCTTTTGATGGTATTTTTCAGAGGAACCATCGTTTGATTGAACAGCCATTGCTGTCAAGTTGATTAAAAATGCAGTAAAATGCAAAAGCAGTTAAATGCATTTAAGGAAAAAAATTAATAAAATAATCAAAACACTAAATAAATGTGTAATCACTACAGGAAGAGTGACATTTGATAATTTTTGCTTATATGAACACATATAACAATACATCATACCGGTAATAATAAGCAATATTTACCTATACATAAACCAGCATTCAAATGTTTGGGGTCGGTAATATTTTTTTCATGTTTTTAAAAGAAAAAGGCTCTTATGCTCAAGAATACAATAAAACAGCAATATTGTGAAATATTGTTACAGTTTAACTTTTCTATTTTAAAATGCAATTTATTCCTGTGATGGCAATGATTGTTTTGTTAAAAGAGAAAATTTTAAAGAATTTCATAGAAATGTAATCAGAAATTAACCAGAACTTCATCAGCATTTTTGCAATTACAATATCTCTGTCTTAATGCTTCATATTCATGCTTTTGGCCTACTTTGGTGGACTTTTGGAAGGTCACTGGCCAAATACAAAGTGCTTTAAAATGAATACGATACACACTATGTTGGTTCGGTTTAGATCTGCAACAATTATATTTTATCATATTACTCACCATAGTAGCAAAAGAAAGTGGCATAAGGGAAATAAACTAACTGTGTCACCCCCTTTACAGCTCTTTCCTCCATCTTGGCAATTATTGCATCTGCACCTGGACATCATCTGGTCTGTTCTGGAGATCTTGCACCTGTTGGAGCAAAGGATGATGGGTATGTTGCAATAGCTGAAAATGGGGTGAGATTTTAAATCACACTTGTGACCCCGAATCTGGGACTGTCATACTAATGAGTGTTGGGTCCTGATGATTTTGAAAGGTCAGGTAGTTTACGCGCACCAGTTCGTGAATTTGACAGGCGAGACGCTCACGAACATCAGTCTGTTTGAGGACCAGGTCAACAACCTGCTCTGTGATCTCATTGGTCTGGCCATGAACAAATATAATAAGGTTTGTTTTTTTAACAATAACAAATATTGTGGTGTAAAGTTTAGAAGGTAGAATCTTTTAGTCTCTCTCTAGGTGAGACCAACAGAGACTCTGAACACTCATCACTATCACTGCCTCTGCACAAAAGAATTATGGATTCTACTCATGCATTTACTGGAGCACAGGAGCAAAAGCATGCACACTCAGGTTAGCACTTTCACAATCTCTGCATAGATGGTAGTTTCGTATGATTCTTAATTTATTTTTACTTTTCAATCCAGTCTTTTTGGAGTTATGTAAATGCCCTGCTGCAGACGGTTCTGAAGGGGACGCCGCCAGGAGACCGTGACCCAGGGCTCCCCATGCACTGTAAAGACCCTGAGGGCTTCTCCTGGTGGCTGCTCACACACCTGGCCCAGATTGGGATGCACAACCGGAATGGCACTGTTCAACAGGAGGTAGATCAACATTAACTAGTATCACATGTTGAGATGTTATTAATTTTAGATGAACATTGGTAAGTTTGTTGTTTCAGAAACAACTTGAGGATAATTGGAGTTTTGTGATCGGGCTGCTGAAGTCTACCTGTGATCCAAAGGTGATTACAATAATGTTCCATATTCCTGTGTATTATGTGTTTATTTGGTTAATATGCTCGTTTATCTTGTCTGATGTTTATGAGTAGCATTACAGTTGATATTGTTTGTACTCTGCACACATGTCTTCTGAAAGGTAAATGTCAATGTGGTTACATTTCAGAAAGCTGCACAGGAAGAGCAGATACGAATGGTGGTCCATTGCTGCCTCAGCCTCAGCTTAATGTGGGGCCCAAACGTCAGTGCTGTCACAACGCTCTGGGAATATTACAGCAAAAATCTAGTGAGTCATTGCTGCAAGATCACATTCACAAGTATTATTTCAGTTATTAGAAGCATGATGTAATAGTGACATCCAAATTTTTCCAATTTTTTTCTCTATTTAAATCTGAAAATAATAATAAGTTAAGTTAATAGTTTAGAAATCAAATATAAATGGAAATGGTAATAAAGTTTTCATAATTTAAATAGATTTATTATTTTATATTATATAGTATTATTATGTTACTCATTACTGCAAGATCACATTCACATTTAATAGTGATGCACCGATGTGAAAATTGTGGCCGATACCGATAACCGATATTAATATTGCTGTTTATGGCCGATACCGATATTTACCGATGTCGATATCTCTGTATAGAAAACACATTTTTATGATAATCAAATAAAGAGCTATTTTCCAAAACACTTTTTTTTTTAAACTTTTGTAATTTATTTTCAGAAATGACTGATATTGGGCAACTTTACCTGTGTGCAAAATATGTCATGAGATTTTCAGAAGAAAAAATAAATATTTATATAAAAATACATTTTTATAAAGTATACAAGTGTGTCCTGAATTCACACTATGAATAAGCCAACCCTGAGTATTCTCAATAAACATCTAACTCACTTGAGACCAAGTCACTGTATTCTGTTAACATTGTACAACAGTTCAAAACTTTAAAGTACAGTACTGTCCTACTAAGGCAAAAGACCTTAACTTCTATTTTATAGCACAATGTTATGATAACTCTTAAAATGTAAGCAATATTAACCCTATTAGACTCACTATGATAAAAATGGCTTCACATGTATAAGCAAGAAGTTGAAGTAGTGAGCATAGTTGGAATGTCCTGTATGAACAAAATGACGGAGTATGTTTTTGTTTCCACTGTTCGATCGCGCCTGCGCCTCTCTCTCTCTCTCACACGCGCGCGCCACACACACACACACACACACACAACCACAACATATTCCAGCATTGCAATCTTGACGTCGCAGACAGTTCATAATAGTCACAGAGCTTCAGAGCTAAGGCAGGGCTACAGATTAGGTGTCCCTAAAGAACTGTAACGTTATCTAACAGTTAGTAGTTCCGCATTGTAATGGATTTGCTTTCTTGTCGGTTGTTTGACATGGATTTTGGGTTCAACAAAAGGTAGGCTTCAAATTACTACATTCCCGCTGCTGGTGTATAATGGGTGTGTCGTTGCGGCTCCAACTGACCAACTCGCGTCTCGCGTAGTTTTCAGTCAGTGGACTGTCATTGACATGCGAGAGCCAGCATTTTATTTCAGTTGTAGCCTAACGTTACATGTAGCCTTACGGGCTGTGAATTAAGATATCCTACAAGCCTGCTCTAATGCAGCGCTTGTTACTAGATAAGTTGTTGATTATGGCTCGAAACGTGTTTGTGTCTAGTTTGTGAAGTAGCATCGCTAGCTAAAGGCTACCGCGAGCTATTACTGGATTTTAAAGATCATCTTTTTTATGCACCCGTGTCGTGTGTCATTCTTACCTTGATCATTTTCATCATCATTTTCCCCCGAGAGTAGGGCTGAACGATTATGGAAAATAATCTAATTGCGATTTTTTTAACCAATATTGCGATTTAATATGCGATTACTTTAAGTTCGTTACATTCTGAATCAGTCGACAAAGACAAGCAATAAATCATTGTACAGTAGGGATGGGAATCTTTAGGCAGCTCATGATCCGATCTATTTTTTTTCTTATTAATTAATCTTAATAACACTTAAAATATGTATATAATTAGATGTGTAAATGTACATACTTTAAATATATATATATATATATAAGCACATTTAATTAAACCAATTACATGTTAAGAATTTTAAATGTGCTATAAACTAATATAGCTTCAAAATATAAAAGCTAGTAAATAAAGAGGAACAAAAAAACAAAACAATACAAGCAATAAACAAAGAGTGCTTTCAGTATTTAAATGTAGACTGTCAAAACGTTTTCCATTCAAGAGCTGGAGTGATTTCCCCCCTATACGATAAGCTGCATTCACACTAATGCACATATCTCTTTTGAAATTGTGAATGTGGTTTGTCCTGTTGGTTTACGAAATAACTGACCGTGTTTACATTCATTTCGCGTCAAAAGCATTTTGAGATGCAAGTACATTTAACCAATGAGTCGCTCACAGCCGCATGCACGAGCGCTCTTCACAAAGCGCGCGTAAGTATTTTAAAATGAAAGCACTGCAAAGCAGCTTTCTCAGTGATTTTCATATTTTTAATATATAAGCCAACTGCATTCCAAAATAATGCCTTTGTGGAGCATTTGTAAGGAAAATTCCGGCGGCCAAGACCGCGCACTGCAAGAGTAACATCAAAGCGGCAAAACCTGTGCAATGAAGCCCGCGACTGTCCTTGTAATTCGCTTAAACCCCGAACTTTATGAAAGCTTATTTTTCGGAAGGTTCGAGCGGTGTCGTGTGTGTGTGAGAGAGAGAGAGAGAGCGTGAAATTAGAAGCAAGCAGAATACAGTTGTTTCTAAAGCACGCGCAGCGTCATCATCACGCATCTGTGTTTAAAAACTAAGCTCAGACTCGATTCCGAAATTCTCTGAATCGATCCAGAATTGTTGGAGAGAGAATAAATAACACAATATCACATACATAAAAAATAAACTGTTCTTTCCTGTATGCCAGACCTATGCGTAGCGTGCCAAATTGATGCTTGATCTGCAGACTGCTTTTCTCTCGCGTGTCACGTGACCAGTGTAATCGCAGCTTTTGCGGTTACAAAATCGCATTTCATCATATTATCGCATATGCAATTAATTGTTCAGCCCTACCCGAGAGTATGCCATTATTCAGTAATCTAACAAAAGCAATCACTGTGAAACATGTAACTTACATGTGTGTCTGAGGTGATTTAATTGCTACATCATAACCCCGTAACTCCAGCGCGACAATACTTTGATGGTCGGTCAGAACAAGGCAGAGTGCCGTAACTTGCCGCCTCCAGCACCTGCTTCAGCACATTATGTGTGTAATGTATGCGCGCGTGCAAAAACAAACATCCCCGCCGGCCCCTACACACACGTCAAATACACAGGAATGATTATCGGCCTGTTCACATCGGCCCTATTTTGACATCAGAACGATACCGATGTGTAAAAAATTGACCATATCGGCCGATATTAAATCGGCGGCCGATATATCGTGCATCACTAACATAGCAGTGATGCACAATGCATCACTGTAAATGTAAATGTAAATCACAAACATTTAATATTATTTCAGTAACGTGACATTCATTGAGATCCAGAAGTCAGAAGAGTTAATTTTTGGTGTGAAAATAATAACAATAATAATGTAATTATAATAACATAAGAAATAATAAAAAATATATAATTATATTATATTAATTTATGATATTATATTATATTAATTTATTATGCTTTTGATATCCATGCTGAATCAGATTTTGCAGAGTAATGAGCTTGAAGAATATATTCAATATATTGAAGAACATTTGATATAGACTTGACTTTAATGCTTCGATTAGATCAGCATATAAGAGACCTTTCTGTACTACTTATAAAGGCCCCAATATACTTCAAGTGAAATTGAAAAACAAACTGATGTGATGTAATTTCGAACAAAATCAGGCCAATCTGGTTCATTTCAGGGGTGTGAAACAGCTTGCCAAAGCAAACTTTCCAGACAAGTTTGCTCTGGCTAGTAAACCCTTTCGAACTACAATTAGTCTATGGCGATGAAGTTATACGTAGGTGTGGCTCTGTGGCCCATCTCCAGTTCATTCCTTCGAGATAAGATGTTTGCGGGTAAAAAAAATACACTGGAGAGCTGCTTTATACTTGAAATTGAGTTGTCATTCTAATTAAAAGAGATAGTGACACTGTTTTTTCATGTTTAATACTGTAAAGCTTCTTGATTTTAAGCAATCTATAGTATAAAGTGGTATATGAAAAAACATGGCGTAACTTGACTGGAGAGCCGAATTGTAGAGCATGTGCAAACATGTCCCCATTGCTATGTTCAGATGCTTTCTTAACTGCTGTTTTCTCACTGCTGTCATTTTTGTTATGTTTATTTTTAACGTGTCCTTATTATTGAGGGGAAAGCACGCAACAGAAATGTACATATTCATCTAAACGCCGCTCTCAGCAGTGTGGGCTGCTTTGCGATGTTCACTAATAGTATATTGCTGGGCAAATATTTCGAACTCATTTTTATCTCTGTTAATGAAAATGAACTTCACCATGAGTATATTGGGGTCTTAATTCAGATCTCTCTCTTCTCTTTTCATGTGCATGCAGAACGGCTCTTTCACTGTGCCTTGGTTAGGTGTGTCGGGGCTGGGCACTATCAGCAGGACTCCCCTCTGTCTGTTGCAGCAGGCTAAGAGCTGCTGTAGCCCTGCTTCTGTCGGCTCCAGCTCCCACACGCAGCTCTACCGCTCAACCAACTCCTTCCATATCTTTCTGAATATTCTGGCCCTTCACCTGAGCCAAGAACATGCTGGCGGGGCCCCCTGGAGACAGATCAAGGGCAGGTGGGAATGTGTCTTGGGACTATTTTCAAAGTTTAGATCTCGCCACCTCTGCGTGCTGATCTCAGATCTGTTGTCAGTCCATTTTGCCTGGTATGGCTCTTGTGAGACACTGAAACTAACAAAATGTGGATAATGAATTTACTGTCCGGACCGTGCTCAGCCGTGCTGCAACCGCGAAGGCTAATTAGCTAACGAGCATAGCAGTTAATTCACCTTAACGCAGGCGTTCGGCTTCCAGCAATGGCGTGGCGGGGGCTGACTTGGCTGGTTCAGGACCACCCCCTCCTCCCCACACACACACAACCACACGGGGAGGTGTGGGCTGTGTGCTGATGGCACTCGGGCTTGGAGTGCGCTCGGTGGGAGGCACGGCGCATGGTGCATTAATGAGATCGGCAGGGAGCGCGTTCAAGCTCGTACTCTGGGAATGAGCAGCATCTGCTCGTGGCAGGCGCAAAAAAAAGCTGTCCGTGATAAACAAACAAACAACCAGACAGACAGGCGAAAAACGCAAACAATATCTCAACAGCCTTCCGTTCCGTTTGGCTCATTCTCTATCTCGGGTCAGTCTCTAAAACCTTGCGCCACACTTTTTTGCTCGGCGTCTATGTGTAGTCGTGATGTGGCCCGACTCCCCGCAGCCTTGCGTGATGTGTTTTTGTCCAAACATTAAACGGATGCTCAAAAGCCTGCTTGTAGTGCAGTGTATTTGTTATGGAACCTGCAGGGTTCTGTTTGGGCCAAACAGTCAACAGTAGAAAGAAGGGGGGAGTGGAGGGGTTCAATATTGATTTCTCCTCCTGTGCTGCAGCAAATTGAGCCACACACGACAGTGCAGCTACCACTGTGTGCCTGAGTGTTTCTGACATTTAACATGGTCTTTTAAAGGCATTTCACCGTGGTGCCCGGAGGATCAAACAACTCTCTCTCTTTCTCTCTCTCTCTCTCTCTCTTTCTCTTTCTCTCTCTCTCTCTCTCTCTCTCTCTCTCTCTCACACACTCACACACACACAAAGAAGCAAACTTGCACACGCTGCTCACAGGCACACAGCTCTCCAGGATAACTGAACGTCTGAAGGAGGTTAGCGATGAGTTGAGTGCTTAGGTTAGAGTGAAAGTGTCGTTATAATGTTTGATCCTGATAGACTCCAACACCTGTTTCACAGGTATATGTATGGCAGCATTTGTGTACTGGAAATATCATTGGAATAGATTAAATATTGATCAGTCTTGAGTCCATAAGGACAATTTTGTATTGTTGACATTGATTTACATTAGCCAACTACATGTCGCAATACATATTTCACAAAAGTGAAGTCCTGAAAGTCTAGGGCGACTTTGAAAATCGAGTATTCAAAATCTGGAAATTCTGGAAAATCTGGAATTACACCGGGAAATAATTTTGTCATTTTGATAATATAATTTAGGGAGAAACTATAAAGATTGCCCACGGTGTGACATACTATTTTACACCCATTTTTATGCATTGCAAACGTAAAAGTCTTATTGTAAACGATTCATCCATTCATTGACCTCATAATGCTTAATCAAATTTTCATAACTCGATCTTCTGGTGAAACAACAGACTTCTCTGGTGACATATGCCAGACTTCTCAAATCATTTTGTCTGCTTAAACCCCACCTCTTTCTTACAATCAACTGCAATCTAACATTCAGATTTGCCTCCAATGAACAATTTTTTTATATATAAGATAATTATAAATATCAGATTAGCAGTTTTTATTCCACATCATGACCATGTCTGTCTCGCGTGTCCACAGACTCTACTCAAAGTTCCACCAGAGGCGGATGATGGAGCTCTCTGACACTGGCCTGCTGCACTTCCTGCTGCTCTTCCTGGTCTTGGCACAATGTGCAGAGTTGGAGGACGTGGCCAGCCGAGCGTGCGACTTACTCGCTATGCTGCCCGCCGACTCCACTCCCCCGGCCCTGCGTGCGCTGCAGTGGAGAGGCCAGCTGGCTCTCGTGCTGCTGTATTTGGAGAAGGGACTGGATGCTGGCGCATTGGCGGAGCAGTTGGCTGCCTACTTTAGCCAAGCAGCCCGCGAGTTCTACCTGAAGACCACCGAGCCTTCTCGCAAGCTTGCTCTCTGGACGCCACTTAGCTCGTACCTAGAGGGGGTGAGCGAGGTGTTCGAGACGAGTTCTAATCTTACGCTGTCAGAGGAGAGGCTTCTGAACGAGGGCTTTGGACTGCTGCTGCCCGCCTGCCGCCAGTCAGAGCTCAGCTCTGCTTTGGGCTTCCTGCAGACGGTGCTGGCGCAATTACGGTGAGAGTACACACATGTAAAGATATGGCAGTTCTTCGAACACACAAACATACAGTGATCCCAGAAGCTTATACATATGGTACCCTGGCCCCCGCGCAGCTCAAATCTCTCCCCTGCATCCCTTGTATGTTGACAATGGCTTGATTGTGCAGTAGTTACAACGCAGTGTGGAGATAAGCTTATCCATTGTGCACAGAGCCCCTGTAAGCATCTCTAGGGGCCTGCGGCACCCGGGTCAGCCCGTATAGGTGCTGGAAGAGAGCTGTGTTGAGTTTCAGCCCATGGGTCCGGTCCTGGATGGAGACGGCCGAGTGTGGGCAGAGCTGAAGGGAGGGACGAGTTCATGGCAGGGACATCGGTGTGCCTTACACGGCTAACACGGTCAGAGGTGGCTAGGGTGCGATCAAGTAAGGTGTCCGTGTTTGAGAGCATGCACACACAGCCCTCCAAGGTAAAGAATCTAACTCTGAATCACTTTAACACAGCTAATTCCCACAATTCTGAGGCAGGGTCTCAGGGTGGGGGGCAACTCATTTGCACATTAATGGGCAATAAAACTTTTTTTCCCGAACAGGCTCACGTTGGCAGTGACACTAAGATCCCACTGACCCATTTTAAAGGGACGGAGCGCTCTTCAACGTGTCCTTACAAATTACTCTTAATTTCACTGTGGTTCTGTTGTATCGCTTTTATTAATGCGTTTTCACTGACACAATTAATGTGTTATTATGTGGTCTGGTAAATTAAACCTTGTCTTCATTACGGCTGTTAAGTTGGAGATGGCATGTGCAAGCCTTACGTGAATTAGCCAGCATGCGGCTACAGGGCGATGTAAGGCAGACTGTAACTGACGGATGATTCACGCAGATAACACAGGCCAGGCTCTAGTCACGCTCTAATTCTCCTCATTGCATTCCCTGCCACGATTCTCTGTGTGTGTGGGCAGTGAGATCGCAATGGTGACCCCTGCAGCACGGTGGCGCCTTTGCCAAGTGACTAATCGAGTTCTAGCCAATCGATTAATCTGGTTCCTTCCCACTGCGCTTTCAACCGTGCGCCCCATCTCCCCTAAGGAAAACAGAGAGCATGGTGACACTGAGGCCAAGAAGTGAGGTGGTGAGCATTAACTGTTTTTCTCTGTTTCTGTTCAACGCAGCAGGGGCTGTTTGTCAAACTCATTTAAGAACCCAAACCAGTTTTCACTTGCCTTAAAATAGAGTTGTTACATCACAGCCATGAACTATGATTTGCTACTTGCTAGTCAGTTGCAGTTGGTATTAGTGGGCCAGAATTTTGTGTGGATAAACATTTGTGTAGTGCAACATGTCTCGTCTGCATTTTTGATTTGTTTTCTAGGAAGAGAATGACATTTTAAATTATTTTTGTCAATGTTTAGGAGTACAGATTTGCGCAAGGGTTTTCAGAGGAAGTTGTAAATAGTGAAAAAAAATTAAATGCATCTGAAGTGTTAATAATTATTTTTAATTAATAATAAATCCCAGTTCATATTTAAATAATTTCTTATGGTTTTTGTACAATGATAACATAAATACCAATTATTTAATGTAAAAAATATTACACTTTCTATTTTTTTCACACAATATGTGTGTGTGTGTGTGTGTGTATGTGTATATATATATATATATATATATATATATATATATATATATATATATATATATATATATATATATATTCTACCATTCAAAAGAAAGAAACTAGTAGTTTTATTCAGCAATGATGCATTAAATTAATAAGGAAAGATAGAAAAGAGTAAAGACATTTGTAATGTTCAATGAAATGTTCTTTCTGTTCATCAAAGAATCCTGAAAAAATGCATAAAAATATTAAGCAGCAGAACTGTTTTTAACTGATAATAATAAAATAATGTTTCTTGAGCACCAAATCAGCACATTAGGATGATTAAAAAAAACGAACTAGCATATAGATGACATCAAAGCTAACAGACAACTTGAATTTTGATTTCAAGAGATTTTTGAATGCTACGTTGGAAACTTAGCTATGATTAATTTTGCTGTTAATTAATATTTTGCATGCTTAAATTACATTAATTGTACAGAAATGTTCTCTAGACTCTAGAGCCTGACTGGTGGGAATTCCGGTTGCACTTTATTTTAAAGTACGCGTACTTACAGTGTACTTGCCTAAGAAAGTACTGTTTGAAGTCCCCCTGTTGTGAAAATCAAGTTTTTAAAGGGGTCATATAATGCCATTTTCATACAAGTTAATTTGATTCTTTAGGGTCTAAATGAAAAGTTTGTAATATATTTTAATTAAAATTTTTCGTTAGTATTGTAAGAAAACACTAATTTTACCTGGTCGAAAACAGCTCTGTTTTCAGCACGCCATTTCAGTGCATATGCCTTTAAATGATAATGAGCTTCGCTCACTCCGTCCCTCTGTTCTGCGGGCGTTCATAACAGCGTTATGACCATAGACATAATAAATACATAGACGCCCTATTGGCCGCTGGAACGTACGTTAACAGCGCCGCCATATTGCGGAGGGCAACTTTCCCATACCTCTCATTACGGGAATTGAGAGAAATGCCTGTTTCGTGTGCTGCTTGGGGCTGTACAAATCGCCACACAATTGAAAACGGGTCTCGGGGAATTACCTTTCACAAACAAAACTGAACATTTTTTTCTGGTTGTATTTGGTCATTATGGAATTAGTAATAGTAACGTACAGCACGTACTAACCACTGAAATCGGTTGATAAATGTAAACGTTATTATTGTTTTTATCCAGGAAAACCGCAGCTCACCCGTTTACTTGCATTTGTTTACAGCGCAGTCAGCGCAGTTCATTATAAACGTGGGATTATGAATTATATTGAGAACGTCGTACATAGAAAACATGCCGTATGTACCCTGAGTGTAAACCTTAGCCGCATTCATCGTGAAGCGATTTGCAAAGATTAATATAAAGGTTAATACAATTTTACACTTACTTTTTCTGGAGGTTCAGCAGGGAGACATGAATAGTTGGTAACGATTCTTTTTTCAGGAGCAGCTTCTTATCAAAATCAGCTTAATAAGTTACTTCCTTCGTTAATAAAGCAGTCTGGTGAGAAAAGATTTGCGAATCGCTTAAACATGAAAGCATTGACTTTGCTCGTGGGGAATATTCCCTTCGAAAACAAAACTCAGCCACTGTGTCTTCAGCGGCTCGGATTTAGGAACATCAAAATTACTGCTGTGTTCGTTATTACACCCAAGAACAGAACACCACAATCGCTTAGACACCATTCTGCTCCAGCGTATCAACAATGACGGACTATGATGACTGACAGCTCGCTCAGGGCAGGGATCTGTTGAAACGCTGCTGTCAATCAACAATCGTGGGAGGGGCGTCCGATTTAGTGACGTCACAAAATCGAACGGCTCGATTTGAGGGAAAACATATAAGGAGATTAAAACAAAAACACTGGATAGATTTTTATCATTATATGATGGTTGTGTACAGGCACTGCCAACACACATTTCAGTACAATCAACTTGAAAAAGTGCATATACCATTATATGACCCCTTTAATGACTATGTGGTGTTTTTAATTTGGCAAACCATGTGCAAATTAGTAAGTCACACCATTATTGAGTATTTTCTCTTTAAAACTGCAGTGATCTAAAGACAGTTACTCTAAAGATGCCAGGTTATCCTGGTATATTTTCCTGTTGATTTGAAAAATTGGGTAGATTTAGCAATATAGTGTGTATGATGTATATTACGATGTTATTATGATGAAATATAAGCCTTGCTCCACTGACGTTCTGAGTTGTTGAGAGCATTTCTAAGGAAACTGATAGTTAGAAGGCAGCTGTCTGACTCTGAGATGGTGAACGAACGGGAATATGGTTTGTGTAACATTAGCAACACATTATTAGCTGGTTGATAAGGTAGTCAAGCAAAAGGCTAATCATATTACAGTTATGTCCGATGCTGTAAAGAGCGATACCATTGTGCAGCGTAAGTTGAGCGAGTGGATCTCTGAGCTGGAGTGAGTGGAGGCTGGGCTAATTTGAATATTCATGAGTCCGCTTATATTAAATGATGCAAGAGTGTAAAGTTATATTTAAACAAGTTTTTCCCACAGGATTTTTTTTTTTTTCAAAGATGAGTTTAAGGGAGAAAATTATTGACTACAGGGGGAGCTTGTGTTGGCGTATTTACTATTGAAATGGAAAGCTAAATGTTTTCATCTGCTTTAGGTAGCACACTATCATATAGATTAGCCTCAAAGCTTATAGACATAGATTAAAAGACACACAACTTTGATTCTAATTTCATGGGGTCCATCCCCACCCCACTCTAGTATACCTACTTACTATTTTGAAAGGCATATTAGCCGATACTATAACATATGCATGGTCAGAAATAAGTACTATTGCTTAATGTCACAGTGAAGGACGTGGTCCTCCATCAACATGGGGTGTGTGTTGAGCGATACCGAGATATCAGAGCTTACGCGCTGTGTCAGATGGCGTGCTCATGATGCTTATCTGAGTGTGTGATTCCGTGTGTCAGTTTACACGAGGGTGCCCGGCATGATCGTGTAAGTCTGTGTGTATGTTCCAGAGGTGTGTGTTCAAAATCTATGCTGCAGTCCAGGGAGAGATTAAACGAGTGTTCAGATGGTATGGGGTGTGTGCGTGTAAGACGCCTTGGTGAGGGGATTAAGTGGGGTCTCTGACGATGTCTTGTACAATAAGGGTTGATGGGTATGAAAGGCCCATTCCGCTGCGGTAACAAAGCTAATGAATTCACTCTTTAATCGATTGTCTCAGCTCTCCGTGGATTAGATGCAACCTTGCTGGAAGGCGCAAAGGTGTGTGCATGTGCGCGCACACGTGACGCTCACCCCGGCCCTTTCCTGGCGCTCTCACTTTCATCGCTGAGAATGACAGGACAGGAGGATCATCTCCAGTCTAAATGAGATTACAGCCCCTTCAGCTGCTTATCTGAGCTAATGCCAGCCACTGCAGAGCCAGACTCGTGCTCTCAGCCTCCCATTCAGACCCAACCTCACAGCTACCGCCAGGCCACGGAGGAACCACTTGCCCCACACCAGCGCACACCTTCTAATCCCTCTGTCCAGAGAGATGAGGAGAATTTGCAGAGAAAGAAAGGGTAGAGGGGGATGGAGATAATACAGACAGTGAGAAACGCAGCAGTAAAATGTAAGAAGGCTGTAATAAGGATGAATCTGGAAAGATGAGATGTGGGGAATAAAACAGAAGAACTTTTGTGAGGTTGACTGAATTTAAGAAGACAGGGGCAATTCTTTTCAAGCTCTTAATGCTTGTTTTTAGTCTGCAAAAAAAGTTCATGACACTACTATAAATTTCAAACTTGAATCTGTCCGACCATTCGTCAAGTGTGTGTCCTGATTGTTGGGGGGAAATGGGAATGGCAATGAGACAAAACATCAAACTGCTACTCGCATCTACTCAACCATTATCTCATATCTCATTTCTTTTTATTTTTAAGCTCCTCTTCTTCTTTGTAACTTAAAGCTGTTGCAAACCCTTCTTCCATGATGTTTGTTGACATGTCGTCAAGAATTTTTGAAGTTTTTGTAAGAAGAGGTTTGGTGTTTGAAACCAATGAGGTCAAGAACAGTGCAGTGTCCAGACTTACTGTTTTGGAAAGCATATTAGCCATTCAAAAGTAGGAAAGTATTCAGACTAATATATATTTTTTCAAAAATATATATTTTTACATAATATATTTGTATAATGTGTAATAGTATTTTTAAATAATTATATTATAAATAAAAAAGTGAAAGTCACATGTGAAGGCCAAGTATGACAAACCATACTTGGAATTTGTCCTCTGCATTTAACCCTTCAAAGTTAGTGCACACACATTAGGAGTAGTGAGTAATGAACATACATACACACGGACTGCAAATTCAGCTTTTCCATAAGAGGAATACATTACATTATAAAATACAAAACCGTTAATTTAAATTGAGTTAATATTTCACAATATATTTTTATCAAATAAGTGCAGCCTTGGTGAGCATAAGGACCTTCTTTCAGAAACATAAAAACAGACTTTTAAATGGTAGAGTATTTGGAATGTTTATAATATATATAACCGCTTTCAATTCATTATAAATCATTATTCAATGTTTTCAATACCTCATTTTTTTTCTTCCCCATTTTGTTGTTTCTGGAGGAATTAGTTGCACAAAGGGCTCACCAACACTACAGCCATGAAACTGCATGTCTTGAAGTGTGCGCTTGGCATTAATCTGTTTCTCTTTTTAGGAGAGTTCACCAGCACTGTGGCCGGCCGTCTCACTCCGTAGACTCTCCCGGTTGGGCTCTTCTCCCCAGCGTGGCTAAAGAGCGCCACCAAGCGGTGGCAGCTGCACTCTGGTCCCACTTCTTCCCCTTCCTGTGCAGCATGAGGCTTTCCCAGACCCCCCCGCCACAACTCGCGGACGCCGCAGCAGGTCAGGGAAACGGAGAAAATGAACTCTTGTTCTCTCAGGGGCTCTCTTTGCATGGCTGCCTTTTCTCTGTGGGCTATGCTCTAAAAGAGCTGAATAGAAGGGAATTGTGTGCATGTGCAGCTGTTCTGATGCACACATCCACAACAACTCATCAGTGTGATGTTTTCTTTTGGTGGTGGTGGGGGGGGGGGTCTTTCTTGTTCGAGAAGTACAGCTCTTTTTAAGGGTAGAAATGTGGGAATGAATGTGTAAAAGCTAATAGTATTTTATGTTATTAGGCTTCACACTTTTGGGATTAGACATGCCTGGCGCTGCCCCTCAAAACCTACAACCCCACCCCATCCAGTCTATTATGCAGAGCTTCGGCTGGGATGAGATGCTTCACCCCCTGCTGGTAACCCACTATCTAAATCATCTGCTGCAAAATGGGTGAGTGTCTTTTCTCCATTTACTCTTTCTTCCTGTATGTAGTTAGACTGGCTGTACTGTTAGAGTGAGCTCAACTGTTCTTCTCTCACACAGAGAGATGGTCAGTTGGGTCAGCTCTGGACCAGGCTCAGGTTCAGCCCAGGCTTTATGCGTGCGTTCCTGGATCCGCTGTGTTCTACAACAGTACCTCCATAAAAGCCAAGATGCCCCAGATACAAGAGCAGGTACAAAGATCTCATCAAGTCATTCCGGGCATGGTATGACGTGGTTAAAGAGATAACTCATGTAAAAATGAAAATTGACATATTTACTCAACGTCATGTCATTCTAAACCTTTATGATTTTCTGGTTTTGGTTTTGTTAAAAACAACCTGATGTATAATAAATTTTAACAGTTAAATTGTGGCTATCCTGCACTTAACACTTCAGTCAAAGTCCCTTTCAAAGAAAGTCAGCTGACATATTTGCAATACCTTGAGGCAAATATTTTGAGCATGCAAGACCAATTCCTATCTACCTGAAGTTTTAATTCAGCAACAAAACCTGACATGAGTGTTCCCATAAATGTTTTTACACCCACATAGTGAATAAACAGCATATATTTCAGATCCAGCCAATCCGCAGTTCTGTGCATCTCAGGACACTGTTTCTATGGGAACCAGAGCATCTAACAGCAGCTGCAATGATACCCGATTACCAATTTTTCCAATTCATAGTAATAAGAGTGAACCATCGTGGTGTGTATATAAAGTATTTTCTTCGGTCCGGTAGCGGTTGTCCTGATGTAAAAGATGGATTTCTTACTGAACTGTTTGGCACACAAGAACAATGGTAGCCGACCTTAAATACCAGGATGTTTTGCACACCGTCTGGAACACTTGTAAAACGATCAGTGATTCGTAGATACTTTTTGTTGACAATCTTGGGCCTGAAGTTAGTCACAATATACTGAAATCAAATTGACCCAACACAAAAAAAAAATGCCATACAGGTTTAGAATGGTGCGAGTAATAAATATGACGAAAATAAAATGGTGTGATTTAACCCTTCAACTACGAGTCACTCACAAATGGTAGCGAACTGGTATTCTTAATATGATTTGGGTGTCAGAGTGAGCAGCTGTGGTATTGTGTGTACAGGCAGAAGTCTGGATGAACAGCTGGCCGAGTTAACTAGACAGGTCCTGCGACTTCCAGAAGTGGAGACTGTGCTGCAGAGAGCAGGCCTACATCCTGGTGCTATCAAAGATCCCAAACCTGCAATGGCTGTGTTCATCAAGGTACATACACTCAAACCAGATGCTCTAATATATATGCCATACTGTATTGCCAACACTGCATTTGTGCTTTACTAGGCTGTAGGTCGATCATACTGTGAGCTCCAGATCCTCTCTGAGCGTTCTTCAATGGTGTCTCGAGCACTGGAGTATGTGGGAGACATCCTCAAATACATCAAGCCTTACCTGCTGAACAAGAGCCGAGAGGGTCTACAGCTGGCATACTGGACCATAGGTCTGTGCCCTTTTACACAGTGTACTCAATCTCTTGTTAAATGTAATTTTTTTTCGCTTTTAAATGAATCTTATTACTGAAGTAAAATGGGTTGCGAACAGCACTTCATGTTTGTTTACTATAAGTTTATGGTGGTTTTGTGCATTTTTCAGGCTGCTTGGTTAAGCAGTGGAGTCAGCTGTTGGCCACCTCCAAAGCCCAGCAATTGCTCTTTCGCATTGTAGATGTGCTCTTACTGCCCCACGCTCTCCTCCAGCAGGACAGTGGCGCGCACACTCAAATGCTGTCAGCCCTCAAAGACAGTCTGCCTCTGTTCCTGCAGGTTAACGCACCTCCTTCACATACTGTGCAAATCCAACTTGTACTCTGTGTTTAGACTGCTGAAACTTTCTCTATATCCAAAGGTCAATGTTGATTTCAGGATTGTAGAAAATGTGTGAATTCCCTGACTTTGTTATAACTAAGATTTTATCTGCATGTTCAGGGTTTGTCCATGGCAGTGAGTGTGTCCCATTCTCAGGGGGCGTACCTAAAGCAGCAGCTGCACAGTGTCATTTCCCAGTACCTGAGCCGCTTCCTCCCAGCCACGCCCTCTACTGGAGCGGTGGTCAATCATCCTGTCCTGCTGGCAGCCTGCGAATCAACAGCCACCCAGCAAGGGGAAAGACTCAGAAGGAGCATTCTGCACGTGCTGAAGTAGAAGTCTTTCCTCTGTTGCTTTCATATTTATACCTAATGAAACAACATTAAATAAATCCTATGTAGCTTCTCACATAGTCTTGAGTATAAAAGGAGAAGTCCAAACTTTCAGGAATAACTGTTGCAATGAATACAATTTTCTGTCCGTCTCTGCAGAGAAAACTTCCTCCAGTTTAAAGGTGTCGCTCCTCCCCCTCGACTCGCTGCCGTACTCTCTTTCCTGTTGGAGCTCCTGAAAAGGAACAGTGACCGAGATCCTTCCTTACTCACGATACCCCTTCCTTTGGTGCTACGCTCACTGATGCTGGTCAATGAGCCACAAGGTTGGCAGGAAAAACCATATAAAGGCCCATTGACACCAAGAACCATAGTTCATTCACATGTGCTGGAGTCCTGTTCTGTCAACATAACTTTTATATAGATAAACTGTTATCGTTATTTAATACCGTTTTGGTACATGAGTGGATCGTTCGCATGGGCCGTGAACAACTGAGATTAGTGAACGTGCATTGAGAGGAATATTGAGCAGAGCGTCACAACACAAAGTGATAATGGCTAGAGCGAGAGTAAAACTTAAGCGCTGAACACTGAGGGGTGGGGCGGCATATATTTTCGGCTCATATTTTAGGCTGTTTTTCTCTTTCGACCAATAACCGAAAATTCCATTTTCAACTGATCATTTTCAGCGGCCGAAATTCGGTGCATCCCTACTTCCGTGTCACATGATCCTTCAGAAATCATTCTAATATACTGATTTAGTGCTCAAGAAACATTTCTTATCAATGTTGAAAACAGTTCAGGGATAGTTCACTCAAAATTTTTAATTCTGTCATCAATATTTACCCTAATGTCGTTTCTAACGACAATTAGGTTCCTTCTCGTGTGTTACGCAGCACGCTTGAACTTCCACAAGAACCAATGAGGTTTATCGAGCAAGTTCGGTTGAGCTTCTGTTTATGTTCTCTGATCAAATTTATATATGTGAATAAAAGCCTAAATTCAATCTGTCCATGGTATAAAGTGATCGTGTCTCTTCAGAAAAGTAATATATTTGTGGAAAAGACCTTAGATCTGTTTAATGCAAAAAGTCAGATATGCACTCTGGTCGCTCACACATAAGCCCCAACATTTTTTGGGGGGAAAGAGCACAAAAATTTCCCGAACCTTATTTTACCACAACTTTAATAAAACAAGCAAGCAGTGAGACATCGCTTACACATTGTAACTCATCAATTAGAGAGATCATCTTTGAAAAAGACATCCTAACTGCTGCTAAAAATGAAAATGGAATATATTTCATTGTTTTCATTTAATCAAATCTGTTGTTTCTCTCAGTAAAGCGGCTGAGCACAGAGATCACGCAGCTTATTGTTGAGAGGTGCACCGCTGCAGTAGGAGAGCAACCATGTGAACACATCACTACTATTCTACGGTAAGGTAGCCACACTACTCAATGCTGCTTTAGAGACTGTTCTCTCACTCTGACTTACCTTTTCTTTTTTTTCTTTCCCAGGCCTTTCATGGAAGAGAATGAAGGAGTATACGACCAGCAAGTGTATAATGTTTTAGAAGTTTTAGCCGTCCTTCACCCCTCCACAGTGACGGCTCTTATTCCCTTTCTGTCACTGAGCCTTAGAAAGACGGAGTGCAAGAGAGGTCTGGGAAAGAATACCTCACTCAGGTACGGCAAAAGTAACCTACATGTCAGCTGAGAACTGAGAAGAAACCTAATGCTAAAACCAGTGCTATCCATTCCCATTTGCTTTTTTCCTACTTAAACAAAATCTCTCTTACTGTTTTAGGAATGGCTATAGGAGGTTGTTGGCCCTGCTTGGAGACAATGGGCAGGCTGAGATGATTAGTTTAGAAGAAGACTGACTTCAGTGCATGCATCAACTCTAAATCCTCTGATGTAAACTGTGTACATGATGTAGACTTGATAAAGTTTATTCACAATATCCACACATGAATCCACTGTTTGAATACCATTGTGTTCTGTGCTTTGCTATCAGACATCTGTCTTAGTAATACAGTGCTTTGGTTAGGGTGCTGGTCCGTGAATAGCTGGTCAAATATCAATGGTCCTTTACTCGTTTGGTGCAAAATGCTGCCAAAAATTTAAGATATGGGTGCAAAAAATGCCCCAGTAGGAGTTCTTGTTTTCATTTAAAAATGTTGTCGAGCAGTATCACACAAGCCTGTTTTTCCTGAATATCAGCACGATTGCAAATGTGATTGTTGAAATCATTTTTATGAATCAACATTGAGATAGCTCACTCAAATAAAGCATGCGATTAATCTGAAAATGTTTACCCAGCCCTGTTTCTGCCAGTCACATCTTGGGGATTACAGTGAGATGTCATATGGTCTACCATTATTAAACAGCACTTCTGGACAGTCCACGTTTCTGACAACTGAACAGACTAGTAATCAAAATCAGTCATGAAACCACAAATATGACACCTATGGCTCCCTCGATCACCTCGACACAAAACCTGTCCTTTAACTATTCATACTGTTGGCAATCTCCATGCAATTCTGGGCACAAATTGCCTAGAGCCTCTCATCACTCTCTACCCTTATTTTTTCTCTCCTCTCCTCCATCCCAATCATTCCTTCCATTTCCATCTCAGCTCCTGGTCCTCTCTTGCAGCCGGCGCGCTCGCACCTTGCCACGCAGTGTGGCAAAGGCATCACACTTCATTAGAGCAGAGCCATCAAATGAGCAGTGTTTTCTCTCTCACCTCAGTCGCTGTGCATCTCCATCACATCGCTCTTTCATTCTCTGAGCTAATCAGAGTAACTATATTATGTTTTAACAGTTATAAGATAAGGGGGTGGATTGGAATCCACTGCTGCTTCAATGTATATGTAATGAGTGATTATATTCAAGGTATTAATCAATGTTTCCTTCTAAATATCAAATGAGTTGAATGACTTCTCTGGAGATTTTACTTTGTTATAGAAGTTACCAGTATGATTACTGAAATGTTCTTTTCATGTATTCTTTAATGTCTGTATTTGATATCTGAATGCTGTAACAGTGCTTGCTTATTTATCCCGGCTTCCAGAAATGAAATGGGGACTTGAAAAGTGAAAAGCTCTCCTTGAGAGAAAGAACGCATTATCTTGATGTTTTGAGAATACTCTCCTGTTTATAGTTAAGAGCCTGGCCAAATCCAACCTTGGAAAAGCCGTGTCGGTGTGCGTGTTAGTCTTCTTGCTTACAGGTTAAGGAACCACTGGCATTATTGAAGATTGACTGAGTTGTTGTTCTGGACATGCTGGCGCCCAGCAACCCAAATCTGCGACCTAGAAGGTCACGACGTGCCTAACTTCAGGGTCCGAGTGTCAGCTGCATAATCGATGGAGATATGCTTCCATCTATATGTATATGTGTGGAAAATCACTATGTTTATCTATTTCTTAGCCAATCAGAAACTGCAACCTGAAGCAAGGACGTAGCTTAGACTTTGGTGAAGGGTATAACTGCTGTGATCTTTGTAACTGTAAGCGGGGCGGCCTACGAACTCCTGTGTGAGTCTTGAAGCTGACCTCTGCTTGATGAAACTGCAAACTATCTTCAGTAAATCTTTTCTTTAATTTATTATAATTCTGACTCCGGGTCTTCATTCATCATATCTGGTTCTGGGTCTTTGACTGTAAAAGACATTACAGTCCACCTTACAGTTCCACCACCTAAGATAACCAAATAGAATAGTTGTTATTGTATGGTGACAAATTAGCACTGTTCCAAAATGTAGGGAGCTGCCTTGCTACGACCTATAAAATCAGCTCATTATTCATTACTTTTTGATATTTAACAAAATAAGTAGGGCCTACATTTTTTTCTCCCCGGGGTGAAGTATATCAGGCCTGTAAAGTCATGGGAAAAAGGAAAAAAAAAAAACCTATACACTCACCTAAAGGATTATTAGGAACACCATACTAATACTGTGTTTGACCCCCTTTCGCCTTCAGAACTGCCTTAATTCTACGTGGCATTGATTCAACAAGATGCTGAAAGCATTCTTTAGAAATGTTGGCCCATATTGATAGGATAGCATCTTGCAGTTGATGGAGATTTGTGGGATGCACATCCAGGGCACGAAGCTCCCGTTCCACCACATCCCAAAGATCCTCTATTGGGTTGAGATCTGGTGACTGTGGGGGCCATTTTAGTACAGTGAACTCATTGTCATGTTCAAGAAACCAATTTGAAATGATTCGAGCTTTGTGACATGGTGCATTATCCTGCTGGAAGTAGCCATCAGAGGATGGGTACATGGTGGCCATAAAGGGATGGACACGGTCAGAAACAATGCTCAGGTAGGCAGTGGCATTTAAACGATGCCCAAATGGCACTAAGGGGCCTAAAGTGTGCCAAGAAAACATCCCCCACACCATTACACCACCACCAGCAGCCTGCACAAGGCATGATGGAACCATGTTCTCATTCTGTTTACGCCAAATTCTGACTCTACCATCTGAATGTCTCAACAGAAATCAAGACTCATCAGACCAGGCAACATTTTTCCAGTCTTCAACTGTTCAATTTTGGTGAGCTCTTGCAAATTGTAGCCTCTTTTTCCTATTTGTAGTGGAGATGAGTGGTACCCGGTGGGGTCTTCTGCTGTTGTAGCCCATCCGCCTCAAGGTTGTGCGTGTTGTGGCTTCACAAATGCTTTGCTGCATACCCCGGTTGTAACGAGTGGTTATTTCAGTCAAAGTTGCTCTTCTATCAGCTTGAATCAGTCGACCCATTCTCCTCTGACCTCTAGCATCAACAAGGCATTTTCTGGATGTTTTTCCCTTTTCACACCATTCTTTGTAAACCCTAGAAAAGGTTGTGCGTGAAAATCCCAGTAACTGAGCAGATTGTGAAATACTCAGACCGGCCCGTCTGGCACCAACAACCATGCCACGCTCAAAATTGCTTAAATCACCTTTCTTTCCCATTCTGACATTCAGTTTGGAGTTCAGGAGATTGTCTTGACCAGGACCACACCCCTAAATGCATTGAAGCAACTGCCATGTGATTGGTTGATTAGATAATTGCATTAATGAGAAATTGAACAGGTGTTCCTAATAATCCTTTAGGTGAGTGTAAATATGTATATATATATATATATATATATATATATATATATATATATATATATATATATATATATATATATATATATATATATATATATATATATATATATATATCAAACATCCTTACCCAGTAATCAGTGTTGGGGTAACACAATTCAGATTTCTTTTTCAACTATGAAAGTAACACAATAGGTCTACTTTAAAATTTACATGGAAATATTTACTTTTATAGTAAATATTTTTACTTTGAGTTACTTTTTCAAACAAGTAACACAAGTTACTGTGTTTCCCTTTATTGCCTGAAACTTTTTCTGTCCCCATGTTGAGAGAAATTGGAAATAAGTGCAGTTGTGTAAGTCATGATGGTTGTTGTAGTTCTAGACTAAATGTGAATATTATGCAAAACTACAATAATTAAATGTTAAATTACACAAAAATACTTTATGTATTTAATCTCACTTTATTAACCAATTCAATTATTTTCCATGATGATCCAATTCAATCATACTAATAAACAGGGGCGTAGCCATCATTTCAAAAGTGAGGGGGACAGAATGTCAAGTGTAATACCATTTTTTTTTTCAGACTTTTGTTGACCGGTTAATTGGCTTAATATGCTATTTATTTTTAAAGCAAAAAAACAGAAAGAAAGAAATGCAGATGTTCAGTACTTTATATTTCACACGCAGGGTTTTTCCTGGCTTAAAACGAGGCGGATGTGGTAAAATCCTGATCATGTATTTCAATTAGATAATAACATTTTTATTTTTCGTAGACCATCATATAGCGTACTGTGTTTCCCACAGTATTTTTGTAGGTGGATCTCGTTACTTCTAGGGGGGTCCGGGGGCATGCCCCCCAGGAAGAGAATTTTGTACATTTTAAAGATAAATTCATTAATCTGGTGCAATTTGAGTCCCCTGAATCCACTGTTAAAAATAAATAATCCACCCGTCAACCGCCCAAACATATGATATTCTCTGATTTAGATATCTGATCATCGCATTACAATTATTCAAATTATAAGTGTTGGCCTACTGTTAAGCATGATAATATGGTTAATATCAAACTGAAGTAGGCTGATTTAAAAATAACATTTACTAAAAATAAAAGTTCTTCTTTTGGCAAAATAACATTTCCTTAATAGCTTAAAGTCTGTCTTACTAAACTAAAACTTTCCAATTGAAAACCTTCAAACGGCAAGCTTTTAAAAATACTTCAAACTTTCTAGTTAGGCTTTTTCAAGAGAACTTAAAGTTTGTCTACAAACTTTTTTATCTAATTGTAAAGTGTTACCGAATTATGGTAAACATCATAGTCTATACATGTTATTGCCTGATTCAAGCAGATCGTGGCTGTTAATGCATGAACATACAAATTCAGCATTAACAATCACCATGTTTATTCTAATTTGAAGGGCTTTGATAACATATCTGTGAAAATAAAAGACATTACGAATAAAAAAAGATTGAAGATAGTGCACGTTTGTGCGGGTATAGTGAATGTTTTCAATTTACAACAAAACTAGTTAATTATTCAACAAGAGAAATAGGCAGAGTTATTCATCATTGTGCAACACAATTCGGATACCACATGACAACTTACTTACAGTGCTTGACTTTTTCGTGAAAAAGGAGTGAAGAGTTTTTTTGCCGTTTTGAACTATGAAACGACTCGGTTACTAACGTAACCTCGGTTCCCTGAGAGGAGGGAACGAGTATTGCGTAAGTAGCTTACGCTATGGGAAAACTCCTTTTCTCGAGAATATTGAAGTCTTTATGTAAAACGCATTGCAGCTGCACAGCTGACAGCAATGAACGAAGGAACTCGGTCATTGGCTGTGCTGCGGCAACTTGCTTGAACCAATGACGGGGCGACTCTGAATGCGCGACCAATGAGCGCGCTTCGCGCCTGCGCGCGTCAGAGCCCGCCAAGATGGGCGTGGCCAAGCTATATATTGGGCGCCCCGTCATGAGAGTTCTTTAGGTTAAAACGACTGAAGCGAACTAACCAAGCACAAGCACGGCAGCTTACGCAATACTCGTTCCCTCCTCTCAGGGAACCGAGGTTACGTTAGTAACCGAGTCGTTCCCTTTCGAGAGGTCTCTCCTATTGCGTAAGTAGCTTACGCTATGGGAACACCATGCAAAACGCCGTGCGTGCTGAACTTCGCCTTATGATAGCCAGAGGCAGGTGCCTGAGCTAAAAAGCAAAGTTATCATCCAACTAGCCGGCAGAGGCGAGCTTTATATGTGGGAAAAAATACAGAGCGGCTAGAAGGCGCTCAGTGTGACACAAGCACATACATAATCTAGATACGAACTCGCAGTTCAACTAGCATTATGCTGATAGCACATTGGAATGCAATGTCGGGACCTGTAGGTTGTAGAATCTGATAAATGTGGACGGTGAGGCCCAGCCTGCCGCCGCACAAATATCCTCGATCGGTATCCCGCTCGACCATGCCCAGGAAGAAGCCACACTCCTGGTGGAGTGTGCTTTGACTCCCCAGGGGCATTGAAGTCCCTTAGCTTCATAAGCCAGAGCTATAGCTTCGACTATCCAGTGAGAGATTCTCTGCTTTGAAACGGCGGAACCTTTCGTACGGCCGCCAAAGCATACAAACAGTTGTTCTGTCTGTCTGAATAGGGCAGAACGCTCCAGATACACTCTGAGAGCCCTAACGGGGCAGAGTAGATTAGCGTCGTGTTTGTCTGCTGAAGACGAAAGCGCAGTTAGGGAGATAACCTGTGCTCTGAAGGGAGTGGTGAGCACTTTAGGAATATACCCATGTTTCGGTCTAAGGACGACCCTGCAGTCGTTAGGTCCGAATTCTAGGCAGGCAGCGCTTGTTGAAAACGCGTGCAGGTCGCCCACTCTCTTGACCGAGGCGAGTGCCAGCAAGAGCGCCGTCTTGAGCGAGAGCTGTTTAAGGTGCACGGTTCGGAGTGGTTCGAACGGGGGCCCTTTAAGAGCGTCTAGGACCGTAGCTAGGTCCCAGATCGGCACTGAGGGGGGGCGTGAAGGGTTCATCCTCCTGGCGCCCCTTAGGAAACGAATAATTAGGTCGTTTCTTCCCAATGGACGTTCCATTACAAGGTCGTGTGACGCTGTGATGGCAGCCACATATACTTTGAGCGTGGAGGGGGTGCGGCCCGCCTCCAGAAGCCCTTGTAGGAAAACGAGTACACTCGTAATCTCGCATGTTACAGGGTTCAGGCCCTTGGTATTACACCAGTCACCGAACACTTTCCATTTCTGGGCATATAAGCGTCTCGTGGAGGGCGCCCGCGCCTCAGCGATGGTTTTTAGTGCTCCGCTCGCGAGGTTCCTGGGAACCCGTTGAGGGGCCATGCATGAAGGGCCCACAGATCGGGGCGGGGATGAAATATCATCCCGCTGGCCTGACTGAGGAGGTCTGGCCTCAGTGGAATCGGCCGTGGTGCAGATTGCATTTGCATCAGATCTGGAAACCATGTTTGGTTCTTCCAGAGTGGGGCTATCAGCAGCACTGCGTTTCCCTCCTCTCTGACCCGACTGATGACCTGTGGCAGCATCGCGATCGGGGGAAAGGCATATAAGGGGCGGCTCGGCCAGCTCTGGGCGAGCGCGTCCGTGCTTTTCGTGAAGAAAAGAGAGCAGTGCGCGTTCTCCTTGGAGGCGAAGAGGTCGATCTCCGCTTTGCCAAAGGTTTTCCATAACCACTGAATCGTCAGAGGGTTGAGAGCCCATTCTCCTGGGAGAATCTTGTCTCTGGATAACATGTCTGCCCCCTGGTTCAGGGCGCCTGGCACATGCGCTGCTCTCAGCGAGCGCAAGTTGTGCTGGGACCATAAAATGAGTCTCCTGGCCATTGAATGCATGGAGCTCGACCTGAGTCCACCCTGGCGATTTATGTACGACACTACCGTCATGTTGTCCGTTCGGACCAGGACGTGTTCGTTTTTTAGATGTGGGAGCAGGGCTCTGAGAGCCAAAGCGACCGCTTTCATTTCCAGACAGTTTATGTGTAGGCGCTTCTCCGGGTTTGACCAAAAGCCGGAGACAGGCCTGCCCTCGTAAAGGGCCCCCCAACCTATTTTGGAGGCATCTGTCGTTATCATCTTTCTCCTTGTGTTCACACCCAGACTCACGCCTGACTGGTACCAGTCGGCGGCTTTCCAGTGCGTCAGGGCTTTTATACAGCCGTGGTTCGCTCTGATTAAAAAGTGGCCCGAACGCCACGCGTGAGTAGGGACGCGGCTCTTGAGCCAGCGTTGGAGAGGGCGCATATGCAACAATCCTAGCTGGAGTACGGCCGATGCTGAGGCCATGAGACCGAGCATCCTCTGAAACCGTTTGACGGGGGCGCGCGCGCCCGCTCTGAATGATGTTGCAAGGCGCCGGATGGTGAGCGCGCGCTCCGATGAGAGACGCGCTGTCATTTGCATCGAGTCTAGAACTATTCCCAGGAAAGAAATTCTCTGGCTGGGAAATAGTATGCTTTTTGCAAAATTGATTCTTAGACCCAGGCATTCTAAATGGCTGATAATCCAAGATCTGTGTGTTATTAGCGGACTCTCTGATTGTGCTAGAACCAGCCAATCGTCGAGATAATTCAGTATTCGCACTCCCCTTTGTCTTAGGGGGGAAAGTGCTGCATCCATACATTTCGTGAATGTACGGGGAGCCAGGGACAGGCCGAACGGGAGTACTGTGTACTGGTATGACTGTCCCTCGAAAGCGAATCTCAGAAACGGCCTGTGATGAGGCGCTATTGGAATGTGAAAGTAAGCATCTTTCAGATCCACTGAGAGAAACCAATCTCCTGGGCGCACTTGCGCGAGGATATGCTTGGTTGTTAACATTCTGAACGAGCGAATCATTAGTGCTTTGTTCAGGTGTCTGAGATCTAGGATGGGGCGGAGACCGCCATCCTTTTTCGGGACGAGAAAATAGCGGCTGTAAAAACCTGTCCCACTCAGAGAGGGGGAAACAGTTTCCACAGCGCCCTTTTCTATTAGTTTGCGCACCTCGGTGCGTAGAACATGTGAACACTCTTTTCTCACTTTCGTCTCGACCACAGTCGTAAAACGTGGTGGCCTGCGAGCGAACTGGAGCGAGTATCCGTGCTTTACTATATTTAATACCCATTTCGGCATATCTGGAATGTTTTCCCATGCCGCTGCGTGTACAGATATGGGCTGAATACAGGCTAGGGGCGGGCCGCTGTGACGTAGGGACCCGGCTAGCGAATCGCCTGAGCTCATAGCTCTCAGGGGCGCGGGCGCGCGCTGAGCAGCTGAGTGAATGGGCGCGTGTGTGATTACAACAGTGCGCGCTGTGTTTGTAAAACTCGCAGCCTGAGCTGAGGTTTTGTTTGACACTGTAAGGGCAGTGTTTATAAGTGGGGGTGCATAAACAGTGGTAGGCACACGCGTCACTTTTATAATGTTTCCCGCTTTTACTGGGGATGAATTTATAACTGTGTGAACAGTGCTTGTGTGTAGTGGTGCGTACATGACCGTAGGCACGTGATCTACATTCATGGGAAGCGCAGCCTGAGTTGGGAATGAATTTGGCACTGTTTTGACAGTATCTGGGAATGCACACTTTGTGGACATGTGAACCCTTAGTGATGCAGGCAGAAAAAGACTCTTTTTGTGTTTTCTGTGCGTCGCCATAAAAACGGCGTTTGTTTGCAGGTGAGCGAGCTCTGTGACTGGCCCATTGACTGCTGTATGGACATATCCAGCCGCCTGTAAGGGGACTGGGTAATGTTTGAGCTTTTGCGGAGAGAGTGGTCCGGCTTTTGCGAGACACGTACTCTCTCTTCTCATTTCTGTGGCTAGGACGGCTTTCGAGGCTCAGGGTTCAGCACAATCTTGGGCCGAGGACCCCGTCGCTCAGGAGGCGGCTTGCGGTTGTGAGAGCGCGAGCGGCGTCGAGCGTCAGCCTGAGGCGCGGGCTGAGAGGCGGTGGGGGCTGTTCTAGCCCGCTGCGGCTGCGGCGGTCTCTGTCTGCTCTGCGATGAGCTGGAGCGCTTTGGCAGGAAATGACGCATAGCTTGTGAAGCGTTCTGGGCCTCAGTGAAGCGTTCGGCGAAACCTTTAACCGCCGGTCCAAACAGCCCGCTGGTGGAGATAGGCGCATCGAGAAATGGCGCCTTATCCGCGTCCTTCATTTCAGTCAGAGTCAGCCACAGATGGCGCTCGAGAACAGTCAAATTAGCCATAGCACGGCCGATGGACTGGGCGGTGGCCTTCGTGGCTCGCAGAGCTATATCAGTCGCGCTGCGTAAGTCCCTGAAGGCTTCGGGTTCGGGGCCAGACTCGTCCATAGAGCGGAGAAGCTTGGCTTGGAACACTTGAAGTACCGCCATTGAGTGAAGCGCTGATGCAGCTTGGCCGGCGGCGGCGTAGGCGCGACCGGCGAGAGCAGAGGTAGTGCGGCAGGGTTTCGAGGGGTGGGAAGCTTTGGCTTTCCATCCGGAGGTGGAGGGCGGGCAGAGATGATTGGCCACGGCCTCCTCGAGGGGCGGCGTTCCCTCGTAGCCTCTTTCCTTCGCGCCGTCCACTGAGGAGAGCGAAGAAGAAAAAGAAGGCTTTAGGCGCGCAGAGTGGGGGGCTTTCCACGACTTGGTGAGTTCGTCGTGAACTTCCGGGAAGAAGGGAGAAGGCCTTTGCCGAGGGGCCTGCTGGCGCCCCTGCAGAAACCACTCATCCAGTCGGCTCCGGGTTGGCTCTTCGGGAGAAGACCAATCGAGCCCGAGGTCTTCCACGGCCTTAGAGAGGACACGGATAATCTCAGTATCCATAGTGGAGCCCCCGCTCGTGCTAGCTAGCGTCGACGGGGCGGGGTCGAGAGTGGAGCCCGGCCAGTCGTCCGATGCAGCGTCGATGGACAAGCTGTCGTCCATTCCCCCGTCGTCCTCGGACGCGCCGAAAGTCACAAGGCCCACCGCTCTGCCAGAGGGGTGTGGGTCCGGCTGGGTGAACTGAACCGGCGGTGGGGAAGGCAAGAGCGGCGGTGAAGCACGCGGAGACTGGCTCGGCGTGACGTCACTGAGCTCAGGTTCAGGAAGCCTCTGTGAGCGGCGCTTTTTCTTAGTGCGCGGCTCAAACAGAGGGGTGGCGATGGGCTCGCTCACAGCGAAAGCGGCGAGGCGAGCCCGTAGTGCGGAGAGACCCAGGTCATCACATTCCGGGCATCCGCCCTTGGTCAATGCAGCTTCTGCGTGGTCACGGCCCAGGCAGCGAGCGCAGATGATGTGACGATCCCCGTCCGGGAGAAGGTCTCTGCACGACGCGCAGGAAGGCATTTGAAACAACGCCTTAATGGAAATTTGCTCTTTCACAAATGTCGCGGGGCGGACAGATGTAAAATACTTGCGTATATGGCGCGCCGGATGGCTCAGTAGGAGGTGCTTGAAGGCGGCTGAAGGTGCCGACGTCCTCGTAGCAATCCCGCTGGTATGCTTTTCCACGGCGGCGAAGGCTTCCAATAATCCGGAGGATCCAGCGAAGAAGGTGTTCGCTGAAGGAGATTAAATCTGAAGAACTCTCATGACGGGGCGCCCAATATATAGCTTGGCCACGCCCATCTTGGCGGGCTCTGACGCGCGCAGGCGCGAAGCGCGCTCATTGGTCGCGCATTCAGAGTCGCCCCGTCATTGGTTCAAGCAAGTTGCCGCAGCACAGCCAATGACCGAGTTCCTTCGTTCATTGCTGTCAGCTGTGCAGCTGCAATGCGTTTTACATAAAGACTTCAATATTCTCGAGAAAAGGAGTTTTCCCATAGCGTAAGCTACTTACGCAATAGGAGAGACCTCTCGAAAGGGAACTGATGGATTCGGCGCGGCTGCGAGCATGGGCGTGTCGAAAGCTAATGCACGAGTGACTGATTACCATGGAAGCGTGAAAGTCACGTATGTAGATAGACTATCCTTGACTCTTTGGATTTTAAATCTCGATGTAGGGCAGGCTATACACCACCGCGGAAACCTCAGCTTGTCATAGACACATTTTGCCCTATGAAAAAGTGCGGGGGACGAATTTACATTTTATAAAAAGTGGGGGGGACACGTCCCCCCCGTCCCCCGCGTAATCTACGCCCATGCTAATAAGAAAAAATGACCTTAATAAAACTGTTGAACTTTCTTCTACTGTGTCCTTTTTTCTGTGGTCCAGAATGGCAGGACAGCTAAAAGGTTTGTTTGTGTAATAGCCATTTCAATGTTTATGTCCAGGTTTGGCCAGTAGGTGGTACTAGGGTCATGGCATAGCTAATTGGGGCTCATTTACTAAGGCTATGTTTACACAAAACGATCTGAAGAGAAAACGCAAAAGTGGCGTTGCCTTATCACTTTTTATTCTGCGTTTAGACGAGCGTTATGGGGGGGGGGATCTGCGTGCATATGGTGACACAAAAGTGTGTGAAATTCGATGTAGTATGCACTCCAGGCGGCTAGGTGGCAATGTGAAGCACTGCCACACAACAACACCAAGTCCACGCGCCTGCGTACAACCTTCCTTCTACTTCTCTCCCTAGTAGCGCGAAATCAAAACATGGCAAAGCGAACAGGAAAAAGACTCTTGTATGTTTATCAGAGCTGCTAGGGCAACTTGAAGGTCCGACGTATGGAAATAATCCGACATGTTGGTTGTTATTTTCCTGTACTGGCGGATGCCTGTGAAGTAAACGCGTACGCGACGAGAGCCACCGTGAGCAGATTTGCATTTTTACCCTTTAGACGGGAACGCGATGGTGGAGCGTTTATAAGATTTCCACTCTGGAGGGTGGTTTCACTTTTTTGTGTTTTTAAGCCCCAAAAACGGCATCGCTGTGTAAACGAGAGGCACATCTGATAAAATATTTTTACGTTTTCACCCGCGAGCGTTCTCATGTAAACAGGGCCTTAGGAGTGTAGGTGTAATCAGACACAGGTGTTGCCAGAGGGGCCTATGAGCAGGCCGCCACTGAGACTGTGGCTGTATGTTTGATATTGTGACAGTGTCGATGAAGATGGAATATTGTTCCGTTATGGACAATGAAGACCTTGTGTAACAATAAATCATATCTTTCACGACAGAGAAGAAATCAGAACTTGAACTCCTGTTACATTATTTCTGAACCGAACAAAGCGGCCACGATAAGCAACTAGCCTACTTGAACCCTCAGCTGCTAAGCTTAGGCTTAGCGGTTACAGTTTGCATTTCCTTCAGCCTGAGGCTCATTCATTTCACTTAAAGGGTCTTTCCATTTGCCAAAAATAGAACTTTTTGTCATTGTTGTTGTTGTTGATATTATTAAAAACAAACAAACAAGCAAGCCCAGTCCAGATGAGCAAAATTCACGTTATGCATTACTTTCCATAAAAAAGTAACTAAGTATTGCAATTAGTTCATTAGCTTATTGTAATGCACTATGTTTGAAAGTAACTTTCCCCAACACTGCCAGTGATCACAAATGACTGGAAAACTTCACTGTTCAAAAAGTTGAGTGGGAACCCTGTAAATAGGTTTTGGAATAAAGCTATTGCTCGTCTCTTGTTTGTATCCAGTGTAGGACTAGGAACTGAGAGTGAATCAGACAGCAATGGCTCGTTCAAACTAACCAAGAAGCAGAATTCCACAGACAGTCCGAGTCAACACTCAGATCAGAAGATCCTGTCATTTTGGTGTCAGCCAGTCTAGAAACTCCATAGCTAAGCAGGATTAAGACAATGCACGCTTGTAAGAGATGGTCCCAAACTAAAGGAAGAGCATTGTCAACTTTAGGCAGTTTAACCAAGACAAATGGGTTCAGACAGGGTACATCTTGAATCTCACAATGAAACTCATGAGTTAACGCCAAAGGGGGGTTGATTCCAAAGACAGAGGCCTAAAGCAGACATCCTTGTGAGACCTCTTTTTGAGTCTGCAGGACTGAAATCCTCTTTAAAATCCACAGAGACTGCCTTTACATATCAAAATGCATCAGATCAATCCAAAACAATGCTAGACAGACTTATAATAAAACATTGATCAACTGCATAATTCTATATCATGTCTACAACCTATATACAGTACATATGTGACTATTATGCTTAGATCACACATAATTCATGCAATTGTTACTATTGAATGGTTTATTGGAGGTGTGTCTTGTTTACTATGTGTGTGAATGATTTCTTGAATTATGGTATGGATCAAATCCATGTAAAATGTATTGTACTCTCATAAAATCATACCCGGCTAGAGCTGGAAAGTTAAGAGACCATGTGACTAATCCAATAGCATGTAATTTATGTGAGAGGGGGAGAAATAGTCACACCCTGAACCAAAGACGATACCTAATTGGTCAGAATCTCTAGGGGTTGGATAAAAATCTGAGTTTAAAAACTCTGGACATGATCACAGCATTAGATGAGATAGGTTAAAATGGGTTAAGACTGGTTATAATGGGATGAGGTAGGGTCAAAGACTAAAGCGGCATCATACAAGTTTATGTGTATTACAATGTTTCAATAAAGAGAAGTGTCTTGTGTTATGTGCTTACGAATATGGGGCCAGATTTACTAAACAGGGCAAATTAGCATGCGAGCGCAATTCGAAAATAGCGCCGATGGGAGTGGAAAGATCTGCGCTTGATCTACTGATGACACGCAAATTAGAATACGCAGACGCAGCCGAATCATTTCCATAATGACCAACCAAGCGCTACCAGAGCGAGTTAGCGTCTGATTTAAGACGTGCTTTTTTGGGCGATAAATAATGCTGCAAATACCAGTTAACTGATGAGCACAAACCTTAGTAAATCACCTTGCATGATTCATTTAAATACTCTCCTAACATAAATTTGCGTCTGAAAGGGAAACTCCTACAAATGCATATGCAATCAGGTCAGCCGCAAAAATAACCCAGTCCATGCCTTTTCAGCGCAAATTTTTCATTGGGTGTCTTTAGTAAATCCTGATCGTTTTTTAACGCCAAAAGAGGGTTTGCGCTGGAGCAAGCTGTTAGTAAATCTGACCCTTAATGTCTTAAACTGCTGATCTTGTTACCGTGCTAATAAATAGTGTTTTCACTATAGTTTGGATATTACTATCCGCTGCAGAGTTAGTTACGGCCCATTCAATTGAGCGCCGGACGGTTCATTTGTTCGGCCGTAAAATAGGTGATTCTGTCAAAATACCCTATAAAACCCTATAATAATTTCCTTTGAGCTAAACTGACCTGTTTCCCTTTACACCAGTGACTCAAAGATTAAACAAATCACCAGTTTAATCATTATTGCACAACTGCATAAATTTATTAGATACATTATGTAAAAAAAGTGTGCCCTTACATGTTTTCTTATGGAATGGGCAGTTTTTGGTTGTAGGAAGGAGAACAGTCAAGATGCCACTGTTGATGCAGATTGTGAAGATGCTGTGTGTGTATTTGTCGTCAGCTGTGGTCATACACATTAAGTAAACAATACGGTCTTCTTCATCCTGAGTTTTGATAGAAAGTACAGTTTGTCACAGGCTGAGAAATGACATGGAATGGTAACTGACGTTTGGCTGATTTCAACATTATAGAGTCCCAGAACATTAAGGTCAGAGTGGAGAGTGGATTGAATTCTAAAATCTATGAAAACAGGTCCCTGACACTTCGGCCCTGTCCCAAATGCCGCCCTTGCATTTTTCCCTTGTTGTAATTCTGCATGGATTGTTGAGTAAACAAGTTTTAAAACAACAAATTGGACAACCTACAGTCTACAAGTGTACCATTTTGGACTGGGCCATAAAGTGTCTCTAAATCATTCAGCCAGATTTACACACTGCTTGTTAAACGGGATTAGCATGGTGCAGCACCATAGCATATCCAGTTCAGAAATGCATGAACGTCAGTCAAGCTTGACAATAAAAAAAACTCTTGAACTTCTTTTTGAATGTTTCCACATCCATCAGAACACTTCATACCGGCTCAACATGATCAATGTATGATCAACGATGACTCCACTCCATCCACCCGTCACAATTTGTGGGAGTAGAATAGGCTCTTACATGATTCCACTGGTTCATAGTGTGTTTGTGGGAATGTCCTAGGTTAGAGAGCCCCTATCCTGTGATGTGGCACTTGTAGGGTCTGCAGGTTAGGGCAGGTAAAGTACGGTGCAGGCAAGAAACATGTCGCCACTCCATTTGAAGCGAATGGGAGCGTTGGCCCATAAAAAACCTCCTCTTTACCCTTGGTGCTCACATCTAGCACCTGCCAAATAGACAAATGATAGGATTTCAACATTAATTATTCAACATGTCATTCAAACATAAGCACCATTCAAGTCAACTCACCTGAATGCAAGCAAGGGGTTCATTTGTCCAGATGGAATATCCACCAACCACATAGATTCTGTCATCATGGACAGACACTCCTGCCTCATTTTGGCCTATGAGGAGAATGTAGAGATTACGCTTACAAAAAAACACTGTGGCACAGTGGACACTGTGAAAAAGTATTAATCTTTACAGTTTGTGAAAATGTTTTGATTGGATCACTTCTAAAAAAATACAGTATATACAGTAAAGCTAAGTTTTAAAGAGAAAATAAAATGTGTAGGTAAATAGGTGAATAATCATATCTATTACATAGTTATAGTGCGTGTGGTGACCTGTGAGGAGACTGAAGGTGCAGCGTGTCCACTGGTCCATGTCCATGTCGTAAGAGTCGATGTGTCTAACCAGGATGCGGTCATTGTTGTAGTCTAGATCGTTCCCCCCAAGCACATATAGCTGCCTTTTGACTGCCGCCATCACATGGTACACCCTCCTCTGCAACATGGGACTGCGTGCTAGCCATTGATTCTATTACGGAGAGGAAATTACAAAAGAAAGAACAGCATAAAAACTGAATTATTCTCATTTTCAATTATTCTTAAAAACACATCAATTCAAACTATACAGTTGACCAGGAAAAGAGCTTAACAGATATATGGTAAAATAATTTTTGCTGGTTAATTGTAGTTTGACATTGCACATGCACTGGAATATGCAAAAAAAAAAAAGTAAAATATATATATATATATAAATACTTTGTCAAAAGAAACATTTAGCATTTCTTTATTTTGCATATTCCGGTGCGTGTGCATTTATTTGTGAGAGGTGTGTGTTCATGCAGAGATTGCATGAGCAGTGGTGAGTGAGAGTGTGAATATACACGTGTGTTTGGCGACCATCTGTTGAGGGTATTGTGGGTGGGGGGTTGCTGTTCCTGGCAGGTGAATGCAAAGCCACTTTGAATACCAATGAGCCTCTGCCTCCTGTTCTTTCCTCCTCTCTTCTTTCTTTATATCTCTCTCTTTGAAAAACACACAGTTCCACTGACCACAGAAGTTATACGATTCTTATTTTTAAGTCTTTTTGAATGTAACATTAATAAATTACAATAGTGTGTAGAGGATTTGTATTGGACATAAATCCCTTGTGTGGGTTTGAGGTTTTTTGTTTTGTATTGTTTTTGTTTGTTCGTTGCATTTATTTGATCAAAAATACCATAAAAAACAGTAATTTTGTCAAATATTATTACAATTTAAAATAACTGTTTTCTATTTTAATATATTTTAAAATATAATTGATTCCTGTGATAGCAAAGGATCAGTGTCACATGATCCTTTAGAAATAATTCTAATATGCTGATTGGGTGTTCAAGAATTTTTTTCTTATTATCATCAGTTGAAAACAGCTGTGCTGCTTAATATTTTTGTGGAAACCGTGATACATTTTTTTGGATTATAGATTAATAGAAAGTTCAAATAAGCAGCATTCAAGGAAAATGATAATTTTGTAACATTAAAAATGTCTTTATCATGTTGATCAATTGAATGCACCCTTGAATAAAAGTATTAATTTCTAATTAATAATATTATAATTTATATAATAATTATATAATATTTATTTTTTTTAAGATGAGAAAGATGCACTAACCAGCCACATTATTCTCACATAACCACATGAATGCAATATGTTACCTGTCCAGGGTCATACACCATCAGTCGATTCTGGTACTGAGCTGTGTTAGTGACACCACCTGCAGCAGAAGAAGCCATCATTTTATGTTAAACTGATGCTAGTAATGCTTTTAAGTCTTTGGGCCTGGAAATGCATTGGGAAATTCCTGATATATGCAGAGTAGTGGGGTAAATGTGAAGGAATGTATTATTACCTGAGACCCAGAGCAGCCCGTCAGCCACGCATCCTGCATGACAGGACAGCGAATGGTCAAAAGGTTGCACGTAGGTCCACTTGTTCCTCTTGGGGCAGTAGCGCTCCACGCTGGGCAGAACCTGCCTCAGTTCATTCCTCCCCCCGACAGCATAGAGATACTGTCCCAGAGCTCCCAGAACAAAGTGCTCCCTGCACGCCTTCATTGGTGCAATATCAGTCCAGCGGTTCTCCCTCGGATCGTACCGGCACGCCGTCCTCACCGCGCACGTCCTTCCAGTGGCGTGTTCCACCTCCCCGCCAGACACGAACAGGAAGTTGCCCATGACAGCCACACAGTGATGACTCCGTCCAGCAGGCATGGGGGCTAATTCACTCCAGTTTGAACCCCCGGCGACACGCGTGTGCTCCTGCGCGGCGGGGTTGAAGAACCGCAGCTCCCGCACACGGCTGACCTCCCGTTTGCGCCCGCCGATGATATATAATGTTAGTGACTGAAAGCGTGGCGTGGTGCGGGACGTCTGACGTAAAGGCTGTGCAAATACAGAGCGGTGGTAGTCCAATGCCTCCTCCACCAGGGCGGCGACGGTGCTGCTGGAGTTGAGGAAGGGGTGGCTACTGGCCACACGGTGCAGGGCGGAGACCTCCATCAGGCCGTAGCGCACGTTTTGCAGCAGTTCCTCCATGTACTGGTATCTGCAGTCATGCTCCAGCCAACGCACCAATAACTACAGCAGGGTAGAGTGGCTCATCAGTATTCAGCACCGATTCGGGATCAGGAGATCACACTGCTCATATTACAGGCTGCAGCTCACACCATCCACACAATACTGTCTGTCTACGCAGGGCCAACGCTTTGTATCATTGCATGCTAATGCTTAAGATATTGTGTCTCTATACAGTGATGAGAAGACAGCTGCAGATGAGATGGGGGGGGGTATGTGAACATGCACACACATACACTTAGTCATGAGGTGTGCGTGTGAAGCATACACACATACGCATTCCGGCACAGCCAAGGGAGTTAGACAAAGGGGAGTTAATTGAACTTGAGAGCAATCTAGACTGTTTAGCTGCAGAGGCATGCGAGTACGGCGGAGATGGCTGGAGATAAGCGATGCCACTCTTGTGGAAACAAAGTGGCTTTTAACACAATCAGCCCTGAGACAGAGAACTTATTATAGCATCCCGAGATCATGGGCCACCACCTCTAGACGTTCCGCAGCTGTCTCCTACACACAAATGGCAAATTTAAATGCTTGCAATATATTTTTTCATGGGAGTATTTCATCTGTGAAATGGTTAGATTTAATTGTACTTACACAGAATGATTCCCAGAGCACTAATTTTAGGAAGGTACACTGTGATATTTCTGTGCTATTAGCAGCACCGAATTGCAGAGATAATGATTGCTGTCAGACAGGTTTCCCTAACATTTCCATAACATTTCCCCCATCTTCCATTGGTGGTTCTAATAGGTAATCCAGCCCCAAAACTCACGCCATTGGTTAAGATAATTTTGCTCTGTTAGATGCTCAAATAGAGCAAAGTTCCTTTTAGAGACCATTAAATTACTTATGGTGTACTTGCGCATTTAAAGGATTAAGTAGTTTTTCAAATTAAATAAAAAATGTACACTTACATTTTTTAATATTAAAATGATGTCCATTACCAATAAACCTATAATTATTTTTATGTTATTGCTGATAAAAGATAAATGGTCGGTATATAAAATTGTAAACTATATTGTCTAAAAAATATGAATAAATAAAACACAGTAGATATAAAATAAAATTGTTTAAATGCTCAAGGTGAGTATACAGGTCCTTCTCAAAAAATTTGCATATTGTGATAAAGTTCATTATTTTCCATAATGTAATGATAAAAATTAAACTTTCATATATTTTAGATTCATTGCACACCAACTGAAATATTTCAGGTCTTTTATTGTTTTAATACTGATGATTTTGGCATACAGCTCATGAAAACCCCAAATTCCTGTCTCAAAAAATTAGCATATCATGAAAAGGGTCTCTAAACGAGCTATTAACCTAATCATCTGAATCAACTAACAAACTCTAAACACCTGCAAAAGATTCCTGAGGCTTTTAAAAACTCCCAGCCTGTTTCATTACTCAAAACCGCAATCATGGGTAAGACTGCCGACCTGACTGCTGTCCAGAAGGCCATCATTGACACCCTCAAGCAAGAGGGTAAGACAGAAAGAAATTTCTGAACAAATAGGCTGTTCCCAGAGTGCTGTATCAAGGCACTTCAGTGGGAAGTCTGTGGGAAGGAAAAAGTGTGGCAAAAAACACTGCACAACGAGAAGAGGTGACCGGACCCTGAGGAAGATTGTGGAGAAGGACCGATTCCAGACCTTGGGGGACCTGCGGAAGCAGTGGACTGAGTCTGGAGTAGAAACATCCAGAGCCACCGTGCACAGGCGTGTGCAGGAAATGGGCTACAGGTGCCGCATTCCCCAGGTCAAGCCACTTTTGAACCAGAAACAGCGGCAGAAGCGCCTGACCTGGGCTACAGAGAAGCAACACTGACTGTTGCTCAGTTTTGCATGTCATTCGGAAATCAAGGTGCCAGAGTCTTGAGGAAGACTGGGGAGAAGGAAATGCCAAAATGCCTGAAGTCCAGTGTCAAGTACCCACAGTCAGTGATGGTCTGGGGTGCCATGTCAGCTGCTGGTGTTGGTCCACTGTGTTTTATCAAGGGCAGAGTCAATGCAGCTAGCTATGAGGAGATTTTGGAGCACTTCATGCTTCCACCTGCTGAAAAGCTTTATGGAGATGAAGATTTCATTTTTCAGCACGACCTGGCACCTGCTCACAGTGCCAAAACCACTGGTAAATGGTTTACTGACCATGGTATTACTGTGCTCAATTGGCCTGCCAACTCTCCTGACCTGAACCCCATAGAGAATCTGTGAGATATTGTGAAGAGAAAGTTGAGAGACGCAAGACCCAACACTCTGGATGAGCTTAAGGCCGCTATCGAAGCATCCTGGGCCTCCATAACACCTCAGCAGTGCCACAGGCTGATTGCCTCTATGCCACGCCGCATTGAAGCAGTCATTTCTGCAAAAGGATTCCCGACCAAGTATTGACTATTGAGTGCATAACTGAACATAATTATTTGAAGGTTGACTTTTTTTTTTGTATTAAAAACACTTCTTTTATTGGTCGGATGAAATATGCTAATTTTTTGAGACAGGAATTTTGGGTTTTCATGAGCTTTATGCCAAAATCATCAGTATTAAAACAATAAAAGACCTGAAATATTTCAGTTGGTGTGCAATGAATCTAAAATATATGAAAGTTTAATTTTTATCATTACATTATGGAAAATAATGAACTTTATCACAATATGCTAATTTTTTGAGAAGGACCTGTAGTAATATGGCTGATGAGCAATAAATTACTGATATATACAATTTCATATTATATTATCTAAAAAAAACTCTAGAAAATAATCAGTTTAAATGCTACAAGTTAATTTAGGCATCACAACATTATAATGTGCAGTATGAAAAATGGATTTTCATGTATTATTATGGATTACTCAATTCTTAATGTTTTAAACATTGATTAACTTCAAGTGAGCATTACATGACAATTGAGCATGGACAATCTATCAGCCAATATATATCCGAAATGGATCGATTCCAATAAATGAAAAGGTCTGTAATATTGAGCAATAACCTTTATGGTACCTATCTAGTGTGCATTCCAACATAATTACACATTTAAGCTTTAAGTGTACATAGATTTCAGCAAAACCCTCCATTCCAGGCATCATTAATCATGTAACGCTCTATTGAGGTTCTGTTTCGCCTTCTTCCTTTCTCTGAATTTTAGTTGTTGTTTTTTTCAACTCTCCACCTTTTCACAGCCAGCAGAAGAGAAGAAAGAGAATAAGTGAGAGAAGAGAATGGGAGAGGGAAGGAGAGAGACAGAGAGAGAGAGAGAGAGTGAGGTGTGAGCAAGGCAGCGTCTGTTGACTGTGAAGGTCACACTGGATCAGAGAACTTCCTCGGGGCAGAAAATAAATGAACTCCCCCACCCACTCCCGCACGGAGAAAGACAGACAGAGAGTGAGTACGAGAGGAGAAAAAAAGAACAAAAAAAAAACAGAGGAAGAAAATGTGATTTCCAGAGCGTGAGACTCAGAGAACTCTGCATGACGATGATTGACAGCCAAACTATATCGAGGGTAGTATTGGCGGGCGCACGTTCGGACTGGCGGACGGCAGCACCAGCCCCTGTGCCCATCACGCTTCCGTCTGATGCCCAAATTAACCTTCTCTGCAAACTGAAGGAGGCCCAAAGCAGCCTAATCAGGGCCTGATTATGGCAGCAGCGACTGGTTAAAGGGTCAGGGTAATTGTGCCATCAGAGGCCTGATTGTTTTCAATCAGTAGGGCGGCCGGAGTGACAGCTGGGGGATTGAGGCGCTGATGGAGCCGCGGTGGGCCTAATCAGAGAGAGCCTGGTTGGGGGAGGGGTGGTGGGGGGCGCCTGATTGGTGCAAATGAATAGTCACACCACAGCCCCCCGACTACAGCCTCCGCCCAAGTGTACATACATACACACACACGCTCACATTGTCCGTACACCTTTTTTTCTCACTCTTACACCGTAAATTAAACAGGCAGTGTTTGTGTGAATATGACCTTAAGCATTCAGATTTACTTAATGATGCTTTGTGTTTGGCAGCTGTTATAGAGATTGTCATGGGGTCCAAAAGTCTGAGATGTTCTTTTCTAAAGATAAAAAAAAATTACATTACCAAATTATATTAAATGCATAATTATTTGACTGTAAAAAAGTTACATTAATTACAAAGTGGTGGTGTGTCCTTCTTTTGCTTTTTTGACAGCAGCACTTGAGCTGCAAGTTTGTGTAAAACCTGATGATCACATTGTCCAACATGATTTGATATGTTCCAAAGAGCATCTTGAGCTTGACAAACATCTGAACAAAGAGTTGCACATTAGTGAACTAGAAATGATATAGAAACGTCATAACTGTTCTTTGTTGTAAAGTTTTCAGAATTTTAAACCCCATGCTGATATTTTGCATTAAAGCATGTAAGCTACCTAAGCAGTTCAGAGATGTTTTGAAGAGTTTAAGTCTGTGAATTTGCGGCCCACACACCTGCCATATCTCCTCCTCACTGAGGGAGGTGAGGCGGTCGCTTTTTAGCACTTCCCTGAGGAGCCGATAAGGTAGGAGCAGCACTTCCTCTTGCCTGTTCTTCTGCAGCTCAGAGAGGTGATCCACCAGAAACCCCACCACTGCTTCCTCCAGGGCCGGCAAGTGGAAGAGGTCTGCCAGCCTGTACAGGTCCAGGTAGTTAAAACTGTTCAGCTCCTACAGGCACAGATATAAATACAGAAAGATTCACGGTCAGGGGGGGTGTTTTATTCATGCATGAAAACATGCCTTGAAACATACAAGCACACAAACGCATACAATAATAGATACCCCCATCAATACACACTCAGTCATTTAATATTGTAATACAGTAAATAATAAAAAATAAAGTTATGATAAAAAATTAAGTTATGATAAATGATTAATGGGAGCTCAAAAGAGCTAAATCTCATGAAAGTCGACAATATCCAAAAACAGACTGGAAAACCTTAAATAAAAGAAGGAATAACGAAGACAAATCTAGTCAGGATGCTCCACATGCAGGATGAAGAAAGACACTTTACACAGAGACTGACTGCCATCTACTGGTTAAAATGAACAACAAGCAAATTTTAAAGGCAGTGATGAGCAATGAACAGGTTCAGGTGGAATCTGCAGATCTTTTTCACATTTTCTGGGCTGAATTATGGGGGAAATCTATGGAATTCTGCAGAAAGAGGGAAAATTTATTAGGGAATGAAAAATAGGTTTCTTTCACAAAGGCTTCAAGAAAACTTGGAATATAACAGAGTCATATAGAGACTACAATTATGATAATTGTATTGTGTCTTTTTGAAGCTTAAAAGCTCCAGTAGTATGCGTTTATTGGAATCAAATTGAAAAAAAACATGTAAAACTGTGGAAGAAAGAAACTCAAATCAATGAAGGGAGAAAAATGATAAAAATGAACATTTAAGAAGCATGAAATGAGTAGAACTTTTACAAAATTAATACTGATTACACAGTAACGTTATATGTAGTACTTGATGAAAACACAAAATAAGCTTTATCAAAACGTTGCAAGTTTTCAAGGCAGAAATAACCTGTCAACACACCTGAATGAGATAGTGGGAACAGAGGCTGAGCAGTTCCAGCAGCTGAAGGTGGCTTCCAGCAGACAGGACGTCTTGTATCACTCCTGGCTCCAGCATGATCTACAAACAAAGAACCTGAGTAAGACTATTGTAAGAAACCGCAACCTTGCTTTCCTAATTCCATGTTAAAAGCAGGGGCCTTCAACCTTTTTCAGGTCAAGGACCCCTTAATGAAGAAAGAGACAGAGCAGGGACCCTGTGTTGAAACTTAAACATGTGTTGCATAAAGCCCAATTTATACTTCTGCGTCGAACTCACGCCGTTAAATCTTACTGAACCCAAACTTTACAACAGTAATGTATATAATATTGGACCGTCTCTATCCCTTAGGATATCTCTGTTAGCAGTGCTTGAATGTAAAAGTTGTTTAGCTACAGACAACCAATCAAACTAAACAACTGACATGACAAAAAGGTGATGGCAAACGCATTAACTGGAGTAAATCAGACATTACTTTATTTGTTTTTGCTTTTGTATGTTTCAGGTTACTTAAAACAGCCAGAATGGGCCTACATGGTGACATTTTCACAACTGGAAATCACATGCTTGTTCCAATTTGTATTTGTTCAATCAGTGTTAGTGACTTCATGAATATGCAACTAAGAATATAAACTCAGGGTTTACCAATAGTATAGTGTGAAATCTTCAAACTAACATGAAATAAGATAACCTAGTATTATATTTAACCAAATTTAGAATTTCAATAAGCCAATTTGTGAAGCTCCAGAATAAATTATTCACAAGTATTTCACTTATCTGCTACGTATGATTCATAATGGGATCTTTCCAGAATCTAGAGACCTGTCTTTGCTTGAGGCACTGCAAATTTTGTTTGTTTTGCATGTTCTGGGCCATATGCTACTGTGTGGGCTATGCTGAATTTACCTGGCCTGTGTAGGCGAAGTCCAGTGCGTGCTTCAGTCCGACGCTAGTCACACCCTGGAGAGTTACCTCATCTGCCTCACTCTCCACCATACACAGACTGAACATGGCCTGAAGATACACACACACAAACTCATAAGCAGGATGCACCACAGAACTACAGTAATATAGCATCCTGTAAATAGCTGTTAAAGCAAAATGTCAAAAAAACTGTTCATTCAAGTCTAAAGAGTTTCACACTGAGAATGAAAGTGAGTCCATGGCCATCAATCAGTGCATACTGTACTTTCTCACACACACCCGCGCAGAATAAAGAGACCAAGAGGCCAGTGCTGTCCCGCTGTGCTCTCTGGCAGGAGTACACTAATCAAAAGTATTGATTGCTGTCACAGAGCGAGTGTAGGATGGTCATTGATCAAAGCCCATGGTGAAGAGGAAGTCAAAGGACATTGGATCATCATTACACCAACTCCACTGATCAAACCTAACTGCTCCTAATGATGAACTTCCAGCGTGAAATAAAAAAGAAAACTAATCTATCTATCTATCTATTTTAATATATATATATATATATCCACACATGCCTCCCAAAATCAGAGTAATAACTCTCAGGCACAGATTAAGTCTGGTTCTGGATTGAAATTAGTGTCACCAGTCTTTTGAAAGAATCAATAGACATTTAATGCAGGTCTTAGCTCCATCTGAAGCCGCCGTGTGCTGAAAATAGATGCAAAGTGTTTATCATCTTTTATCGTTGTCACCTCACCCTCAGAAACTGTTCCCTTAGTAGTATGTCAAGTTTAAAGTGCCTGGTAAAGTATATCGTGTTTTTCTATTTTCTATTTAAAGCAGTACGTTTTTAATGGCTGACCTCGGCTCACATTCATATATTTTAAAGGACTCATTAGAGCTGATGGTTGTAGGTTTGTTGACAGCTACTCAGAGAGCTCCTTACTGGGACACCACTGCCCATAAGCAAGACTTGGGGTTTTTTTTGGAAGGGGATTGTGGGTAATAATCATGACCAGTCGTGTGTCACATGTCTGGCTGAATGACTTCTGACCTTGGAAAAGCAAAGCAGGCTGGCCAGACAGCAGCTTTGTGAGCTAATTAGTTTACAATGCATGCTTTTTGAGCCATATGAAAATACAGAATAATTCAATGCCTCACATCAGTGTTACAGGCATTGCTGCATCATGAATCTAAGCAGCAGCTGCTTCAGCAACATGCAAAATAAAATCATATTTCACATGAGCTGTGACTGCGATTGAAATGCAATAGAATAAAAAAGACTGTGTATCACAAAATTAAAGCCAGGAAACGTCTAACTATTGAATTGCGTTCATGGACTGCAGACAAAAACAATATAGTTAAGTCTAATTCCCGAACACATTACTTTTATGAGCTTTTATGCGCTGTTGATTTTTTAATGGCTAAAAATATGCATTAACAGTTTTAATCAGTCTGTCTAATCATTATATTCAGTAAATGAAGCAAGGTTGTGTAAGTATCATTACTCGTGATTGTTGCTGATGTTATTACTCGTTAAAGATACACATTTACTACACACTTATATTTACAGTATATAAGTATATATAATTTGTATTCACAGAGAAATTTGCTGTATGAACTTCTCTGGTCAAATGTGTAATGTCATTGTGGCCAGCAGGGCGGGGCCGAGAGCCATGAGAGAACGGCACGAGGCCGGTGGCGTGACTGATAATGAGTGTCACCTGCATGCCGCACCGGTCTCGTATCTCTCACGGAGGACCTTCGGAAGCATAAAAGGAGGAGCGATGACAGTGAAGGATGAGAGAGGACCAGGCCTGAACATGTTATTTTATGTTTTGGTTATGTGTGTGTGGCAGTCGTCCGTGAGGGGCAGCCGCTTTTACTTTCGTTTTGTTGTTGGTTTATTTTATGGAATTAAAAGTGTTTGAACGTTCGCCGGTTCCTGCCTCCTTCTTCCCTGATCCTCTAACATTGCTACAATCATTATTAGTGTTTTGTCTTTAATGCCAGTGCCACAGGCGCAGATTACACCTTTCACATTTATTCATTAGTGCCACTGAGGTGTTAAAGCTCAAAAGGGTGCAATATCCTTTCATTTCTCAGGGACATCCGGCCTAAAAATAGAACAAGACAGGTGACACTAAGTAAACTGGTGAGATTTTTACATTTTCTAAAGAAAATGTGACTGGCGTTTGACCATACAAACCTCACTGCCACAATTATAAACTCTAAGAGTGTTTCTAAGTGGTTGCTATGGGTTCTGAGAGATTTTCCTGAAATTCTCTTTCTGGATGTTCTGGATGGTTGTATGGTTGTTGCTTACAAGACCAAGTCAAAATAGCCCACCTTTCTATACTACTGTATTTATGTGCATAGATATGACTTTCGTCCCTTCTTCCTTCTATCCATCTAAGGGATTTTCACCCACTTATTGCGTTTCAGATGATGAATACTACGCCTCTCACCAACAAGCCCTAAAATTGGAGGTATAATTAATTCACAAACAAGACCATTAATATGTCAGTTAAATACTGGCAATTGGGATTCATTTCCAAAACACAACTCATTTTGGTATACACGATAGAGCATAAAACACATGCTCATCCACAAGTGTACACGCCTGTCTATTTAAACCTATTCAACCATTCCACGTAATAGAAATCAGGAATAATAAAAACCTTGCAGGCATACTATGTCAAAGGGTAGCTGTCAAACAGAGCCAACAGCTTGATTGACTTAAGCTTTGGATCAGTCCATGTTTTACATAAGCTATGACTCGCCTTAACAACAGCAAAAGGTTTCCTCATCAGAAACCAAGGGCTAAAATCAAAAACAAGGGATTATATCTTATCATTCCAGCCCAACAGAGGTGGAGAGCTTCCCAGGAGACATATAGAGATAAATATACCTGCCCTATTTAATTCTGTTCTTTGGACTGTGCACATAATCTTTCCCTCTGTTGCAGGGCTGGATGTATTTCTTCTTTGTAATCTTCTGAACAAACCAAAATCAAATCTCACTGATACGGTTTCCAGGCCGCTGCTGACTTTTCATTTCCTGTCTGTTGCTCTCTTGTCTCCTGTGTGAACTGTACATATTTGCATCAGAATTGTGCAGCTAAAAGGAAAATCCTGTTGTCGTTTACTCACTATCACATTGTTCCAAACACGTATGACTTATGTGGAACACAGAAGGAGATGTTCAATAGTGTGTTTACGCTGCTCTTTTCCATATAAAGAAAAACAACGATGCTGCACAGCTCCCTTCATTTCACACTGATTTCAAACCTACTATAAAACATTTTGGTACACCACATTTGAATGTATTATTTTTAGAGCTTGGCAGCACTCATCCCCATTTACTTTTATTTTATGGAGAAGAGCAGCATGAACTTTGTACCTAACATCTCCCCTTCAGTTCCAAGAAAGAATGGATATGTATGGATGGAAGCTCTGTTCCACCACAAAAGGAAAAAAAAAATCATGCTTTGGTAAAGCATTGTTATAAAATAAAAAGTAGCAGTAAAAGTCGTAAATATGAGATAAGGTCAATATTTTTTCATAATTATGTTTTTGTCAAAGTCTTAGTATGCCATAATTTTGACTATTTATCTCAGGATTATGACTTTTTATGTCTTAATTATGATTTACCAAAGCATGATTTATTTTCTATGTGGCGGAAATGTGCTTCCATTGATATGGAATCCTTTAATAGATGGCAGCATAAGCTTGTGTGGCAAACACTCTCACTGATCATGTTTCTGGGGTTAGCGAGATGGAACCTACACAGTGTACAATCTCACCCGGAAGTAATCGCTGCAGGCTGCCAGGACCGCCTTGTGAGCATGGAACTTCTGTTCCCCGGCGACCAAGGTGACATCGCAGAGCAGTCCGTCCTTGCGCTGCTGATTAAGGGCAGAGAGGACAGAGTCCTGGTGGGATTTGGATTGACACAGCCTCTGTCCTGTCAGCATGTCCTGAGAGCTGAGACACAAGGGAAACACTGTAAAACAAGCCCATGCTTGGACTTTGTGAACATCTCATCATGAAAGCCTGTGCCCAGAAACAAAGAAGTGTGTATGTATGTATATGAGTCTTTCTCCCTACTGTTCACTAGATCTATCGATATGCCTATTCAGATTGTGAGATGTCATTGATTCTCACTGCTCCCATTGCCCTGAATAGCTCTTTTCAGCACAACACATTCAGATTTAGCTCTAATTCTCTTTCTGTACACTGAATTTTTATTTATTTAACATAAAAAGACTGCAGAAATGGTATAGTAAAAACCTGTTAATGGATTAACTTTAAATTACCTTACCACATTAAAAAATATGATTAATAAAACACCACATGTAATTTTACTGTCAAGATTTAAAGATAAATGTATTTATTAAAGATTTGATATTATTAATTCATTGAACATATTTGTTATTGTTAATTTATTAAAAATACATTTATTTTTCAAATATTTCAATAAAATATATTTCATGTATTATATTATATATACTTTATTTCAATAATAATTTTATTGTAAACTAAATTTTAATTTCTATATTTACAACATTTTTAACAAGGCAATATACACTTTTACAACAAAATTACATTTGCAATGAGTAAAAAAGTATGAACCTCCCTTGAATTTATATGAATATGGGTATTACCAAAAGCTCCTGCATGAACCATCACATTTGTTGATATTTTATTGATATTTTTGTTCATAACTTTTTTGTTAGTTATTCACATTGGCATGCTAATTGCTACATTTTACATTATTTAATTCATGTTATTTGCATTATTGTAGTGTGATGTATTACCCTGGTGGTCTTTATGTGGGTGACCCTGTGCTCTGTCAGTGGGGGGTTTTGATGAAGTCATCATGTGACTCTCCATTATAACTGTGCTATTTTCACTATATTTTGCAGTAACAAACAGATTTGAATACTGGTTGATATTATTCTTATATGATTTGAATCTTATACGCACAGCCAGAATTGGGCAAAATAGTCACCAAAATGCCTCCCACAATGTCAGTGACATCATCATTGTATATATTTATTTATTTATTTATTTTTGCAGTAAATTTAACAAAAATGTTTTACAGTATTAGTTTACACAGAGTAGTACAGCCTTCTGGGAGAAGAAAGCTTTGGATGACCTCAGATATCCTCCAGAGCTCTTTAAATAACGATGACCGTGTCACAACATCTCCCATCAAATCCAACAGCGTCTACATCAAATTAAAACTCACCAAAGACGTGAGGACATGGTCATCTCTTAAGGTAACCTGAGGTGTGCAGAATGTACCTGGGAGGAGGCTCAGAGGGCATGCTCCTGGAGGAGAAAGGAGGAGGCGGAAGGAGTGCTTCCTGTTGATACAACAAAACAGGACTCTACAGTGAGAGAACAGAAACAGCAAAGACTGAGAGTGAATAAGGACACAGCCTACATATCTAAGAAGCCTATGATAGCCTGAATATCTGAGCATCTCGATGGAGCTTCTGAGATGAAGATTGAAATGATTCGCCTTTACAAAACAGAGTGAAATATCCTTGAAACATATCTGATGTATGAAGGCAACCCATACTCAGAATTTGTCCTCTGCATTCAACCCATCCAAGTCAGTGCACACACATTAGGAGCAGTGAGTAATGAACACACACAATGCAAACTGTGGACACACACACTCAGAGCAGTGGGCAAGCATTCACTGAGGTGCCCGGGGAGAGATTGCGGGTTAAGTGCCTGCCGGTATTGACAATCGAACCCACAACCTTCGGTTTACAAGTCTGACTCTCTAACCATTAGGCCACAAGTGTCCCAACTGCCCCATGATATAAGCTATATGCTACATGCAATAAGCTTTCTAGGCTGAAAGTGAAGTCTGACATTAATTTCATGAAAGGATTAGTTCACCGAAAAAGAAAAATTCTGTCATTAATTAACGTTAATCACCCTTATGTCGTTCCAAACCTGTAAGACTTTCATTCATCTTCAGAACACAAATGAATATATTTTAATGAAATCTGAGAAATTTCTGTCCCTCCAATGACCATCTACACAACTACCACTTTGACACTTCAAAAAGTTAATAAAGAGAAACTAATCCATATGAATTGAGCGGTTTAGTCCAAATTTTCTGAAGAGAAACAATCACTATATATGATGAACAGATTGAATTTAGGCTTTTAGCCTATTCACATAAACATTCATCAACTCACACATCAGTTAAATGGAAGCTCACGAATGCTTGCTTGATGTGCGAGAACTAATGAGGTTCTTTATCGTTTGTTACGCAGCACGTTTGAGCTTCCGCAAGAACCAATGAAGTTTGTTCTCTTGCATCAAGCAGGTTCGGTTGAGCTTCTATTTATGTTCTCTGATTAAATCTCCAGTAGGTAGCTTTTGTAAACAAATATTTGTTAAAACTGTCATTATGTCCTGACAGTAGAATATGAGACAGATAATCTGTGGAAAAAATCAAGCTCCTCTGGCTCCTGCCTGTGGTCCTATTGCCATTTGCAGAAATACACCGCTCCCGGTCAGAAACAACCAATCAGAGCCAGGAGGAATGTCTTAGCAGTGTCAATCACGCTCGTGTACGCGCTGATCACCCCTCTCTTGCACAGCGCGAGCGCGTACTGTCGTTCGTGACTCTCGTGTTCGAACTCGTTCATCCAAATGAACGAATCTTTTTTCGAGTCATTTCGTTCATTCAACGAATGAAATGACTCGAAAAAAGATTTGTTCATTTTGATGAACGAGTTCGAACAGGATCACGAACGTGCATCACAGAACAGAGCAAGGCGAGCATTTGTGCTTATAAAACTTAAAGTTTTGTATTTATTTTTTAAATGACCGATCGTTTCGCTAGATAAGACCCTTATTCATCGTCTGGTATCATTTAAAGCCCTTTGAAGCTGCACTGAAACTGTCATTTGGTCCTTGAAACGTTTGTGTCCTATTGAAGTCCATTATATGGAGAAAAAGTCTGGAATGTTTTCATCAAAAACCTTAATTTCTTTTCGACTGAAGAAAGAAAGACATGGACATCTTGGATGACATGGGGGTGAGTAAATTATCAGCAAAAGTTTTTTTTAAAGTGAACTAATCCTTTAACGTTATCTTACTAGCTATTTATAACTTATAGAAAGAGTGCAACGTTATAAAGTTACATGTATTGCAAAATACATGTTGATTTGAGGACCAAGTTTGTAGTCAAACTATGGGCAGGCCATAGTCAATGTAAAGCATATTGTTGATGTTTCGTCCCTATTAGTGAATGTTCCATAACTGATTATAATCCGCCGTCATCGGTGGTCCTGCTTACTAGTCTGCGCGTTCACGGCAGGCTCCGCTGTGGGGGAGGAGCTGTGGAGGGAGGGCTGTAGTGCAGCAGAGAGCAAGGGGGTTGGACCTGGAAGTTGTGCTTGTTCAAATGTTCAGGCTAAGTCAACATTTTCTCAAAACTCCCTACTGCAACTTTAATGTTTATGTGAATAAAAGCCTAAATTCAATCTGTTCATCATATAGGCTAAAGCGGCCGTGTCTCTTCAGAGAATTAGGAAACGGCTCGATTTATATGGATTAGTTTTACAATCTCTTTGTGAACTTTTTGAAGCATCAAAGTATTAAGGTGATGATACACAGGGCAATTTTTTGAGCAATGTTGCTGGGCAATCTTGCCGAGCGATTGTTGCTTAGGGCACTTTCCCATTGAAAATGGGCAATATATTTCTATCTGGATAATTTAGATCGGTCGTGGGCCCTGTGTTTCATCTGGTTGCCCGTTGACGGCAACATTGCTCAAAAAGTTGCCCTGTGTATCATCACCTTTAGTTGCAGCGCTGTCAATGGAGGGACAGAAATCTCTCTGATTTCATCAAAAATATCTTCATTTGTGTTCCGAAGATGAATGAAAGTCTTACAGGTCTTACAGTAACGTTAATTAATGACAGAATTTTTCTTTTTCGATGAACATCCTTTAATGGATCTAATAACATGCATTATTTAATGTATGAAAAGGAGAATAAAAATATAAAATATACATAAGAAATAAAAATATGAAATATGTTTTTCAAGAGATTCATCATGCAGTAATATTCATCCAAAGAAAACAAAATAGAAGAAATATTAAAAACACCACTCACCCTACTGATGCACAATGTGTTTGGATACAAAACAGCTACAGGCAAAGTTCATTCTGATCCAAAATCAGTCTGTACATCTCCTTTCATGAGCCTCATGTGATGGTCAAATGGTATCAAAACTGAGAGTAGCCTAGGCGACCTGATGCAGGACTTATTGGAGCCTAATGGCCCATTGTGTCTGAGCCATCCCAGCATATATTGATCTGATTACAAAATGACCTTCAGTCAGCAGATTGTAGTCCACGGTCAATGGAGGAGAAAAGAGGAGGGGAAAAAAGATAAATAAAACTAATGATACAGTAGTACAGATATTTTCTTTGCATTGGTCTGACACTCAAATGGTCCCGTCCATCATTCTAGCCTGTCACTGACCTACTTAACCAGAGTCCACCCGTAATCCATCAAACTAAAGGTGACTGAATGACAGTTTAAAGTAGCCTACCGTCGCGTTCAAATCAACGTGTAGGATATATTATTTAAAAATAATAATAATAATAATAATAATAATAACATGTAGGCGTATGATATATTGTCTATTAATTATATTATTTAGACAAGTTAATTGCGTAACGGATTCAAATAAGAACTGTCACTAAATGCAGATTATGGTGCTTTAGTCCTTGGTTTCCACAATCACTTTAAAACCTCAACTGTCAAAGGTCTCCTAGCAACAGGGCAGAACCAAGAATATTTGGGCAACAATAAATGTAATCCTCACTGAAGACCCGCCCAACTGCAACCTCATGACATTCAGCTGTAAACTGTTTCGGTACATCCCTTCAGCATCCATCTGTAAACACTGTCTAAACGTTTCTGTATGTTAGGCATGTCGTAAATATACGAACATTCACCGGATAAAAAGCGCACGTACACAGTTTACCTTCGCGTCCAGTGTCTTCTCTCGGTCAAACTGATTTTATCCGACGTCGGTCACTTATCAACTTTGACTGACCCAAACAAAATATCTGCATCGATCCCCAGGAGAAAACTGTCCAGAGACTGGGGGTGTAACTCGCTATGTCTATGCCCGATGCGTCTGTGCTACTGTAACCGCTAGACTCTTAATCAGTCCCCTCCTCTTGCGGTCACATGCCCGGGATCATGCGTGTCCACGAGGCGCCGAATATGAAGTGCAAACCATAGCCAAAAACATTCTGTCATTTTCTTATTGAATCAGGCATGATGCATATTTTGATTTTTGATATATTGTTTTATAACTTAATTATTGAATAAATATACCTGTACAATTATTTTATAGGAAATTCTTATATTTTAATTAAATAGTAGCCTAATAATCCCCCTTTATAATGATTAAGGAAAAATATTTAATTGCGTAAAAATTGAGAGTATAATATTTTTGAGAATAGAGGTACTATACTAGAATAACCTATATATTTAGGCCAAGGCTAGGTCTATATGATGTAGCCTATACAAATTCCCATGTTGTCGTTTAAAGATTTTATTAATTTACATGACATTTATAAGTCCAAAAATTACACTTTTAAAAATAATTGAAATTTAAATAACTTTAAGTCATGTTGAGGCCCCATTGGAAGTTTGATGAAGCCCCCTGGAGGAGAGCCACTGGTTTAGATTTAGCACTGGTTGTGCTTGAATACAAGTCACTAAAGGGCAAGTCATTACATGTTTTGCCGTTTACAATGCCTTTAACTGGTGTGTAGAAATAACACTATAGGCTACATTATTTTGTTGTGGTTGTTGTTGTTGTTGTTTTTACTTTTTATTTTATTTTATTGACTTTATCAAAAAGTCAAAAAGTATTTTTTTCCATTTCTCATAAAGTCAATCTCCCACTACAGCTGAAAAGCAGACATTACACGTTTAAAAAAGCAGTCTCATAACGGAACTGAGAGTGTCATTTCATGAAAGAGCTAACGGCCGTCAGCTGCAGGCATGGATAAGTTAAAACCTTTGCTTAGCTTCACTCAGAAACAGCAGACCAATTTAGGATTCGGATTAATTGCTCTTATAACTGCGGGTGGCGAGCACGTCTTCTCGGTCTTTGCTTTTAAGTGTCCTTGCAATGATTGGAATTTCATTTATGGAAACGTCTGCCTCCTCGTACCCGCTGTTGCACTGCTCATCCTAAGTTACATGTTGAGCAATAAAACGTGGAAACTGTTCACTGGTCTGTGCCTTAGGAAATCGAAACTATGTCGGTTTAATTACGCATTTGGCTTTTTTTGTGTTTTTCTTCAAATCACCATGACTGCAATGGTCGCACCTCTCAGCTGGATCGCAGTTGCTCTGCTCAAAGGGGTGTATTTCGAGTGCTCAATGACTGGCGCCAACGTTACACTCTTTAGACGTCACCTTTGCAACGAAAAGTATCCCCACTGTAGGACAGAGTTAGAGAAGTTCCCGTGTGATGGAACCGCAATTCCACAAAGTGAGAGAGCGGCTGTTCTGTCCATTATACGCGCAGAGTCGCAGGTGAGCAGATGGTAGAAATAGTCTTTGTCCAAACTCCGTTTAAATGAAATTAGGTATCATCAAATAGCCTAGATCTAAAATAAGACTCAGAAAATTTAATTTTGCCTTGACTCTTGCTTGATTGCGAATTTTGACTTTCAGATGACTTGAAAGAAATTTTTCATGAGTGGTGCCTAAATGTCCATTTTTGTGTTAACTATGGGTACGGGTTAGATAGGGATAGGTTCAGGGTTAGTAGGCTAGTGCCTGCACTTTAAAAAAAAAAGTTGCCTTAAATGTTTAGGTACAATCAACTTGGAGGTTTAAGTCATTTTAACTTAAATTACATTAATCCGACTTTAAAAAAATGAGTTGAATCTTGTATAACTTGGAAAATTACTTAACTTATTTTGATGAGCTAAAACAATGTAAAAACATATGTTATCATAACTTACTAATAATATATTGTTTTTACAATGTATATAACCCAGTTATTGTATTGTAAAATAAAGTGCTATACCCATTTTTCTAGGGAGCCTAAAGGGATATTTTAGCAGTTCATTGATAAATATCTTATCATATCTTGTTATTTGCGTTCATAAGGTCCTCTACGATAATCTTAAAATGATTTTTAGTGATCTTCAACACATCTGATGTTACCTCTCTTTCGGTGGGCTAATAATAATTTTATTAATTCTGGAATTCTAGGTTCTTGGATGGATCCTGATAGCTTCTGTCATGATGTTCACCTTTCTGCTTACATGCATGGCCAGATGCTATTCTCCGATCAGTTACATGCAGCTGAGGTTTTGGAGGATGTACACTCAGAAGGAGAGTGAGTTTTTGGACAGCTATACAACTCAGCATGCCGAAAAGCTGGCTAGGAGAAACATAACAAGTTTCTTTGAGTTAACCAAACCCATTCCTATAAAAAGTCCTCCCAGACAGGCCTGGCAGAAGATCTCCTCCTTCTACAAATTCCGGAGCATGGACGAATACTACAGCATCCTGCACAAGTATGTGTGCACTTGTGAGGACCTTGAGAATCCAGCACTGAGGGCTTCAGTGAGGTCTGACAATGAATTTGCAAACCCAGCAGCACTTGCATTTGTGGACGAGGGCAAACTGGTCCTGTAGACGTGCATGTTGTCTATTGACAGCTGTTCATGTCTTACCATGTTATTTTGGGTAAATACAGCCATAAAGATTACTTGCCTCGCTTAATTTTCTGTGCCTTTTACAGTGTCAATTAATTGTTCTTTTAAAGGTTTAGTTCACCCAAAAATGAACATTCTGTCAGTATTTACTCACCCTCATGTTGTTCCAACCCCGTAAGACCTTCGTTCATCTTCGGAACACGAATTAAGATATTTTTGATGAAATCTGAGAGCGGGATCACTCCTCCATACTAGTCCATATGCTTCTTCAGGGATTGAAACTTGCCAGCCCCGAAAAGTCATTAAAGACATCGTTAAAATAGTCCAAGTGACTACAGTGGCTCAATCTTAAGTTTATCAAACGACGAGAATACTTTTTGTGCTAAAAAAAATAAAGAAATAACGACTTTATTTCAACTATTCATTTCCTTCTCTCTGGGCCTCGAGTCAGTTCACTAGTGTAATGGCGTAAGCTTCTGTTGTTGTACGTCACACGCATCACCCACATGACCAGCGTCGGCCAATAGTGAGCCTACGTGTGACGTATAGCTCTATGCAATCATACTAAGTTAACTGACTCGAGGCCCACAGAGAAGGAAATTAATAGTTGAAATAAAGTCGTTATTTTTGTTTGTTTTTGCGCACAAAAAGTATTCTCGTAGCTTCATAAACTTAAAATTAAGCCACAGTAGTCACTTGGACTATTTTAACAATGTCTTTAATGACTTTTCGGGGCTGGCAAGTTTCAATCCCTGAAGAAGCCTATGGAGGAGTGATCCAGCTCTCAGATTTCATTAAAAATATCTTAATTCGTGTTCCGAAGATGAACGAAGGTCTTACGGGGTTGGAACAACATGAGGGTGAGTAAATACTGACAGAATTTTCATTTTTGGGTGAACTATCCCTTTAAGTCATTTCTTTCTTTTGAATACTGCTATTGTATGATTTTAACATTGCTGGGTTTTTGCTATTGTTTAATTTTCTTTGTCTTTCAATATCATTTTTCATATGAATATTACAAAACTGTTTATGCACTGTAAAAAATTATATAATCTTAAGAATGACTGAAACATCCAAGTTATACTTAAAAATGTAATGCAACATTTTTTTACAGTGTGGCAAATAAAAAGTATTTTTATAATTTTATAAATAAAGTTTTCAGATTTTTCAAATCTTTTTCAACAAAGATGTTTTTGTCATAAAATGAACAACATCCATATTTATTTGAACAGCTGTGCCCTGACCTTTTTTTAATGGACTTGTTGTGAACTTTTTCTTCTAAAGTGTTTGAAAACTCGAAGACCAGGAGACTCGGGTTTGTATCTTAAGAAGGTTTCTTTATTGAGAACACGAGCTGTGCGTTGACTAAGGGAAACGTTCCCTTGCAATTTATACACATTTAGGGGTAGGGCTTAAAATTGTTATGAACAAAGCATGTAAATGATGTATACAGGTTTAGGAACCTGCCCTATACATGGAGTGTTACCAATTCAAATACAATCAGCATAACTATTCAAACAGTGAGACTACCAAAGTTTCAGTAATCTGCTTACAATAGAGATAAACAGGAATAGCAGGTTCAATAGAGAGCAGTAATCTGACAGATACAGAAAACAGGATTTGCTGGATTCCCTTGCTGGAAAACGATACTCGGTTACTAACGTAACCTCGGTTCTCTCTAGAGAGAGAACGAGTATTGCGTAAGTTTAGCTTACGCTACGGGAAAGATTCATCTTATCCTTAATTTTGTATTCCTTGTCAACACAGTGCAGCAGCTAGCAGACCTAGAGCAGGCCATCTCGCGTGCTCATTGGCTGCCCTGCGGGCAACTGCTGCAGCCTACCAGTGAGCCCGGCGTGACGTCACGCCCAATGAAGGGCGCCCGCGCCTTCATAGCGTCACAGCCCGCCAGAATGGGCGTGGCTTAGCGTATAAATAGGGGCTGTAGGCTGACTTCCCTGGTTTTTCGTCGACTGAAGCGAAGTCGCTCGTGGCACGAGCACGGCGGGTTACGCAATACTCGTTCCCTCACTAGAGAGAACCGAGGTTACGTTAGTAACCGAGTATCGTTCTCTTACGAGAGGTTCTCTCGTATTGCGTAAGTTTAGCTTACGCTACGGGAACACTTTGTCAACGCTGTGCGCGCCAAGCATCCACCATGAGACCCCGAACTTTCAGGGGAACCCATAAGTGGAAAAATTAAGGTGGCCAGCACGCGGGCCATCACTTGTACATAAGCACACATAGGGAATACAGAGCAACGCGTCGGTCTGTATAGGCACATGGCACATACCCTACTTAGTGCAGCTCAACCAGGAGAGCTGAGTCATGTGAGAGTGATCTGAGCAGGAGATCTGGGCAGAATACACCTCTCCTTCAAACTGACAACAGTTTAGCCTGCAAGGCAGGAACTTCTAGGTTATAAAACCTGACAAAGGTAGACGGGAGCTCCAGCCCGCCGCTACACATATGTCATGGATAGAAATTCCACTGGACCATGAGCCCTGATGCCCAGAGGGCATTGCAGACCTTTTGACGCGTAAGCGGCTGCTATAGCGTCCACTATCCATCTGGACAGGCTCGAGGAGGAGAGACCCTTGGTGCGCCCACCAAACGAAACAAAAAGCTGTTCCGAACGCCTGAAGGAGGCGGAGCGCGTAATGTAAAACCTCAGCGCTCTGACAGGGCAGAGGAGATTCACATCACTTTCGCTGTCAGATGCTGGGAGAGCTGACAACGAAATAACTTGCGCTCTAAATGGAGTGCCCATCACTTTAGGGACATAGCCATGTCTAGGTCTGAGGATGACTTTAGAGTCATTCGGCCCGAACTCAAGACACGACGCGCTGACAGACAGCGCATGCAGGTCCCCCACACGTTTTACTGACGACAGTGCAGTCAGAAAGACGGATTTCAGTGATAGATATTTCAACCCCACGGAGTCTAGTGGTTCAAATGGAAAAGCTTTCAGGGCCTCGAGGACCAACGAAAGATCCCACATGGGAACCGACGGGGGGCGCGGCGGATTCATCCTTCTAGCTCCTCTAAGGAAGCGGATAACCAACTCATGTCTTCCCAGTGACTGGCCAAGCGCCGATTCTGCGAACGCTGCCACGGCCGCCACGTACACTTTGAGCGTGGATGGGGACCTTCCCTTATCCAACAGCTCTTGTAGGAAGGTGAGCAGATGCGCCACCCCGCATGTTCGCGGGTCCAGACCTCTGTCGGTGCACCATCCAGAGAACACCGACCATTTAGACGCGTAGAGCCTTCTCGTGGAAGGGGCTCTAGACTGCGTGATCGTTCTCATCACTCCTTCTGGCAGGGCAAAGAGTACCCGTTGATCAACCATGCATGCAGAGACCAGCGCTCTGGATGGGGATGCCAGATCGTGCCGTGAGCCTGAGAGAGGAGATCTGCCCTCACCGGAATCGGCCACGGAGCTGTATGTGACAGCCGTGCTAGTTCCAGGAACCAAATCTGATTCTCCCAACGCGGGGCTATGAGGAGCACCGAGTGGCGCGTTTCCCTGATTCTCTTTATCACCTGTGGCAACAGAGAAATCGGAGGGAAAGCATATAGCGGGAGGATGGGCCAAACCTGGGCCAGCGCGTCCTCGTCCTTCGAGAAGAACCTCGGGCATTGAGCGTTGTCTTTTGATGCAAACAGGTCGACTTCCGCTCTGCAGAATAGGCGCCACAGTTTCTGGACCGTTTGGGGGTGCAGGGACCATTCCCCTGGGGGAACATTGTCCCTGGACAGTTTGTCTGGGCCGTCGTTCAAATGGCCAGGCACATGCGCCGCCCTCAGCGAGCGCAGGTGCATCTGAGACCAAAAAAGGAGGCGTTCAGCCAGATTGCAGAGATTTCTGGATCTGACACCGCGCTGACGGTTTACATAGGATACCACAGACATCAGAATCAGAATCAGAATCAGAAAGAGCTTTATTGCCAAGTGTGCTTGCACACACAAGGAATTTGTTTTTGGTACTGAGGCTTCCAGTGGACATATACAAATACAGATACAACAAGAAACATAATACTACAAAATATAAGAATAAAAAATAAAAATATAAATATATGAGAATAAAAGTATCACAGTTGGGTTTAGTCCGAATAGACATTTTCAGATTTACAGATTATGAACATATTTACAGTGTTTTGAATATTATAAATAAATAAATCTACATATAAGTATCACCTGAGTTGTAGGGTATTGCACTAAACAGTGGGAGTATTGCACTTAAGGCATATGCCTTGGGAGGAGTGTTAACTGTTCAGAAGGGAAATGGCCTGTGGGAAGAAACTGTTCCTGTACCGAGATGTTCTTGTGGTCAGTGATCTGAGTCGCCGTCTTGACAGTAACAGTTCAAACAGGAGGTGTCCAGGGTGAGTGGAGTCTGTGATGATTTTACCTGCTCTCTTCCTCACTCTGGAAGAGTACAGGTCCTGGAGGGTTGGCAGGGGGGCACCAATGATCCTCTCCGCAGTCCGGACTGTCCGTTGTAGTCTCCTGATGTCTGATTTGGTAGCTGAACCAAACCAGACAGTGATGGAAGTGCATAAGACAGACTCAATGACGGCTGAGTAGAACTGAATCAGCAGCTCCTGTGGCAAGTTGAACTTCCCCAGCTGGCGAAGGAAGTACAGTCTCTGCTGGGCCTTTTTCACAGTGGAGTCGATGTGATTGTCCCACTTCAGGTCCTGAGAGATGGAAGTGCCCAGGAACCTGAATGACTCCACTGCTTCCACAGTGCTGTTCATGATGGTGAGTGGGGGGAGTGCTGGGCTGTTCCTCCTGAAGTCCACGATCATCTCCACTGTTTTGAGCGTGTTCAGCTCAAGGTTGTTATAACTGCACCAGACAGCCAGCTGTTCAACCTCCAGTCTGTAAGCAGACTCGTCACCGTTCCGGATGAGACCGATGACAGTGGTGTCGTAGGCAAATTTCAGGAGCTTGACAGTGGGGTCTTTAGAAGTGCAGTCATTAGTGTACAGGGAGAAGAGCAATGGGGAGAGAACGCACCCTTGAGGGGCGCCAGTGCTGGTGGTGAGAGTCCTGGATGTGAGTATCCCCAGTCTCACTCGCTGCTGCCGGTCCGTCAGGAAGCTGGTGATCCACTGACAGATCGAGGATGGTATGGAGAGCTGGGTCAGTTTGGCTGTGAGAAGACCAGGCACAGGGGCGTCGGACTGGGGGTAAAACCAGTACTGATTACCAGGGCCCCAAGGGGATGAAGGGCCCTTGAAAAGTCTGGAATACAGACATCCCAATTCTCCCGGAAGTTTGATAGCGTCTCCCTGATGCCCGCAAATTAGTTAAAATCTCCCGGAATCTAGAAGGCGAATGCGAGACAGAACATCTGTGCGCATAACATACATAGCGCGTGCGCAATCCAACCCCCCCCCACCCCCCCCACCCCCGTCAACAATCCAAAAAGTATTTTATTTGGAACATAGGGGCCCATCAGGACTGACTATACATAGGGCCCGGGATCTTGTGCTACGCCCCTGACCAGGCATGATGGTATTTAAGGCCGAACTGAAGTCCACAAAGAGGATCCTTGCATAAGTCCCTGGTCTGTCGAGATGTTGCAGGATATAATACAGTCCCATATTGACTGCATCATCCACAGACCTGTTTGCTCTGTAAGCAAACTGAAAGGGATCCAGCAGGGGTCCAGTGATGTCCTTCAGGTGGGCCAGCACCAGTCTTTCAAACGACTTCATGACCACAGACGTGAGAGCGACAGGTCTGTAGTCATTAAGTCCAGTGATTTTGGGTTTTTTGGGGACAGGAATGATAGTGGAGCGTTTGAAGCAGCAGGGAACTTCACACTGCTCCAATGATCTATTGAAGATCTGCGTGAAGACCGGGGCCAGTTGGTCAGCGCAGGCTTTTAAACAAAAAACAGCGCAGGCTTTTAAACATGTTCTTGTCCGAGCGGACAAGAACATGCTGGTCCTGTATGAACGGGAGGAAGCACTTCAGCGCGTTCTCGACCGCTATCATCTCCAGACAGTTTATGTGAAAACCCTTCTCCTGGTCTGACCACTGGCCAAAGACCGGTCTGCCCTCGAACAGCGCGCCCCAACCCGAGTTGGACGCGTCTGTTGAGATGACTTTCCGATAAGAGATGGTTCCCATCATTACTCCCTGCTGGTACCAGTCGGCCACTAACCAGGGCTGCAGAGCCGCTATGCAGGTCTGAGTCACTCTGATTTTCTGGCCGCCAGACACCCAAGCTCGGCGGAACACGCGGGCATTCAACCAGCGTTGGAGCGGGTGCATGCGCAGTAGGCCCAGCTGAAGCACCGCTGCAGCTGATGCCATACAGCCCAACATCCTCTGAAATGTTTTCAAAGGGAGAAAGCTGCCCTCCTGGAAAGATGCGGCTAGGTGGCGAACACGGCGCGCGCGCTGTGTCGATAAACGAGCCGTCATGGTCACCGAGTCCAGTTCTATTCCTAGAAAGAAAATTGAATGGCTGGGCAGTAATGAGCTCTTGGTCCAGTTGACCGTGAGACCCAAGCTTTCCAGATGACTAAGAAGCACTGTTCTGTGAGATAGCAGTTCTGTCTCTGACTGTGCCAGTATCAGCCAATCATCCAGATAGTTCATTATTCGCAGCCCCTGACTTCTCAGGGGGGCGAGCGCCGCGTCCATGCACTTCGTAAATGTACGGGGTGTTAGGGACAGGCCGAACGGCAGGACGGTGTATTGATATACCTGACCGTCGAAGGCGAATCTCAAAAATTGCCTGTGACGGGGTATTATCTGAATCTGAAAATAGGCATCCTTCAGATCTAGAGAAATAAACCAGTCCCTCGGGCGAACGTGCGCAAGGATTTTCCTGGTCGTAAGCATTTTGAACGGTCTTTTCGCAAGCACTTTGTTCAAATGTCTCAGATCTAGGATAGGTCTGAAGGCTCCGTCCTTCTTGGGTACGAGAAAATATCGGCTGTAAAAACCTGACTCGTTCAGAGAAGGCGGTACCTTTTCTATAGCCCCTTTGCACAGCAGCTTCGCTATTTCTGCGTGAAGTAGGTGTGCTACTTCCGCATTCACTATCGTCGCGGTCCGGGCTTGAAAGCGCGGGGACGGCGAATGAATTGAAGTGTATAGCCCTGCTTTATTGTGCTCAGCACCCATTCTGAAATCCCTGGGATAGATTCCCACGCAGCTATGTGAGCCGCTAGGGGGCGAATGGCTTCCGGATTCAGATCGCCGCCCTTTGCGGGCTTGTGAAACTGATCCGGAGCCGAAAGCGCGGTGCGCGCGCTCTCGGTTCTGGGCAATGGCTGCTCGCTGAGAGCCAAAACCGGCTGATTTATGTGAGATGTCCCAATCATAAGGGATGGGGAACATTCTTTTTTCACTTTTTGATGCACGAGCAGCGCTCTGGGCGGAAAAGCTTTCTGTAAGCGTGAGCGCGCGTACACGTGCACGAGACTTACAACTGTATCTAACGCCCCAATCATAATGGATGCGGAGCGTTTTATTAACGGCCTGCGTTTTGTGATGACACTTAAACGCGCGGGCGGAGCCCGGAGGGCGGTTTGTGTTAGCAAGCGTGAGCGCTCTCTGGCGGGCACGAGACTTACATTCATAACCTGCTTCTTTGAACGTGTAACAGAGCGGGCAGATAGTGGGCACAGACCTGTGGACACATTTCTTACATTCAACACTCGAGCGGCTTTTCTGCGCTTTATGAGAGTGTGCTCTGTGAGTGACACGGGATTCGGAGTGCTTATGTGTAGGGGTGAACACTGGGGCGCGGGCACTTTCACTACACTTAGCGTTAACCAGAGTTGCCTCTCTGTCACAGTTAACGCAGCCATGGCTCGTCCGATGGCTTGGGCTGCGGCTTTGGTGGAGCGGAGAGAGAGATCCGTCGCACTTCTCAGGTCCGTAACCGCAGCTGGATCCTGGCCCTTCTAATCCTATTCACGGAGGAGGTCGACTTGCAGGATCTGTAGCACAGCCATTGAGTGTAGAGCAGACGCGGCCTGGCCGGAGGCGGCATAAGCGCGGCCGACCAAGGCTGACGTGGCTCTGCAGGCTTTAGACGGGAGGGCTGACCGTGACCGCCATGTCGCAGAGGGCGGGCAAAGGTGCGCTGCGACCGCCTCTTCCACAGGGGGAATAGCCGTGTACCCTTTCTCGGTGGCGCCGTTCACTTGGGAGAGCGACGCGGAGGCCTGTGACTGAAGTCTTGAAGAAAAAGGTGTATTCCACGACTTCGTCAGCTCCGAATGAAATTCCGGCAGGAATGGAGCGGGCCTAGTTGCTGAAGCTGCGCGGCGGCGACTCTGAAGGAAACAGCCGTCGAGCCTGTTCGGCGCGGGTTCCTTTGGCAGCGACCACTCGAGCCCGAGACAGTCAACAGCCTGTGTCAGCAGGCGCATCAGTTTTCGCATCAGCTCCAGCGCGGGTACGGGTGGATTCCTGGATCGACGAGGAGGCGGAATGAAGCGACCATTCCTCGCTGTCCGATGCCAGGATGGAGCAGCAGTCTCTCGTGGCGTGTCCCTCGGCCTCATCCTCCGATGCGACGGCAGTGAGGCTCGTAAGCGGCAGCTGCGCGTCGGTGAGGAGAGGCGGGGAAGGCGAAAGCGAGGCTCGAGGGAGGTTCTCCGGCGAGCGCGTCGCTGTGGCCACAGGTTCCGGCTGTCTCAGGGAACGGCGCTTCTTCCTGCGCGGTCCCACAGAGGGCGGAGTGACTGCTGCGGTGTTGAAAGCCTCGAGTCGAGCCCGTAGGGTCGACAGCGGAAGCTCCTCACAGAGCTCGCAGCCCCCGGACGCGAGGGCGAGCTCTGCGTGTTCCAGGCCCAGGCAGAGAGCGCAGATCAGGTGGCGGTCTCTGGCGCTGAGCGGGGCTCTACACGAGCCGCAGGAAGTGCGAGGCATCTTTAAAAAGACGCTCGCTGATCTTTTAGAATATTTGTTTTAGCAAGGCAAAAAGGATACGTCGCCGGATAGCGTAGCTCGCACGGATGGCTGAAGGTGGCGAAGACGGCCGGCTTCCTCAGCGCTGTCCTAAGCTGGCTGTTCGCTGTTCAACGGCAGCGGTGGCTTCTCTCAGATCCAGCGATGCGAAGAGCTCGCTGAAGAGGCGAAAAATCAGGGAAGTCAGCCTACAGCCCCTATTTATACGCTAAGCCACGCCCATTCTGGCGGGCTGTGACGCTATGAAGGCGCGGGCGCCCTTCATTGGGCGTGACGTCACGCCGGGCTCACTGGTAGGCTGCAGCAGTTGCCCGCAGGGCAGCCAATGAGCACACGAGATGGCCTGCTCTAGGTCTAGCTGCTGCACTGCGTTGACAAGGAATACAAAATTAAGGATAATTTTTGGGCTTCAGTATCTCGAGAAGATGAATCTTTCCCGTAGCGTAAGCTAAACTTACGCAATACGAGAGAACCTCTCATAAGAGAACTGTTTCACAGCAAATATCATCACCATCATAACCTTAAATGCTAAATTCAGTATACGAAACTGTCTCAGTTTATATACTATTGTATTGGAACCTCAATTAAAAATTTAATAAATTTGTAACACTACAGACTACAAACAAATAGTTGCATTATGATGATGTTAGACTTCTGGTGTCATTTCAACTTATTTCATGCACATGATGATTAATGATCTCATATTTCAACAGGCAGCACTTTGAGGCTTTTTTCGTGAAGTATTCATGTACAATTTGACAATCACACTGCTAAAAGCATACTTTAAAAAAATCAATATTCATTAAGCTCTATTTGCGGTTAGCATTAAAGCAGAGACTTTATGTGAAAAGTGCAGTGCATAACAGTGGGGCACAACAAGAGCAGAACAGAAACTGTCTCCTCAGACATAACCAGAACAAAATGCTTCCCTTTTTTACTAATGTAAAGCATTATGTTGCAATACACCTCTTTGTTTGATCTAACACGTACTAATCTGCTGTCTTAAAGATGTCGGGTAATTTCCAGCCTCTAGATTTCCAATAATAATCCAATAATTATATAATTCCAATAATAAAAAGCTCATTGTCAGTTCCTCAGATCAGTTTTATACCTCTCTAATCCAAAATGCAGCGTTGGGGTTTTGTTTGCTTGACTGATGTTGCATGTTGGGTAAATGTGCTTGTACACATCTGTAGCCGGTTTTGACTTCGTGCAGAACCTGATGAGCTGGTTTTTGTCACGGTCCTATACTGGGGGGGGGGGGGGGGGGGGGAATTGGGATGGGCAGGGGAGGGATTTGATGAGCTGTGGTGAATGCCAGAGACAGAAAAGGAGAAGATAAAGGAGGGTGTGGAAAACAAATTCAAAGAGAGCCAGAAAAGGGAGCGCCATAGCAGAATCCATCTCTCTCAGTTTACCTCAAAAAAACTCATTTGGAGTGTTTACCAGCTATGACTGTACCAGCTATGGATTCTTTTAAGACTGTCCTAAGGTTCCTCACGAATCAGAAGAGCACTATTGGCTACAGCTTCATGGCTATTTTGACAATAGGTAGTGAAAGAATCTTCTCGGTGGTGTCTTTCCAGTGTCCGTGCAACCGAGGGCAGAATTTTTCCTATGGATTAACTTTCCTGCTGGGCCCTGCAGTCGTCTTGCTGGCGATTGGTCTCTTTGTTAGTACACGTCTTTGGCGGTTATATACTGGGTGTTGTCTTAACCCTATCAAACTATGCCCCAGGGGTAACTTTGTGGGATGCTTGTCAGTGTTTGTGAAAGTGCTAACTGGAGCCTGCATTGCCCCTATTATGTGGCTTACTGTAGCACTGTTAAATGGAACTTTTTATGAGTGTGCTGTTAGTGGCCTGGATGAAAATATGGTGGTGAATATTTTCTGCCAAAACAAGACACCTATGTGCCGGGAAGAGCTGCCCCGAGTGCCCTGCAGCAAGTCCCAGTTGCCTCCAAATGAAAATATGGAACTGCTGTTGATGCTGCGAGCCCAGTCACAGGTAAGCACAGACTATGTTACACTCTTAAAAATAAAGGTTCTTTATTAGCATTTATGGTTACATGAAGAACCTTTAACATCCATGGAACCGTTCCATTCCACTGTATATTGCAGTGTTCATCTTATAGCTAAGCTGATTGTTTTCTTCAGTGTAAGTGGACTATTTTTTCTTAAAGTCCCCCTATCATTTTAGCCCTTAAAACTCTTTGATCACCAAAATTACATATTTAAACCTTTTTTCCTTTCTATTTGTATGCAAATTAGCCCCGCCTCCACTCACTCGCCCCAGTTCAGAGATCCACTCGTTGATGATCACATGTTGACATGATTGGTTACAAGGAAGTTTGTGACGTCAGAAACAGCAGCGATTTCAAACTGCGATTTTGAGACTGTCTTTGGTTCACTGGAGTTTTAAGGAGAAAATACTCAACAATGGTGCTGACTTGTGAATTTACACATTGTTTTCTCTAAAAGCATTTTAAAAACATCACATAGATAATATAGACAACATTAAAAGCTTGGTTTTTCACCACAGGGGGGCTTTAAGGAAAGCTTTAGAGATATGGTCACAATTACTGTCGTTCTGCAAATTTTCGCTGGCGAAATGCTGTCATTTCTAATCCACGATTTGAGAATTTCAGGTGGGACTGATTTAGTAACAGGTTCAAGTTGGTCACGATTCACCACAGTTTGTAAGTGATTTGTATGTGACTTCTGTGTGCACCGTGCTTTATGCTTTGCTACAACATTGACAAATGCAATTGACATTTTTTGCCTAAAAATTTTGGGTAGCTTAATGTGGCCGCACCTTAACATTTTAGAATTATCACAACTTAGTAATATTTCATATCAAGTTTACCAGAGAGCTGTGTGATAATTTACGACAATAACTTGTATATTTTATAACATTCAACTGATTGATTTATGTTCGCAGATACTCGGCTGGTCCATCATTATCATATCAGCAATAGTAGCGCTGATCGGGACTTGCTTTAAGAACTGTCGCTCTCAAGTAAGCTACCTTCAGTTAACTTTCCAGAGAATCTACATGGAGAAGGAAAGGGAAAAGTTTGAGTCTTTTGCAGAGGACTATGCCACCAAACTAGCAGAGAGAAACCTCAAGAGTTTCTTTGACAACAAATGCCCTGAACAATTTAACTTTCCAAATCACCAGGCCTGGGAGCAGATCTCTGCTGTATACACCTTTAAAAAAAGCGAACAGTACTACAGCACACTGCAGAGATACGTGGAGCGCACAGATCGAGACTTTAGCCCTGAGAAGCGCCCTGTTCTAGAGGGGGAAGATGGCATAGAGATGGCTTAGAAGCACAAAGCTGCGTGGACTGGTAACTGAATAGCCAAGAATACCTTGAAGACGAAAAACCACTGTGAATCTAAGCATAATTAAATTTTTGTTTGGTAGCTACAACCTGTATTGAAAATAAAGTAAGTGGAAGTTTTGTTTTATCCACTTAGGAGATGGTCCTGGCACAATTCAGACTGCAATTTTTTTTTGTAGCATTTTATACTTAATGAACAAACACAGGTCTCAGACACTAAAGATTCGGACAGATTTGAGTGTCTGGTGTTTTCAATAACAACATCCAATTTGCATATTGTTTGAATGTTGCATTTCAGGTTTTACAAAGTCAAGGAAATAAAAAACACTTATTCTCAGGTTAATTGTCATTTAGGCCCTCTGTGAATCAAGAGCTCTCTTATGCTCTTATAAAGCAGTGTGTTCGATGCACTTTAATGCATGACAACCTCTTGTATATGTAGTACTGATATGTAATTATCCTGTTGAACAATACTGATTAAATTGCACAATATGATCACATTGTACTTATGCCATCCAACAAAATATAAAACATGTAAACCACACTGCTTATTTCCTCTTCAGGTTTTAAGTTTTGACAAACAGGAAAACCACATTTAGAGTCCCCGACACATTTCTTCAGTCATTTTGACCCACATATCAGCTCTGAATAGGGGCCCTTTGATCAAAACAAGTTTCTGTTGCATAGCATAAAAGCATAAACAGAACCTATAGAATATCAAAATTATTACACATGGTAAATTGCTGGTTTCCGTGGTGTTTTGTGGTGTTTATTTCCTGTTGTGAAAGCGAAGCACATATTCTCAGGTTGTATATGAAAAAATAATGTCAAAACATAACAATAATAATAACAACAATATATGTTATTCATTGTAAGTTTAATTCAACTTTTAGTGTGCGAAAAGTCAAAAATACTGCTTAGAAATAACAAAACATAGTCTTGTCCTGTCTCTCTTTACTTTCAAATGTGGCAAAAAAGGACTTTGAAATGAACAATAAAATGTTGTTCTAACAAAACCTGATAAAGATCAATTACAGTTGTGAGTTTGGCCCAAAACATAAAAATTAATGAATCATTCAGTAAACCGAACTATAAATGATATGCAGCTCATATTCATGTGAACTACAGTGACAAACCCACAGTCTACCAGACAGACAAAAAAAGTTGTTCTTGTGTTTAGAAGTGAATGATGCATGTACATTCTGTTGAACTGTTGTATTGTGTTTATAATGTTTTTTGTACGTTTTGTTGTTGTTGTTGCAATTTTGTACTGATTGCATATACTTTTTGTATTTTTTTCTTGCATTAAAAAATAGAAAAATTGCACCATCATTTTCTCCATTCCAATGAGACACATCTTAATTAAATGGCCAATTGTATTATTTGTTAAGAAGTGTTGGAATATAGCTTAAATGGCCTATTAAAACTTAATGGTTAACAGTAGGTGTGTGATGATGGCAGTGGTCAAGCTGATCTACCTGCACCAATATCGGACTGTGCCAGTATTACAAAAGCTGAAGTAAGACCATCTTAGAATTTAAGATGGTCAGAAATGGTCTACGCTGTTTCAGCAGATTTGACAGGATATAACTGAAAACCATATCTAGAATAGGGAAGGGCTTCATTTGTGTACTTACTTGCCTGTACAATCAATATGAGTGTAGGTAAATAAAAATTATATATATATATATATATATATATATATATATATATATATATATTGCCTCTTACCTACACTTCCATCAGTGTCTGTTTAATTTATAAATCCCAGTAAGAGGGATTTAAAAGGGTTTGTGAAATGGGCAGCATGCTCCGCTAAAATTAAACTTTAAATAAAGAAGTAAAATAAAAGACAACGATTATAAATTAATTCCTGGATGTTATGATTTTAAAAACGGATTAAATCTAAAATAATTACAGATATAAGTTGACATTTATTATATAAATATAAATTTGCCTTGATAGTGGAGTAGAGAGGCAGTTTTAGGTAAACGGCTGGACCGTCAGGCAATAATAATCTATCCCAGATTCGAGCCTTTTTATATTTGTTTTTCTTTTATCCATTGTTTATTGTATATACAATCGATTGCAACAGATTCAATAGTGTCCATACACGAATTACTATAATTGTACTAATGTTTAGCAGTACGAGTAAAAGTGGGGTGTTACCATAGACTGTGAAAAAATATGGTGTTACTCACGACATCCATACACAAGCTCAGACATCATTGATGATCCCAGATGACATCGATGCTGGACGGGCCTTAGTACACGTTTCTTCCATGCAAGCTCTAATCTATGGACATTTGTGACATAAAATGACAGACTACGGCGAGGAGCAGAGAAATGAACTAGAAGCAATAGAGTCCATTTACCCAGACTCATTTACAGGTAAGATAGAATGCAAAGTATATGGTTTTAATGTCCATAACTTCGTTATGCTTTCCATTAGCTGCCTAGCTTTTCATGAAACAAAGTTAGTTAATCATACGCGCGACTCAGTCATCTCTTTGATATCTTTCTTTGCAGCCGCAGATTGAGCTGTCAAAGGTTAAGAAACAATGCAAACGATAACCGATGGCCAACAATATGTCAGGCAGAAGTTGACTGGCTAACTGTTATGTTAAACATCAGATTTATGTTTACGTGCTGAACATGGAAGCGGTGATCTCTGAAGGTTTAATTAGATTGTTTGTTTGTTTTTCTTTGCAATATCTATATTCATACAGTGCTTTCCGAGAAGCCCACAAGCTTCACCATCACAGTTACTTCTGATGCGGGAGAAGATGATGAAAGTAAGTTCATGTGCCTTATTATCTCATCAAAAGTGGAACAATGTCAGTGTACGTAATGTTACAGTATCTTTTTTCTTACCATCATTAAAGTTTAGCTCAAAACACCATCAGAACTCATTTCTGTCTGTTTCAGTGGTGGAGGCGACGTTGAAGTTTACATATTTGGAGAAATATCCAGACGAGCCCCCTCTCTGGGAGATCTTTTCACAGGAGAACCTGGAAGATTCAGACGCTGAAGGCATTCTAACGCTTTTGAAGCAACAGGTCTGCACACCTGACATCATACCCAGTAAAACATTAACAATTGATAAAGCGCACATACTGATGATGGCTTACGCTTCTTTTGCTGTCCTGTAGCCCTTTCTAATAACCGGCGACTTTCTTTTGCAGGCTGAAGAAAACCTGGGAATGGTCATGATATTCACATTAGTTACAGCTGTGCAGGAGAAACTTAATGAAATAGTAGACCAGATTAAGAGCAGAAGAGAAGAGGAGAAAGAAAGAAAAGAAAGAAAAGAAAGAGAGGCCGAAGAAGCTGAGAAGGTTTGTTGTGAGCATGTACCTTCTGAGTTTAGTGTAACATTGATCATGAAATCCAAAAGCATCTTTTATAGTTACCCTCAGGATATTGACTGTTTTGAGCTGTTACACAAAATTCAACAGACAGGCCAAAGTCAATTTCATACTTTTTCAGAGCCATTCGAAAACTGTCCATGGAAAGACTGTTTTATAAGACTGTTATTATATAATGAAAGATTTGTGATTTACATGTTACTTTCAATAACGTTTATTTAGCCAGAATACACAAGCACTGTGCTGTCAATGAAGCAAAATTGTGCCAGATGTAATTACAGCATCTGCCAGTAGAGGCCCATAATAACCAACAAAAGTTCGACCAGTTGGGTTGAAATAGTCCATCACAGTTGGGAATGGGATGGACTATTTCAACCCAACTGGTCGAACTTTTGTTGGTTATTTTGTTGGTTATTGTATTATACTTTTGTATAATTTAAAGAATGTTATTGTCTTGAATGGTAGATATGTTAGTAGTTACACTGGGGGTTAAAAGTTAAGGTGGAATAATTACGGTAAAAACTGTAATATTGTGAATTATTATTATTACAATTTTAAACAACTTTCTTTTATAATATATTTTCAAAGGTAATTAATTCCTGTGATGACAGAGCTGAATTTTCAGCATCATTACTCGTCTTTAGTGTCACATGATCCTTCAGAAATCATTCTAATACGCTGTTTTGCTGCTCATGAAACATTTCTTACTATTATCAATGTTGAAAACAGTTGTGCTGCTTAATATTTTTGTGGGAACCATGATGTACTACCATTTAAAAGTTTGGGGTAAGTAATAATTTCTATTTCAAATAAATGCTCTATTTATCCAAGAATCCTGAAAAAAAATTATCTCAGTTTCCACAAAAATATTAAGCAGCATAAATGTTTTCAACATTGATAAAAATAAGAACCTAACATTATTACATTATAACATCATTAATTATTGAGCTTCAATAATAATTGATAATAACTGATCACTAAATCAACATGTTAGAATGACTTCTGAAAGATGTGACACTGAAGACTGTAGCAACAGCTGCTGAACATTCATCTGTGTCATCACATTAATTATTACATTTTAAAATATATTTCAAATAGTGTTATTTTAAAATGTACTAATATTTCACAATATTACTGTTTTTACTGCATTTATGATCAAATGAATGCAGCCTTGGTGAGAGACTAATTTCAAAAACATCAAATATCTTATTTGACGTCCAGTGTACATAGCTACACTTTATATTGAAATGGAAAAAAATTTTTTGACTGATCTTTGTTTCTGTTTTGTTTTTCACAGTTTGCATTCCAAGGCACTGTGGTCACAATTGAGAACTTCTTATCATGGAAAGCAAAATTTGAGCAAGAAATGACAGAACTAAAGAGTAAAAGGCAGAAAGAAGAGGAGCAGGCAGGAAAGGCAAAACTCACAGGTGAATTACTAACCTGATATTTACTCATCTGATTTACCACCTGTTGTCACGTTCTGCTCATTTACTTTTTTCTATTACAGGAAAACAGCTCTTTGAGACAGACCATAATCTTGACACATCAGATATCCAGTTCTTGGAGGACGGTAAGACATGTCAATTGTTATTATTCTAAATACAAGTTTTATAGGATCCCATTTGCTTTTTTGCGATTATAGTTCAAAATGGCTCTTCTCTGCTTTTTCCGTGTAGTTGGGAGCAGTGTGGAAGTGGATGAGTCGCTCTTCCAAGACATGGATGATTTGGACTTGGATGAGGACGACCCTGATTTCAACCCACTGGACTTGGGCAGTGATGAAGACTGAATTGTGTTAACTCTCAACCTTATATGAATGGTATAGATGCCGATATTCTCCTGTGGAGCAGGACTTCAGCTCATCCGCACTAAACACAAACTTTTCAGTCACTACCATCTATGGTGCAGAATATTTTATGAAAACTTTCAATGACTTTGTCATTTGTACAATTATTGCCATTAAAAAGCATTGATTTGTTCTCTTATTCATATGAATGGCTTCATTTACACAAGAGTTATGTTAAGTTGAGGCTTCCCAGAAATGTGGCCTGGCAGGTAGTGCAACCTGAGTCTCTCAGTAAAATAATTTACCTCTTTTTTCTCCGTCTCTTCCTACTGTATATAAGACTATTAAGCATATTATAAAACACTTTTAGGAAAAACTGAGTAAAATGAAATGCCTCTAATTCAGAGGTTCTTTACCATTAAATATTGTTTTGAAATGCACTTTATTTTGCATTTGGGTTAAACAGCTGTTTTTACATGATCTTTCTTAAATATATTATATACATCTTTGGCTTAAATAATAGAATGTACCTTTTTTACATTTCTGGGTTTCTCATAAGCTGAAGTCGACATAATTGGGTAAACTTCTATAGCGGTGAATGAGAGACTACATTAAATATATATTTATTTTTTTGTTTTCCCATTTGCTCACATAGCAAAAGAAAAACTCCACAGTAGTGTTTTCACAACTTTCAAAAAGACGAAAAAAGTAGAGAGGTTGATAACGGCAGTCAGAAGAGATAAATATATCAATTTTACTGTCACTCCCACAGCCGTTGTATTAGAAACACCCTCACAGCAGCATTAACTAGTTTCTTTTAATTTTATGCAAAAGTATTGTAATACACGTATGGTGTTATAAATGTAGGCTACGTACATTTATTTTTTTAATGAAGAAAAAAAACTACAGGTTTTACTATATCGATGACCGTTAAAACGCGTCATCACAATCGATGAAAAGGGTTGATTGCGTCTGTGACATCATTGTGTGATTATGTAAACAAACAGAAACGTTTTTTTTTTATACCGGTTCACTGTCCTAAAGAACCAGTTTGCGGTAAAAAATTGGACTTTAACTTCTTTCATTTTCTGTTAGAACCACTTTGTCAAATCTCTCATTCTGTGCAACAGTGAAATAGCCTTAGTCACCAACAGTTCCTGTTCAGTTAAACTGTGAGATTATGTAATCTATAATTAAATTCAACATTTCAGTAATTTCAGATTAATTAAAGGTGGGTGACTTGTTCCAGAAACATTGTTATGCTAAATGAAAGTCTCTTCACTCCCTGACTGCAATCACTAAGTTAAGTGGTCTAAATGTATATGTAGGCTATATCATCTGTGGAAGGCAGCCTCTTCAAAAATTACCTACCTTACATTTATTAATGTAAGAGATTAGTGGTTGTCTTAAAACAGTATACATGATTAGAACAGATTTAATTCTTATCTGTATACAATGATTTACTCGAATATAACTTAAATGCACTGTAGGAATAAGATAGGTGGAAACATTCAAGAGGTAGTGGTTCATAAGAGTCTTAAAAGAGATAGTCAACCCAAAAATTAACACACAGATAATGTGTCGTATAAAGTTCACTATCAGTAAAAACTTCTCATGATTATAAAATTAAGATTCTGTCATCATTTATTCCCCCTCATGTTTTTCCACACCTTATAACTTTCTTAATCAGGATCAAAATCTGCAGAATAAGCCTCAGCCCCCATTTACTATCTTTGGGAAAAAGGCTGTCACTAACATTCTGATAACATCTCCTTTTGTCGTACAGCTTAAGAACAACATTAAATGACAGAATCTTTATTGTGAGAATTTTTACTGATGGTGAACTTGATAATCATACATTGTGTGTGCTAACAGTGAATTACAGATAGGTGAATTGAGGTTTCAGACTGTGAGAAAGTTTGTTTCTTCTCTCTCCCCTAGGATGCGTGTGTCTTCTGCCATACAATTAAATAACTAAAACAACTAAGCCTTTCCAATGTACAAAAGGCGTTTTTTTTAGGTTCCTCAAGTACCTTTCAGTCATTATTTCTCTAAAGAAGCATGTTTTTCAGTGTGAAGAACATTACAATAATCTAAAGAACCTTTTTCCACTATAGAGACCCTTTTGTCCAATTGAAAGGTTTAAGAGTGTGCAGTGTTGCATTTGCAATCTCATTAAAATGCTTCAGACTATTGCAAATGTTTAAATGTCTCTTTACTTTTCCTAATGACCCATAGGTCATCAATATGCCCAGAAATCCAAAGGATGTTTGGTGTCCTGCTTTTCACAAATATACTGGAGACCCAAAAACATTTGATACATTTTTCTGAGAAATTCATGGAAGGAAATGGTAAATTAAATAAAAAGCATTTTATCTAATCTACTGTAGATTCTTATTTCAAACAAAACCACTATTTCAGCGTTAACCATACATTAAGCCATGTTAAGAGTTTTCTGTATAACTGTGAATATATAAGTGTGAAAAAGCTTAATGGAAAAATTTCCTTATTAAGTATAGCATAAGAATTTTGGTTCCCCCTTAGTAATCTTTTGTACAAAAACCACATTGGGTGTGTTAGAATGTCTTAAACCCAGGTTTGCTGCCTACCTGTTGAGGCTTTGCTGTGTGGTTCCCTTACCTGACATCTCTCTCTCTTTCTCTCCTCTGGAGTGACCGTGAGATTTCTCTCTGTCCTGTGACTTGCAAGTCATCTGCCCTGATTAAATCAGGAAGCGTATTTTGGCCTGTTACACATTTTGGTCATAAAAAAGAGAAAGGAGGTAAGGTTCTGTAAATAATTAGAATTTCGCCTGCGGGGTTGGAAAACCAGAGTCGTACGCTGATAGTTCAGATCGACTCACGGTGCATAAGGCTAAAGGCTGACAAACATCCCTTGACCACTGATCTGGGTCAACAATGGGTCAACAATGGATACCAAGTGCATAAAACTGTAATTGAAAAACAAAATGAACTAATCATTCAATGAATCAAAACCTGAAGAACTGAAGATTCACGCACGATGACACAATAATAACTGACTTATTGTGCAGCTAGTAAGATAAAATTCTTTATTTATTATTGTTTGACATTTATACAAAAATACAATGTTTCATAGTCTGTTTCAAGAGACTAGTAGATAAAAGTAGCTGGGAATACATAAAACTGCAGCAGATGTGCACAACTGCATCAAGGAATTTTCTCAGCACATAATGTTCTTGAATTGAGAATGCGGCTCTGAAAAACAAACACGCCATTCAGTGGTTGAACAGTTTAACAGACTGCCTATACAAAAATACCTAGATGAAATACATTACTGAAATTAAGAGTAAATTATTCAAATAAATAAATAATAGTTCATTTCAGCAGTTATAATGCACAAATAAATAACTAAAGCAATGAATTCCTAATAGGTCTAAATTACCTGTTTCTCTTCGGGTGTTAGCACCCCTTCTACGGCGACCACTTGATACTGTCTGTGTTTTAGGCCACCGGGCAATTTGCGCATACGCCGTACCATAGTAGCTACTGTATTCTGTGACAACACTCTCCTTATTTCCCCAGGTGCAAACTCCGGATCAAAGAGGAGCAGGAACAGGTTGCCATTTACTTTCTGTTCCACTCCTACAATCGAGCGACTGTGGCCTGATCATAAAGACAGAACAACATGTACGTCATCTTACAAAGGCGATTCTTTTCCTGTGAGGTCAATGCTATCTAGACTTTCATGAGGGACAAGTGCTGTAGTTTACAAGAGACACCCGAGTCTTGAAATACCTTGGTGCTGGAGGTATAAAGGTGGTAATGTTGTTTGCACTACTTTGGGCGGCAGTCTTGCACTCCTACTGGCAGAATGTGAGAAATATTGTTTTACCCACTCAAACATTCTGAGGTGTGTGTCTCCTGGGCCAGTGGGCTTGTGAAAATCCACAATCTGGGCTCTAAAAATTAAGGAAATTTAAGATATGAAATTTATATTATTTAAGCTATGTAAATGTACTGGTGTGGTAAAAAGTTTAGGGTCAGTAAGATATTATAATGTTTTTGAAATAAGTCTTCTGTGCTCACTAATGCTGCGTTCATGAAATATTTCTACAATTGAAAGTAACTTTTTTATTTTAATATATTTTAAAATGTCATTTACTCCTGTAATGTCAAATCTGATTTTTCAGCATCATTACTCCAGTCTTCAGTGTCACATGTTCCTTCAGAAATCATTCTAATATGCTGATTTGGTGCTCAACACGTATTTGTTTTGAGGAAACAGCAATATATAAATACTTTCAGGATTCTTTGATGAATACAAAGTTCAAAAGAACAATTTATTTGAAATAGAATTTTTTTTTTGCAATACTTCACACTAAGGGAGGTGAGAACTGCATAGATTTCTGTAGCTCCTATCCAAGCCCGTGTCCCCTGCAGCCGATGTTTGAAGTGTGAAGCACCCTGAGGATCTGCACCTTGAGCCCATGCCTCCTCGATCATGGCCTGCACTCTCGGGATGCTGGGAACTGAAACTGAAGGAACATTTTATGATAGGTACTACTCAACAAGGAGCTAAGAGAATACATGATTGTTGCTGATGTTGTACCAGGTAAAAGGTTATACTGCTCCATCCTGTGCAAAGATGAAAGAAGCATCTGGAAGTTTCTGTAGCCGCATCCCCAACCTTTGTCCCCCTCCGAAGAGGAGTAGTGATCAGTCTCAGCACAGAGCCACACATGCGAACAGTCGGAGGCGTCCCTCTGGAAGTACCTATACAGAGCTTCCATAAGTCCTGAAACAGAAAGGTTAACCAGCGAAATCTTAAACTTTCAAGCAGTTTCATTTTCTACAGGTTTCTGTATAATTTAAATATAACAATTATACAATTAAAAATAGCAATAAATGATTGTTATTTATGATTTTTTTTTTTAACAAATAAATTCATAAAAAAATAATCATGTATAATTAATACAAAAATATATACAGAGGCCTACCGTTCAAAAGTTTGGATCAGTAAGACTTTTTAAAATAAATAAATTTTATCCAACGAGAAGACATTAAAATGATCAAAAGTGACCGTAATAATTTTGCCAAAAATAATCCATTTCAGATTATCTATTGTTTTTTTTTAAATGTATCAGGGTTTCCATAAAAATATTAAGCAGCACAACTGTTTTCAACACTGATAATAATAAGACATTTTTCTTGAGCACTAAATCAGCATATTAGAATGACTGGAATAATAAACATTACATTTTAGAAAATAAAAAGCAGTTATTTAAAATATTTTATTTGTTTAATATTAAATTTGAAATATTTCACAATATAGAACTGGACAGATTTTCAGTCCAATAATTTACCAACTGGACCAAATATGTGTAGATTACTGGTATAGCTATGATGCATTCCCTATCAGACCTGATGTTTTGCTTCTGCCATCATCCACCCCCGAGGCCAGAGATTCAAGCATCTCCACTCTTTTCCTGTGGAACTCTGCAGGGACCATCTGACCTCGAGACACGGCCCTCTCCATATTCCTCTCCATTTGCTTGCGATAACCACCACTGTTATCAAGCCCAAACTGCTTCTAAAAACCACATGAAGATAAAATAAAGTTTTTTTTGTGGTGGATTCAACACGAAGGTGAGTAAATGACAGAATTTTAATATTTTGGGTGCACATTTCCTTGAATCCTAACAGTGAAGATGTCTGTAGCTTACCTGGAGCTTCTTAAAGTCCTCAGCTTCCCGTCTGCTCTCTAGCTCCCTCCACTTTTGCTCCTCTTCTTCCTGAAGCTTCCTAGCCAGATTCAGGTCTCCAGATGAATGTCCTTAAAACACCCAAACCAAATGAACATCAAGATCAACAAAAAAAGTTTTGCTGTGCCAATAGTGTCTTTCTTGATGCATTGTACTTGAAGACAACCTACAGAACTTAGGTTGCAACTCTTACAAACAATTCCATGAAAAGTTTCATATGCATTTGCTTACTAAATAATATCCACATACCTGTTGCAGATGCTGAGCCGTATTCCAGGTGTAGCTCAACATGCTCCTGCAGGGAGGTGCTGCTGGAACAGCTCAAAGAACACATTGGACACTCATAACGTATCACACCTGGAGATTCCAATTATACAGTTACAGTTTAGTTTGGTCGTTCACTTTTTGAATGAGCAGAGCTGCCATATCCTTGCTAACTCACCTGATCTGCCATTGCTTGTAGAAGATGCTTCTGTTGAAGTGCCAACATCAGGATCGGCCCCTTAAGAGGGCAAACCATATCAGACATCAATCATAGAACGTTAGTGATAAAAAGAGGGTAAAATAAACAATTTGTTACTTTGTAAACATGCAAATATTCTTGATGTTTTGAGCTAAGACACCTTCAGTCACACCTTGGTCCTGTAAATGAAGCTCAACATGCTCCTGCAGAATAAAGCAGTCATTGCAGACCAAACTGCACATTGGACATGAAAATCGCCCTTCTGCAACACACAAAGGGAAAAGTATTAGCCAAATGGCTTACTGTAAAGTCAGTTTTATGTTGTAAAGTCAAGAGCACCTTTATTAGGTGAGGACAAGCGCTTCTGCTTTGATTTTCGATGCCCATCTTCTCTCTCTCTTCTGGGGTTAGTGCTGTGTGTTTGTGTAGTCCTGACCAGTTTTATTGCACCATTTGCTGTGGCTGCAGGAGGTGGTGAACTCTTCAAGCTAGTCGAGGTTTCCTGAGAGAGAGTGGTCCCTGTAATCGGAATGACCATCTCATTTACCTGAAAGGGTGAAGGGTGGCCAGATGATGGGGGTGAGACTTGAGATATCTTGTGTGCATTTTTCACAATGGAAGTCCTTGAAGTATTGAGACTTTGAGCAAACCAGTCATTTGAGTTTTTCTGTCCACTGTCAACCACTGTTGCATTCATGTCCTTGCAGTCTTTTTCTATGTGTGCGGTGTTGATGTGGAAGCTCAGCTCATCGTACAAAACCCCGGACAAAGAGCAGAACGGGCAGACCATCACATTCTCCATGTGACTCAGGAGGAGATGGGTTCTCATCTCTGCTTCAGATGGGAGCTCTTCACAGCAGATGTCACACACAGGCATCACACAAGACTGGATGAAATGAACGGAAGAATAGTTTCAGCCAAAAGTTCATAGTTACAACAGATTTTGTTAGCACAATAAACAACCACTAGCACAACAAACAACCACTAACATCAAGGTGAAAAAAAAAACAATCAAAATGATAGAGTGATTCGGAAAGCTTCTTACACTGTCTGAAGGATATCTAATATTCATTTATTCTGATTTTACAATAGTACAGAACTGTCACGATGACTTTAATGTATCGTGCTTTGAAATTGAATGCTTGTGGGTTTAATTATCCTGCCTTAATATTACAATAAAAAATTGAAGGAATGACCGAAATACATCGAAATGTCTTACATAACACTATATTCATATTTAATAATGGGGGGGGGGGGTGTAGTTCTAAAAACCATTAGAGTGAATGGCAAGTGGAATAAGACTAAAGTGGTGGTGGGGGGAGTTAAATATGGTAAACATCTGTTAATATTTTAATATAAATACTATTAATATTAAACAATTATTTGTATATAATATGTACAATTCATGTAATTATAATCCTGTGCAACATTTGTTTATAAAGCCATAAAGGAAATTATAATCGCATTTATGTGACAATTAATCGGCAGTCAAAAGCTCATAACTGAAACAGATATGTTTAGCTTGGTAAATTTTGTAAGGGACGCGTTTAAAATGTCATTATCAGCTAATAGCAAAACTCCGAGAGGCGCCTATTTGACCTACTTAACCTGAAATCTGGATTTTACTAAGACGCTCCTGACGCGACATTATGCATCGATTCTGTCAACAAAACTGGACAATAAGGCTGCAACACAAACAATAACATATATAACAAGTAAAAGTTTTCTTCTACTGACTGCACAGCAACAAAAATCGACTCTGAAACTATCTCGAAATCGCTATTTGAAACCAACGTAAGTTACCTTTTTAGAGGTAGAAATGTCGACTTGAACAATAACCCGTTTCGCTTTTCATTTATTTTTATTGAATGAGGCCGCTCATGATGACCGGAAACAGCAGCGGAAGTGACGTTCACGCCTACAGTCGACGCCATATTGCCCTCAGCTGGAGGAACGCGGGAGGGTCTTGAGAGAAATTTAAAAACACACGACCAGCGTTTCCCTCTCCGAACCACGACCAATGGGTGAGAATCATACACTATCTGAGATGTAAATGTATTTTCTTTTCTGGGAGCGAATGAGGTAACATGGCCCTTAGACAGAGTAATTAAACATTTTGACGTTTATGCCAAGCTAGCATAACACGGTTAGCATGTTAGCATAGAGCACAGTTTAGGATGAAAGTGGAAAAGCCTGCTGGAATTAAGTGATTATAAACCTCTAACGTATTAAAAGTGTGTTTGTGGCTTTATATGACTGATTTGATTTGTGACTTGTATGGTCTTGGTCCCAACTGTCCAGCTATTGCACACTATATGTTCTAATGCGCAACAGAAATAGATGGATACCAGGAACATGTAGCTGTTTGACGAGCCAAATAAACTGTGTGGTATCAATGTTGGTACTCAGGCTTATACCTTTAATGAGAACCATGATTGCTTATGTAGTGTGTGGAAAAATGTGTGTGTATTATTAGTCCAGTCCTCCCCTATGCATACATAACAATCTGATCCGATTAAAACAGCATTGTTTACAAGTGCTGCATTTTTCTAAACCGAGTATTTATAAGGTAGAGAAGATGGACGTATGGTTTGAACCATTAAGTTTTTCCTAAAAACCAAACTGCTGTGTTCATGTTGTTCCAATCCCATCCTGTATGATTTTCTTTCTTCCACTGTGGAACACAAAAGATGTTAGACACTTCATCTTCGGAACACAAATGAAGATCTTTTTGATCAAATCTGAGAGCTTTCTGTCCCTCCATTGACAGCTACGCAACTATCACTTTAACGCTTCAAAAAGTTCATAAAGAGATCGTAAAACTAATCCATAAGAATTGAGCGGTTTAGACCAAATGTTCTGAAGAGACATGATCGCTTTATTTGATGAACAGATTGAATTTAGGCTTTTATTCACATAAAACAATCAACTCACACATCAGTTGTGGTAAACGGAAGCGCAACTATGTTCGCTTGATGTGCGAGAACTGAGGTACATTCTTGTGTGTTACACAGTAAGTTTGAGCTTCCGTAAGAACCAATGAGGTTCATTATCTTGTTACTCACATAGACTGTATAAAACAATGGAGGTAGTGGCCATGACGTCACCTCTAGGTTTCTGAAAAGCATTTTTGAAGCCAAAAAAGTGTGGGCGGACCCGGCCGTCACTATCTTGGCACTCCCTCACATCCGAAAATGGGAAAATAGGCGGGATGTGAGTGGAGCTGAGGTGTCTGGTTTTATAGTCTATGGTAATTACAGGCCAGTTTGCTACACATATTTTTGAGGACATGTCAAAAATTAAAACGCATACTTCCAATATAGTCTGTGTTAGTAAATGTTACGCTATTTATGAAATGCATGCGGGACATTATATGACAACGTTTCAGACTGTTTTATACAGTCTATGGTTTCAGCCTACAGCTAATCACAGTCTGTCGGATTCTGAAATGTAGTAAAGTTTTAAATAAAATTATCAATAATAAATAAAATTAATAAATAAAATCATCTTAGAATTTCACTCACTGTAAAAAATGGAACCCGGACTTCTTGGATGGTCTGTTAGTACAATTAACTGCATAGCAAGCCATATTATTTGATAATTGTATGAAATAATCCAGAAAAAAAGCACAAACACGGCAGAGACCATAATCGGCTAGAATTAGCTGAGGTGATGTGACTGCTAACAGACAGCAGGTTGCCGCTTTGTTACGCAGCACGTTTGAGCTTCCGCAAGAACCAATGAAGTTTGTTCTCGTGCATCAAGCAGGTTCGGTTGAGCTTCTGTTTATGTTCGCTGATCAATGTTTATGTAAATAAAACCCTAAATTCAATCTGTTCATCATATAAAATGATCGTGTCTCTTCATAGAATTTGGAATAAAACATTAAATTCATATGGATTCGTTTTACGAGCTCTTTAAAAACATTTTGAAGCGTCAAAATAGTAGTTGCGTAGCTGTCAATGGAGGGACAGAAATCGCTCAGATTTCATCAAAAAGATCTTCATTTGTGTTCCAAAGACGAAAGAGTGTCTTACGGGTTTGGAACGACATGAGGGTGAGTAATAAATGACAGAATTTTCATTTTTGGGTAACTAATCCGTTAAATTACAGTAATTAATTACAGTTAGTAATGCATTACACCCAACACTGTTCTGAACTGTGTTCTTAAAGAAGCTGAACAACAAGAACATTAAACAGATAATGAAGGAAGTTCAGCATGCAAAGTGTCAGTTAGCACTTGTGTTACACAGGAAATGCTTGTATTGACAATGTGACAACCATAATAATGCTTTCAGATATATAATATCTGATATATGAGGTAATAATGCTTACCATATAATGCTTTCAGATAAACCATTCCTTTGGTCTTCACATGCTATTTGGCTCAAATTATGAGGAGAATTGCATACTGGCTCAACCAGTTATGTATCTTGAATGCATTGCTATAGGCTCAAAGTTGACAGAAATTGAGTATCAGAATGTGCATCTGACCACATTCCTTTCTCTAATCTGAAGACGCAATGGCAAGCCCGGGCAAAGAAAACTATCGAATGAAGAGCTACAAGAATAAAGCCCTGAACACCCAGGAAATGCGGAGACGGAGAGAGGAGGAGGGGATACAGCTCCGTAAACAGAAGAGGGAGGAGCAGGTTTGCCATCATTGTTTCTTCCTTATTATATGCAAACAGATTAAATTACATTTGTGTTTATGAAGGATTGATTGTACATTATGGAATAAAACTGTGTATATTGAAGGGTTATATGACTGGATTTGTTTATTTAACATATCAGTTCTGTGTACATATTAAATTAAATTGTTCTACATCTCTAGCTGTTCAAGAGGAGGAATGTGTGTATACCACCTGGTGACGAGTCCATGCTTGAATGCCCCATTCAAGACCCTGATATCAGCTCCACTGTACCTGTATCAGGTGTAAGTAATCCAGTCAAACACTATCTAAACAATCTTTCCCTTACACCAATGCTCAGACAGTCAAATTCACAGAGAACAGACATAAGTGTCAGTATTTTTTGCCATGCTTGTTTATTATATTGATATTTATTATTTTTAAATATTTATATTAGTATCATAATTTTAAGCATATTGAATTGACTATAAAGTACTTCAAATATAGCACAGCTGTTTATGTTGTGTAATAAAGAAGCAGGTTATAGAATTATTTAATATAATTGATATCATTATATTAATCATATCAAGTCATATGCAGGTCCTTCTCAAAAAATTAGCATATTGTGATGAAGTTAATTATTTTCCATAATGTTATGATAAAAATTAAACTTTCATATATTTTAGATTCATTGCACACTAACTGAAATATTTCAGGTCTTTTATTGTTTTAATACTGATGATTTTGGCATACAGCTCATGAAAACCCAAAATTCCTATCTCAAAAAATTAGCATATTTCATCCGACCAATAAAAGAAGTGTTTAATACAAAAAAAAGTCAACCTTCAAATAATTATGTTCAGTTATGCACTCAATACTTGGTCGGGAATCCTTTTGCAGAAATGACTGCTTCAATGCGGCGTGGCATAGAGGCAATCAGCCTGTGGCACTGCTGAGGTGTTATGGAGGCCCAGGATGCCTCGATAGCGGCCTTAAGCTCATCCAGAGTGTTGGGTCTTCCGTCTCTCAACTTTCTCTTCACAATATCCCACAGATTCTCTATGGGGTTCAGGTCAGGAGAGTTGGCAGGCCAATTGAGCACAGTAATACCATGGTCAGTAAACCATTTACCAGTGGTTTTGGCACTGTGAGCAGGTGCCAGGTCGTGCTGAAAAAATTAAATCAGATGGAAGCATGAAGTGCTCCAAAATCTCCTGATAGCTAGCTGCATTGACCCTGCCCTTGATAAAACACAGTGGACCAAAACCAGCAGCTGACATGGCACCCCAGACCATCACTGACTGTGGGTACTTGACACTGGACTTCAGGCATTTTCGCATTTCCTTCTCCCCAGTCTTCCTCCAGACTCTGGCACCTTGATTTCCGAATGACATGCAAAATTTGCTTTCATCCGAAAAAAGTACTTTGGACCACTGAGCAACAGTCCAGTGCTGCTTCTCTGTAGCCCAGGTCAGGTGCTTCTGCCGCTGTTTCTGGTTCAAAAGTGGCTTGACCTGGGGAATGCGGCACCTGTAGCCCATTTCCTGCACACGCCTGTGCACGGTGGCTCTGGATGTTTCTACTCCAGACTCAGTCCACTGCTTCCGCAGGTCCCCCAAGGTCTGGAATCGGTCCTTCTCCACAATCTTCCTCAGGGTCCGGTCACCTCTTCTCGTTGTGCAGCGTTTTTTGCCACACTTTTTCCTTCCCACAGACTTCCCACTGAGGTGCCTTGATTCAGCACTCTGGGAACAGCCTATTTGTTCAGAAATTTCTTTCTGTGTCTTACCCTCTTGCTTGAGGGTGTCAATGATGGCCTTCTGGACAGAAGTCAGGTCGGCAGTCTTACCCATGATTGCGGTTTTGAGTAATGAAACAGGTTTGGAGTTTTTAAAAGCCTCAGGAATCTTTTGCAGGTGTTTAGAGTTAATTAGTTGATTCAGATGATTAGGTTAATAGCTCGTTTAGAGAACCTTTTCATAATATGCAAATTTTTTTAGAGGAATTTTGGGTTTTCATGAGCTGTATGCCAAAATCATCAGTATTAAAACAATAAAAGACCTGAAATATTTCAGTTGGTGTGCAATGAATCTAAAATATATGAAATTTTAATTTTTATCATTACATTATGGAAAATAATTAACTTTATCACAATATGCAAATTTTTTGAGAAGGACCCATATATATATTTTATACTCCAAAGGCTGCACTTTTTTGTTGCAATAATACATTAACAAATTTTGTGAAAAGTTATTTCTATTTAAAATGAGTTTGGTTTCCCTTTTTATACATTTTAAAATGTTGATATATATATATATATATATATATTTTTTTTACATTTTCTACTGTGATGGGAAAACTGTATTTTCAGCAGCCATTTCTCTTCGATGTCACATGATCTGTCAGAAATCATTTTGATATGTTGATTTGGTGTGCAAGAAAATGTTCTTATACCAATTGTTAAATGTGAAAAGGTTGTGCTGGTTAATATTTATGTGGAAAGACATTTACATCTTGCATTACAAGACCAATATTGGCACGTTTTGTCCATTTTCCTGGTACATTTGAAACCTTTTTAACTAAAAAAGCAACATTGTGTCAATCTGTGCAGGAAGGAGTTATTACCCAAGACATGATTCAAATGATGTTCTCTGAGGATCCAGACCAGCAGCTCATAGCCACTCAGAAGTTCAGAAAGTTACTCTCTAAAGGTTGGTGTTTTCATTCCTAAGTCTCATAGATTCAAGGATGACAATCATTTAAAGATTAAGATGTTATTAATTTCCCTCAGAGCCCAATCCTCCCATTGATGAGGTCATCCTCACACCTGGTGTCGTCAACCGGTTTGTTGAATTCCTAAAAAGGAGTGATAACTGCACTCTGCAGGTAAGAACACGTCCTATTACAAGCCCTTTGAAAGCTAAATTGCCATTACAGCCAAGCTTTAAGATGGTATTGTTGCTTGTTTTTACCAGTTTGAAGCAGCCTGGGCCCTGACCAACATTGCTTCAGGGACCTTCCAACACACCAAGGTGGTCGTTGAGACAGGGGCTGTGCCTATCTTCATAGAGCTGCTCAACTCAGAGTATGAGGATGTACAAGAGCAGGTGATATTTGCAGATTGTAACCCAAATCATGCCTTTCAGCCAATAGCTGGTTCATCAGATCTCCACAGCAGCATGAAAGTGATCTGTTGTGTGTAACTGTTTTTGCAGGCAGTGTGGGCATTAGGAAATATTGCCGGGGATAATGCAGAGTGCAGAGACTATGTCCTCAACTGTGGCATCTTGCCCTCTCTTCAGCAGTGAGTGCCTTCTACTCATCCCAAAACTGCAATTGCATGTGTTTATATTTGTTGCTTTTAAAGAAATGTATAATACCTGCTGGAAGCTATCCCTAATTACAGGAAAATGGCATAAACGCACAGTTCCAAACCCTGAACAAGGAAATATTTTGAGCTGTGATGTTAAATACAGACATGGAAAATATAAGTCGGTTTCATGATTTTAAAAGAGGTCTTCAAACAAATTGGACGCTGTTAACTAGGGCTGCCACCGACTAAAAAGTTTTCTAGTCTGACGTTTATGATCTAATTTAATTACTTGAATATATGGAGTGGCATCGGAAACCGGTTTCAGTTTCGGGGCTGAGAAAGAATATTGTTACATTGTTCTATATTAGAGAGAAATACTCACTAAACTATAATAATGAGCATTTAAAATAGAAATAAAGCACTCAACTTGCTGCAGCGCAACGGCAACAGTAATGATTAGGAATGTGTCGGGAAAAAAAAACAGCAAAGAGACTGAACGTTTTAACAATTTATTATTAAACTAGTGATTTCTGACTCGTCATCTCCACAGTATAGGAAATGCACATTAAGTTAAGCATGCAGTAAACGTGGTACTAATTTAGCTTCCACACTACGCACGAACACACATGCACCTAATAAAGCGCGCATTTATCTAGGCTAACATTAATGTTAGAGCGATCGGCCATGTTAACATTAGGCTGCTACTTGCATGGTTCCAATGATAAGCCATGCCTGAGGCTGATGAATGTTAGGCGAACGTTTGGATTTCCTGCCACATGGACCAGCCATGTTAACGAACTGTCCATTACGGACTGCTTGACTTCAACCAATTCTTATGGATTTTTTTTTCTTTGCGACTAACGGACCTATTTACAGGGCTCAAATTTTGGTGCGGGTATTGCGCATCATTTTAATCATTCCCGCAGGTCTTGCGTTTATAATGCGGGAAATTCCCGCAAACATTCATTCAATCTAGCATGTAGGCCTATGAGTAAATTTAACCTAACAGATTATAAGATCAAATCAGTCATTTTAAAACTTTCTGCGAGACGCAATTTCACAAACAGCGTGAGTGATTCTGCCAATGCCGCGTCTTCTCTGTCTCTCAAAATAGGTTTCACAAGGCAAGTCAATCGCGCTGCAGCTGCGGCGGCGACTCTAGACTCTCGCGTTTCAGGAGTCGGGACATTTGATGGAAATGTCATTTGCACAATCGGGCCATTGCATCGTCACTAATGTTTATAATTTGTGCGTCTTTTTAAGTCTTACCTATTTAAACATTCAAGCGATTTTAAACCGCATAACAAAAACAGCTCGTGAGTAACAAAACTGAGTTCTTTTTCGCGAATTATAGCGCTTTAACGGTCAAAAGCACACAACATTGTCTAAATTCCGGTCTTGGGGAGTATCCTCTCAAACAATCGGTTATGTCTTAAAAAAATAATACAAAAAGAAAATGCATGTGACACTATAATGAAAACAGTGTGGGCCGTTCACGTTACGTCTTTTGCGCGCTCATCTTTTGCTGAAACGTCTTCTTCTTCATGGAGAACATGGCTCATGATTGCTTAGCAACAGGGAGCCCTTTTTAAAAGAGGAGAAAGTGGCGCGGACTGCGCTTTACACGCAACATGTGAACGGTCCCTTAATGGATCTGTGCACTAGCTCTTAAAGTGAGAGTAGCCTAAAATGTGTCTGTCATTATTGTATAAAACAACAAAATATAGCATTAATTGTAAGGAATCAGGATTAATAGCCTATGTAATTAAATTATACAGGACTAAAAGACTATTCCGTGTTATTTTACATTTGATTACTTTTTTCAGTTTCTGTAGTATTTCTGAATACTACTGTTAGACCTAAACTTTTCTCTTTATTTAATGTATTTATTTGTGCTACTTTTTTCAATTTAATTCAAAGATTGAAATCAAGCTTCCTTTTGTTGTGTAAACTAAAAAAAATGACCCCATTGTAAAAACACAAATACAATGAGTGAGCAAACATTTAGCTAAACGTATTTTTTTAAAATTGTCTAAACCCCCCATATTGTGAAATATTATTGCAATTTAAAATAACTTTTATATATTTTTTTTATATATGTTTTTATATATTTTAAAATTTCCTGTAAAGGCGAAGCTGAATTTTCAGCAGACATTACTCCAATTTTTAGTACTCCAAGATGTGTGTGTGTGTGTGTTTATTTGAAATTCATACTTTTATTTGTGTGTGTGTGTGTGTGTGTGTGTTAGATCTGCAAGATTCTGGATAAATTGAGAATTACAATTTTTTTTTTTTCAATAAGAGATCACAAGTCTCCAACAATTCTGAACTGAAACCTGAACAAAATAACATGTAATTTACTAGAGGTTCTGACAAAATGTTAATTGCTGCAGTCTTTTAAAAAAAAGTTTGAATGAATGATTCAATGAATACTTAATTGTTTCATTTACTGGATGAATCAGCATTTAACAAATCTCTAAAATGAATGATTCAATGACAAATATTTTTTTTTACAGTCACTTGTCACCACCTAGATACAATCTTTATATTTGATGCGTCAATTTACTTTCAAAAGGTGTTTTTCTTCATTTTGATCTCTACGTAGACATCAGTGTTTATATCTGAACTATAAACTTTTATCCCAGTACTTATCTGATAATTTAACATTTGTAACAAAAATAATGATACTGTGTCTGTGTGGTTAAAAAGAGTTTGTGAAGCTGTTTCATACATGACAACTTATCTCTCTGGCTCAGTGACCGTGTGAACTCAGATTTCAATGTCCACTGTGATCATACTTGTCACCAGTGATGGGAATAACGGCGTTATAAATAAACGGCGTTATCTTTTTCAGTAACGAGTAATCAAACGAATTACTGTTTCCCCCGTTACAACGCAGTTACTGTTACTGACAAAATAATGTGGCGTTACTATAATTGAACTTACTGAAGCGGTTTTCATCCGAGTAGGCTCTCTCTCTGCCATAGGACCTGCAAAGTTTTTTCTCTGGTGTGTGTGTTTATGAGGCGCCGGAGTGGACAAAAGCGAAGCGAACGCCGCGAATGCGCTCAACAATGTGCGAGAGAGACCGAGTGTGTCCGAGGGCGCGCTCAACAGTTGCGCAAGAGAGACCGAGGGTGTCCGAGCATTATATAGTTTGTTTATAAATAAATGACACATTTCAGCATTAGAATAATCTCTATAGCCTATTGGTATCATCTGCAACGTTTTAATTAATTTACATGGTTATACAAATAAAATCTAAAAAATAACCTGCAGGGAACGTTCTGAGAAGGTTATAAAAATAAAACCTAAAAATAACAGGGAACTACTGTATAACTCTTTAGGTGATAAAAAAAACCCCGAAAATAACCTGCAGGGAACATTCCCAGAAAACATATTTTTTTGACCGGTTGTAAACACGTGTGGCAAACATGCCTAGAATTTGGCTTAAATAACCTCTGATGATGACGTTCTCTGTAGGTTATAAAAATAAACCCCCAAAATATTATATTTTATTATTATTATAATTTTTTTTGGTAAATTGTTCAGTATTATATCGAGAGAGCACTTCTTGTTAAACGGTTTACTTTTGTGAGGAAGAAAATACTTTCTACTGGAATCGAACCAGCAACCTTTGGGTCACCAGTCCACAGTATGTCTACTAGTTGTGAAGTTGTGTAACAGTTTTAGCATTTTAATATGCACTACAAAGAGTATGTATATTTTTTTTTTATTATTTATTCACTTTTGGTACATTTCTTAATTAGCATAATTTATTTTTAAACTTATTTGTTGGCCAGTTGTGGTCTGTGCGATATTAAGTATAAACCATCTATTATGTTTTATTGTTCTACTATAGTAATGATAATATTTAGAATAATATATTGAATTTAATAGGTGTCTCTCACATTGTCCCACAGCAACATTAAAATAGTGTAGATTAGTGTTTAATGTTTTATAATAATAATTGATTTTATTAAGTGTCCATTTAATTAATTTAACATATTTAATACTGGAGGCATCCAAGTTATTTGACATAGGCCTATTTTTTTTTATTTATTTTTTTTAAAGTAACACAATAGTTACTTTCTCTAAATTAGTTACTTTTATAAGGATGTAACTCAGTTACTAACTCAGTTACTATTTGTGAGAAGATACAACTGTGAAACTCTTCTATATATAAAATGATAATCGAGAGGAGAATTTCTTCCGCAGAAATCAGCTAAAGACAACAAATCATCCGCAATCCTTCTGACGTATGGTCTCTCTAACTGTCCAATGACAGTGCGTGTTACATTTACAAGTGGGAGACAGGCGAAAGGTGATTGGTTGCTCCCACGTGTGTACTTTCCAATGGCATTTTTTTTAACTCGATTGACAAATGGATAAAGAAAAGCATTTGGCAAATAGATAGAGAAACGGTTTGCCAAATGCTTAAAAAAAAGCGATTTAACGTGACTTTAATGTGACTTTAAGTTGTTGCTGGTTTTATTGCAACACATTTAAAAACACAAATTAAATAAACAACTTTAAAAATGTCTATTAATTTGTGCATTTAAAAGTGATTTATTTATATACATTTTTTTGTTTGAATTATTAAATTGATATATTGAATCTTCATTTTATTTTTAAGTGGCACTCCTGGGGCCTCATGTACAAAGACTTGCGTTGAATTCATACTAAAACATTGCGTACGGACAAAGCTGTAAATGTGCGTACGCACAAAAAAAAAAGAGATGTATGAATCTCTGCGTACGAAGGATCCCACGCATATTCTCTTTGTACATCCCAATTAACGTAAAAATGAGCGCACATGCACGAGCACAACGCCCCACCCAGTCTCCTCCCTTAATTAAATACATTTAAATATGGTAATGAGTCCACTTTGGCAAAAGAAAGGAGTAAGAAAATGGCTAAAGCAAGCGGCAAGAAGTGAAACTTTACAGAAAGTGAATCGGAGATGCTACTATCGGAGGTAGAAACGAGAAAAAAAATATTTGGAACTTTGTCCTCCGGAATTAATAACAAAAGGAAAAAATATGAGTGGGAGAGTTTGGCTGATGCCGTCAATGCGGTGGGATCTGAAAGTCGCACTGTAAATGGACTTAAAAAGAAATGGTCTGATATAAAGGTGGACGTTAAATGGAGAACTGCTGCGCACCGACAAAGTGTGGGCAGAACAGGCAGTGGTAAAGGGGTCGATGAACTTACACCCTTTGAGCAGAGAGTTGCCTCAATTATGGGTGACACTTTACTCTCTGGAGTAGTATCTGCTGCTGTGGGAGACTCGGATTTACTACAGGACTGCCACGGAGGTAACCAATATTATCTGCACATTTATTGAATGGAAATGTTTCCGATTCACATATGCAAATTCTTCTTCAGATGGCGCCTTTATAGCAATGTGTGTGCAGTCGATCGCCCCGATTACAGTAGGAAAACCGGCTATCGCTGCAAAATTGCGTTTTAATGTTTGGCTGGTCAACTGCATCATATGGGAACCTTATATACCTGGTAGACATGCGGATGATCCCGACCCATACCGCTGGCATTGCGCGGCTCAAAGACGACTGGCTTATTCCTGAGCAGTCTGCCAGTTCCCTTTGGAAAGAACCAGTTGCCAGGAAACCAAGTGTTGTCAGCACCTGCAAGGGAACGGGTATTGCGTGGCTCCTCGCTGTCTCTCTCTCTAGATTCGGACCCAACTCAGCACAGAGCGCCAAGAGGATAGCCCTTGGAAATCTGAAACGGCTGATAAGCCAGTCATCATCCTGGGCCAGAAAATTATTGTGGTCCCTAAAAACTCGTTCTCTTCGGATGCTGCCATTAGCAATGTCCTCTAATAAGGCCAAAGCTGCCATTGCCATAGACTAAGGGTTGTATCAATTTGCATATGCTTTTATATGTTCTTACTTAATTGCATAATTGATAGAATATTCCCATAAGGCTCGTGTGACAATATATGTAAATTATTTTATAAATTGCAAATTAATAGCAATGCTTCCCACAGGTGGTAGTGCGATAGACTTGTAGAACAATTCGTTGTGTAATGTTTGCAACTTAACTTCATTGCCTGTAAGATTCGCCAACGGACAAAAACTATGAGAAATGTACGTACGCCAGACATGAAATTGGCGTGGAGGAACGCACATTCTCACGTTAATTTCACTGTTAGTACATCCGACCGTGAGCGTGAAAGCTGGCGTAAGCAAAGATTTTGTGCGTACGCAATATTGATACATGAGGCCCCTGGTCCTCCATATTAAACAGTATTGTATACCGTTTGCTACTTGACAAAAATATTCAGTCAGAATACACAGCTGTGTATTGAATGGCTGTCAATCCTGAAAGATGCTTTTTAGGATCCAAGGGGCGTATTACAAAAACTTTCTATCTTAAGTCTTAAGTTAAGATCTGAAATGTAATTTAGAATTTTTCACAAATTGTTATTACAGAAGCAAATTTTAAGTTGATTTAGGATTCTTATCCTCTCTTACAAAATCTCATCTTATTTGTAGTTAGGAAATCTTAAAACCCGCCATCGAGTTCAGTAATCAACTCTCAGGTCCGTTACCAAGCAACCTACAACACGCAAAGAGCTGCTGTGAAGTAAAATGGAAAAACTCTAGTCTAGAGATTAAAATGAAGAAGCAAAATAAGTGGTTGTAATGAAGGTATGTTGTTGTGGGAAGGAGGTGGGAACCGGCAAACAATTAACAACTTTAACAATCATAAAATAATTAAACACAAAACGAAAGTTAAGGCGGCAGCCCCTCACAGCTGACTGCCACACACATTAACTAAACTAAACAAAAAGCAAAATAAGCCAGGTCTTGTCCTCTCTCGTCCTTCACTGTCGTCGCTCGTACTGTTTTTTTTCACGGCCCTCTGCCTTGTCCTGCTTGCCACAGTGGTATTTTTCATTAAATTAAGTTTTGATGAGCTTGGTAGAAAAGGAAAAGCCTAATCCTTTTATTTCATAGGAGTCTGTAATTATTTGTCAGAGTTTTGTTGTCAAAGTGCAGCACATCAATTGGGTGTTCACAAAGTCTTTCCACCATCAAACATCGCTGTTCTTCATCTTGTATCATTAATAAATGTGATGCCATTCTCAGACAGGGCTATTATTATGTGATTTTTACAGTTGGTTTTCAAATAAATTTGAAGATAGGACACGGGGTTGTCCTAAAGTTAAGACAGTTTTTAGGATTTTTTGTGGAGTTAGTATGCTTCTGTAATACCCTTTTCCTATCTGTAGTTTAGATAAGATTATGCACTTAAGAAATGTCATTTTGTAATAGGTTTTGTCCTAAACGAGGTCCTAACTGAAATTGCCATGGTTACCAAACAGATAAGATAGGATTCAAAAGTTAGGATCTTTCTGTAATGCGCCCCCAGATGTCTAACTGGACCAAGCAAACAGTCCAAACCTTAACACTTTAGTTGCTAGGTTCCAAAAAAAACTTCCTGTTCTTACATTTTTTTCTTCTTCTCATTGTATGGATTTTAAAGGGGTTAATAAATCATGGAATGTCTCCGTGTTCAAAGAATTTAAATCTTGTTGGTTGAAGTCTTTTGATTAGGAGCATTGTCCATATAATAACAGCTGACACTGAATAAACCTCACTTCCTCATGTCATTCTGATGTTTCCCACTCTCAAATTGCTGGTGTGTGCTTTGTGACTTGAGAGGGTGTGCTTATGTTTCACTGTGCTATGTCATTTTTTCAGCGGTAGCATGTCTGTTACATAAGATTTTCCCAATGACTGCCATTTAGTGGTCTGATTGTGTAGCACATCGGTTTTATTTTTCCCCAATCCCCTCGTCTGTGCAGGTTGCTTGCCAAATCAAATCGGCTCACTACCACCCGGAACGCCGTGTGGGCACTGTCCAACCTGTGCAGAGGGAAAAATCCACCTCCGGACTTTGCAAAGGTGAGTTCGCAAACCAGTTCTAGATAAACCACATTCTAAATGGATGGTTATCACATTTCAGTCATGCACACAAACACTCTCTTTGTTTTAACAAGTGTTTTTCCTCTGTAAACATGATGCATATACTTGACCAAGCAAATGTTCCTTCTACACAGGTGTCGCCCTGTCTGAGTGTGCTCTCCAGATTGCTCTTCAGCAGTGATCCTGATGTTCTTGCAGATGCCTGCTGGGCACTTTCATATCTGTCAGATGGACCCAACGACAAAATCCAGACAGTTATTGATTCGGGCGTGTGCCGCAGGCTGGTGGAGTTGCTCATGTGAGGAACAGGCATGCTAACACAAGCAATAAACCTTGTGGTATCTGTTTTACCACTGACTTAGGCATAAAATCCATGTGTTTTGGCCGTTCACAGGCACAGTGATTACAAAGTGGTGTCTCCTGCACTGAGAGCGGTGGGGAACATTGTAACAGGAGATGATATTCAGACCCAGGTAGTATAGCTCCTTTGTGACATGCTAAGTTGTCCACATAGAGAAAAAAATAGGAGCAATTTTCTGATCTGTTGTGCTGCTCTGTCCTATGTCAGGTGATTCTGAACTGCTCCGCTCTGCCCTGCCTGCTCCATCTACTCAGCAGTCCGAAGGAATCCATAAAAAAAGAGGCCTGCTGGACAGTCTCCAATATCACTGCTGGGAACAGAGTGCAAATCCAGGTGCTTCAGCCAGACTGTGACACTAGAAGATTATTACACAACATATTGTGTCTGAACACCTGTGGGTTGATGCTCTTTCTGTTGCAGGCGGTGATTGATGCCAACATATTCCCAGTGCTAATTGAGATTCTGCAAAAAGCCGAGTTCCGCACCAGGAAGGAGGCCGCGTGGGCAATAACCAACGCCACCTCAGGTGGCACGCCAGAGCAGATGAGGTGCACTGTGGGCTCTTTTGCTTAGCTTTTTACCTCATTCTAAGAATTTGAAAAGATTAATTCTGATTGAGGAGGACTCATTGCCGCTCATTATTTTTTTTAAAGTTCTGAGAATGTTGATCTTAGTTTGCTTATGTAACGCATGCTAAACCCCCCACATGCTGCCTCAGGTTATCATTTACCCATAATCTGTTTCAAGACAGGACTCGAAGAGCTTAGTAATTATGAGGGGATTTGGGGTAGACTAATAACATTCATTAAACCACTGAGTAGGATCAAAGTGCATGATACATTTCTGCCCTGTAGATGGCAGTAATAGTCAGAACAGCAGACCATCATTTAGGTGATTTAAAAAAAAAATTATACTATATTTGAGGTTTTGTAAATACTAGGGATGCCAATTTAACACAATCATTTACTTCACTTAATAATAAAAACATGAAGACTATTAATCATATGTTAAAATGCAGTAAAAAAAAAAAAATCAAATTTAAATGTGATGTTCCAAGAATTCCTAAATTATTATGTAGTACCCCCCCCCCCCCCCCTCATTTAGATATGTTATATTTAACCCAACATATACATTATAGGAGAGAAAGCTATGTGTTCTGGGGTTTAAAGCATACTTTTTAAATGGTTGTAATGTTTTGTTTTACACACAGGTACTTGGTTTCTCTCAACACCATAAAGCCCATGTGTGACCTACTCACGGTGATGGACTCCAAGATTGTGCAGGTGGCTCTGAACGGTCTGGAGAACATTCTTAGACTGGGAGAACAAGAGTCCAAGCAGAACGGATCGGGCCTCAACCCTTATTGTGCCCTCATTGAAGAGGCTTACGGTAGGCATGCGTCACCTCATACTTTGTCACCTTATTCGTTTTTTTATTTATTTTGATTTCCAGGTTTACAAATTGTATTTATAAATAATTATCAACATTATAAATATTTGTAATTAAGTTCTAAAATATTTACTGAATCTTTAGAAAATTATTTAAAAATCATTATCCAATCATCTCAAACAACTGGAAAACTAGTGGGAATGTATTATTAAAAGAGGTGTGGGAACAACATATGATTATCAGGTTGGTGGTGGTGGATATTATTAAATTTTATACTTGAAAACATTATTATTGTTAGTTATAATTATATTATTATTAAATAATAGTATTTTTGTGTTTGATTAGCTGCTGTTTTTTGGAGGCCTATTTATATATATATATATATATATATATATATATAATTATGTAAACATTTTGAATTGTCATGCTTCATGCAAACACTTTTTTTTTTTCTCCACGCTGTTTGTTTATTTGTTTCTATTTTGACTGATGTTCCCCCTCAGGCTTAGACAAGATTGAGTTCCTGCAGAGCCATGAGAACCAGGAGATTTACCAGAAGGCCTTTGACCTGATCGAGCACTACTTCGGGGTGGAGGAGGAAGACGCTAGCATCGTTCCGCAGGTGGATCAGAATCAGGGCCAGTACATTTTCCAGCAGCCTGAGGGACCGATGGAGGGCTTCCAGCTCTAACCCTTACACCTGTGCTACTGGCCAATCTTCAGGCCTTGCTTCCTCCATCCTGCTTGGAGTCTCCTCTCCCTCCCTCTCTGGAGCGCAGGACCTCCGCTCCAGCCTCGCTCCAAGACACGGAGGCCCGGACCTGCTACTCACAGCAGAGATGACACCTGCTCCCCCCCAAACCCAACCCACTAAATCTTCTATTTCCATCCTGCCCATCTTCCAAGCTCTTTTATCGAGAGAGAAGATCTGTGAGGTGAACCAAGGAGGGCAAAGCTCAGAGTCTGTAGTTTAAGTCCAGTTGAGACTTACAGAAAGCATCTTGCTTTTATTATTATTATTGTTGTTGATGTTATTATTATTAGACATTGGCACTGGTGTCCTGTAAAGTAAACTTTACTCCATGTCCCTTGAGAAATGTGAAACTACCTCTTCAATCAGAAAACAAAATGTTTGACAAACACCCAGCCTTTAGCTCTGACAGTTCTCTTCTCTTGCTAAGCAAATGCTTCTATGCAAACAAATATATAATTTTAAGGTGGCAGAAATCATAAGGTCTATTGTAGTGTTTGGCCAGACAGAGTAATTAATGTATTTGCATTGATACATTTGCATTGGATGTATTCCTTGACTTTGTGTTCCATCACAGCCACTGTGTTTGTTCACAATGCATCCATCCTGAGGGCATGTCAAGCCTAGTTACACTATTTATTTTGGCGTTTTGTTAACTAGCAGCAAACTGCTGACTTTGGAAATTCATAGCCGTATTTATTGTGTTCTTTGGAAGGAACCGGTCTGTGGGCTCCGGCTGTTGGGAGACCAGCGCATAGCCCACTTCCTCTCAGCACCCACTTTGCTAATGCTGTTAATGCGTTAAAAGCGTCGCATGAAATTATTTAAGTGTGGTCACGTGATCACCAAGATGCAGTTGTTTGTATGTATGCATATCATTGGGTTTCTCATCTCACCTGAAGGTGGTTTTTTTTTGTGCTGACTGGCTTTAATTGATTTATTTAATGTCACATGTTAGAAAGTGTTGAGATGTAGTGAAATGTGTATATTATATATACATTGAGGATAGGAGGAAGAAGTTTTTCAGTGAAATGGTCTTGGTGTGCAGTGAAATACTAATATAAGGAAAGCGTAATTTTAATAGCATTCTTCATTAGAATAACTTTTTCTTATATGTCCCCCACTAGTGCTCAAAATTCTCAAAAAAAGAAAAGAATTTATACAAGTTCCTTAATCGCTTCAACTGAATTTTACATGCAGAAGATTGCCTTTGTCATGAAACCTGTCTGGCACAAAGTTCCTCTGTTCTTTGTTTTTTGTGTGATTATTTACTTCCTCCTCATGTTCTGCCCGTAAATCACAGCACCCATTTACCTTTGAAACAAGTTTGATCCAAATAAGAGTTATAATAATGGAAAGTCAGTATATTTACAAAAAAATCTTTGAGATTGTAAAATGAAACTTTATCAAGCACATTCAATTGTGTATAGTTTTGTAAAATTTCTCATGTTTGTAGAATGTTTTCTAAGTTTGGGTTGTTGTTTTTTTGCATATGAGAAAAAACCCATCTGTATTTTAAGTTATCATTGGTACAACCCTTCAGTATAGAGGAAGAGAGGAGATCATTGCTTTCCTCGAGGACAAATGTTGATATTGTGTGAAATAATGTAGGCAAATAAAATGTTCTGTTACACATTTAAATAAGTGTACTGTGGTTTAATTGAGCAATAAGGTGCAGAAGTCCTTGCTGAATATAGTCTTCTTTCTAGCGAAGCGCAGCCTCGAGCCATGACCAAAAACAGTTTTAAACAGTTGAACTTGTGAGTGATTCTATAATTGGAGATAAATTTTGCATTTCAAAAAGTTAAGGAAAAAACTGTTCACTAACAGAAATTCTTTCCAGTATCTTCTTGTAAACGTATTCAATTTTAATAATTCAGTGCTTTGCTGAACACTTTAATCTCACGTTACGTTATCTTTTACCTTTTTTTACTTTTTACGAAAAAGCTGATTCCTTTATACAGTAGTCAACATTTGAAGTGGATCAAAAAAGTTAAAGTTGTCCTAAGACAAGAACGGGTATTGTAATTCATGTATAACTTCAATGAAAGGTTTTGATCCACTTTAAATGTTGACTACTGTAGTATTGTTTGTCAACTCTGTCAACTGTTACTCTAGCTTGGTTTGCTGGTAACAGAATTGACAATTTTTAACTTTTTAGCCCAAAACTCCTAGTATAATTGCTAAGAGCACATGGCACTAATGAAACCATAATTAAAAGACGTTTAAACAACCCACTATGTGATCCGTGATCAATTCTGTTTTCCTTTTGACATTGTGGTAACAATTTTGACATTTCACAAAACTCTTGGTGTAAGAACTTTTTAGATTAAAATATTTTCTCAGAGAGAGGAGCACACACCATTCAGTGCTTCAGATCTTATTAGTGAGGAAAAATGATTTCCTATATCTTCCACAGTTGTGGGTGATAATTCCACCAATTTAAAGCAAAGTATGGTACGTAACAGAATTGACGCAAGATTTATGGACACAGTTTCATAAGATAAAAGTTATTTTGAAACAATGTTGTAGAATTTGGGAAATTACTATTTAGGGGTTTTATAAATTAAATATTACCAAAATTAAATATTTTACATGATGAGAAAAAATACACTGACTAATTTGGACAAGAAATATTTTTTTTCAGCTATATGAGACACTTTTTACACAAAATATTGTTATGGCCTGTAACATCATGTGATTCATGACAATGATTAACATTTTATTGAAATTAAAAATATTAACCATTTGAAAAAAGACACCAAATGTACCTGCAATTATAGAGTCACGTTTGTGCTTATGGACAACCTCATGCGTGACATTCAAAGGAGTCCATATATTTGCACAGAAGATCAATTCAAAAGCAGTGCAGGGAAACGCAGAAACCTTATGAACTGCGAATTAATGGCTTTGAATACAAAAGGACATGGTCAGTCAGATACCAAGACAAGAAAAAAACTAAAAAGTTGACCACTGGAATTGATCCATAACAGGTCCCAGAACACCCAAATCTAACATTTGCGGACATTTATACTGAATCGACAATTCATACTTCTACAGACTTGGAACTGTTAAATAATAATACGTATTATAGTTTATGGTAAACGTTATTAGCCTATATTAAGCCAAGTGCCATTCTTGCTCAGTGAAATGGTGAAAAGTTCAAAGTTGTTTTGATGTCGTATAATTTAACACTGTAAAGGTGATGATACACAGGGCAACTTTTTGAGCGATTGTTGCCTGGGCACTTCCCCATTGAAAATGGGCAATACATTTCTATCTGGATAATTGAGATCGGTCGTGGGCCTTGTCTCATCTGGTTGCCTGTTGACGGCAACATTGCTCAAAAAGTTGCCCTTTGTATCACCTTAACACTATATTTCTTTCATAAGTGTTATGTAAGTGTTCAAACATTATTTCCGTGAGACGTAAACTCCAAAAACAATATCCTACCGGCGAAAAGACGTAAGATCTGTTTGATTCATAACATTTGAATCACTCTGTGGTTTACATGGGGTGTGTGATTGGCAAGATATAGCCTACAGACAAAAACATAGACTAAACATGAATCATTTATGTGTTGCATCTTAAATTCCACAGAAACAAAAGTATTTGTGGGACTGTTGTGCGCTAATAAAAGCATGTCAAGGAAGTTAACACGCATGCGGTCTTGGAACATTACAGCAAAACGCTCAGATTTAAACTTAAGGTGCGTTCCATTCGACAGGGTCCCTAACGTTACACAAGTGTTCACTGCTGCCTACTCCCTGAGCACGGTATATCAGTTGAAGTGGACTTCGCTGACAATAACCGCTCATTTGGAATGCCCTGCAAACGTCATCAAAGAAAGTTAACGACGGGGTTTCGCAGATTATGATATTAACATAAATAGATATAGGCTTATCTTCCCGCGCACTGATGTATAACGTTAGTAAACACTGCTGAGGTAAATAAAGTAAAGAAAAATGGCTGAGCCTCAGCTACTTCTCGCCGCTTTTACTTTCTCATATCTATTTATAATCCGTAATACTTCACAAACTAGCTAAACTGGCTACATTCACTGAGGTAAATTGTTATGAGAATCGTTTATAAAGTCACTAGGACATACAAAAAATAGCATATCAAATGTAATATTCACCACAATAACCGTTAAAAATACTGTAATTTGTATAATAATGACAAAATGTATGAATACTTACACACATACATAAACTCCTCCATCGTTATTTATGACCGCTCTGACTGGTGATGACGTGACGCGCAATGACAGTTGGGTGATATCGCTCTCCACTTCCTGTGAAGTGATGTATCGATGTTCCCTTATTCCCTACGCCGTTTGCAGTGCCCTTCGAACTGAACCTGTTCGTTCCCTTCGGTTTGGAATCTCACTTAAGATGGCGAAATACCCTGTGAAGTCAACTTCGCAGTCCACTAACGGTCGAATGGAACGCACCTTTAGAGTGTGCGTACGCTCATATATAAGCCAACGTTATGGATAAAAAGGTCTTTGACGTGAAAAGGTGCTTAGCGCGTTGTAAAGACGTAGTTCTCTTTCATCATCTCGTTTCGAGATCCACCTATGGGAAGGGCATCCGTACCTGACCTCTGCAGAAGCATCCAATTGCACCAAGTCTGGCTAACAGACAGAAGCGCGCAGCCACTGCCAGGTAAGGCCAGACCCCCTTACCTACGGGCATATAACAGCTGGGCGCGCTGCTATTCCTCAGTTGACATTCGCTTCTCGCGATCTCTGCATTGACACAGTTCGGTTGGATTAACCTTACGCTGCTCACTTTCGAGTCTTCAGGAGGACATATCGCCAGATCAGCCTCCGCCAGACGTGAGTGACAGTCGTTTCTTCAGCCTATCCGCTGTGTTTTTTGCATCCGGAGCCGCCCAAGCTCTCGCTGTCCTTCACCTGCTCCTCCTGACATGGCTGCCCGCCACGGATTTTTCCGAGCTCTTCACCGCTGGCCCACCCATGGCTATGTGACCGTCTAAACAGCCGCTTCCCCCGGGGAACAGCCTATCACGACGAGCCTGCCCGGCCGCGTGTGGTGCTCTCATCGCCGCTGAGGACCCTCTCGTCCTGCGCGGTCTTCTTGGGCTTAACAGGCTCAAGAAGCTTTGGAGAACCCGGAGAATTGCGGTCATTGTAATTGCTGCCCATGTAGTTTTTACTTAGCCGGCCTTTAGTTGCACGACCATGCACCGCGCCGTGCTCGGCCTTTCTGACTCGGAGGGGAGACACGGTGATGATGACGCGCTACCGGGGGACTCCCGGAGCGCCACCTCTCTAAAATATTTGAGCTGACATCAGCCCAATCCGCATTCCCTGAAGAGGACATCTTCGCGGGAAAACCCCACTCTCGTTGACGAACCGGTCGGTTCCGGCGACGGGGATGACGCGGTCCTTTTAGCGTTCCCTAGGCTAGCGCTCACGCGGCTTTGCCTCAGTCCATCCTCCTGGAAGTTTGTGAGCGAGCGGCCGTTCGCCTCAACAGTGTGTGGCCAGCTCCACAGAGCTCCACCGACCAGGATAGGAATATTTACGACGGGTAAGCGCTGGGACCACCGCCCAGTCTGAGGCGGCTGGAGCGTCCCGCTAGACTGTTAACACGGTCTCGCGGGCCTTGATGTGTTACGATTACGTGTTGAGGCCTTCAATTTATGCCTTCCTAGGAAGGCGGCCCCGAACGCAAGCGGCCTGCCTGTTGTTCGACCATTGGGAGTAACGTTACACAGGGTCTCCCACCGACGGTCGGTTATTCCCGTCTCGTGGCTGCCCAGCCCGTGTGTTTAGTGGACGTTGTGTGTGCCCCCCCCCCCCCAAACAAGTTACAGGGGGTCTGTCGTGAGGAAAAGTACATAGCAGTGTTACCACACCGCACGCACTTGGTTCCCCTCACCCAGTTATTAAAGGCTTCGGCCCCAGTGTTTCCCAACACAAAACACACACATTACTAAACAACACATTTAATAAACGAATCAAATGAATTCGTGCAGATTTATATATCTGCCAACATAGAGAGCAAATCTCTCTGATCCCATGCATGTCGCCCTGAGTCCGTCCACAAGAGGGCGCCATTGCCTCAAAAATCAACCAGCTGGGCTCACACAGCTCGGTTGCGGCTGCCCAGCCCATGTGTTTTTAGTGGACGTTGTGTGTGGAAGGCCCCTGTGTTCCCCAACACAAAACACACACATAACTAAATAACACTTTTAAACAAACGAATTAAATAAATCCGTTTCAGAGGGAGTATCTCTCTCCGCGGATATTATTTTTCTGCCTGCGCTTAAGACTGCCCAGTTCATGTGTTCAGGAGATAAGTGTTTTTCCCCCACTTTCAGGGGGCACCTTGCGAGGGAAAGTTCAGCACAGTGGACACCACACTATGTTCCCCTCACTCGGTCAATAAAGGCTTCGGCCCCAGTGTTTGCCCAACACAAAACACACAAAGTTACGAATCAAATGAATTCGTTTTGGAGAGAAGACCTCTCTCCGCAGAGAAAACTTCTCACTGCAGAGGGAGTAAATCCCTCCGAACCCCTGCATGTCGCCTCTAGTGTGTCCACTAGATGGCGCCTTGCATCACAAATGAACCAGCTGGGCCCATACAGCCCCGCTCCGGCCCGAGCGGGGGCGCTCGCTAGTCACAAAGCGGCTTGGCAAGCCGTTTCAGCGCCCGAGTGGGTTTTTTTTGTGTACCGTAACCCAGGGTTACAAGCTACAGTTTGCAATAAAACCTCCGCATTTCAACGGCGTTCTCTCTTCTCACACAGAAGAAAACGTCTCACACATTCTGGAAGAGGAAATTTCCTCCCTCCTAACAAGGGAGCGATTCAGATGGTGCCACCCAATCTGATAAACCATGGTTTTTATTCCTGGTATTTTCATGTTCCAAAAGGCGTGGCGCCCCCCGCCCTATATTGGACCTTCGAGTGTTGAACAAACATTTGAGGAAATACAATTTCAGAATGTGACACATGGCTCTCTCGCCTGTGCCATAAAGCAGAACGACTGGTTCACATCAGTCGATCTGAAAGATGCTTTCTTTCACATAAGCATCTACCCTCCACACAGGAAATATCTTCGTTTCGCCCACCAGGGCATTTGTTACGAATTCACAGTTCTTCCGTTCGGGTCCCCGAACGTTCTGTCTGTGTGCGGAGGTGGGCGTGGCGGCCCTGAGACTATCAGGGCTGAGAATTCTGACTTACATAGACGATTGGCTCATCATAGCCAAATCGAAGGAGAAGGTGTCGCTGGACACCGGCCGGGTGCTCGCGCACATCACATCCCTCGGGTTCTAGGTGAATGCGAGCAAAGACAATCTGACTCCCAGTCAGAATGTCATTTTCCTGGGCTTGGAATTGAACTCAGTCTCCATGCGAGCGCGTCTCTCTCAAGAGCGCGTTCGCTCTCTGATGAACGGCCTGTCGTAGTTCAGAGAAGGGGCGAGAGTACAATATCGCACATGCCTCAGGCTGCAGGGTCTCATGGCTTCATCTATCCAAGTTGTGCCGTTGGTCTCCTGAGAATGAGAGCGTTCACGAAATGGGTTTTGTCACTACATTTCAGCCCGATTCGCGATCTCTGCCGCTCGGTAACAGTGACGCGCGCCTGCTCGGCGGCCCTGCGCCATTGGGAGAGCTAGAACTTTTACGCACGGGGAACCCCCCTCGGGACGGTTACGATGCGGGAAGTTGTGACGACAGATGCGTCCTTAACAGGCTGGGGAACCACCCAGGAAGGCAGAACGGTGAACGGTCTGTGGCTGAGCAGACTACGTTCAGCGCACATTAACTATTTAGAGCTTTTACCAATTGGAAAGCTCTGAATCATTTTCTGCCTGGCCTGCAGGGACATCCCGTTCTAGTACGGTGCGATAATACCACAGCAGTGGCTTATATCAACCGTCAGGGCGGCATGCGCTCGTCGAAACTCCACGCTCTAGCTTACAGGCTTTTGGTGTGGAGCAGACAGGTTTTTCTGTCATTACGCGTGACTCATGTCCCAGGCGTTCCGAACAGAGGCGCGGATCTGCTATCGAGGGGAAACCCAATCTATGGGGATTGGCGTCTTCACCCGCAGATAGTGGAGAGGTTATGGATGAGATTCGGACAGGCAGCCGTAGATCTTTTCGCCTCGCGCGAAAATCACCATTGTCCTATGTTCTTCTCGCTAAAGGACGTGGACGCGCCCCTCGGGGCAGACGCACTGGCCCACCCATGGCCCAAAGTGCTGCTGTATGCTTTTCCTCCCCTGTGCCTGATAATTTTCACACTGGCCAGGGTGAGAGAGCACGACCTGTCTCTCATTCTGATAGCACCCAGGTGGCCCAAAGCCCCGTGGCTGGCAGAGATAATCCCTCTGTTATACGCCGAGCCATGGCACCTTCCCGTTCGCACGGACATACTGTCCCAAGCCAACGGGGAGATTTACCACCCCCACCCGGACAGGGTGGCTCTCTGGGCCTGGCCCGTGAGAGGACGAACCTAAATGCACTGGGGCTCCCGCCGCGTGTAATCGCCACTACTCAGAATGCCAGGGCCGTTTCCACGCGATCCCTATATGGCTGTAAGTGGCAAGTGTTCGAAGGGTGGTATGATGGGCGTGGTCTCACATCTTATCAGTGCTCGGTGCCTGATATTTTGTGTTTCCTGCAAGACCTCATGGAAAGAGGCAGGTCCTTTTCCACTATTAAGGTCTACCTGGCTGCGTTTTCAGCCTGTCATGTGGGTTTTGAGGGCTCCACCGTCAGGCAGCACCCTCTAACCCGCAGTTTTATGAAGGGTGCACGCCGCTCTTTGCCAGTCATCAGGAGACCTGTTCCAGAGTGGGACCTCCCCATGGTGCTGGAAGCGAGGTCTCTGTATCCTTTTGAGCCTCTGAGGAGTATTTCCCTTAAGCTGCTGTCCCTCAAGACAGCTTTGCTCTCGGCCTTGGCATCTGCTATACGGGTCAGTGAGCTACATGCACTCTCGGTTCACCCCTCGTGCGCCAAATTCTCCCTAAGTGGAGATAAGGTTTTCCTTAAGCCTAACCCGGCCTTCATGCCGAAATGGTTCCCTGCGTTCACTTCGGAGGTTTTGGAGCTATCCGCTTTTCACCCTCCACCCTTTGCCTCCCCGGAGGATCAGGGGCTGAATGCTCTGTGTCCCGTCCGTGCTCTGCAAGCATATATGACCAGGACCAGTGCTTTCCGCAAGAGCGACCAGCTCTTTGTTTCAAGGGCTCCCCTGCATAAGGGGAGTTCCATTTCAAAGCAATGCCTCTCACATTGGCTTGTGGACGCTATACTATGGCTTATGAAGCAAAGGGAGTGCAGCCCCTAAGGGGCATCAGAGCTCGTTCCACAAGGGGCTTAGCCGCCTCTTGGGCTTTGTTCAGGGGAGTGCCACTGCAGGACATCTGCTCCGCGGCCAGCTGGGCCTCTCCTCATACCTTTGAGCGTTACAACCGGTTGTATGTCACCAGAACTTCGGTGGCACACTCGGTCCAAGGGGTAGGGTCCTCTTAGCCCTTTCCCACAGCCCCGTTTGGTTAACCAACGAGGAGTGAATGGGCCGGCTGGCCATGTTCATTCCTGTCACCAAGCATTCGCATTCCTTCTTGGGTTTAGCTATGTGCATTGGTGGTGCGGGGGCCATTATCATGTATGTGTCTCATGCATGTTTCATGCCCTGCTTGTCCACAGCAGTTTAACGTGGCGGAAAACTTGCAGGGTCATGTGTGTGGGACGTGTCAGGCACCGCCTCTCTGAGGTGACCGTCCTTCTCTGGCCTTCAGAACCAGTGAGTGTATTGGGCAATCGGGGAGCTGTCCATGTCTCTCCCATAGGTGGATCTCGAAACGAGATGATGAAAGAGAACAATAGGTTACTGTCGTAACCCCGGTTCTCTGAAACATCGAGTGGAGAGATCCACCAGCTTTGCCCCGCTTGCCGCACGAGAAGCGAATATACTTACTGAGGAATAGCAGCGCGCCCAGCTGTTATATGCCCGTAGGTAAGGGGGTGTGGCCTTACCTGGCAGTGGCTGCGCGCTTCTGTCTGTTAGCCAGACTTGGTGCAATTGGATGCTTCTGCAGAGGTCAGGTACGGATGCCCTTCCCATAGGTGGATCTCTCCACTCGATGTTTCAGAGAACCGGGGTTACGACAGTAACCTATTGGCACTTTTCCTTGTGGCAGGGAGCTGGAGTAGCTACTAAGCGATTTAATCTTGCCGCTCACCATACATGAATTTGGACGGTACGACATAGGCGGCGTTTACAAGCCGCGCGTGTGTGTATTTAATTGACTTTTTCTTTGAAGTTTATTCTTAAAATTAAACTATTTTATGAGTTAAAATACAGAAAAATCATGGTAATATCACTTAAAACCGAATATCACTTATACAGGATATATACAGGCTAAAGATAGACTAGCCTACTAAGGAAGCATTGAACCAATACATGGATTTCTCGGCGACGTCATCACTGCTTGCGCACGCAGCCAGGGGGCAAAAGACCCGCGGTCTTCGTACCGGAGTAAAGGGTTTCTGATGGCAGATACATTTTGATAGACGTACCCTGCCATGCATTTGCAGTTAGCCGTAAGGATGTAACCAAGGCCCTTATGGACATTCACCCAGGCATCATAAGGCTTGGCTTTAATGCCTTGCCTTTGACTAGGGAGCACATCTGACCTCAACGCGCAAAAATCCGGTGCATTGCTGAGTGCAATCTCACCATTGCTGAGAGTAAGTTTTTTAATATAATCGCCACGGTCGGAGGTACTACTTCCCACATAATCCATCGTCAAATCTTTGATTTACAGTAAAGTAACGTTATATGTGTGCAGTCATGATATGTTGCAGGTCGTAAAGTAACGTAAACAAGGTTAACTTATATAAAAGCAAATTCTGGCGCTATAGAGGCTATTACATTACTACTCTAACATGATAATTCATACATGCATCACAGTATGTCCGGATTTTGATTCGTAAACAGTTGGACGTTTTACATAATGTTATATTAATATGAAACGCAAACAAACAGATCTAACTCTGAAATTACAGTTTATTATTGAGTCAACAAGAAATTACAAACAATGCGAAATCTACGTTAATTACAATGTTCTTTTACAGAACTCGGCATAACAGATAGCGTTTTTTTGCCCCCTGGATGCGCGCGCATCCGGTATTGTTTGTATACAAGAAACCCGTGTTATAGCCTACTGAATACTGACACTGAAAACCCCTAATTTATGAAAAGGATATTTTTATCTATTAAACAGAGTGTTGAGAAGCTCACTTTATGCACTGCCACTGTCTTTTTTACAACTTCATTTACTTGTCTACATAGGCACAAACCTATTCTTGAAGATTGTGTATTTAGATCATCATAATCATCTAGACAAATATTTACATAGGCGCAGCTTTATCTTCCGTCATAGCATCTTTAGCATGAATTTCAGTGTTATCTAAAAATCTGAATTAATATTTTTTGCGCAGAAGCGGAAAATGTCTGTTGCGACAAAACTGGACAAGCTTGTTTAGAGAGGGGAATGCCGCAAAACAACACCTGAAGACTGCATGCCACTGGCAGTATTCACTACACTGTCTGCGTTTACGATTGTACAGGTGACGTTTCACTCAAGCAACAATAAAGAATTCATTCATCATCTGTCACATTTAGAACCGCTGCAAAAGTTTCACTTCTGACCCATTGCATATTTGCTCCCATTTCTCATATTTCGAGACCTTTATCATACCGGGTGACATTTGATACTGAAGCCTGTAATATTATGCTCAGGGTGAGAGATAAAAAAGAAAACCTAAACATTTTGCATTTACACAAACCTTCAGAGAGAAAGACATCCAAAAACCCCCCAAAATTATCCAATTTAAAATGTTATACAAATAGGCTACATTCAAAGTGATGACTGAATAAACTTAAAGGTGTCATATAATGGTACAAGCACTTTTACAAGTTGATTGTACTGAAATGTGTGTTGGCAGTGCCTGTACACAACCATCATATAATGATAAAAATTCATCCAGTGGTTTTGTTTTAATCTCCTTTACTATAAGTAATATACCTCATATTTCTTGTCAAATCTATTGTACAGTCAGCAGGGGTGTAGCACAAGATCCTGGGCCCTATGTATAGGCAGTGTCGATGGGCCCCCATGTTCCAAATAAAATATATTCCAGACTTTTCAAGGGCCCTCTTTCCCCTTGGGGCCCTGGTAATCAGTACTGGTTTTACCCCCAGTCCGACGCCCCTGACAGTCAGTCTCACAGCTCTTTCCCGTTTTAGACGCGTTTTGTGTGTTTTTCCGCAGCATTCACGCTGAAAACCAATGCTGCCGCTCAGTCTTTTTGCCACTTAGTGGGCGTAACCGCAGTCACTCCGGCCAACGGTGACGTCACGTGCATACCCTCTGGGAAGAAATATGAGGTATATTTTTATCAGGGACGTGCGGTCAGGGTGGGCAGGGTAGGCAGTGCCTCACCAAAGGAAATGTTGACATTACATTTATTAATTCCAAGAGCTTTATTAATTCACCACATTATTAATTGCATTTATTTTATTCCAAATATAATTTTTTGTAACAAAATTTTTCAGGAATACACATATAATATACTCTTTTTGCCATTGTTTGCTCCTAAAAATCATTGTTCTCTTACGAGAGTATCTCTCGTACTGCGTAATATCTTACGCTACGGGGAAAACCTCTTTTCCACGAGATATTGAAGCCAAAAATTATCCTTAATTTTGAATTAATGCAAAACGCTGTGCAGCAGCATGCAGACATAGGCAAGACGGCTTGCGTGCCTATTGGCTGCCCTGCGGCAACAGCAGCAGCCTATCGAGAGTGGCCCTGCGTGACACATACCCAATGGGGGCACTTCGCGCCCATTTCGTCACGTCCCGCCAGAAAGGGCGTGGTCCCGCCCTTATGAATACGGCTCGATTAGGCTGGTATACTGATTTTCATCTCTTCAGCGAAGCATCACGCATCGCTGGATCCGGAGTGAGAAGCCGCGCCGTCTGAGATAAGCACACAGCGGGACGAGCCTTTGAGTCTGAAGTCGCTGGCATCGCCGCCTTTAGCCGCCGTACCTGCTACGCTTTCCGGCGTCATATCCTTTTATTGCAAGTGTGTGTGTGTGTTCGCCGCTGCGACACACATTTTTTCACTGTCTCTCTCTCTCCTAAAAGAGCTGCGTCTTTTTCAAGATGCATAGATCCTGCGGCTCGTGCCGAGCCACACTCAGTGAAGAGGATCGCCATTCTGCGTTTCCTGCCTGGGTGAGGATCACGCGGCTCTCGCTCTCGTCGACGGCGGATGCCCTCACTGTGAGCTATTGCCTATGGTGACTCTGAGGACTCGCCTGGCATCATTCTCAGAGCCTGCACTTCAACCCGCTGTAGCGCCGCGCCGTAAAAAGCGCCGTGCCCAGCGCGGCCCCGAGCCTTCTCCTGCCCGCCAAAGCTCGCCGGTTCGCCCGCCAGCTTCGCCGGCATCGCTCGAGTCCCTCACCGACGGACAGCGGCCGCCGTCTGCCGCCGCTTCCGCCATTGAGGTCGACGAAACAGCCCCGAGCCTTCTCCAGCCCGTGATAGCTCGCCGGTTCGCCCGCCAGCTTCACCAGCTTCACTCGAGTCGCTCGCTGACGGACAACGGCCGCCGCGCGCCGCCGCTTCCGCCATTATGACGACGAGATAGCTGCATCTGTAGAGAAGGCCAGCTTCAAAACCGCGGCTAGCTTTCTTTACGTTATAAGAAAGCTACCCCACCCCCGCCCCCCGTGGGCATGCGTCACCGGCGAAATGAGGAAAGAGTGTGTTTTTAGTCCCGCCGAGGTCGGACCAATCTCCATTTCTCAAACATTTCTCAGCTCCTCTTAGTTTGAGCGGCTGAAAATGTCAATATTGCAGCAATGAGCCTGTTGTATAACACGCACGCCTGCAAACAAACGCCAACACACACAAACTGTGATGACGCTCTCTTATCTGCTCGAGCTGTTTTAAGCTTTTGTCATTTCCCCCCTGTGGCTCAGTGGCGAAACCCAAAGCCCTTCGCACGGGAGACCCGTGTTCGATCCCAGGTCTCGCAGCAGATAAAAATTTAGTCTCGCTGCGGCCAGACTTGCACCGAAACTTTTCGCTCGTTCAGTTCCAAGAAAATGTGACTGTTCCAGTGTATTTTGCAGTAAACAAGCCGGTACCATGGCCCGCTTGCCTGCACAAAAATGCCGTTTCCACGGCGACCCAGAAAAATCATATAAGCAGTGTATTTTCTGGTATTCCGGCCAAAGCCGATGGTGTTATGAGTGTAATAAAAATGCCCACAGCCCAGTGTTCATTTCTACACACAAACACAGCCCGCCACAGTGCAGGGCACGCACAAATGAGATTGACTCATGTCATTGTGCATTAAATGTAGTGAATGTGCCCACAACCCAGTGCCCACAAACACTACACACTGCATGTGCCACGTTTTCTGTAAAACGAAACCAACACACATACAGTCAGCTAAAACCCACGGTGTTTAAGTCTCGCCGCGGCCAGACTCCACCGAAACTTCTCGCTCGTTCAGTTCCAAACGATGTGACTGTTCCAGTGTATTTCGCAGTAAACAAGCCGGCACCACAGCCCGCTTGCCTGCACACAAATGCCATTTTTACGGCGACCCAGATAAATCCCAAAAGAGTGTATTTTCTGGTGTTCCGGCCACGGCCGATGGTGTTATGAGTGTTGTAAGAATGCCCACGTCTCAGTGCCCATTCCCACACGCAGACACAGCCCACCACAATACAGGGCTAGCACGAATAAAATCGACTCATGTCGATTGTGCAATGAATGTAGTGTACGTGCCCACGACACAGTGCCCACAAACACTACACGAAGCATGTCCCACGGTTTCTGTAAAAACGAAACCAACACATTTTCAGTCGGCGCGAGCCGACAGTGTTCTCAGTGCAGTGAGTGTGCCCGCTATCCCGCGCCCACATTCCCTCACAGACATGCCGAAGCCCACGGGGTTCGTCCCGCTCGCCTTCTCTCCACAATCTGTCAGAGAGAAGCCGAGCGCGGTCGGGCTGCCCGCTGTGATCAGCGCACCCCCCGCCTCGCGCATTGCAAACACAGTGTTTGTTTCTCAGCACACCGGAGCTCTCCGGCCGCCGCTATGCCGCGGCCAGAGCCCAGATTTCATTCTACCTCTAGCTATTCACGCACATGCGTGGGCAAAGCTTCCCGGGGTATCAGAATGGGTGCTGAACACTATAAAAAGAGGCTATTCGCTGCAGTTCGCTCGACGCCCCCGCCGTTGTGCGGCGCGAGTCGAAACGACGGTAAAAAACGAAGTATCTCATCTACTTCGAGCCGAGATAGCGAAACTACTGAGCAAAGGGGCGATAGAACCTTTATCTCAGGCTCAGAGCGAAGGGGGTTTATACAGCAGGTATTTTCTGGTACCCAAAAAAGACGGGGGTCTCAGACCCATTCTAGATCTGCGACAGCTGAACAGAGCGCTCGCGAAGCGCCAGTTCAGAATGATTACAACCAGGAAAATCCTCGCGCAAGTTCGCCGGGAAGACTGGTTTATGTCAATAGATCTGAAAGACGCCTATTTTCAAATACAAATAGCGTCACGTCACAGGCAATTCTTGAGATTCGCCTTCGAGGGCCAGGCATACCAATACAAAGTCCTGCCGTTCGGCCTGTCCCTGGCACCCCGTACATTTACGAAGTGCATGGACGCGGCTCTCGCACCCCTGAGACTCCAGGGCATGCGAATTTTGAACTACTTGGACGATTGGCTGATTCTAGCTCGATCACGATCAGAGCTCATAGAACACAGGGCCACATTACTCGAGCATCTCGAGAATCTGGGTCTCACAGTCAATTGGGCGAAGAGCTCGCTGTTTCCCAGCCAGAAAATTTCTTTTCTGGGAACAGTGCTGGACTCGCTATCCATGACAGCGCGTCTGACGCCAGAGCGCGAACGGGACATTCAGAGCGCCGCGAAATCCTTCCGCCGCGGCTCGGTTGTCCAGCTCAAAAGGTTTCAGAAAATGCTGGGCCTCATGGCCTCAGCAGCTTCAGTGCTCCAGCTGGGTCTGCTTCGCATGCGCCCACTGCAGCTGTGGCTGAAAGCGCGAGTTCCTCCCAGGGCATGGACCGCTGGTCGGTTTCGCCTCCGGGTCGATCTGAAATGCGTTTCAGCTCTGGAACCTTGGAAGATAACCGACTGGTATCAGTCAGGTGTGAGTCTGGGGACTCCCTCGAGTGTGAAGGTGGTGTCCACGGACGCCTCCACCTCGGGATGGGGAGCGCTGCTCGAGGGCAGACCGTTCTTTGGCCAGTGGTCAGAACAGGAAAAGCTCCTACACATAAACTGTCTGGAAATGATGGCAGTCGACAACGCGCTACGGCGCTTCTGTCCCCAGATAATGGGCCACCACGTCTTGGTCCGGTCGGACAACATGTCAGTGGTGGCATACATAAATCGCCAGGGCGGCACCAAGTCCCGAAACCTTTACAGGCTAACGGAACGCCTCCTGGTCTGGGCTCAGCACAACCTGCTTTCACTGAGAGCGGCGCACGTGCCTGGTCACCTGAATCTGGGACCAGACAGACTGTCCAGAAACACTGTCCCAGCAGGGGAATGGTCGCTGCACCCGCAGACGATCCAACTGCTGTGGGAGACATTCGGCAGAGCGCAAGTGGACCTGTTCGCGTCCCACGAGAACGCTCACTGTCCGAAATACTTCTCCAAGAGCAAGGACGCGCTGGCCCACGTCTGGCCCCGCTGTCCCCTCTATGCTTTTCCCCCCGTCTCGCTCCTGCCTCAAGTGCTGGAACGAATCAGGGAAAATGGATGCCCAGTGCTGCTTGTGGCCCCGCTCTGGACAAACCAGACTTGGTTCCCAGTCCTGATGCGGCTGACCAGCACTGCCCCGTGGCCAGTACCGTTGAGGAAAGACCTCCTCTCTCAGGCCGAGGGCTCGATTTGGCATCCTCGCCCGGAACTATGGTCCCTACATGCATGGGCCATCAACGGGTACCCGCTAGCCTCCCGGAGGGAGTGCTAAACACGATCACGCAGGCAAGGGCCCTGTCTACTAGACGGCTCTATTCCTCGAAATGGTCTGTGTTCTCTGCTTGGTGTCAAGCTCAGCGCTTTTCACCTGTAGACTGCGGGGTCACGGAAGTACTCTCCTTCCTTCAAGAGCTGCTGGATAAGGGCAGGTCCCCATCCACGCTCAAAGTGTACGTGGCGGCCATAGCAGCGTTTATAAAACCTGTGTCTGGCCAGTCACTGGGGAAGAACGACCTAGTCGTGCGATTCCTCAAGGGAGCTCGGAGGCTGAACCCTCCCAGACCTCCTTCAGTCCCGGTGTGGGACCTTTCTACGGTTTTGGAAGCCATGAAAGGTGCCCCGTTCGAGCCACTCCATTTGTCAGACATGAAGCATCTGTCTTTCAAAACGGTGTTCCTTTTGGCTCTCGCTTCAGTGAAGCGCATAGGGGACTTACAAGCGCTTTCGGTAAGCGCGTCATGTATGGAGTTTGGGCCTAATGACTCTAAGGTCATACTCAAACCAAGGCACGGGTACGTGCCCAAATCCCTCAACACACCGTTCAGGGCCCAGGTCATTTCCCTGTGCGCTCTCTCGGTTCATGATGAGGAGAAAGATGCTAGTCTCCTTTGCCCTGTCAGGGCACTGAGAGCTTATGTGTCCCGCTCGTCTGTCTTCAGACAGACCGAGCAGCTCTTTGTTTTGTTTGGCGGACGCTCCAAGGGCCTGGCCGCATCAAAACAGAGCCTATCCAGATGGGTAGTCAACGCCATAGCACTGGCTTACACTTCTAAGGGCCTGCAGTGTCCTTTGGGTGTCAGAGCGCACTCCACAAGAGGCGTGGCCTCGTCGTGGGCGTGGTATAGTGGGGTTACCTTGCAAGATATCTGTACGGCCGCGGGCTGGGCCTCGCCGTCTACATTTATAAGGTTTTATAACCTAGAGGTTCCCGCCTTACAAGCCAAGCTTCTGTCGGTTTAGAATTCAGTGCTATCTGCCCCGCAGTGCGGCCCAGATGCTGAGTTTGCCTGTGCATCGCTCACTGAGCGATAGACACTGCCCCTTGGGTGTTGAATAACCCGTACTATTACCCAGTTCAGGCTGAACACGTTCACCCTGTCTGCGTGAAACACTGTTAACATAACTAGCTCCTGTAGGATGCTATTTTATGGGGAATGATGCTTGCAGCCTCTCTTCTCCGACTCTCTGTGAGTCTATGGTGATTATGCACTATATGAGCCCCGGGCTACTGCCCTTGGGACTTTGGTGTCGGATCCCAGTACGCACGGCGTTTTGCATTGTGTTCCCCATAGCGTAAGATATTACGCAGTACGAGAGATACTCTCGTAAGAGAACGTACTCGGTTACTAACGTAACCTCGGTTCTCTCTAGAGAGGGAACGAGTACTGCGTATCTTGCCGTGCATACACAGCTCTGGTTCGCTTCGGCGATGAAAACCAGTATACCAGCCTAATCGAGCCGTATTCATAAGGGCGGGACCACGCCCTTTCTGGCGGGACGTGACGAAATGGGCGCGAAGTGCCCCCATTGGGTATGTGTCACGCAGGGCCACTCTCGATAGGCTGCTGCTGTTGCCGCAGGGCAGCCAATAGGCACGCAAGCCGTCTTGCCTATGTCTGCATGCTGCTGCACAGCGTTTTGCATTAATTCAAAATTAAGGATAATTTTTGGCTTCAATATCTCGTGGAAAAGAGGTTTTCCCCGTAGCGTAAGATATTACGCAGTACTCGTTCCCTCTCTAGAGAGAACCGAGGTTACGTTAGTAACCGAGTACGTTTCATGCAGAAAATTCACGGCCATGGCCATTGAGGCAGAGGTTAGCTGTGCCTTTTTGGTCCATAGAACGTAGTTTACGTAGATTTGCGCATGCGCAGTCAGTTCTCGTGCTGTCTTGAATTATCAACATTGAGGCAGAGACCGAGCGTGCTTCGTGTCACGTGATCCACACGCACTCACTCACTCACTCCGCGATTCAAGCTACTTAGCATCTAGCGGCGCCTAGCGTTGGAAGCGTCCTATGAAGAAAAATAGTTGTGGTCGTTAATGGGAAACCGTTGTAGACGAAGTCCATGCGTCTATCCCTCTGGACAAAGATGTCAATTACTTTGTTGTAAAAGTCCTCTTTGTTGGGTGTATTTCTCAATTTCGTGAGTCTCTCCTTTTCAATGGAAATAAGAGCCAAGGAGGAATGTCTGCTCCATTCCCGTCAGAGGCGCCCGCGCCATTGGATGTGCAGTTGCCGCAGCAAAGCATATGAGCGAGCCATACACTCACTGTGCTAACGTTAGCTGTGCAGCTGCAATTACATATAGGCTTCAGTTAATCGAGGAAAAGGAGTTTCGTCTACAAATAAAAGTAAGCACCCCCTTTAAAACGTAAATTATTCATTTATTTATTATTTTTAAAACCCTTATATTGGCTTGTGTGTGTTGTCTGATGGTGGACTATAGGCCTGCTGTACGCTGACACCAAAATGTTCTCTCTTACATACCCTGGTGCGCCGTCACCTCTGCCACATTTGTACTGTAGGTCTATCTGTGCGATTATGGTGCATTTCGTAAGGGTTAAAATGCTGTTTTGTAGTTCTCTTTTTTTAATCCTGGTGCGCCGTCGCCAGACGCTCATTGCGTGTCGGTGTGTGCGTCTATAGCGCAGTTTGTAGGAGCGAATAAGCTGTTTTTGTACTTTAAAGCTGTACTGCTGACACAATGTTTTCGGACTGTAGCCTACTCAAATCCCGGTGCGCCGTCACCAGAGTGACCAGACCAATAGTGTGTGTGTGTGTGTGTGGCTGTCTGTGCGCGTTTGCGCATTTTGAAGGAGTGACTAGGCTGCTTGTCGGTTCGCTGACAACGCGCCGCCTCCCTCTCTTACTGTGTATAAGTCATAAGATAGATGTGTCCATTAATTTGATTATTAGATTTGATTGTGCATTAGCCTCACATGACTGACTTTGCTGTATACAGGCAGCGATGTGATGATGCCTGATATGAACTTGGGTTGCTAACTGAATGAATATATGAACATATATGTCACATTGATAGGTCACAGCCTACCCATGACAAGATTTCACCGCACGTTACTGATTTTTATAGACTACCTAAAGCTACAGAACAGATAAGCAAATAGATCGCTGCAATTCATAGAAACAACTGGACTCCAGGCAGCGAAAGGTGGATTTGCAGTTATCATTTTTGTGTCAATATGCTGAATTTAGTGGTAAAATCATTCTCTATATATTGTATTGTTATAAGTGACAACTCATCAATCAAATATTTACCACTGTATATTCTGTATAATTTGACATTTTTAAATAAACACTGACAAAAAACTATACAAGTTTTAAGTCTAGACAATATGATGATATATATATATATAACATTGATATAAGTGATCACCTGGATTTAGACTTACCTATATTGTATTTATATAAAGCGTTCACAGGCAAATTTGCTGTATGTATTTCCCCGGTCGCTAAATCAGCGACATATAGCCTAAATGTCAGGAAACACGATTCCTGGCTGCATGTCAATATCCATGGATCACTGGATCTTTAGTAAGTTGTAAGGAACACTATATTGAGTCCAATCTTTAGTTTAAACTGATAATCGTTTGTTTTACTCGCGTTTCCCCTATTACGCGGGTTTACACCGGACGCTGAAGCGACGCGGAACGGAAAATCACGCGCGGTCCGGCGCCTGCCTGTTCACACCAGACGCGTATTCTTCGCGGAGGTCGACAAGCGCTTCTGCTCAGTTGTTGTTTATTCAGAGCTATTTTTTTACATCATGGGTAGCCTAAGTAAATAACCTCATAATATAAATACACCATGTTTCTGTAACCAAGAAGTTTGTACACTTCTTTTATTAATCCGTTGTCGAGACACACATGCAGCCAGAGAGAGAATATGGTAGACAGCTATAGTAGTGTATATATACCGGTGAAATATACATGCTCTCTTCAAATTTATTAAATCTATTTTCCTCTTCCTGTTTCCCAGTGCGAGTAGACAGGAGGAGAGCCCTTGCCCTATATCTTTTGATTATAGGGTATTTTAATTTGAAAATTGCTTATATTTTGACAATTGACCGGATGGTCGAGTGTTTCTCAAGGGGGTAATCCATCAGCCGGAAGTTGAAGCCTCGCGGGAGCCGCCATTGTAGCAGAACTTCACCTGCTGTTAGCATTCCATTGACTCCCATTCATTTTGGCGTCACTTTGACAACGAATAACTTTACATCTGAGGCGTCCAAAGACTTCATTTGTCCATTATTTATTTCTAAATAAACACGACAATGTATAAAAGGCTCCATTACTTTGTATCTTACGTTATGGCCCCGTAGAAGCTGTTTTTGTTAAAAACAGGCTAACGATTGCGTCATAACCACGCGACTTTATGTCGCACAATAGAGACATTACCGTATAGACAGGAGGAGAAGCTCGCAGGCAATCGGGGGGACGTCCCGTCAAGGGAGAAGTCCATAGATAATGAGTCCATAAAAGCAACGGGACAAAATATTTCAACAACGTTTTTGGGGAATTGGAAATAATTCGGTATGTGGCAAGTGAATACATATGAAGTGATTAACGTTGGCAATTTTCACGCACAGCTACTAGAAGATTTACGTCTGTCAGACAGGTTGCTCACGTCATCAAGCTTAGTTTGAGTCGGTTTGAGTCTGCGCGTCAGGAACGGAAGTGCTCAAAAATCGCTAAAAATGGGCTTCAACTGTCTCAACTGAGTTCCAATGAGATGGCTCTGTCCACTTCTTATACTGTCAATGGTGTTTCTTGGTGTAACTTCCTTCCGGAATTGACGCGGATCACTCGCGGCTCGCGAAAAAATAGACCAGACGCCGAAACTGGCACTTCACGCGCCGCGCCGCTCCGCGTCTGGTGTGAACGACACCATAGGTTAACATGGGCGCCGAAAGGAAGCGGCCTCCGTTCCGCGCCGCTTCCGCTGTAAACCCGGCGTTAAATCCAGTAACGCAGCTGCTCTTCTGCCACTAAGTCCGGCTGAGGGGGACGTGTTCCGGCGGGAAGGTGACGTTAATGCATTCCCTCTATTCGTGCTATAAGTAATTCAAACAAAAGCCAACTAACCATAGGTGATTGAGGAAAAAAGGTTTCACTTCAGCATGACATAAGAAACTTGAGCTATTTCCCGGTCGGAGACGAGGTTGGGGCTGTTATCAAGCCTCTGGCTCTCTCACTATCTCTCTCTTAGTATCAGTGATGTGTTGACTCTAGCCAAGAGAGACTCTGTCACGTGCAATACACGTAAAGAAGAGCAAACAGAAAAGACAGTTTCATTCTGAAAAGGATATGGATGAGGTTGTCTGTAAATACATATAGCAAAAGTGCCAGCTTCCCAAAACATTTATTTGAATAAATAAACAATTTTCAACTGCTTTTTCCCTTTTTTTATTTTTATAAGGCATTCATTTGATATTAATACCGTAAATATTTGTTAGGCTATAATAACCTTGTATAAACTAACATTATTTAATGTAATGAAACTCATTTAATGAAACCACATTTATAAAGTTAATAAAGTTAATTAATTAAATGAATAGTTAATGTTGTAAAATTATGATTTATTGATAGTCATGCATTGACTAATATTAAGAAATGAAACTTAAAATGTTGCTACAATCACCAGTATATACACATAAATATATATATATATAGCTACATTTAACAAATATATGTACATTTTACGTATACATTTTTCTTTCCAGTCATGCCAAATTAAACATGTAAAATTTAACTATTGTAAAATGTCACCTAAGTTAATGCATTAAGTATCATGAACTAACCATGAGCAATGAAAGTTTAATTTATTAGTTACATTTTTGAAAATTAAACAATTTAAACAGTGTACACAATACACATTTTACAAATACATATACATACATACATCTTATTAGTTTTCCATAATTCAATTTAAGTATTAATCCTCATTCAGATTAATCATCATAATGTTAGGTCTTTCTTTTAACTCAGTCTATTTAAGTTAAATGAAGACAACATGTCATCAAAATGGTTGCTTTGACTCATGATCTTGAATTCTTGCATCCAATTATTCTTAATACTATTTTAAGGCGTGGTATCTAATTTTGGTTCAGAAACTTGTTCCTCCTCAGGCACAAGTGACAGATTGGGTATGATGTAGGCTGAATTCTCCCTTTTACACTGTGGCTCAGTTCCACTCAAGCCCCTGATGTTCTCAGAACTCTTCCTAGCATATTCATATACATTCTTCATGAATGCGTCTTTGGTATTGTGCTCCTTTTTGTAAATAATTATGTAACATTTCTGCAAAAAGTGGCAACTCAGGATTCCATAGTTTGAAATAAGAATAACAACCACCTCCACAGCAGGTAAATATTTGCCCTTGGTGGTGACATGCACAGGGATGAAGATGACCCAGGCCATGAGGTAGATGAGCATGCCGAATGTGATGAACTTGGCCTCATTATACTTCTGCGGAAGTTTTCTGCCTTTAAAAGCAAACGTGAAACATATAAGTGCCAACAAAGCTACGTATCCCAGCATTAACGAGAACATCACATTTGAACCTTCTTGGCATTCCAGCAGAATGACTTTGGGCTGCACTACGTTGTCTTTAAAAGGCGTGTACAAGGTTAGCCAAACAGCGCAAATGATGATCTGCAGCCCCATGCAGATGCAGATGATCACATACGGCTTGTAAAGCCTGTCCAGTAGCTCCTTCATCTCTAGGTTCATCTGGAATGCCAGAAGAATCTTCAAGGACTTGACCAGGATGCATGAGACACACAGCGTGAAGCTCAGACCAAAGATGACCTGCCTCACCTTACACGTCTCATTCCTCGGTTCACCCACAAAGAAAATGACACTGACAAAACTTCCCAGCAGCGAAAAAAGGATCAGATGACAAAGGGGTCCGCCTGCAGCCTTTACAACCGGAGAGTGCCTTTTCCAGAAGAACAGTGCAGACATCAAGAAGAGGAGGAAGACGCCGAAGGCAGCCAGCGTCAACAGAACGATAGCGAACCCACTATTCCACTCTAAGTATTCATAAGTCTTGAGATGACATTGTGAACTATTAATGTTTGACATACTCTTGGGGTCACACTGGGAACATGCATCTGCATCTGAAAGACAATTGAAAAACATTTTTGACTGTTGGGATTAAACTGAAAATGAAGATCAGACATTTTCATCCTAAAGGTGCTGTCGAATTAGCTACATTTTTCATGCAAACGAGGTCCATTGTTCATTGTAAATAGCGTAGAGATGTATGAGGCATTGCTCACACAGAAGTCATTTTCAAATCAAGTTTGCATGACCAACTTGAACATGAGTGAAATCTGTGTGGTGAAATTGTTAGCCCTCACATTCATTCTGATTGTAATGTCTGAATTTTCCAGTGAAATTTCACCCAGCAAAGGTGAATGTGACTTCACCTTTAGAGTAAGAAACTTGGTACCAAGGAATATTACCTGTTTGGTTGGAATATTGGTTTTCCGCGCAGGCGAGACACTCATAACAGCAAGTGTGCTGACCCTCTGCTGTTTTTTTGTACTCCCCTGGCCAGCAGCTCTCTGAACACTTAGATACCACGTTCTGAGAAAAAACAAGTGAAAGACTGCTTTAGAGAATGCTTTTTAGAAAATACCGTTCTGGCCATTTAACACAAAACCGGTTAAAGAAAACAGTGCTGATGAATGGAAGAGTCTCCTCTCCAGGGATATCACTTTCCTTTGGAGGACAATGTGTGAAAAGTAAAAAAAAAAAAAAGCAGAACACATTCTTAATGGTATAACGGTCCTTCCATAGTATTCCGGTACTACGGAGCCCCTAAATAGGGCATGATGATGGGGGGAAAAATTAGATATGAAAAAATCTATATTTCAATGCTTTTGCATTCTCATAGTTTTACATTCCCCTGGGAAAATCAGCATTCGGCTGAAAGACTTTTGTTATTTTCCAAGAAACTTTGCGTTTCCTTGCAAAACTTTTGGACTCCTCAAGAAACTTTGCGCTCACTCGCAAAGTACTCAAAAGTTTTGCAAGCGAACTCAAAGTTTCACTGGATAGACTCAAATAATTTGAGAGAAAGCACACACGCATCGAAATAAATTTTTTCCTCCAATTTCATATTTTTCTTCCATCACCATGTCTCTTTAGGGTCTCCATACCGTATTGTAATGCAGTGTAGTGAGACCAAAGCTACTTGAAGGCAAGCCTGCAACCTTATATTTTTATTGTATGTCAAAAGAAGGAGAGGCTTCACTATGCTGAATAAACCTTATTCAAATCAGCGCCATCTTTGATTTTTAACAGTAATAAGGGCGGTTAGGGATAGACATCTCTTCAGTGGGTTATACTGTTATTTAGAGTGTTTTGTAATGTTCTGCTGATGAAAAACTGCAGGAATCAGGAAACTTATCCAGAATTTTTTTTTTGTTTAACAGCAGATGCCAATGAAAACACGGTAAGTCTATCCCTCACAGCCTCGCTTTCATACCTGTCATGGTGCTCCACTAAATAAAGACTATAAACCGCTTTTGTGAGGAAATAAAGCACACGTGATCCATTATAGCCATTAAGCTTTCTCCAATGGTAGAGCCATAGACCCTCATAACTCCCAATTATAAGCCCAACTCTGGTAAGACACTTGCTGCATTCGCGGCACGTCATATAAATAATTAAGCTCTGTATGCTTTTGAATCCTTCTCGCAGTATTTTGATGTCATACACCGATCAGTCTGCGCAGCGCCGCTTCAAGTCGAACACACCTTAAATCTGCAGTGGTCAGGTGGTACAGCGGCCACATGGTGAAAGTCGTAGCTCTCAGGAAATTACGAGTTTACGTTTGTAAACTGGAAATTACGAGTTTACGTGTGTAATTACAAGTTCAATAAGCATGTTCCAGTTCAGATTTAAGGTGATTACGACATACCGTGAACGCACCTTATACAAGAGACACTGATGTAAAAACATGCTGCGAGGCACTGGAAAATTGAGACGTGACAGTTGCCAAAAACGTCCGTTAACGTCAATAAAGATAAAAAAGTTAATAATAACAGTAATACATTTGTGTAAACTGTAAAGAATTATACAAAAATCCTCCCCTAACAACACGTCCCAATAATACTGTGATACTACGTGTCATGATACTTTAGCTGGTATAGAAAACGGAACAGCTTACCTTTAGTAGAAAATCTGTTTCTATAAAAATGGTCATTAAAGAGTACAAATTACCTTAAAATCACTTAGATTCTTGGTTGTAGAAGTGAAATTGCTGTTGGATGGATTGTATTCTGCTATTTTGGCATGTCCTTCAGATTCCTGTTCATCCCATAGAAGGATATCATAGCCCAAATTAATGTCGCCGTGCTCATCGAATTTGTACATTACTCCTTCTTTCTCAAAAGTGACATTAAACAACTGTCTACGGAGCTGAAACACAAACATGCAATGATTTTTTAGGATGTTAATTGTGACAAGCTAAAAAAAAAGCAGTTTTGATAGTGTGGTAAAATACCTCCCAGGGCTGGATAGCTGTTGGGGTTTTGCATTGTCTTATTATGCAGAGTTCAGCCACAGCATTAGCAATAGCACTGACTGCCATCTGAATGTTGAAGACCAAGTCCGAATACATGATCAGTTCCTGTACTGCGTTTGTAGCATTTCCTATATGAGGTTGTTTTAAAAATTCCTTCAGGAATGAATTGTTCATGTCATCTTCACTTTCAAACTGTAGATCCTTAAGGTACTGATGAAAGGGTGTAACATTTCCACTCTTGAAGGTGAAGCCCAGTACTGTTCCAATATCTGAGAGTTTTACATCTTTCAGAATATCTTTGGCAGTTGACCAGTTATCACTGGCCACCCATACCTTATTACTTGCAACATTCTTGCTCCGTAGACCCTTAAAAAGCAACGTCATTTGAGATGATTTAGCAAATGAGACTACCACATTAACCTTTGTATTTTTTTCAATTATGTCCACGGTCTTGTTGATGGAGGCGTTTAATTTTTGTTGGTTTGCTAGGGAGTCTGGTAGGATCGCCTTAAAGGCCACACAAATTCCCTCGGTTTCGGTGTGGTTAACAAAACTTTCCATGGCAGAACGCCCATAGTCTCCATCTGTAATGATAATACCAACCCAGGTCCATTTATTGTCCTTCAGAAGTTTTACCATGGCATGGGTTTGGTACTCATCAGTGGGGACGGTCCTCATGAAAGCTTGGAAACGACTTTTGTCACTTAGAATCTTAGCTGTAGATCCGTAACTAATCTGCAGAACAGATAAACAGACAACAATATATTACCCCATCCTAATTTTAAGCTCTATGAGTGGAGAACTTGCAAGAGCTTACCTGTGGAATAAGCAGAAGGTTGAGTTGTCTGGCAATTGCGATGGAGATCTCCGAAGAAGTGGTCCCAATTAACGCCGTTATAGGCCGGACAGGTTGAGAAGAGTTTGTTGGTGAATCACAGTCTGAGAGAGGCCGTGTGAGATCTTGGATGGCCCAAAGTGAAGTTGTGACATCAGAACATGTGTCATAGATGCGGTATCCAAGAGTAATGTTCAAACTGCTCAACATGGGGGATCTGTTTGCCATTTCCACAGCATGAATCATAGCTAGAGCCTGATTTAGACCTTTTGTATAGAATCTAGAGAGAAAACAAAACCACGTAGAGATGATTCTTCACATTAAAGCATGAGATACTCTAGAGAAGATTTTAGTGTGTACATGATGATTATGCATCATCCAATATATTTTAGGGGGAAAGCACCAAATCAGCATATTAGACTGGTTTCTAAAGGATCATGTGACACTGAAGACTGAAGTAATTGTTGCTGAAAATTCAGCTTTGCCATCACAGGAATACATTAGAGTTTAAAATATATAAAAATGGAAAACAGGTAATTTAAATTGTAACAATATTTCACAATATTACTGTATTTTGATCAAATAAATGAAGCCTTGGTGAAAATAAGAGAGATACGTTTTTCTAAAATACATATTTTTTTCTAAATCTACAAATTTTTTACTGTAATGGCCACAAATACCTTTTAACAAACAGAGAAAAAACCAGTCCCCTTTTTTCTGACCTTCATAACTGAATTCTCCAGAATGAACTCACCTGGTGCAGGTGGGACGCTGAGAAGAAGAGAAGCTGTTTGAGCTTGTGAAGTTCACTGCTGTCACTGCCTCATGGATGGGGAAAAGACCTCCAATGATGATGTCTCCAGGGGCTATTGCCCCATGGAATTGTGTCAGAGAGGCGTCTGTGACCTCCAACTGTACAGACAACATGAGTAAGAGGATCGTCAAATCCAAACGAGCCATCACTGCTGTAGGCTGTTTTCCCGGAGTTCAGCCGAGCGAATGACAGGTGTACTCTCATACATCTTTGTTTATAATATACATACAGCTTCCTTCATGCGTAACTTTAAAAAAAACATGCAGACCTCCCACATGTTTCTCAAGTCCCTCCCCCACCTCAACTTCTGTTAAAAAAAGCAGGTATCTTCCTGTAAATCAAGTGAAACATAAAAAATGCCGACATACGTCTTAACAAAACAACAAAAGGGAGGTTGTTTCTTAATACACACATGTACAGGAAAGAACAATAATTCAAAGGGTTATTATAGTTGTAGGCCTATAATTGTCACCTGAAATAAAACAAATGGTAATTAAAATACAACAGGAAAAATATTCTCATTTTCATGTAGTTTAACTTGGTTGTACCACAATATCTTTAAACTGAAATAAAAATTCATAAATTATATATACACATTAAAAAAAAAAAAAAAAAAAAAAGAGGCAAATACATAAAATCAACCAAACTACTAAAACTTTAACTAAAATTAAATTGAAAAATAAAAAACTATTTTAAAAGATTAACAAATTATGTAATAGTAGAGAGCTATAACAGTTTTTGTTAATCTTTTAAATTAGTTTTTATTTTTCAATTTAATTTTAGTTAAAGTTTTAGTAGTTTGGTTGATTTTATGTATTTGTCTCTTTTTTAGTTTTTTTTTTTTGTGTAAATAATTTATAAATTTTTACCAAAATAACACTTATCCAAACTTATTTGAATCCTTATACTGTACCTAGATATACTTCAGAGCATCTTAACATAACTTTAACTATAACATAAGTGGTGATGCTCACTTGTTTTTGTCTCAGGGGGGAAATAGGCTAATAAGTTAAAGGGTGGGGAACTGCCAATAGAGTGTTCAAAAGAAATCGTTAAGACAAAAGAATTAAAAATATAACTCAATGATAAATATAATTATTTTTAATAAATAATATTAAAAATAATTAAATAAAAATGAAAATTAATAAAAAATTCATGCAAATTGAAAAATGTATACTAAACAACGACCTACAAAAACCAAGACAAAACAAGAGAAATGTTAAGTAGTGCATCAATATCATTATTAACACCATTCATCTTACTTTCAAAGGTCACAGTACACTAAAAATATTATCTTGAAGTGAAAGTGGCTTGTTCACGCCACCTTGTGGTGAAAGCACTCGGATACTTCCTTATCTCAATGATAATAGTCTTCTGCAAATACAGGCAGCGATAATTTTCAATAATTAGAATATATCCTAATTATTGAAAATGATCGCTGCCTGTATTTGCAGAAGACTATAATCATTGATCTGTATTCAAGTAACTGTAATAAGTAGGAAAATGAACAGCCAGCTGGTAATTACCACATAGCAATTTCAAGATATGAAGTCACAATTTAGAGCTATGGGCCTGGTTTCACAGACAGATCCCTTAGAAAAGCCAGGATTAGGTTTTAGACAGTTAAATTACGACATTTAAGTAGGCTAGTGTTCATAAATGTTCTTTAGGAAAAAAACAAACATTACTGGTGTGCATCTTGAGACAAAACATGGCACAGACGTATTTGAAAGTCCCCGTAGTCAATAATTGTATCCCTTAAAACTCATCTTTGATCACAAATATGACATATTTAAACGTTTTTCCTGTTAAAAAAATGCATGCCTTAAAAGCTTAAATGTACACCCTTGCTTTAATTATTTAGTAGCCTATGTAGCCTATGGACTAATATGCAAATTGGCTCACTCATTCACACCAGCTCAGCTCAGAATAGCCTACCTGATTCACAAGGTCAACTTTAGTTGCAGAACGCTGCACAATGGCCAGTGGAAATACAATTTCATATCAATGTAAAAGAGGTATTTTTCTCTGATGGTGACTTTTATTTTGACGGGTTTTTCTTTCTTCGGCGTGTTCGCGGGAGAAGACGTCGGGGAAAAAGAAGAGTGAGCAGTGTTAGGAGGCGGATGCCATGATCGTTGTATGAGGAGTCGACATTTTTTACGCTGAAGCTGTAATGTAAGACAGTGGTGCACGGTCAGATTAAAGCTCCAGTAGGTAGCTTTTGTAAACAAATATTTGTTAAAACTGTCATTATGTCCTCACAGTAGAATATGAGACAGATAATCTGTGGAAAAAATCGAGCTCCTCTGGCTCCTCCCTGTGGTCCTATTGCCATTTGCAGAAATACACCGCTCCCGGTCAGAAACAACCAATCAGAGCCAGGAGGAATGTCTTAGCAGTGTCAATCACGCTCGTGTACGCGCTGATCACCCCTCTCTTGCACAGCGCGAGCGCGTACCGTCGTTCGTGACTCTCCTGTTCGAACTCGTTCATCCAAATGAACGAATCTTTTTTCGAGTCATTTCGTTCATTCAACGAACGAAATGACTCGCAAAAAGATTCGTTCATTTCGAACGAGTCTTTTTCGGAGTCATTTCGTTCATTCAACGAACGAAATGATTCGAAAAAGATTTGTTCATTTTGATGAACGAGTTCAAACAGGAGAGTCACGAACGTGCATCACAGAACAGAGCAAGGCGAGCATTTGTGCTTATAAAACTTAAAGTTTTTTATTTATTTTTGAAATGACCGATCGTTTCGCTAGATAAGACCCTTATTCATCGTCTGGTATCGTTTAAAGCCCTTTGAAGCTGCACTGAAACTGTCATTTGGTCCTTGAAACGTTTGTGTCCTATTGAAGTCCATTATATGGAGAAAAAGCCTGGAATGTTTTCATCAAAAACCTTAAAATCTTTTCGACTGAAGAAAGAAAGACATGGACATCTTGGATGACATGGGGGTGAGTAAATTATCAGCAAAAGTTTTTTTTAAAAGTGAACTAATCCTTAAACGTTATCTTACTAGCTATTTATAACTTATAGAAAGAGTGCAACGTTATAAAGTTACATGTATTGCAAAATACATAATGATTTGAGGACCAAGTTTGTAGTCAAAGTATGGGCAGGCCATAGTCAATGTAAAGCATATTGTTGATGTTTCGTCCCTATTAGTGAATGTTCCATAACTGTTTATAATCTGCCGTCATCGGTGGTCCTGTTTACTAGCCTGCGCGTTCAGGGCAGGCTCCGCTGTGGGGGAGGAGCTGTGGAGGGAGGGCTGTAGCGCAGCAGAGAGCAAGGGGGTTGGACTTGGAAGTTGTGCTTGTTCAAATTTTCAGGCTAAGTCAACATTTTCTCAAAACTCCCTACTGCAACTTTAAATGGAGAAAAATCGATTATAACTTCAGCAAACTATGGAGTGCCGCAGGGATCTGTGTTAGGCCCTTTATTATTCTCAATATATATGCTGCCACTTGGTAATATTCTAAGGAAACATGGAATTAGTTTCCATTGTTATGCTGATGACACTCAAATATATATTTCATCACGGCCAGATGAATACGCTAAATTATCCAAATTGACAGATTGTGTTAAAGATATAAAAGATTGGATGATGCGTAATTTTCTTTTATTAAATCCAGACAAGACAGAGGTAATACTTATCGGTTCTAAAAACCGTCCACAAAACCTTTCACAGCACGACTTTAACATAGTAGGATGCCCTGTTACTTTATCTGCTACAGTAAAAGACCTGGGTGTTACATTAGACTGCAACCTGTCTTTTGAAAAGCATATTTCATATGTTACAAAAACTGCCTTTTTCCACCTTAGAAATATTGCTAAGCTACGTAATATGCTATCAGTCTCTGATGCAGAAAAGTTAGTTCATGCATTCATGACCTCGAGACTAGATTACTGCAATGCTTTATTAGCTGGTTGTCCTGCATCTTCAATAAACAAGCTACAGTTAGTCCAAAATGCAGCCGCTAGAGTTCTTACTAGATCAAGAAAATATGATCATATAACACAGATTTTATCATCACTTCATTGGTTACCTATAAAGTTCCGTATTAAATACAAGGTATTCAGTGGTGTAGTGCAGGGTATACGCAGGTATACGGCGTATACCCACTTCTTTTTCAGTCGGCATTGCGTATATCCACTTCTAAATCGCCGTCTGATGTGCATCATTTAGTAGGCTAGCTAATCCAATCTCATGTGAAAAAAACAAAACAGTCAGGGCCGTACCCACCATTGAGGTCCCCGAGGTCCGGACCTCAGTCATTTATTGAGTGTATAAAATGAAAGTTGTGAAATAATTGCCTAATATTAACTCTAATTTGGTGCTGCAATGATTCGCCCATCGCGACGATAACTGACCTTCTCATCTGAGCTGCTTCAGCACTCAAACATCCCCTCGTCAATGTCAAAATGTTTGAGACCAATCAAAGCAAGCGGGATTTATGTTAACATAAGCGCAAGCCGAGCGCGAATCCCAACGCGACGCTTCACGCTTCAGTTATAGTAAGTTATATAATATATATAAGTTTTAAATGACCGACAGAAATAATCAGTTTGATCAAAGACAGTGGGAACTATAAGCTCAATTTAACAACACAAGCACCTTATTAAATATATTGCCATTATTATTATGAATATTATGTATAAATATATTTGTATAGCGTTACCTCGTATGTGTTCGAATATTTCCCAAGTATCAGCACTGGGACTTTTCACTGTTTGTATCACTCCGCTTGTCTGTGTTTGCGCAACTTGCATCATTAAGCCAGATTCTTTTTTCCAGTAATAAACAAACATTAAGTTGTTTTGATTGATACTGTGAAGCAGCTTTGATACAATCTGTATTGTGAAAAGCGCTATATAAATATATTTGACTTGACTTTCTTGATGGACGCTTGTACAGCCACTCGAACGTCGTCTCGCCCGCTTGGACTCTTGAGCGGGCCACAGGCATGCACGCACTTCCTCAGAGTTCAGTCTGATAAAATCCTTCTTTGTGTCTTCCTGTTCAGGAACTTCACTGGAGGGAATCCTCGACAGAGCATCCGCATTGGTGTTCAGTCATCCAGGCTTATACAGAACTTCGAAATTAAGCTCCGCTAACTGGGCCACCCAGTGTTGCTCAACTGCACCGAGATTTGCGGTCTCCAGATAACGCAGTGGATTATGGTCAGTGATTACAGTGAACTTGGAGAACATCAGGTACTCTTTAAATTTTTCTGTTGCAGCCCACTTAAGGGCCAACAGCTCCAGTTTGAATGCACTGTAGTACTTGTCATTTCGCTCTGACCCTCTCAAGCCACTGCTAGCAAATGCAATGACGCGCTCTGCTCCCATTTGCTTTTGGCTCAATACAGCTCCAAGGCCTCCAAGGATAAATGGAAGGCCAAAGTCGGGGTAAGCAAGGACAGGTGGTGACATCAGGCATTTTCTCAATTTGTCAAATGCAGTCTGGCATTCACTACTCCACATGAACAGTTCAGAGGCTCTCCTTTTGTCTTTGCTGCCCATCAACGCATGCAATGGTTCTGCTATTTGAGCAAACTTTGGTACGAACCGCCGGTAATAACTCATGAATCCAATCAGTTGTCTCACTTCTTTCACGCTTTTCGGCACAGGCCAAGCTTCGAAGGCACTAACCTTTTCACTGTCGACTTTTATTCCTTCAGAGGAAATCACGTGGCCCAAGAATTTTACCTCGGATCTGAAGAGAAAGCATTTGCTTGGTTTCAACTTTAGGCCATGGCACTTCAGTCGATCAAAGACCAGCTCTAGCCTCTCACAGTGACTCTTAAAGTCCTTGGAAAACACGATAATGTCATCCAGATATATCAAGAGGACATCAAAGGTCAAATCCCCAAGCACTACTCCCATAAGGCGCTGGAAGGTGGCTGGCGCGTTGCACAGCCCGAATGGCATCCGCGTCCACTCAAACAGTCCAAACGGGGTAGTGACTGCTGTCTTTCCACGATCACACTCACTCACAGCTACCTGGAAATAGCCGGCCGTAAGATCAAGGGTGGAGAACAGCTGAGCATTCCCCAGTGCGTCCAGAGATTCCTCCACTCTGGGAAGTGGATATGCATCTTTGCATGTGACTTGATTAAGCCTCCTGTAATCACAACAGAAGCGCACACTGCCGTCTTTCTTCACAACTATCACTGCTGGGGATGCCCAGGGACTCGCACTCTCCTTAAGGATGCCTTGTGACACTAGGTCCTGCACGTTTTTCTTGAATTCTTGGAAAACATGAGGCGGTACTCTACGGTGCCTCTGTTTCACTGGCAGAGCATCACTGGTGTGAATGTCATGCGTGACTGTGTGTACCCGTAGTCACTGTCACTTTTGGAGAATATGTCTCTGTACTTTTCCAACAACTGGTTAAGTTCCTCTCTTTGTGCAGGGGAGAGCTTTTCGTAATTCACCTGGACTGGTACTGGAGGATTGTCAGAGATTTCGACTGCTTGAACATGCGTCACTCGTCTAACATGAAGCGTCCCTTCCTCCTCCTCAAACTCCAGTGTATTCTTAGTTAACACCTCCCGTGGTTTAGACACTACTGCCACTCTGCATCTTGGGTTAAGTCTGATCGTCCGCTCGCTCCAATTCATCACACGTACAGAAACTTTACTACCCTCAGTTTTTGTTAGCACATTGGCCACTAGGAGCCCCTTGGGTAGACTCACACCAGTGGTGGGCTCAATTAATACTTGGCACTTCACTTTAGGTGGCACTCTGCAACGACCTTCAAACACCTTTTCACTTAATGGAGGGATGGTGATGGCCTGTTTTCCAACAACTTTGACAAACCCAATTTTGCCATCAGGACTCAGGGTTTCGGTTTTCTCAACACTGGCTAACACCCTTCGTATCTTTGCTCCATATCTGTTGGCTGACTTCACATTCTCTCCTGTGACGAACACTGACTTAAACTCACTGATGATATTCATTCCAATGATTCCTGAAAGTCCCTTTATCTCCTCTGCTTGTTGGCTCGTGTCTGTCAGCACAAAGATGCACTTCCCCGGGAGAACCTTCCCCATGCACTCCACATCAGCCTGCAAACATCCTAGAACAGGAATGTCGAGTCCATTAGCTGCGGTGAGTCTAACCCAGTGAGCAGATGACAGTCTCAGCTCTTGTTCTCCGAAGTGCTTCCTAAAATGCGACTCTGTAATAGTGGACACTTCTGAACCTGTATTCAGTAAGCAGTTTGTCCTGACACCAGCTATTCTAACTTCAACAGTCAGACAATCTCCAAATGCACCACTTTTCAACGTCTGTCACTTCGTCAGTCCATTCAGCTGTATGACTTCTTATCATAGATGGCCCAGGGCTGGTTTGCGCGGTACTTGATGGAACACTTCCTATGTTAGTTCCAGCCATCCCTGTGGAACGTCGAGACTGATCAGTCACTCTAGCTGCTTCGACACCTAGTGGACAGCGCCTGCTAGTGTGCCCAGGTTCACCACATGAATAGCAGATGTATCGGCCATCACTGTCCTTCAGGGGTTGTCTTTTTGGGCGGCTCTGTTGAAGTTGTACCCTGCTATTACCGTGTACTGCTTGGTAAAGTTCATCTTGACGGGCGGCGATCTTCTGTATAGCTTCATTTAGTTTTTCCAGTGTTAACGTAGAGGAAGCTTGTTCTGCATCAGCACTTACTACTCTGACACGGGGGCTGGGTTTTGGAATGTCCGGCGTTTGAGTCTCTTCTTCTTCAGCCCAAGTGATTGCGGCTTGTATTACCTGAACAAAAGTCAACCTTGCATCCTCTTTGACTCGCCTTTTCATTTCACGCCTCAGAAAATCATCTCGAAGACCCAGGACAAGTTGTTCCTTTAACACACTTTCGGCCTCTGGAACTCTGTTTGGCTCTCTGCGCTGAACTCGGCCGAGTCTCTCTTGTAGGTCATATGCGTATGAGCGTATCGTCTCGCCTTGCATTTGCTTTCGTTCGTAGAAATCTTTCAGTCTGGTTCCAATTGCCACTTTGTCTCCATAGGTTTCTAGTAGGACTTGAAAGATATCGTCGGTAGATTTTTCACCATCACCCAACATGAACCTCACAGTCGCTTTGGCCTCATCTTTGAGATGCTGTTTCACCAACTCTGCACGATCTTCTGCCGGTACTCTCATCACTTGGAAGGCAGATTTCATTGATGCAACCCATTCTTCGATGCTTAACTCTCCAGTATTGGTCGAACGGCCACTGAACTCTGGAAGTTTCCTGTCCCTGGGAATATAAATGGTCGCTGGGGGTGCTTGAGCAGTGGCTTGATGCTCGATGACAGCTCTTGCTAGCGACAGGGCTTCTCTTTGTTCGGTTCTTGCTTGGTCAAGTGCTCCCGCCTGCTCTGCAAGCCGCCTCTGCATCTCCGCTATCTCCCTCTTCAGTTCCTCAAACTCTGCCATTCTTCAGCTTGTAGGCCTGGAACTTGTGACACAAAAAAAAAGGTAAATACAGTCTAATTCTATCCTGTTTGTGACGCCAAATGTAACGGGACTGTAAGTCTCGCCTCGTAGGGGAAAATTAAAACGTTACCCTGGAAGACTTTAAAGCGAAAGGATCTTAGTCCCCGCTCCAGTGCTTTGAGCCTCAATATGCACGTTATGTGTATATGTGTTATCTTACACTATTTTACAATATACAACAGGAATAGGTAGTGTAGGCTTCAGGTGAATATGTCATACGGTGGCTTCCTGAAGTGCATGTGGTGAAAAATAAATTTAAATTCACATCCCCACCCACCTAATCCTAATAGTGTAAGTGAGACGCCCCTACCCCAGGGTAAGTTAAAAAATAACTGTCAAATGTCTGAATTTTAACAATTAGTAATTTACTTTCCTTCCCTTAGTAGGTTATATTTCTGCTGGAAGGATCTGTTTCAATATAATATAATAAAATAAAATAACAAAAAGTAACAAAAATGAATAAACAATTCTGAGATTTCTTGAAAGATCTTAAAATGGTTAACACTTCCAAAACAAACCTCTTTTAATACCTCAAAAGTGTATCCCCAAAATTAATGCCAGTATAAGGGCACAAACCTGTTTACAAACAACACTGGCTGTTGATGACTCTTTATAGTTCAATCCAAATAACTCATTCCAAATAACTCATCCCAAACAGATAACCTTGAATTGGCTTCAACGATTCTTATGAATCAATTTATGATTCAATTTCCAACCGACTCAGTTCATTCAAACACTCAGTTCGGTTCACTTCATATCAGTGAAATGTTCGTGTGTGTGTGTGTATCGAACTGTTGTACCAGTATGCGCAAAGGCAACTTTGATGCGATGACTTGAGATGACTTGTGATGACTTGAGATTACAAAATAAAGTGCTGAGACAGGACAGTGAGATGTCGTAAGGATGGCAGGGTAAAACTCAGGAACTTTCTGGAACAAAATGGCAGCTCAGCTCGCACACGGCATAGACTGGAAGATCTGAATCACAAAAAAAATGTCTTTCAAAAACAAATCTTGATCATGGACGATCGTCAGTCTCTTGAAAACTGAAAAACTGTTTTGAATCATCAAAAATGAATCACTCCTTCAAAACCGATCGTTCAGCTCACATACGCATTCTCGCGCACTAACAAGTGCACTTAAATAATTTGCAGGAAGAAATCAGTGTCTCTCGCTCCGACTCAGTTCATGGATGACTCAAAAAAAAAACAGTAGTACTCTCAAAAATGCTTTCTGTCGGAATAACGCCAAAATACAACAGTGTTCTGAATGAAACTCACGGCTCTAGCAACTCTCTCTCATGCTCTCAGCCAGCCTCCAACACCGTTCTCTGTCCGATGACGCAATCAACCGAATTTCTGTTTTAACAGCGTCTCCACTTTCGCACACCAACACTAAGCTCACTTCACTTAAAGTTGCAGTAGGGAGTTTTGAGAAAATGTTGACTTAGCCTGAAAATTTGAACAAGCACAACTTCCAAGTCCAACCCCCTTGCTCTCTGCTGCGCTACAGCCCTCCCTCCACAGCTCCTCCCCCACAGCGGAGCCTGCCGTGAACGCGCAGGCTAGTAAACAGGACCACCGATGACGGCAGATTATAAACAGTTATGGAACATTCACTAATAGGGACGAAACATCAACAATATGCTTTACATTGACTATGGCCTGCCCATACTTTGACTACAAACTTGGTCCTCAAATCATTATGTATTTTGCAATACATGTAACTTTATAACGTTGCACTCTTTCTATAAGTTATAAATAGCTAGTAAGATAACGTTAAAGGATTAGTTCACTTTTAAAAAAAACTTTTGCTGATAATTTACTCACCCCCATGTCATCCAAGATGTCCATGTCTTTCTTTCTTCAGTCGAAAAGATTTTAAGGTTTTTGATGAAAACATTCCAGGCTTTTTCTCCATATAATGGACTTCAATAGGACACAAACGTTTCAAGGACCAAATGACAGTTTCAGTGCAGCTTCAAAGGGCTTTAAACGATACCAGACGATGAATAAGGGTCTTATCTAGCGAAACGATCGGTCATTTCAAAAATAAATAAAAAACTTTAAGTTTTATAAGCACAAATGCTCGCCTTGCTCTGTTCTGTGATGCACGTTCGTGACTCTCCTGTTTGAACTCGTTCATCAAAATGAACAAATCTTTTTCGAATCATTTCGTTCGTTGAATGAACGAAATGACTCCGAAAAAGACTCGTTCGAAATGAACGAATCTTTTTGCGAGTCATTTCGTTCGTTGAATGAACGAAATGACTCGAAAAAAGATTCGTTCATTTGGATGAACGAGTTCGAACAGGAGAGTCACGAACGACGGTACGCGCTCGCGCTGTGCAAGAGAGGGGTGATCAGCGCGTACACGAGCGTAATTGACACTGCTAAGACATTCCTCCTGGCTCTGATTGGTTGTTTCTGACCGGGAGCGGTGTATTTCTGCAAATGGCAATTGGACCACAGGGAGGAGCCAGAGGAGCTTGATTTTTTCCACAGATTATCTGTCTCATATTCTACTGTGAGGACATAATGACAGTTTTAACAAATATTTGTTTACAAAAGCTACCTACTGGAGCTTTAAGCAGACGAAATGGTAGCGGTCAGATAAGTATGACCTGCACCAGCTTAATGCTTGTCCTTGAACACCAGTGTAATTTTGTAGTCGATCTAAGAGTATTGTGTGATCTATAGTATCGAACGCAGCACTAAGATCAAGTAAAACTAGTACTGAGATACAGCCTTGGTCCGAAGCTAAAAGTAAATCATTTGTGATTCTAACAAGCGCAGTTTTAGTGCTATGATGTGGCCTGAATCCAGACTGAAACTTTTCATAGATGTCGTTTTCTTGCAAGAAAGAGCCGAGTTGAGCGGACACAACTTTTTCTTATATTTTTGACATAAATGGAAGATTCGAAATGGGTCTGTAATTTGCTAGGTTATTTGGATCTAATTGTGGTTTCTTAATAAGAGGTTTTATAACTGCCAGCTTGAACGTTCTTGGAACATGACCTAAAGATAAAGATGAGTTAATAATATTGAGAAGAGGCTCTTCCACCTCTTCTCAATATTAAAGTGCTGAATGGTTACAGCTGGAATGAAATAAGGGAGCTGCAAAGAAGTGATGCCTTGATGGGTCCCATATACAATGCAGTGTCCAAAGGCAGAAAACCAAGCAGGGCAGGACAACAGAGTATGCCACCAGAGTCGAAAAAGCTTTGCAGAGAGTTTGAACGTCTTCAACTGCATCATGGAGTGATGTTTAGATGTATTCTTGATCCAAGGGATGGAGAAAAAATTAGGCAGCTGGTCGTTCCCCTTACAGCTTTCAGTTTATGACAGTCAACATGAGCATGGAGGTCATTTTGGAGAAAAGAGTACTCTGACACTGATGAGACGGAGCTACTATTGGCCTAACATGTCTAAGGATGTTCAAGGATGGATAGCACAGTGTAAAAGATGTACCCTTGCAAAGGATGTCTTTCCAAGAATCCGAGCTCCGATGAGTTGCAGCAATGTCACTGCTCCTTTAGAAGTGCTGGCAATGGACTACACTCAGCTGGAAATGTCCTCAGGAGGTAGGGCTGCACGATTTGGGGAAAATGTCATATTGCGATTATTGAGGTCAATATTGCGATTGCGATATGCGATTGCGATATAATAAACAAATGGTTTCATGAGTCAATTTGCTTGGTTCTAAAGCAAAATGCACACACAGATTAGTGATGATTCTGAAATGTGTATTTCTCAACTCAAACTAGCAACAACAACTAAATGATTGATAACACCTATAATGATCAATAAGACAAATCCCCCCCCCCCATTTTAAACATTAATTATAGCCATCCAACATTACAGTGATTCCATCATTACAATTAAAAGCTATCCATTTTTTTTACTTTTACTTTTTTTTATTAGGCTTCAAAAAATATAACAGCTTTTAATTTAAGTGAACTTCAAACAATCCTCACATAAACAATAAATGTCATATATACCTGTGCCCTTCCTGTCCAACATGTAGCACATATACAGAAATTGAATAAAGTTACCAAACAGTATGCTCTGCATAAATTATAAATTATATATAGACTAATTCTTATTAAAGCTAAACGGGTTCTTTAGTCAAGAGCAGTGAGTAATTTTCTCTGTTCCCTTTGTTCTTTGATTAACTTTACTGACAAAGCATTATTGGCTACTGGCTCTTTGCTGACAGAGACGAGGATCTCACACACGCGCATCATTCTCTCACAACTCTTCACGTTCATCATAAGACTGCTCTTATGTTATAAAGATACTCGACAAACGGCATAATTGTGTGTGTTATTGTTCGTTCAAGCGCGAAAGAGAACTGTATTCTGGTGCGCGGTCTGTGCATGCGCATGATACTGACGCGCGTCTTTCAGTCAGGACATTCACAGGCAGCGCGCTCTCTTTGACTTGTCTCGCATGAATGGTTTCGCATGAATAAGAGCGGGATCATGTAAGTAGCCAAAGGATGGCAAAAAAAGAACAGATGCTGTGTTAATTGTGTTAACAGCCCTAATTTGTTTATTTCATATAAAATCGCAGCATTTTGCGTCATATAATCGCATAGGCTTGACATCGCGATTACGATTGCGATACGATTAATCGTGCAGCACTATCAGGAGGGTATGAAAATGTACTGGTTCTTGAGGCGCAAGTGATCAAGGACCTCTGTAAAGTCTATGGTATTGGGAAAAGTCGTACGAGTCCCTACCATCCTCAAGGAAACTCTCAGTGTGAGCGGTTCAACCGCACCATGCATGATATGCTGAGAACGCTGACACCTAAGAAGAATAAAGACTGGAAAACTCACCTACCAGAGCTAGTGATGGCATACAACAATCACGTCCACTCATCTACTGGCTATTCTCCCTTTTACTTGATGTTTGGAAGGGATGCACGCCTTCCATTAGATGTCTTGGGTGGAAAGGATTTGGAGGAAAGTGATGCAGAAAACCTGGATGATTGGGTGAAGAGCCATCATAGCCGACTAAAGACTGCCGTAGAAGTCGCAAATGCGGTCGCACAGGAAGCCTCTAAGAGACGGAAAAGACGAGTGTATGACTGCAAGTCCTCTGGAGCGCTTGTAAGGCCTGGTGACCGTGTGTTGCTACGTAATCACAAACATAGGGGCAGAAATAAGATTCAAGACAAGTGGGAACACACACCCTACATTGTATTAAAGCAGAATCATTCAGACATACCTGTATTTACTATCAAACCTGAAAAGGGGGGTCCGTCCAGAGTAGTACACAGGGATCAGCTCCGTCACTGCACATTTCCTTTGTCATCATCTAGTACGCCACGTACAACCACACGTAGACCCGTAAACCAGTCAGACTCTGAAACAGAATTCCCTGATCTTGTGTGTTTTCCAGCCACTGCACATAGACAGAGTAGAGATAAAAGGGTGGTACAGGTCGAAACCAATGATGTAGATCAAAGAGGGAGTGTAATGCAAGAACAGGAGAATGTAGTAGAAGATGTGGTCCCTGAAGTAGAGTGGGGAATACAAGAAGTTTCTGATGATGCTGACATTTCAGATGTTGAATGTGAAAATGTTCCAGAGCTCAGACGCTCTCAAAGACAAAACCGTGGTAATTTACCTATGAGGTATAGAGATGATTATCTGATGAAATAAGGTTAAAAAATTAACTGAGGTTGTGATGAGAAATATTTATGAACTTGTTGAGATTGAAAAGAATGTATTTTGTGCAATGTTCCACTTTTAAATTGTGTTCTGTTTATGTTCCAGTGGCAGGCTGTCTGGAGATGTCGATGGTTTAGCAGGGGGGAATGTAACGGAGGTATTTTTCTCTATGGGGACTGTTATTTTGACGGGTTTTTCTTTTTTCTTTATTTTCTTTATTTCTTTGTTCGCGGGAGATGAAAAGACGTCGGGGAAGAAGAAGAGTGAGCAGTGTTAGGAGGCGGATGCCATGATCGTTGTATGAGGAGTCGACATTTTTTACGCTGAAGCTGTAATGTAAGACAGTGGTGCACGGTCAGATTTAGTGTACATTAACATTAATATTGGTGTGCGAAACTGGAGACGCTGTTAAAACAGAAATTCGGTTGATTGCGTCATCGGACAGAGAACAGTGTTGGAGGCTGGCTGAGAGCATGAGAGAGAGTTGCTAGAGCTCTGAGTTTCATTCAGAACACTTGTATTTTGGCGTTATTCCGACTGAAAGCATTTTTGAGAGTACTACTGTTTTTTTTGAGTCATCCATGAACTGAGTCGGAGCGAGAGACACTGATTTCTTCCTGCAAATTATTTAAGTGCACTTGTTAGTGCGCGAGAATGCGTATGTGAGCTGAACGATCGGTTTTGAAGGAGTGATTCATTTTTTGCTGAGTTTTTCTGTTTTCAAGAGACTGACGATCGTCCATGATCAAGATTTGTTTTTGAAAGACATTTTTTTGTGATTCAGACCTTCCAATCTATGCCGTGTGCGAGCTGAGCTGCCATTTTGTTCCAGAAAGTTCCTGAGTTTTACCCTGCCATCCTTACGACATCTCACTGTCCTGTCTCAGCACTTTTCCTAGGATATCCAGATCCACCAAAGGAGGCAGAGCATTTTCACATTTAGCTCCGAAGCTCTGGAATAGCCTTCCTGATATTGTTCGTAGCTCAGACTCGCTCTCCCAGTTTAAAACTAGACTGAAGACGCATCTATTTAGCCAGTCTTTCATATACATTTTTTATCTTACTGTTACTGTAAATTCGGCCTCTAGTTCATAAACGCCAGAGGAGAACTGGCCCCCGACTGAGCCTGGGTTCTCCCAAGGTTTTTTTTTCTCCATTGGGTCATCTGATGGGGTGTTAGGACATCATTAGGTCACTAGATGGAGTTTTTCGGTTCCTTGCCACTGTTGCCTTTGGCTTGCTCAGTTGGGGATATTCAAATTAATTAACCAATCATACCATTGATCAGCTCTACCAAACTTGGATGTCTTTTTTTCAGTAATAAACAAACATTAAGTTGTTTTGATTGATACTGTGAAGCAGCTTTGATACAATCTGTATTGTGAAAAGCGCTATATAAATATATTTGACTTGACTTGACTTGACTTTATTTTGTCATCTCGAGTCATCACAAGTCATCTCAAGTCATCACTAGTCATCTCAAGTCATCGCATCAAAGTTGCCTTTGCGCATACTGATACAACAGTTCGATACACACATACACGAACATTTCACTGATATGAAGTGAACCGAACTGAGTGTTTGAATGAACTGAGTCGATTGGAAATTGAATCATAAATTTATTCATAAGAATCGTTTAAGCCAATTCAAGGTTATCTGTTTGGGATGAGTTATTTGGAATGAGTTATTTGGATTGAACTATAAAGAGTCATCAACAGCCAGTGTTGTTTGTAAACAGGTTTGTGCCCTAATACTGGCATTAATTTTGGGGATACACTTTTGAGGTGTTAAAAGAGGTTTGTTTTGGAAGTGTTAACCATTTTAAGATCTTTCAAGAAAACAAGAAATCTCAGAATTGTTTATTCATTTATTTATTTTTTGTTACTTTTTGTCATTTTATTATATTATATTGAAACAGATCCTTCCAGCAGAAATATAACCTACTAAGGGAAGGAAAATAAATTACTAATTGTTAAAATTCAGACATTTGACAGTTATTTTTGAACTTACCCTGGGGTAGGGGCGTCTCACTTACACTATTAGGATTAGGTGCGTGGGGATATGAATTTAAATTTATTTTTCACCACATGCACTTCAGGAAGCCACACCGTATGACATACTCACCTGAAGCCTACACTACCTATTCCTGTTGTATATTGTAAAATAGTGTAAGATAACACATATACACATAACGTGCATATTGAGGCTCAAAGCACTGGAGCGGGGACTAAGATCCTTTCGCTTTAAAGTCTTCCAGGGTAACGTTTTAATTTTCCCCTACGAGGCGAGACTTACAGTCCCGTTACAAATGCATTAATTTCAATGCAGGATTTTAGATCTCTGACCGTCCCTCTGAAGCAAGGTCGTCAGGGATCCGTTCTTGGTCCATTACTATTGAATTAACATACTAGGCCTACCTCTCATTCAGATCTTACATCGACATGGTTTTAATTATCATATCTACGCTGCATCGTAGATGACATCAAATATGTGAGCCTGCTCTATTTGCTCAAGTTGATAAAATCTCCACCTGTTATTGTAATCAGGGCTTGACATTAACACCCGCCCGGGTGGATTTTGCTCGTGGCGGGTAATTGTAGTCTTTTCAAAAGGTATCTCCTTCTTCCCGGGTTTCGGCACCAGTGTAACGCAGTTCAGATGTTATGGGAAGAAGGAGGCGGGAACCAGTGAACAATTAAATACATTTTAATGACAAAATAAAACAAATACAAAAACGAAAGTAAAGACGACAGTCCCTCACGGTCGACTGCCGTCACACACAATAAAACAAAACATCAAATAAAATTCAGGCCTGTCCTCTCTCGCTCTTTACAGTCGTCGCTCCTCCTCCTCCGTGAGAGATACGAGACCGGTGCGTCGCTCACACTGAAATGTGTTCTTTATGATGAGAGGAACGTTCCCCTCAAATTCTAATGAAAATAAAAGCAACTTTATCCGAACTATGGCATGTATTTTTAGTGTGGTTTCGAGACTGACCTACTTTCCATTGCAACTTGTAACAAAGAATTTCCCATCGGGGCTCAATAAAGTAATTCTGAGTCTGATTCTGATATTTAAACAGACAGTGTTTCTAATGCTAAAGTTTTTTTCAGTTTAGTTTTTTATCTTTTTTATTAATCTTCTACATCCATGCACCACTTTTATTATGCAATAAGAAGCTACTTTTTATGTCTTCATCTTAATACATGGTTTTATTTAAAAAAGGAGCGTTACACAACCTTGCAGAGCTAATGTTAATGACCTGAGTTGTTATACATTTATGTAGTCTTGATTTGGGTGTACAGTGGTTTTACATTTAAAAGGGTTGTAAATCTAGTTCAAGTAAATTTTAGCACGCCATAGTCAACTTTAATCAGGTAATTTCACAACAACAAAAATGTGGCTAGTAAAAATGCTGTGTGGCTAGTAACTTTGGAAAACCACTAGCCACATTGGCTAGTGAGCAAAAAAGTTAATGTCAAGCCCTGATTGTAATATACATCATATATTTCACCCACTATATTGCTACTACACGATTTTTCATATCAACAGAAACATATAACGGGATAACAGGCTTCTCTTGAGACTCCCCTTCGCAGCATATAGGCTACTAAAGCCCGCCGCACATTGACATGATTGGTTTTTGGTTCACTGCAGTTTTAAGGAGAAAATACTCAGCAATGGTTTAAAACCATTGGTTTTGACTTATGAATTTGCACATGGTTTGTCTTAAAGCATATTAAAAAACACCACATAGACAAATAAACAACATTAAAATCTTAATTTTCATCACAGGGGATCTTTATGACATGTCAGTACAAGTTGCTTTCAGTTAAAACAGTTGAAACATGCATTTAGTCTGGGACTAGGCTTAAGCCTTTTCTGTGAAACCAGGGGATGAAGTTTTTATTTAAAGTAATACTGAAACAGGCCTTTAGCTATAGCTTAAAAGTGCATTACATCATTAAGCCCCGTTCACACTACAGGCGACTTTGTCGCTGCATGTCGCCAGTGGCTGGCGATGAGGTCGCTAGTGGGCGTTCCCACTACTGGTTGCCTTTATGAATGACATCCAATGATGTGGAGAAGGATCATGCGCGCTCCACTCCTATTGGTTGTCGCTCCCGAAAGTCGCTCTTCATTTGCATAAAGTTAAACAGATCTCAACTTTGTCGCGTCGCCAGACACGCCCCATCCGGTCGCCAACGGTCGCTGTCGCTGGAAATCGCCCGCTCCCCATTGAAATGAATGGTATCGTGTCGCTTTGTCGCTTGTAGTGTGAACGGGGCTTTAAAGGTCCCATATTGTACACCTTTCTGTTTTATTTAGTTTTGATGTCCTTAAGAATATATATTTGCGGTATAAGTACCAAAAACCATCCCAATATATTTTTACAGCTCTTTTCTCATGAGCTCTGCTAAGAACAAGTCGATTTTGGCCTTTCTAATTAATATTTATGAGCCTCTCTTCTGATTGGCCTGTTGTATTCTGAGTGAATCCAGGCCAATCATAGGTAACTAGGGTCATGTATGCTGTTGCCTGCTGTGGCTTGGTGATGCTCACAAGTAAGGTAAATAAAGCACCTGTAATGATCATAGACAGTAAAAGAAATGGACACAGCGACCCCCTTGATTTCAACGGAGAAACGTGAAGCCCATTTGAAGCACTCACTTCCTGATGGCTGAGCGTACTGCGCTGGCTCAAAATGAGCTTGATGATGTAGATGTGACGTGAGCAACCTGTCTGAGAGTTGTAAATCTTCTAGTAGCTGTGCCACATACCAAATTATTTCCAATTCCTCAAAAACGTTGTTGAAATATTTTGTCCCGTTGCTTTTATGGACTCTCTATCTATGGGCTTCTCCCTTGACTTTATTTCTCCATGTCCCCCCGATTGCCTTATAGACAGTAAAAGATTGCCTGCGAGCTTCTCCTCCTGTCTATACTGTAATTTCTCTACTGTGCGACAGAGAGTCGCGTGGTTATGACGCTATCGTTAGCCTATTTTTACAAAAACGGCTTCTACAGGGCCATATCGTAAGATACAAAGTAATGAAGCCTTTTATACATTGTCGTGTTTCTTTAGAAATAAATAATGGACAAATGAAGTCTTTGGATGCCTCAGATGTAAAGTTATTTGCTGTCAAAGTGACGCCAAAATGAATGGGAGTCAATGGAATGCTAACAGCAGGTGATGGTCTGCTACAATGACGGCCCCCAGGGAGGCTTCAGTTTCTAGGACAGTGGTTCTCAACCGGTGGGGGGGGCGCGGACACTCTCCCGGGGGGGCGCGAGGAGGCTACAGGATGGGAGGAAAAAAAACTGAAAAAAACCCCAATATTAGCAAAAAAAAATGATCACTAAACTACTGTCATAAAAACGTATCGTTTTGTATATACATAACTCCTGAATAAAAATTTAAATGTGTTTGGACTGATTTAAAAAAAAAAAAAGTTAAATTTGATTGGTTTGTCGATAGTGAGCGCAAATGCAGGTGATAAGCGGTTTTATTAAGCGAGTCATTGAGTCGTTCATTCAAATGATTCGTTCAAACGGCCGATTCATCAAGATTGAGACAGATGTTTGTGAATGGGTCATTGTATTTTTGACTCAACCGATTCATTCAAAACACTGAATCATTCAAAACACGATTGAGTGTTGCCGTGAGATGCGATATGCTGTGATCTTTGTTTGGATTCATCGGATTTATTTTCGCTGCTAAAATAGACCAAAACAGTCATTATTTCGTCTAAAATGTAAGTGACTTAATATTATTAACTTGTTTGTTGAACTGTCATATGAAATCAGGGTCACATTATTTTCAATCGTGAGGTGATGGTAAATGAAGTGATGGTCAATTGTCAGCTCTCTTGGTCGTCAGGTCATGTGATGTATGTTGCTGACCTGTATTCAAATGTTATAAATATATAAAACACCACATTTTGAGTCCGAAACTGTCGTATTAGTTTTTTTCATATTCGTCATTTGGTGTCTCTCAATATTGTCAAAACCCCTCAAAATATTTGCTACGGATGCGAAAAATGCAGAAAATCGAACCACCCGAATTAATTTTATGACGGACGGAAGTTTCAGAGGCTGGTAGTTATACAGTATATATATAAACGAATAAACTAGTCAAAATATACAGTTAAAGCTTTCTTTTAGTTTTTGTGAAATGCTCACACGCACGCAACCACGCACACACAAACATGTTTAAATACATTTATGTTGTTAATAAATAAACAACAATAAAACATCCTCCTGGAGACTTTTTTTTTGTCAAAAGCGACAAATCCAGCGACTTTTACTGGTGTTTTTGGAGACTTTTGTAGTGTTTGGAGACTCGAAAGCACGAATCACTCTGCAGTTAGGCCTACTGTGCTCAACGAGCAGCGGGAGCTGCCATGAGCCCCTCTCCCGTCCAAATGCACTCACAGGCGGTCAGTCTCTCAGTAACCTCGCGCAGCAGTCCCAGCCTGCAGCCGTTCCCGCCCTGACTTACAGAGCGGGGTGTAAATGTTCACTCACTCTCACACAAAAATAAATCACTGCATTTAAATTGACTCACGACATAGCTCTCCATTCACTCTAGTCTAGTCTCTTGCCAAGTTCGCTTGTGCCAGCTCTCGCTAGTCTGTTATCAATCTCGATTTACATAGGCCTTTACTACACAAACCCCAACAGTCTTTTTAAAGACTAAACCCAGAAACATTCTTTTTTAAGATTTGATCATATCTCAGCCCTAGCCAGTAATTTTGTTAAACTGCTAGGCAGTAGCTACTTAGCTAACTACCCAAACGACTCAGACACACACACACACACACACACACACACACGCACGCACGAGGACTACAATCGTTAAGTATTAAAATAAAAATCTGAATTTTCTGCGAAATAATTATTTTGTTTGGTTTAATGAAAGATCGTGCCTAAGTCCTGACTGATTAGCCCCTGATACGTCTCTCAACATACACCACACACAGTTACATATTGCCTATAGTTTAGCTAAACTTTATTGAAAACCAATTAAAATGGAGAAATTTCTTGTGAGGTCCAACAAGCCAACCGACGCACCACCAGCTGCAAAAAAGCTTTGCAGGTACGATGAAGCATACCTGCAGTTTGGGTTTACAGTCACGGCTGATCTGAGACCTCAGTGTGTCGTGTGTGCCGAGGTGCTGGCAAATGACAGTATGAAGCCCTGCAAATTAAAAAGGCACCTCGAAACAAAGCATGCTGGCATTAAAAATAAACCGGCCGAATATTTTAAAAGAAAGCTTGACGGCCTCCATCAGCAACAGGCAACCATTTCAGTGCACAGCACTGTGTCTAAACAGTGTTTGGAGGCATCGTATGTAGTGGCCAAAAGGATCGGTAAACTGGGTAAACCGCATACAATCGCAGAGACTCTCATTTTGTCGGCAGCGCAAGACATGTGCAGAATAATGATAGGCGATAGTGCAGCAGCCAAACTCGGTGCAGTACCACTGTCCAATGACACAGTCGCTAGGAGAATTGTAGACATGTCCAACGATATCAGAGAGCAACTGATAGAGTTCGTAAAAAAGAGTCCTTACTACGCGCTGCAGCTGGACGAATCTACTGATATTGCTGGGCAGGCACAGCTCCTCACCTATGTCAGGTATCTGCGGGACAAGGCGATCGAGGAGGATGTCCTGTTTTGCCGGCCTCTTCAGTCGCACACGACGGGAGAAGCCATTTTCAATGTCCTTGACATTTTTATCCGCGAAAATGGTTTGGCTTGGGACCGATGCGTTGGCCTATGCACGGATGGTGCGCAGGCAATGACGGGGCGTGAGCGTGGCCTAGCTGCTCGCGTTCAGCAAGTAGCTCCACTTGTGAAATGGACACATTGCATGGTCCATCGCGAAGCACTAGCTGCTAAAAAAATGCCGGTTCTCTTTGACTCCGTGCTGAACCAATCCGTGAAAATAATAAATCTAATCAAATCATGGCCGCTAAACTCTCGCTTGTTTGGGGTCCTCTGCCAGGAGATGGGGTCAGGGCACGAACAGCTGCTTCTGCACACTGAAGTTCGCTGGCTCTCCAGGGGGCGGGTGTTACAGCGGTTGTATGAGCTGCGAGAGGAGGTGAAGTGGTTTTTGACAGAAATCAAATCAGATCTGGCGAAGCATCTGGATGACACTATGTGGCTTGCGTCTCTGTCCTATTTGGTCGATATATTTGACCGCTTGAATGGCCTCAACCTGTCTTTGCAAGGCCGCGAAACTCACATTTTGCTCCTTGCAGACAAAGTGCACGCCTTCACACAAAAACTAGACCTCTGGCATGGCCGCATCAGTCGAGGGAACTGCGACATGTTCCCTTGCCTTACAGACTTTATAACTGATGCAGACACGTCACACGATTTCTCCTCCCTATTTCAATCAGCGTCTGAGCACCTGTCAGCAATGAGAAAACAATTTGCGACGTACTTTAAAGAGGATTATCGCTCTTTTGCATGGGTTCGAGATCCGTTTGTGTGCACAGCAAACGAGCTATCAATTGATATGCAGGAACAGCTTATTGAGCTGAAGAGTGACAGTAGACTGAAGGAACTCTTTAGCTCCTGTCCTCTTTCGTCATTCTGGGCAGCATTGATGCAGGAATACCCGGAACTCTGTGACGTCGCCTTGAAGATTATCCTTCCTTTCGCGTCGACATATTTGTGTGAGGCAGGATTCTCAAAAATGACTGCACTCAAAACAAAATACCACAATCGTGCACAAATCGAGGATGATTTGAGGCTATGCTTATCAAACATTGAGCCAAGAATTGAGGATCTTTGCAAGGCAAAGCAGGCTCAGGTCTCACATTAACATCACCTAATTATATAGCAATAGTCTAGTAATGATAATAGGCCTACTGATGATAATAATAATAACAACAACAATAAAGCATGTAACCTCATAATTATATAGCAATAGCCTTGTAATAATGATAGGCCTATACTACTCATAATAATAATAATAGTAATAATAATAATAATGCCTGCAAGCTCACATTAGAAGTCTGGTGCTACTGCCAATTATAGCAATAACCTAGTAATGAATAGGCCTACTGATGATGATGATAATAATAATAATAACAACAAAAAAGCATGTAACCTCACAATTATAATAGCCTAGTAATGATGATAGGCCTATACTACTTATAATAATAATAATAATGCCTGCAAGCTCACATTAGAAGTCTGGTGCTACTGCCAATTATAACAATAGCCTAGTAATGATAATAGGCCTACCTACCGCTACTGATGATGATGATAATAATAATAATAATGTGAGCCTAAAAATAATAGCCTAGGGCTATCTATCTATCTATCTATCTATCTATCTATCTATCTATCTATCTATCTATCTATCTATGCAAGATAGAGCGGGGCGAGGGGATGGGGGGATGGGGGATCTGGGCGGGGGGCACTGGGGCCCCAACTGCAATGAACCAGCTTTGGGGGGGCCCAGCTTGCAAAAGGTTGAGAACCCCTGTTCTTGGATATCCAGGCTGATGGATTACCCCCTTGGTAATGATGGACATTGCTGAGGAAAATGTTATCCGGCCTTATACGTTCGAGCCGGCTCAAATCGGCGACGACAGGAGACAAACAACCACCTCCTTACTTTCGGCGTTATTGTTAAAGTATTATAATTATTACATCAATGCTGCACGCAGATTTAACGCTAATTTAAACTGTCTGTTAACAAACTTTTTTTGTTAAATTTAAATCTCCAAAATATCTATGTTAATAGTTAGTTATAAGGACTTAACTGTTTTATAATGTAACGTTAGCAGACAGACACCGAATGCAGTAAGCTATGTTGCTTTCCTACTGATACAGTAGGCTAAGTTAAGTTGACATGTTACAATACAATGTTACTTTTTTTTGTAAAAGGTGTACTTGTGGTAAATGTGCAAAGATGCCCACAGAACGCGAGAACATATGCTGCAATTGACGCCCAAGGTAACGTTAAACTTGTAAAACTATGACCTATAGGGAAAACTGGCATTGAACTGTGCCTGATTGAAGAAGCTGTCACTTGTGAAATATGCAGAACAGACGGTTAAGGTCGAACTAAATTGCTGTGGCGTTTCTGAATAAATAAACAGTAGCCACTGTTCTCTTATATTAATGTTGTTCGGAAGCCTGTGGAATGATGTAGTTTCCTGACGGTGGGCAGTGCTCGGGGTTGTGACTTAAGGCGACTGAGTAGTCTTGACATCACATTTATACGGAAGTCACAACGGCTTGTGAAAAGGCACAGCTACTTTATGAAGGGTGTGTGCATTTGTCTGTGGATTGACTGTTTTGAAACTTATATGTTGGTTTCATAGCCCCTAGACCTCTGTTATCATGAAAAAAGCCAGGAAATTTCAGTTTTGACAATATGGGACCTTTAAACGTGGTCACAGTGGGGAGTAAGCATCAGGGAAGTGGCTAAATTAACCAGTAGGCAGCCTCCAACTGCACATGAGCAGTTAAGGCATGGTGTAGGCCACAGTTGAGCCACTCATGAGGACAAAAGAGCACCAAAACAATGCATCGCTTCTAGGGGAAAAGGAGAGGAGGCGAGTGGAGGGAGAGAGGGAGATGGGGAAAATAAACAGCTCAATAAGCTGATAGGAAGGTGGAGACACTACAACAAAACAAGATTGTGGCTGAACCGTGTAGTGGTATGTGGAGATTAGTAGAAAAATGAAGAGCTGAAAGAAAGAGAGGAAAAGAGTCAGAGACGACGGCTTCCTTGTTTACCAACTCGTGCAATCCTGATAACCAGCAGGAGACAGAGAGAAGTGAAACACTGGGCTATCAGCCCACTGGTGCCTTGCTCATCTTGTCTGAGAGGAACTTGCATTGTTTTCCACCTCGGAATCAGTTTTGTATTAATTACAACAGTGATTGTGCAAAATTGTCACATGTTTGTCATAGTTCAAGCTCCTTTTTGTTCTCATTTACCCTTGAGAATGTGCTAATCGACACTTGTTGAAATAATCCAGAAGGAAACATTTACCCTCAGTGTTCATAGAGATACCTCTATAGAAAGCAAGAGCAAAAGACAGGAGAACAAACATGCAAGGTTTCAGTTACATTTTATCTGAAACTAAACTTTTAAACCATACAGAACTAGGAACTGTAAATAATATGTATACATGCTTAATATAATATTCTTTTAATAATAATTAAAATCTTAATACAAGCATTGTAGAATGAAGAGACATCTTAAACTGCCATTTTCAAGGTGGACAGCAGCTTGATACCAAATTTATTAGATCACTCTAAAGCATGGTACAACAAAAGGAAGGAAATATAGGAAATGAATAACAAAAACAAATAACTGGCCAACTGATTGCAGCTGAAAATCATTTTGAGTGCCCAGACTCACAAACAAAACAACTAGATTTACACATCAGCCAATGCTTAAGAGCTGAGGACCGCCGTGATCAACAGAAGCTGAAATTATTGCACTAGAAAGAATTAAACAGCCGTTCGGAAATACCAGTCGAGTCATTGGAGTTAAAAATTATTTACTAATCATTGCAAATTCAGAAATGAGAGCAAAAAGAGGCTGCTATTGTCAAATTGTGGTAAAATAAAAAGGATAAAATAAATGCAAATAGGGCATTTCTCCAATAAATATTTAGGTAAAATTCAAAAGCACTGGAAAGGCTCCTTTGCGATCGTAATCAGCTCCACAGCTGGACTTTCAACAGTTCCTCTTGCTCTAGTGACTCGGTGTTAAAAATTGTTTTGAGAGAAATAGACTAAAATGTTATCAAGTTACTGATCACTAAGAATCTTTCAGGAAAAGGATTTAAAGATGCATTGGCAGTGGATCCCTAACTTCCAGTTCTTTCTTAATTTCTCTGAATAAAAGTAAGCAAACACTATGCAAATTTGTCTTAATTCATAGAAGACATGATAGCATATGCTTCGATAATAACGTGGAACTGAAAGTTTTCCAAGCTTTCATTCTGTGTTCGCTATATAGCTAGTTATCAATTAACGTGATCACCATGATTGTTGCATGCTTTTTTTACAGTCTAGCAATGCAATATATAATATATTATAACAGTCTATGTTTAAAGGTTTCGTTCAATCCACACAGTTTGTGTCCTAAAAATACCCGCAAAAATTGATGCAAGATGCAAGAACTGATAACATTTCTGATCAGATTCATTAAACAACGGTTTCCAGAGCTGGACGGAGACTTAGTTCAATGTAGAATGAACTGAATTGCTAAATGAGGTTTCAGATTAAGTGTGACACTAAACAATTACGTAAATTAAGGAGGGTTGCACTTAAAGTTCAGAGATGGATAAGGCATTCCAGGGGTACCTATTATGCAAAATGGGTGGAGCCATATTTGAATGTGGGTGTGGCAACCTAAAAGACAGCTTTTATTTTTAGTGTTTGTCTGTATTTTTTTTCACTCTCTGAAATAAGGCAAGGGCACTATTGAGAATCTATGCACAAATGCATACTAAAATGTATACACCATTTGGACACATTCAGTTTTGCCATTTCCTCTTTTATGTAGACATTGATGCATTCTCTCTCTGACTACAGTGAGGGTAATCCAAGTGTAATCCTACAGTCACGCAATAGGCCACAAGTTTTCATCCCTTCGTTAAATTCAAAATCACTCCTTGCATATGCAGCTTGAATAAGCAATCCCTTTGTTAATCCCAGTAAAAGCAGTGATTGCAACTGCTGGCTTTCTGTTTCTCTCTCCCTCAATATGTGGATGGCATAATGTTATATAATCCAGAGCGTCACGCAAATCCTTGCTCATTCAGTTCCAAACAGGTCAGAATCTTGTAATCTTTATTCCAGAGTCTCCAACAATCAAACGGGCTATGGAGGGATGCACCTGGGACAAAAGAATGTGCAATCAGAAAAGTGAACAAAAGCAAAAAGAAAGAAAAAAAAACAATCATTTTAAATGCTTAAAGAGAATTTAATTCGTAGTATGTTTCTTGTTGTATTTGTATATGTCCACTGGAAGCCTCAGCACCAAAACAAATTCCTTGTGTGTGCAAGCACACTTGGCAATAAAGCTCTTTCTGATTCCGATTCTGATCAACATCAACTATATCTTTAATATAAGCTGATAAACAATGTGGTTCTGATATATTGTGCATCCCTATACTGTCACTTACCTGTGCCTGCAGTGGCCCATAGGGCACCAGCTCTCCATCTACAGTGAGGGTTCCTCGTGGTGAAAGCGGCTGAAGGCGGAATGCCCGAGCAGAAACATGACTAACGTAGGGAGAGCTTAGAGACATATGAGCTCCTCTCTCCATTGCTAGAAACAGTCTAAGCAGCGTTGCCCGGGAGATACCAGCCCGCACAAACGTCAGATGGATCAACCCATCATCAAATCGAGCCTGAGGCGCAGCGAGAAGATCTGCGCCCAAGTGGGACTGGTAGATGGCAAGCACTAAGACAAAATCGCCCTCAATTGTGACCCAGTCACGTGTAGGGAGAGGCTGGTCCAGAGGTGGTAGCAGATCATCCTCTGGCAAGTTGATGGATGTCAAGTGATGACGGTTCTTTAAGGGTCCCGCAGGCTCTGCAAGGTCAAAGTTGAAGGAAGGGGTCGGTGAATGAAAAGAAGGCGATGGGGAAGATGAGCTGGGAGTGTTGGGACGCGGTGAGAGATAAGAAGAGTGGGGAGAGGCACAAGATGGAGACGAAGGAGGGGTCGGCGAAAGGGACAGAGAAAGGGATGGAAATTTTGGAGGGAGAGAGTTTGAATGTGATTGGTGGAGAAGGGAAAGGGGCCGTGGTCGTGAGGGGTTCTGGTTCTGGTCCATAGTTTTAGCTTTGAAAGCTCTGAAAGGAGACTGGCGGAATGGAGAGGAGGAGATGGTGAGGGCTCGCTCGCGAGACTTGTCCAGAGGAAAGGCCTCTCTCTGAAAGTAGGTGCCATTTATGTCTTCGTCTTCCTTCCCATAAGCTGCCACCTCCAAGTCTTGGTCAGTGTCAGCACCAATTGGCTGGCTGAAGAAGGCATTAATAATCTGACTAGAGGGAAGCGAGTTTTTACGTAATGTGTGTTGGATGTCAGGTGGCGTCATCTTATAACTCTGGTCACACTCATTTACCTCATCTCTGTCACTCAAATCTCTTGCTTTCATCACTCCTTGTCCATCTAGATCATCCCCACCTGATTTATTATCTTCTTTTCCATTCCCATTATTTCTGGCAATGTTGTCACACTCTTCCCTTTCGGTTGATTCAGAGCTGGTCTCTGACGTCTCTTCCATCTTTTCTTCTGCTTCCACCTCTCTCTCTCTGTCTTCTGCGAGACTGCTTGCTCTCACCACCCCAACCCCTCTTGCCCTCTCTCTCCTCCTCTCCCTCTCCCTCTCTCTCTCCTGCCTCTCCAGTTCTCGTTCCCTTTCTCTTTCTCCATCTCCTTTACGGAGACTTCTTTGTTCACTCAGGCCCATATCAGAGCAGGTGCGGTGGATGGGCGTGCGACAAAATCCCTCCAATCCTTCGGTAATGCTGCGTGAAAGCGGCCTTCGGGGCAGCTGAGGCATGGCATCGGGGGACGGGTTGACCATACCGGGTGGCAAATAGGAAAGACGACCCTTATAGGACCGCAGAGAAGCCAATCTCACCAGTGTTCCCAGTGTAAACCGTGCTGAGCCCAGCCCTCTGTAGCGCTCACTCTCTATGTCCACGTCAGACACAAAACCCCAGGCCACAGAAAGGAAAGAGAAAAGCCTCTTGGGAGCAGGTGGGTGCCCATTCTGATTGGATGTGGATGATGAAGCACATGGGCTGGTTGTAACAGAGACCAAGTCCATCGGTTTAACCCCACCCCGGCACAGCAGAAAACAGCAGTTGAGGAGGAGAGGCTCCCGAAGGCACATGTCATATCTGAGAGACAAACAAGACAAGAAATAGATTCAATCACATTCAGAACACCAAAAATAAAACTACATTTTCTTAAAACATGGCTAAAAATTATTCAAATATGGAAGTGAATCAGCACAACAGAGATTTTTTCTGAGAGTGTAAAAGTAGGTACATTGCTACCAATACACCTACACAGAGCAAACAACTACTGAGAAAATGTATGAAACTCATCTTAGTAAAAGGAAAGGAGTTTTCTTTAACTGACACAAAGATTGTTTTGCTTTTAAGTAGTAGCAAGCTTTAAAAGTAAGCAAAGACCCTTAAAGCATTTTGAAGGCTTGCAAACATGCCTGAAAAACAGGATTTAAAAGGATTCTAAAAAATAAAACCTCTGTCATTACACACCGTTTTATGTTGTTGTTTTTTTTGCATACAACGAGGGCTCATAAGAAAAATAACAACATATGTGTTTGGAATGTGGGCGAGTAGATGACAGAATTTTTTTTTTTTTGGTCAAACAGTTCCTTAAAAAATAAGGGAGGCTCTCTCAAGAACTAGAGATTTTCACACAATGTGTCTCAGGTGAGCTCAAGTACATTTCGTACCCTGCGTAGTGGTTTATGGAACCAGAAAGTGCATTTCCAGAGCCACAAGGCAGAATTCCCACTGGAGTTTTTATTGCTTGATCCCAATCTGGCCTTTCCATAAGGCCATTTATCACCTGTAGAAAAAGGGAAACAGATTAATACGCAAATAATCTTATTTTTACATACAAAGCCTGTGGTAGATCAGTCAGCTACTAAAGAAATCAAACTTGTGTCATTTAGAATGTTCTACACATCCCCGGCCCCTTCATTTATGTAATATTTTGGTAAATGTTATCATGTTTTCAGCTACCAATAGAGTATTGCTCTCAACCATTTAATGTCTTTTACCATGTTTTAATCCATTACACAGGATTCCAAAGACTTTCTAGCAAAATTCCCAAACAAATTACCAGCAAAAAGTCAGTAGATTCCATCTGGGATTTGTACTAAGTTCATTTATAATGTAACAGAGCCAGATGATATTCACCTCGTGCAACAGTCCATCTCCAGATACAATGATTATTCCGTCCCATTCTTGTAGTGAGATCTCTCTGATTAGCTCACGTGCATGATTCTGACGCTCTGCACAACAACAAAAATACATGCATCACATCAGTTCAATGCAATAATTCCGATTAGGGCTGACTTCTAATAGTCGAGGATTCGACGATTCGATTCGGAGAGGTCTGATTCGACTATGAACCTCATAGTCGAATAGTAGGGAAGTGTTATGTAACCAATGAGCAGCAGCACACTACAGGCCTGTAACGTCCGGACCGCATTTGTTAGCATTTACGGATTTATTGGCTCACAATGGCTTCTAAAAAAATCATCAAAAGTGTGGGAGTATTTCGAGAAGGTTAAAGATGACCCAAAGAAAGTTAAGTGCAAGTTGTGTCAGCAGCTTCTTTCATATCACACGACGACAACCAACATGGCGTATCATTTGAAACGGGTAAGGCTTGTTAACTTTACAAACAAAAAACAAACAAACAGTTCTACCACTCTTTTGTCAATACAGACATAAACCCTATATTATTATCATTTTTCTGACAGTTACACCCGCAGTGTCATGACGTCAGCTCAGGCAGCACGTCTGCATCAGCGGCGGCCCCGAGATTAACGCAAAAAAAAAAATTTTGATTTGAGACCACCACTTTCAGAGAAGAGAAAAAAGGAAATTAGTGAAAAGATTGCGGAGTTTTCTGGCACTTGATATGAGGCCTGTGCGCATTGTTGAGGGTGAGGGATTTAAAGAACTCTTGCGCACACTTGAGCCAGGCTACACCGTCCCTACAAGAGCTACAGTGATGATGTCGTGCACACAAAATATCTATCGATACGGTCAGACATTTACATGGCTACAGGACTGTGAAGCTGTCAGTTTCACAACTGATATCTGGACCTCACTTCAGATGGAGGCTTCTCTCACAGTCACGTCACATTTCATCACCGGAGACTGGCGACTGGAGAGTTTCGTTTTAGAAACAAAAAAAATGGAGGACAGTCACACAGCTGATCACATTGCACGAGAACTGAGATCATTTGTGAGTGGGACATTCCAAGTAGCAAGATCGTTTCTGTGGTTCATGATAACGCAGCAAACATGGTTGCGTGCACCAACCAGTTGGTCCAGCAGCCCCCCTGGGGAAAGATGAAAGGAGTGCGCTGCGCGGGCCACACATTACAACTCTGCATAAACAGCGCTCTGAAGCAGGACCCCATTTGCCGCACCGTTGCTGCAGCAAGGCGCTTGGTTTCTCATTTTAAAAAAAGCACAAAGGCCACCACAGCACTACAAGCTCAACAGAAACAACAGAATGTGCCCCAGCATAAACTGGTGCAGGATGTTGTTACCCGTTGGAACTCTGTTTATTTGATGCTCGATCGCTTGATAGAACAGAAGGGGCCAGTTTCAGCCGTGCTCACAGATGAGAGTGTGAGCAAACGGTCCGATCGTGACCTGGAGCTATCCACATCACAGTGGCGCACAGCAGAGGACATTGTCGCTGTTCTTAAACCGATGATCACTCTGACAGAGCTTTTGTCCCAAGAAAATAATGCATCCCTGTCTGCCACTGTCCCCATGCTTATGAATATTTTAAAAAGTGGTGGTGCATGAGGACGACAGTCGAACCACAAAGATCATCAAGACTACGCTGTCCGAGGAGATGGACAGGCGATGGGAGCTTAAAGGGCCAGGATTGGAAATAAGTGTTTACATCAGTGCGGCGGTGCTTGACCCGCGCTTCAAGAAGCTCTCCTTTCTCTCCGATGACCAAAGAGATGAGGCATATTCAGTGGTGGCAGAACTAGCTGAAAGTCTAACTGACAGGTCTTGCCAGGAGGAAAGTGACACGGTGGATCCTGGGCCTATTGCCCCAAAACAGGACGCTGTAATGGCTATGCTGCTGGCCAGTGATGAAGATGACGAACAACAGGATGAGACGAGCGAGATGAAGGTCTATGTGAAGGACTTCACTAAATGCAACGGAGGCCCCCTGGAATGGTGGAAGAAAAACGAGGATAGATATCCAAAGTTGTCAAGAGTTGCTAAGAGATTTCACAGCATCCCCTCCACTTCCACGCCATCAGAGAGGATTTTTTCAAAGGCGGGTTTTCATTGCCAATAAATCAAGGAGCGCCCTTTTCCCGACCAACGTGAACAAGCTGGTTTTCCTTACACACAACTTCAGAAGAATCAGACAACCACAGGTGAAGTAGAACCCTTGTCATATGTGAAGAAGTGATTTTTTTTCTTTTTCTTTTGGGACAATGTGAACTTAAGCTGAAGGCTGCGCGCGAAGCGTCTCAGCAACGAAGACATCCTTTCCTTTTTCTTTTGTTTTTTGCTGCATGTGCACTTTCTGAAGCCCATTCGATTATGACTTATATTAGGCCTATGTTTATTTTCGTTGTTGTGTAATTGTTTTTATGTATTCAGGCAGGCTTATTGGATTTTGAAAAATGTTTATGACATTTTGGACTAGTGCCAGGCTGTTGCGCTAAGTTTAATTTTATTTATTTATTTTATCCCGATTCCCGAGTGTGAACTGTGAATTAAAAGCCAAGAAATAGGTTCCTAAGTGAGAGATAAAGGCATGTTTTGGCACATTGTTGTTTTTGAAGCCAATTTGTTCCTATTTTATGTGAACTTTACTGATGTTTGATATATGTGTGATATGTTTTGTTCATCTGGCTTTAAATGAATAAAAGGTATTTGTTACACACCATGTTTTTCTTTTAGTTTTTCTTTAGCTCTTTTGTTTGAAATGGAAAATATCTACCTGCTATCTAAAAAAAAAAAAAAAAAGGTGTCAGTCGAATACGGCAAAATCTAACGAATCAGATTCGACTATGAAAATCCTTAGTCGAAAACAGCCCTAATTCAGATTCTGACAACTGTTGGTGTGAGCACTTTTATTCTGAACCATTTGTAGTCAACAGCATGTGTGTGTGTTGTTCTTACCTGTCTGTATGAGGTTGTAGCTGATGTTGGCTTCTCTTATCATTGGAAGTATGTGCGTTTGACACCATTGCATTGCCTGACCCCGGCCACTGAATGGGTTCACCAGCAGCAACAGTCGACGGGGATGGGGCAACATGCTTTTGCAAAATTCTGCACAAACAAAAACAAGCAAGTGAGGATAAGACCTTCATTCTAAGGCTTAATACTGACACTAAGCCAGTCCTAAACCATCTGAAAGTAGACATCATGATGTTTTAGTGGATGTGAAAAATAAGTAAACCTCAAGAACACATATCTGACCTTCATTTAAAAAATACTGATAAAAAGAGAATTTAAACCATCCAATTGTTAATGGATCATTTCAATTCTATGTTTTACAGTATTTTTGAAAATTTTCCCAAAACAGAATCACTTAGTTCTTACATTAACGTTTCAACTGTGTGGTATCTGAGAACATTTCATTATGTTCTGGGATTTGAGAATTTGGAATAGGTCTCATCTATCCCGAGCATAGTGCATCTATAGTCCTGATCTTAATCTAGAGGTTTATCTGTTTGTTTTTTAAGATTGAAGGCTTCTTCCTTGACAACTTCCCATCATGTGGGGCAAAGCTGATGCCGTTTTCTTTTTTTCAGACGACTGAATGTATTTTGAAATTAAACTGAGGCAAGACTTTCCTATCAATTCCTTGATGTTAACTTTTCCAATAAATGTAAAATACGTTTCTCTTGATTTAAACAGCTGATTGTGAAATATGTTTCAGTTTTGCTTTAATTATAGTTTAACCAATCAGTATAACTGAAATGATGATTAAATGTCCTTATATTCAAAACAAAATGAACAAAATACAGTTTTAAAGGGATGGTTCACAAAAAATGTTTTGTCATGATTTACTCCCCCTTAAGATTTTCCAAACCTTTCTTTCTTCTGCTGAACACAAAAGAAGATATTTTGAAGATTGTCGGTAACCAGACAGTTGAAGGTAGCCTTTAACTTCCATAGTAGGAAAAATATACTATGGAAGTCAATGGCTACCGTCAACTGTCTGGTTACGGTCAATCTTCAAAATATCTTCTTTTGTGTTCAGCAGAAGAAAGAAATTCACACATGTTTGGAAAAACTTAAGGGTGAGTAAATGACAGAATTAAACATTTTGGGTCAACTATCCCTTTAATGGAGTGCACTTACATTTTCACACCACTAGACTTGCTAATCTGAATTTCTAACAAATTACAAGCCAAACATATTTTTTAATCAAATAAAGGTATTTTAATGATTTACTGAACTGCAACGACTAGCACTGACAACTAACTACAGCACAGCAGTTAAAAACAGGGACAGAGCGACAACACGCAGCATCTGTTTAAGTCAATAAAGCCTGGTGCATTGCTACCAAATGATCTGCACTACTGAACTAAGGCTGCATTTTCCCAGCCACAGACCCACCCATTCTCTGGCCGTCAATGACAGCATGAGGTACACATTATGAGTGAAAAAACAAAGGAAAGAGGAAAGGAACAGTTAAACTCTTACACAAATTAATGCAGACAGACATGATTCATTCTCACATAAATTTAGCTCAATATACAAGAAATCAAAGTGGCATCCTATTTACAAGTCATACTAATTAACAACATTAATGCAACAGCACTGAGTCAGATGTCATGAAGAATTAGCAGCATCCATTATTTTACTATTATTTATATCTTCTGTTTTCAATTTAATTTTAAGTTGTAGTAATTTTGTCCTTAAAATATTTCTATTTATCTTCAATTTACTTTTTAGTTATAGTACTACAACTAAAATTTATTTCAGCTAGATGGCAAGGGAAAATCTGATAGGCTTCAGCGAATGCTTTCCCACAAACATAAGTACAGACACACGTAACTACCTAAAGACAAAGCATCTGTGAATGATCAAGCCCTGACACCCACCTGTAGTGGAGCTGACATCCATCCCCCTTAGCAGGCTCTGTATAGCAGTGTTCCATTTTTCCGCCTCAGCTTTGCTCTCTGCCAAGTACGCCCTCACCTGTCTGTGTCTAGAGACGCCCTTCCGACGTTTACCCGGAGGGTACCAGTAAAGCACCAGCAAAGGAGGGGCCGGCGATCGTGGGCAGCTGCATCCGGTCAGCTCTGCCAGTGGCAGGAGCAGCCTGGACTGCTTCCCCGCACGTGAAGACAACCGCTGGACGTGGACGTGAGTTGGTGTGAGGGTCAGGGCATAGTTGGTGGAGGCGGGGCTGGAAGGTAAAGATATGCCTCCAGGACTGTTGGGGCTGCTGTTGCTGTTACTTCCACTTCCCCCTCCGCTACTCCAACCGCTGAACTGTCCATGCAACAGGGCCTCCTCGGTCATGGACGGGCTTTCGGGGCCTGGGGAGCGCATGTTCAATGTCTGGCCTCAAAAGTATCTTTGGACTATACAGCTTGAGTGCCTCATGCAGAGGTCCTTCTTCTGTGTTGTAGTGAGATGACTTTCTGGACGGATGGACTAGACGTTTTGAGATATTTTCAAATGTCTCGGCTTTTTTAAGCCCAATCAATGGGCTTTTGCATAAACTTAATGTTACACAAGTTATGAATGATGAAAGTGCTTCAACAGGTGTCTATTCAAAACAAAAAGAAACTTCAGCAGGCTTTTCTGTCCCTGATAGTGTTAAAATCTTTCCCAAAATCAGCGCATTTTGCCTGGAAACAATGCTAAATCCTCTAACTATCATCTGATCAAAACACAAACGAGATTTCCAGTTTAGTATCTCAACAAAAAACAAAGATGCACAAATAAGCCAGATTATTTGCTTTCTCAAATGTGTCTGACTTCACTGGCAAAATATGAGAAAATACAGAAGTCTTTTGTCAAGATTAAACAGATTTGTGTGTTTGTCTACATAAATAATCATTAAACGACATGTCTTAAGTTACTTACAAGATACTTTCTTACAAGTTGTTTAAATAAAATTGGAAGCACAATTTCAATTAACAATGCATTGTTTTAAGGTCAGAGAACTTACAGATGACTAAAAATAAGCACACACTAAGGTTATAATAACCCTATAAATGCTACGAAAATGTTCAGTGACAAACAAAGACAAAGAGCAGAGGTAATGGCCCGGCCGAGGATAGTGTTTGAGAAGAACCAAATGAAACCTAATCTAGATGGACAACTAAAAATACAGTTCCTATCCAAAAACAACTACTGGTTTTGGTCCAAAACAGCATCAGAGATTGTAGTAGTGCTGGGAAATCATGTATTCTAGCTCACCCAATAAAAAAATGCCAGAAAATCCAGGATTTGATATCCATGAAAGCTGAATTCAATCCTCGCAGGATAGTCCTCAAAGAGGAAAATAAATAAAACCCAGAATACAGAAAGAGGTGGAGTGCTGGAACAGGGTCTCAAGTCAAAGTTATCCTCTTTATCCACTGTTATAGGTGCCCTGCTACATAGAGAAGGTCTGGAGAAAGAAAAAAAAGAGAGATTACCTTTCAAAGATTAAATGCAATATTCTACATCTTACAAAGCAATATAGCTCAGGTAATATATTATTCTGAATAGAAGTTTAGGACCTTCTGTTATACAAGATACTACCAAAAAGTTCAAATGTTTGGACTTGGTCTGATATAATATTTTTGATTATATTATTACAATTTTACAATAACTGTTTTCTACTCTAATATATTTTAAAATGTATTGTTTCTGGGAAGGCAAAGCTGAATTTTCAACAGCCATTACTCCACATGGTCCACCAGAAATCATTCTAATATGTTGAGCTGGTGCTCAGAAAACCTCTTATTATTATCACTGTTGAAACCATTTGAGCTACTTAATATTTTTGTGGAAATCTAACATCTCATGTATTAGAACTCAAGATCATCTTTACTGCCCTTCGAATGGAATGTGTTGTTAAATTGACCCTTGACCTGCACCTAAACTTACCAGACTTAAGTAATCAGATAACTCATACTGCAATATCTTCAAAGGTCTGATATCAGCAAAAAGGAACATGCTGAACAATACAATTATGTTTATCAACAGAAAAAGTGTGGCAACTGTTAGTATGGACAAATGTGAACAGATGAATTTACAGTCTAAATACAAAGTTCATAATTCAAAAAGTCCAGGTGCCTGTGGTTTGCCACTGTTAGGTAACACAAATACGCAGAGCTGTGTCATTTTGACCCAAACAGAGAGAGAGAAAAAAAACAGTCTGGGGTGGAATTACACACCTGTCCGGCATCAATCTTGGATGACACCACATATGTAAATTCCACGATTGTGCCTGAAACGCAACACCAGGAAGGTGGATGAGTTGAAATCTAATCGCAATTTCAACTCAATGGAGAACAGGAATGTCTGAAATGCGAACTGACGACACATTTAACAGATTAAGATCTCATAGTACAAGTTTATGGTGGACAGGAAACGGCTGCAGTTGAGAGGCCCAATATATCGACACAGCCTATAAACATCGGGGACGAGATGGACGGCTGTGTAGGATGTTTTAGCTGTAGTTCAACATCTGCAGACTTTGTTTTGGAAGTCAGCAAGTAATGCTCAATGCAGAAATATGTGACTCTTATCACAGCAATCACGCACTTTAATTTTCTTCCGGTCTTGCTTGTTAAGACTCATGTGAAATCAATGCCTGGCAGATTTCCATAACTGTAAAAAAAAAGAAAAAAAAAAAGAACAAAAACCCTTTGATGTCCACTTCGCCGCCTTGTGTCCTTGCAAAGTTGGGCCGAGACACTGTCAAGAAAGCAAGACCCATAGAAGACCAAAAGTGCATTCCCGTCTAAAGATTCACCTTTCTAGAGCCAAAAGAGCACTGTTGACTGTCTGGGCTTCACGATTGCACACTTTGTGCCTTTCATCATCAAGACTTTTTACTGCATCAATGATATGATAATATTATTCATTCAGATACACCAAAGCAATTTCGAATCCTTTGACTTAGTCACATTCTTTAGGCAACCAGTTGTTAAAAATTTTTTTTTTTTTTAAATGCTTAGAAATCCAACTGAGCAAAGGTAAAAAAAAAAAAAGAAAATACAAAGCTCTGTTTGTCACATTACAAATATAATAGCAACCTGAAAACAAAGTGTCTCTTGAATGAGACAGGTGGCCAGTCAGCTGTCACAGTCACACATTCATTTAAAAGTGTTGCAAGGGGGATTTTAACATCTGAGTGAACTATTAAATTAGGGATTTACAAACAAAAGGCTGCTCATTTGAGATTTGGGAATTATGATGCATGATCATAAGTGGATGAAAAATCAAGCTTAGGCTATATGCTATCTTAAAGGACTATTAAATGAATTGCAAGCAAAACGTGAGTTCAAAATATCAAAGAAACTAATGGCAAGTAAATTAATAAGTACAACTGCAGTTTCTTAGCAACTCAGAGCCAAACTCGCATCTCAACACAGTTAGCTGATGACAGGCCAACACAGGGAACTAGTATATCATGATATGGGTATGAGTGGACTTGTTTGTGCTTAACGGAAGCAGTTATAACCTTAAAGCTGGTAAAGATAAAACACTGTTTTATCGATGAGAATAATGTACTCAGAAAACATGTTGTTATTGTCCTTTTAAATAGCCAAGCCGACGCGTAGCTCAGGGACATCAACCTGAAAACGGATCTGTTTCTGTTTAAATTCTTCATCAAATGAGGCGTCCTAGAAACTTGTATGTGTCTTACGGGGTATAATGACGTTAATAATAGTAATAAACGACAAAGAGAAAGTAATACCGGACTTACCTGTTTTTTCTGTGCCCCCTACATGGCGAGCTTTCCAGCTTTCCAGCTTTCCTGAGCTGTAGGGGAGGCACGAGCGTTCTCGCGTTTTCAGGAAGTCTATCGACGCGGTGGGAGGAGAAAAGCGGATGATTGACGTGATAAACGTACAATCATGAAATACAATCCGTCTGGCCAGCCCATATCTAGGCGATAAAACACTCTTTTGCTCGATACTCCCCAGTCCCCAGTACTATATTCGGTGCTGAAAAGCGTTTTTGCTACATGCATTGTTTCTATTTTGATTGTTTATGAGAGAGATACTTTGCATTAGACTACGTACATACGTACAGATACGTACAGTTAATATTTCCGTTACATTCACATATACAGTCACGTTGTGCACATTTAAAGTTAAATCACAGATATAAAGACGATACACACACACACACACACACACACACACACACACACACACACACACACACACACACACACATAGATATAGAATAAAACTAAAAATGGAACATATTTTAGATCACATTTGTCAACAGATGATAACAGAATTAATTTTATAGTTTAATTTTTTTTATAAGGTAACTAAATTAAAATAGTAATAAAATCATTGAATAGTCATTTATATAGTTACAAATATAATATAATTAATATTAATAATGTAAAATAATATAATAATAAAATTACCCCATAAAGATTTTAAGTAAATAGGTAAAACCAAAATAAGCGAGATATTGGTTCAAGGTTTCACAAAGATAACATTATGCAAGTATCTGCATGGGTAAAACGAATGAATTAATAATAACGAGATCTATTTGAACTCATCATCCAAATTATGTTATTAAATAGATCCAATGAGAAATGTGGAGGGGGTAGAAATAACATATTCTAATTTTATAATTACAATTATTTCTAACAAACAACTGGTGGAAAAATTATAATGTATTAGTAGTAGTAGTATAGTTATAAAACAAATTCCATAGGACTAGGACACATAACTATATACATTTTTATCAATGCTATTTTGTATGTTGACATAAATTCTGAGTAATCAAATAAAATTCCATCATTATTATTCCCTCAACTGACTTGCAGGAACAGATTCCTTTAACAGTTATACAAAAAATAGATTTTTCCAGTTATTCAATTTTCCTATTCAAACTGGTCCAATTGTTACAAATTAAAAAAATATATATTATTGGAAAGAAAAATTGTGTTAAGACCATACATAAACTGTAAGGTTAAGTTATGATTTTTGTGAAGATAACGGCCTTTTTCCGTAAATATAACCGTTGACCCAATATTTCATCCAATTGGATCAGCGGTCCAGCGGAAATGATCACAACTTGAGAAATTATTGACAGACATTTTTAACGAATCATGAGAACGAGAAAAGACGAGAGGCGGGAACTTTAGCAGCGACCAGTGGGCGGAGTCTGCCGTCCATCTTTAATGTACTGGACAGAAGGGACTGTCGAGCTGAAAACATTACCAAATTTGAAATAAGTAATTGGCGGATATTTTGGTCGTGGCTGTCACATAGAGATACTGACGCATTTGAAAAAGGTATACGACGAATGTGCATTCAATTTAAGAGTTGAAATCCCCCACAATTTCTGTTGGATAAACTATATGTGTGTGCTAGCAGAGCGTTAGCCGTCAGCGCTGCTCGACATCACAACAACAGCAGCTTAATCCATGTTAACTGCATAAATAAGCAGTATACGGTCTATATATACTGACAGGGTGACATTTTATCAGTGCAGATGAGATATGGCGATGAAATGATGCTGATCTAACACGTTAGCATCAGCTTGGCTAGTGCTTAGTGATCAGAGGCTGCGTAAACACTGGTTGTGTTGGCGTAACGGTATACGTTATCTAAACCATGGGAAGAATCAATTAAAATTCTTGATACTTTCTCTTATTCTGGAGGATTGCAAAGTTACGCAAATAAAATTGCTTGTATTTGTTGCCCTGGAAAGCACTTGAGTAAAGCATAACTTTGAAGTTATTAATCGTTTTCGCGATTCAGACAAATAGTGTAACGTCAATCGAGCAGGATGTGTTGTTATCATTTTCTATTGAGATGTGATTTATCTGTCAGGAGCTGTAGAAACGCTTTCCATCAGCTTCACACTGAATGCTGAGCAATTTAACAGTATCTCTAATGTGCTTGCAGTGACAGAAGGCATGAAGACAGTATCATAGCGAAGCCATGGCTGATAAGAGAAAACTTCAAGGTAAGACATTATGATATGGAAAAATATACTGTAATTTTCTCTCTACTCTACCCTGCCACAACTGCTTGTACACAACAGTTTCTGTTCAGAGATTTTTCTAAATCATCATATAATCTCATGATTTATGCATAACCATATGCTTTACACAACCAGGTGAAATAGATCGATGTTTGAAAAAAGTTGCTGAAGGTGTCGAACAGTTTGAAGACATTTGGAAAAAGGTGAGACGTCAACGTCTCAAGAACTAATGCTTAATCCAAATAAATGAATAAGCGAAAGGAATCGCGCACCTGTTGTCATATTTTACATCTTATTAATTAATTTAATTTTATACTCAGCTTCACAATGCAGCCAATGCCAACCAGAAGGAAAAATATGAGGCTGATCTCAAAAAAGAGATTAAAAAGCTTCAGGTAAGAATGTGCTCATCTGACATTTCGTTTATTTTAAGGCTTTCTGGAATGGTGTGAAAATGCACAGGCGGAATGATAGAGATGCATTCATTGCTGTTGGACTAGATATTAGCACTCTTGGAACACTGCTTGGCCAAATAATTTAGAGAAGCGGGAGAAACTGTTGAATAAAATTAATTATTGTACACTTGCTTTAGAACCAAGGGAAAATATGTGTTCTCAATCAGTATAATTGTTCTCACCTGTTTTTCTTTTTAGCGGCTAAGAGATCAGATTAAGACATGGGTGGCATCCAATGAGATCAAAGACAAACGGCAGCTAGTGGAGAACCGCAAGCTTATTGAAACGGTAAAAGCACATTGTCGGATTCCTCATGGCTCTTTTATTTTAACACTCTTGTCGCAGTTCCCAAAATTTATTTTATACTTTTGATAAAAATATGAATGCATTGTTAAGACGTTTAAATGAATTTTTTGAAAATATTTTTTCCAAGTCTGATCCGGCAAGTTTGAAGCCCTTTACCTGACTCTGTCTCTTTCTCCTCAGCAAATGGAGCGCTTTAAGGTGGTTGAAAGAGAAACCAAGACAAAAGCCTACTCTAAAGAGGGTCTGGGCTTGGCTCAGAAAGTAGACCCAGCACAGAAAGAGAAGGAGGAAACAGAACAGTGGCTCACGGTACCAGAGGGCTCACAAATAACAGCGGGGGGTTGAAAAACTTTAACAGGATGTAAGCAGTGCAATAATAACATGATTTCTCTCTCTCGCAGAACACAATAGACACTTTGAACATGCAGGTGGACCAGTTTGAGAGTGAAGTTGAGTCCCTCTCTGTTCAAACACGAAAGAAGAAAGGAGACAAAGAGGTCAACAGTTCGTTTTTTATTTCCCCTCCTTTCTTTTGACCACTTTCCTAATTTATTATAGCTTGATTCATTTTTTAGCCTTCCTTTTTATGCTTTCACTATTTTGCAAACACTCAACATGTTCTCGTATTGTTCTTTTCTGTTGTTTGTGTTTGCCTTCAGAAACAGGATCGAATTGAGGAGCTAAAGAGGTTAATCGAGAGACACAGGTACCACATTCGTATGTTAGAGACCATCTTGAGGATGCTGGATAATGATTCAATCCAGGTTGAAGCTATCCATAAGATTAAAGATGATGTGGAATACTACATTGACTCTTCACAAGACCCAGATTTTGAAGAGAATGAGTTCCTCTATGATGATCTGGACTTGGAAGATATACGTAAGTCTGTGTGTTTTTAGGAAGGGTGTGTGGACAATTGCGTTATTTTAAATGAAATGGCTAGTTGTTGACCTACTGAACAACTGTCAAGATTTACAAATATCTCTTTTTCTCTAGCGGCAGCCTTGATGGCGACATCTCCTCAGGGCCAGATGGAAGATGAAATGTTCCTTCAGTCCAGCAGCACACCGACCTCCACCACTTCCTCTTCCCCCATCCCTCCATCTCCTGCTACAGGCACAATGGTAAACATGTCTCTGTCTAGTCTGCAAAGTATCTCCATCATTCATAATCACTCCATTAATCATGCTCTCTTAGTCACAAAATTTATTGTCTTACTATATTGTATGTGAATGTTTTGCTCAGGAGATTTCAGAGGATAAGAGAGGTCGATCAACAGACAGTGATGTCAGTCAGGTAAGACTTCAGTATCTGTTAAAGGTTTACACTCACATGTTGTTTTAAACCTGTATGACTTTATTACAGTAAATGGGGACTGAAACTTTTACTATTAAAGTAATTGTATGGGCACTTAATATAATATGTATATAACACACAAGTTGTATAGACCACTTTTATGGTTATTTTCTTCCTTTTTGAAGCTTAAAATGTCCATTACATTTGCATAGAACAGAGTGACCAGAATGTTTTCAGAATGTTCTTGTTTTGTGTTTCAGAATCATACAGATTTGGAACAACATGAGGAAATGACAGAAATGTCATTTTGGGTGAACTATCCCTTTAAATTGCACGCATGCTTAATAAAAAAAAGATATTTGTGTTTCTAACCTCATGGCTTTCTTGCTCCGCTCAGTCTCCTGTGAAGAATGGAAACCCATCTCTCTCGTCCTTTTCTTCATCTGCCTCCTCTGGCTCCTCCTCCTCCTCCTCTTCGCTGGTTTCCATGGCTACTGTTGTCGGGGCCTGCACAGCGGCCCCCGGGGGCAGCAACCTGCTGGGAAGCTTTAGCAGCGCAGTGCAGCAGCATTCTTCTCAGTCTCAACAGCAAGCACAGATCAAACTCTGCTCAACATCTGCACCCTCAAACAACACACCTAGCCCACCTAGCCACCCAACGCTACCTGCCTCCACTACTTCCTCTCTGCCCAGTTCCAGCACATCTGGCTCAGTTACTTCCAATTCCCAGTCCCAGGCTTCAACAATTCCTGGGGTCGAGGGCTCTAGACTGGGTTTGGGCCTGGGGAAAGGGGGTGTGACGGTAACCAGCAGCAGTAGTGTGGCTCAGATGCCAGGTCTGGGCATGGCAGGGATGTCTGGTTCTCTCAGCACTATGACAGGGCTTCTTTCAGGCTCTACCCCTGCCCCCTATGCCCAGGCAGCTGCAGGCGGAACAGTAGGTAGTGCTTCCAGTGGTCCAGTGGGGAGCGGCAGTGGTAGTTCTGGCTTATCTGTACCGAGCGGAGGTGCAGGGGGTGCAAGCACAGGCGCGACCAGTAACGGTACGGGTACAGGCGCAAGTATGGCCTTGCTAGGGTCAAGTCCGGGTCATGGAGCTCTTACCTCAGGGATTCTGAACCTGGTACCGGGGCAGACGGCTCTCCACGGGTCTGCGCAGGTACCCGTAAGCCCTGTGGGCACAACACCTGGAGGAGGAACTGGAGAGAGCCTATTGGGTGGGAATGGAAGCAGTTCTGTGTCGAGTGGAGGAGTAGGGACAAACGTAGCGCCTGCAAGACCTCCCAGTGGCCTCAAACAAAATGGAGCAACCAGTGAGTGCTTTTGAATCTGGCCAACAAATATCTCTTTATATAGCCCAAAGGTTTTTTTTTTTTAAACTTGTTCATTAATGATGATGATAATAATAATAAAATTATTGTTGTTGTTGTTGTTTTGTTTTAATTATTTTGAATTTGTAATTAATAATAACTATTATTTTTATTATTTTTATTTTTAACTATTTATTTTTTTGTTTTTATTTTAAAATATATTTTATTATTATGAATCTCTTAATTGTTTATCATTATTGTTTAAGTTTATAATTAATAATAATAATTGTTATTTACCTTTTATTGTGTTTATTATTTTAATTTATTTTATTTATTTATTGGTTTATTTTTAATTTATAATTTTTTAAATGTAATGTATTCATTATTATTATTATGATTTATCTATAAAAAAAATTTTTTAATGTATTTTATTTTTCTCCATACAGGTTACAGTGCTGTGGTTGCAGATAACACACCAGACTCATCACTCAGCAGTGCCAGCCAATCACAAAACAGCCATTCCACGTCCTCAAGCTCATCAACCAATCAAACGTAAATATACATCCACATATCTTTAAATTGTAACTAATAACAGTAAAATGATTGATTGATTGTCACTGTCTTCTCTCTCCTACTTCCTCTGTATTATAGTCTGGATAATGGCCCCAGTTTATTGAGTTCTATCACTCTACCCCCCTCCTCCCCATCACCTGCTTTCACTGACAGCACACCTGGTGGTGGGAGTCTGCTAAACGGCCCACACTCCTACACACCAAACACAGAAGCCATCAAGGTGTGTTTTTTCATCCTGGCTAGACTACATTCAGTCTGTCAGTGGTGCAGTACTGACACACCTTAGCTTAAAGTTTCTCAAAAGTCAACCCCCATCAAATACAGTGAAATCAGCTTCCCATAGATTGAAAATGTGCTTTTTAATTTAAAATGTAATTCCATTTTGTCTTTCACAGGCTCCTGAACCACCAAGCTCTCTAAAAGCTATGGCAGAGCGAGCTGCACTAGGATTGGCACTGGATGTAGAAATCGCACCCTTAGGTACCTTACACGCTGTGCACCTAACTAATCACTGGAAATAGTTGCTCATTTTAGCCCCTGTTTGACTGAGATGCATTGTTGTACGTTGTGCAGCCAACTATTACGCCTCAGCATCCTTCATTATACCAAGCTTATGATGAAAATGACTCAACACACAGAACATTCTGTCTAACTGCTTAGTTGCAGTTAGTGTTCAAGATTAGACGTTACGTAAGGTACAGAGCTGGTTTAATCACAAATACTAAAAAATGTCTTTCCTTTAGAGCTGTTCTCAACATCCTCAGCTCCACCTGGACCCACAACGGCCCCTCAGCCAGCTGTTTCAGAGGTCAACCTGCCGCCATCTTTAGGGGCGTGTCCGCTAGGCCCCACCCCCCTCACTAAAGAGCAGCTTTACCAGCAGGCAATGCAGGAGTCAGCATGGACACACATGCCTCACCCATCCGATTCAGAGAGAATCAGGTACACATGCTGCTTGCTGGTCTAAACGTACATTGGAGAGCCCATATTATGCCTTTTTACAAAGTCTTGATTTTGTTTTTGGGGTCTACTTGAATAGGTTTTCATGCTTGGATGTTAAAAAAAACCCCATTATTTTTACATATTTTACATTGTTGCTGCTAGGGACGCACAATATATCTGCCACCATATCGTTACCGGTCTGATAAGAAAACTTGGCCGATATATTAAAGCTGATAAAGGATTATTTCCTTTAGCTGAGACACTTCAGATATGCATTGTTTACTATGAATATGCAAATGAGTATATATATATATATATATATACACACACACAGGGCTTGACATTAAAGGAACACTCCACCGTTTTTTGAAATTGGGGTTATTCACCGTCTCTCCTACATTCAGATAGGTGGGCAAATACATTTTTGTCTCAGTGCATGCATTGTCTTAGTCTGGCAGCGCCGACGCTAGCTTAGCTTAGCATAATGAATGGAATCCTTTGTTGCTGGATAGCATGTAGTGAGTAAAAGTGATCCAAAAAAATCTAATTACTTCTTGTGGCCTGCTTATTCACAACTGGTACAAATAGCAATGCAGATTAAGACTAGGCGATTTCCTAGAGAGATATTGCCTTGGGACTATATGGGGGGGGAAGCACAGGCGAAGCACTGCTACTTGGGCGCAGAGATATCACGCAACACCTGAAATAAAGCTTGCCACAAAGAACCAGCAAAAGTAATGATTATGCATGAAACATTTGAATTGTTTATTAAAAAACTAGCGTTTTCTATGTCAGTGTTGGCTACAAAGATAAAGTTGACACAGTAGTGAACTCGCCTATAGAGAGAAATCCACACTTCATACGAATTAGCCTACATAAGCAGAGAGTAGCAAATTTCTTTAAGGTTTTATTTGTTTTGTTTAAAAGTAGACATTTCAAGCTTTCTATAGATATAGATATATTTCTCAGGTCTGTGAGACAAGTAGCTTATACGCTGAGTTTCAGTTCATTTATGAGATGCGCTCCAGTTCACGTGCTAGTGCCTCCATGTCCTGATTACCGTATATTGTCTACTATATTTGCTTCTTATTTATTAATCCAGGCAATTTGTTGATGAAACATTGATTAAAATGAAGATACAATTTATACAAAACGAAAATTTCAAGCAAAAATAATTTTCAAAGAATGCTGGGTGGGTATTATTATTTGAAAATCACACCCCTCCACCACATGCACGCACACATGCATGTATAGGCTACATGCCAGAGCATGTGAGCAAAGCGGAGCAGTGTGACGATTAAATATAAGTTATAAAACTTAAACATACGTTTCATATTTATGTTTAAATAATATAATGTTATTTTTTTATTTCATCTATGTTGATTATATGAAAGGGAACCGCATGAGATGAGTAAGATAGGAAGATGCCCACTATATCAGAAAACATTTGGAATGGGTCAGACATGATATTGACCACTTATTAAGTTTTGTTTTGTAGAAAGCCTTTCTTTAAAGTGAATTTCTTTTTGTATAAATTGTATCTTCATTTTAATCAATGTTTCATCAACAAATTGCCTGGATTAATAAATAAGAAGCAAATATAGTAGACAATGTAATCAGGACATGGAGGCACCAGCACGTGAACTGGAGCGCATCTCATAAATGAACCGAAACTCAGCGTATAAGCTACTTGTCTCACAGACCTGAGAAGTATATCTCTATAGAAAGCATGAAATGTCTACTTTTAAACAAAACAAATAAAACCTTAAAGAAATTTTCTACTCTCTGCTTATGTAGGCTAATTCGTATGAAGTGTGCATTTCTCTCTATAGGCGCGTTCACTACTTCGTCAACTTTATCTTTGCAGCAACAATGCATGCACTGAGACAAAAATGCATTTGCCCACCTATCTACATGTAGGGGAGACGGAGAATAACCCCAATTTCAAAAAACGGTGGAGTGTTCCTTTAACACCCGCCAACCTGCCAAATGCGGGTGCATTTCTACGGAGCCCCTGAAGGGACGTGCTGGTGGAAAAAATTTGGGATGGGAGAATTATTATTTTTTTCTAATCGTTTGTGTTCCCTATTTGTTAATGGAGTGTTTCATAGTGTTTGAACTTGGACTCAAATATAAAGAAATGCGATCAGTGCTTAAAGGGACATTGTGTAGCTTTTTAGGTATTTTATTATCTAAAATCAATATTTTTATTCATAAATATGTCCTCAATGGTGTGCAAATACCTCTGCCAATTATCTGACTTATCCTCGTAAACGAAGAATTTATTATCTTTATATACATGTGACTGGTTTGTCCACGGAGGCTTCCATGTAGTTCCGCCATCTTGAAAAACTATAATAACAGAGAGGGTCAAAAAGTACTAGGCCGACGCATTTCCACAACACGTTTTCGTTCAGAGTCAGCGTCACGTGACTGAAAGCAGCAGAAACGGAGGAGCAGAGCAGAGCAGTGAGAGGCGCTTGTCACTGCCCCGGCAAGTCAGTCAGTAATTCATACTGTAACATTCGTTTGTTCGTTGTGTCAAGTTGCAGTTTGTTTGAAATAACAAGCCTGTTCACCCGAAGGAAAACTTGACGTAGTGCTATTAGAAGACATCCTGTCATAGCTTTTTGGTACATGACAGCTACCGTAGATACAACACGCATTTGAAAAAGTGAGGCGCTGGAGAGCACAATTCGTTTGAATGCAAAGTACAATTTCACCGCTAGATGGGAGAAATTCCTACACAATGTCCCTTTAATTCAAGGAGTTCAGGGAAGTTGGCAATATATTAATATATTCAAACTTCCCGGATCAATATTCATGAGCTAAATGTTGTTAAAAGACAAAATTACACCTATTTACAATCACAGTAACATAGACAACTCAATTGTACTCAAAACGGGCTTTATAATATAAATTTGTCTCTATCCAGGCGATTGAGAGACAAGTCTGAATAAGGGACCATCTGCAAAGTGCAAAACCCTTTTGCATATTTTATATTAAACATATTCAATAGCTTCACTGTAACACTGTACTGTCATCAAATTCAGTTCACACATCACTGCTCTCCTGCTGGTTATAGCACTGACCGCATTTCTTTACATTTGAGTCCAAGTTCAAACACTATGAAACGCTCGATAAACATACTGAGCTCTGAAACACTGCCAGCGGGACATTAAACAGGAGTTGTCTGTCCGAGCTCACAACAGGTTTTGTGTGGGAACGCAAATAACTTTGTGAGGGAATGCAAAGGTTTTGCAAGGGAACGCAAAGTTTCTCGGGGGAACACAAAAGAATTTGGGGGGAAAAAATTCTCCCATCCAAAATTTTTTACACCACCATCTCCCTTTAGGGGCTCCATACATTTCAGGCGTGCCGTGTAACGCAGTTACTCCTACTAGCAAATTTGGCTGGTTGAATTTTAAATATGTATACAGGCCTATACACTTTTCTTTTGTGGTCTTTTAAAAAGGCATCTGAAATAATAAACCAAGTACAATAGTGTTGTCATAAATATCGCTTTTTCGATATCTGAAACGCTTCTAATACTCATTTTCCACAGAACACACACAATACCTGCGCTTTCTCGCCCTCTCATCTCTCCGACAGCGAGTTGACACAAACCATCCCTTTGCTCCCTCGTTTCATTTGCTCCGGATAAATATTGTTACTGTTACAGGGCTTGAATTTTGGTGTGTGATTGCGTGTATTGCGCTTAATTTGACTTATTCCTGCATATTTTGTACTCGCATGCATCCAAAGTGCACGCACAGAATAATGGGTCCGTGCGTCAGGTCTTAAAGTTACAGCAGCCCTAATATAACCTACCGGCTGGCAAATTAGGAAGTTATCGGAATCATGAGATACTATTAAAAATATCTATATGGCAGTTTTTCCTGGCTAGTAACTTTGGAAAACCACTAGCCACAGTGGCTGGTGAGCAAAAAATTTTATGTCAAGCCCTATATATATACATTTGGTTAAGTTAATTGACGCAGTAGTAAATCGCTTCAGTTTACCGTTGATCATCTTTAGCTTCAGCGAACTCAGCTCAAACAGCAGTGTCATAATAACTATGATTGGGACTGTCATATTACATAATATTATAATGAGAACACTATTGTAATAAAACAGCATAATTTCAAATCATTTCATTATTATCCATGCTGAGGCTATTTCATTTGTTTATCCATGCCACAGGAGTGTAAAATTAATTTTAATTTTGAGGAATCTTACAACCAGTGTAAGATTCCTCAAAATCATAGGCTACTGTACTGAATATGTGTGATTGTATGTTGAAATGCTTGGGACATGGCTTTTAATGGTGAGACTTTTGTTTTTGTAATCAGGCTCTCAAAAATGATTCAAAGATTTAGATTTATCAGGCTATATATCGGTCATGGGCGTTCAAATATAAAGAATTATCGGTCATTGGCATCAGACAAAATGTTCATATTGGTGCATCCCTAGTTGCAGCACCTGTTTTCCCAGTCTGTCAGTATCGTTCTGGGGTGTGTTTATACAATGACGTAACTCGCTGCTTAACTACCATAGTTTGATGCGTTGTTGAAGAAATCAACTAGCTAGTCACGAGTCACAACAAATTGGTCGTTCAACCACGTTGGTTAATGTCACGCAGGCGGTGGAGTTATTACTTCTTTTAATTAAACCGTTTGAGTTCAAATTAATGCCAGAATTTTTGCTATAAATTGTAGACATGGCATCTGGACTATTTCTCATTTTTCTCAGTTACAGTTTATTTCCAGATTCAATCATAGGCTCCTTCTTACATTCTAGAGCACATACGCACATGCGCACTCTTCAAAAACGGTGCTTTAGATCTCTTGACAAACTAAAAGACGTAAATTAAATTTTTGTATATTCAGAATAAAAGATACAGATTGTACTGATTGCCAGCTTGCTTTCTTTGCTCAAGATAAGGATTTATAAAGTCCACGTCATGGAAACAAGAAACTCTTCTTCTAACCACAGGTCGAGAGCTGTAGTTCCATCCATGCAACTTTGCGATGCTCTTTGCGAATGTTTGTTGGAACTATGATTTTGGGAAACACCAACTCGTTGAACTATGCTGATAACGACAGAATTTGCTACCATAGTTGGCTAACAATGCTTTTGGGAAACGCACCCCTGTTTATTTCCTGTCACTTTGAAGCCCTTCCCCCTGAAAAGCACAATGTGATTGGTTGGGTGGACAAGTTTGTTGTGATTGGTTAACTGCTTCGAGCATGTTTGTAGCGTCCCTTACCATAACCGCGAGTTTCATACGGAAACAACACACTACTAACGCAACTCTGTCAGGCCTCACCCTTTTTTGGGTATGCCTTGAGTGGGAATAATTTAAATGAGGAATGTTGTGATGTGTACTTCCCTGGAAGAAAACTCAAGATTACAATCGAGGCATTTTTGGGAGTTCCAAAACAATGCTTACTAATATAGAGAATAACTCCATATGAAGTGTACTTTGTTCTTTGTGCAGTCATTTTTCATTCTCAAACAGCAACACTGAAAAAAGTTAAAAAGGTATAATAGTTCCTCTTAAAAAGGAGTGACAAAGTATTTTCTATCAATTTCAAGCCATTCAAAAACACAGCAGATACTCAAGCTGAAGATGTAGGCTTAACATGACATAAATCTCTTTTTCTTTTCCCGTCTGTAGGCAGTACCTGATGAGAAACCCCTGTCCTACACCGCCATTCCACCACCAGGTGCCCCCACATCATTCGGACTCTATTGAGTTCTACCAGAGATTGTCCACTGAAACACTCTTCTTCATATTCTACTACCTGGAGGTTTGCATTTATTACTTTTTATAAGCATGTCTGTTGGATGTTGCAGTCTTCCAACTCTTTCTCTTTGTTGTACTTTTCTCTCAGGGCACAAAGGCACAGTACCTGTCGGCCAAAGCACTGAAAAAGCAATCGTGGAGGTTCCACACCAAATACATGATGTGGTTCCAACGGCACGAGGAACCCAAGACCATCACTGATGAATTTGAACAGGTACCAACCCAACACTGTTCTCATGCTCATCATCACTGAAGATAAACATGGCAAACTGAGTTTAAATTTTTTATGCTCCATGTAGATTTGCCACAATACCAGTTTCAATAGTTGATACCAATACCCGTGAAAGTGAACAATGAAAAAACAATAAATCTTTCATAAATATGTATATATTACTCGCATTAAGGCTACAAGCCATACTTTTTTTATAAGTAGATATTATATTTAAAATGAATGCACACTATTGATCAAGAGTTAAAATATTTTTGAAAAAAGTCTTACACTCACTAAGGCTGTATTTATTTGATCAAAAATACAGGAAAAACAGTAATATTGTGAAAGATTACTTATTCTATTTGAATATTTTTTTTTTTTTTCTGTGGTGGCAATTCTTTGAATAAAAATTTCAAAAGAACAGCATATTTCAAACAAATCTGTTGTAACATTATAAATGTCTTACGGTTGAGATTAAGTTAATAATAAAAATAAAAATAATTTCTTTAAAAATCTTATGTAATCTTTACAGTAATATTTATTTGCTTTATTGTATCCCTAGTTCCTGTTATGTATTGCATTAATAATATGCTTTTACTTCGTTTGGAGACCTTGAACTTGCTGTTTTAATGAATATTCTTTTTCTGTCTGTAGGGCACGTACATTTACTTTGACTATGAAAAGTGGGGCCAGAGAAAAAAGGAAGGATTTACGTTCGAATACAGATACCTGGAAGACAGAGACCTGCAGTGACTGAAGGAGGATAAGACGGAGAGAGAGAGAGAGCGACTGCTACGACAGAGAAAACGCTGCTGTTGACATTCCGAGATGAACTCCATGTCGTGGTTTAAGTTGGATGTGAAGTTGGCCTTTTTCTTTAAAAGAGAGAGAGAGTAGGGGGTCGAGTGCCTGTTTACATGCAAACATTTGAACCTCCTTTAACTGAGTCTTTATGCCCGTCATTTCTGTTCTAACTGAAACCCCCCACCTAGCCAAGTGACAGAAATTAAAGGAAATGATTTGGTTTCGGATGCCACAGACAAAACATTTTGCTCGTAGTTTGTGTTTGGTGGAGTGCTGCATTAGCAAGTCTTATCCTTTTAGATGACATATACTGACTATGGTGTATCGGCACTATGCGAGAACCCGAGTTTAATGCATTGATTGGTTGTTCTTAGTTCATTGAGCCCCTCTGGGAGTGTTTAGGCACTGTGACTTTGCCTTGCGAGATAACGTGTCGACCATTAAATTGCTATGCAATTGAATTCCTCTCGACCTCCCTACCTTTATCATTACCTAAATGTGGTTTTGCGTGACCGCAAAAAAGTTGGCGTTGATGGGGTAATGTTCTGTAGCATCTATCTTACATATGTTCACAAGCAAGGTGGGCTGACGTTGTCAGCCTTCAAAGTGGCGTGTGATTATTTGTCTGTTAAACATGGCATGAGTGATCTCACTTCAGAAATATCTAATAAAAAGACAAAGATTAAAATATGTACAAGTTAAAAACCTTATTTTTCTTTCTTTCAGTGTCCTTTAGGTTGTCCATGGCTGAATATTTTTGTTGTGTGGAAGTGTGCATGTAAAGTAAAACAAAAACCTTCCCCAAATATCCTGTTATTTTTGAAGTCACATCTTGAATTTATTCTCACATACTCTGCTGGACAGTTTCCCTTATTAAAAATCCAAAAATCATTGTTCCGTTACTCCATTTATTAGGCAAAGCTTTTTGAAACACCCCACATTGTGACACGATCTCGTGCAACTTTCTATTCATTTCAGTTTCCTCTTGTTTGGGGAGAACAACGGACTTGACCAACACACAAACTGATATAATGTGATGAGATGGAAAAGTATTTTTGATGCACAGGGCAGCTGATTGCATTTGTCTATTTCTCTCTGATAAGAAAACAAACACCATCATCCTTGCCTTTTTGACATGGACAGGACAGCATGCGATTGTGATGTCGCTTCGTAGGTTGAGGGGAAACAAAAAAACAGAGTTGTAAAATTTCAATAAAATACTTTTGTGATGCAGTGTCAGTGTTCTTGTCTCCATTAACAGGTGGCTGGACCTCATACACCGTCTTAATGTAAATAATACAATACATCCAGCAGTTGCACATCAGGTCCTAATCACTGTATTAGGGTTTATTAAGCAAAAAAAACAACTATTCTTTCTTATCCACTATTACATGGCTCCTTACCAAATAAATACTTAAATGGCCATGAAATATTATTGCATTTAGTTTTATGTGAGAAAACAGTGTACAAGTCAAAAACCTAGTTTTAGTAGTATACTGACATATATTAATAGACTAGTCTGCATTTGGCTAATAAGAGGTGTGTAAAAAAGCATAAACATATTTTAATTTAATATTCAAAAATTAGAGCACCACTTCCAGTCAACTCATCTCAAATGCACTTCTCACATAAAAACACAAGACATTGTGTTCCAATGGTCTACCATTATGTAAGAGTTGACACTGAAAATGTAACTAAATTACAATGCATTTCATAAACATGAAATGTTGCATAAGAGGATTGAAAGGTAGCTTAAAATAAATGTGACACCAGAATTTCTTTCAATATACCATTTTGTAAGTTAAAACTACTTGTACACACAGCATTTACTTGCATTATAAAAAATTGACAGAGCCTTTTGACATTCAACCTTTATTTTGAAAATGAAGTATTCAGATATTTAATTCATGACATACCAAACCATTATGTGATTGCGCCTATATGTACATGGGAAGGACGGGTCTCCTCTAATAGGAAAGAGATTGAAACGCTTGCATATTCAAGCATGTTTTATGCAAACATACTAACAAAATTCTCTTGGGAAGAGCTTCAAACCATTTTAAACCTAATATAACTTTCCTTAGGGAAAGAAAATGCATTGCCCACAGAAAAAAAAAAAAAAAAAAAAAAACAGCTAGCTTTGAACTAAAATGAAAAAGGACTAGAGACAATGTTGGTACAACTAGATGAGCAACATTATTTAATCAAAATTTTGGCCAAAGAGGAAAATGGAAGAAAAGAAAAATGCTTAAAACAACATGCATTTACCATGTTCTTTGTGATTTATATACAGCTCACAATTCCTTTGTACACATTAAAAAAAACAAATGAACAAAAATAAAAATGTACACCAGAACATGTTGCTCTCCCTCATTTCCTCTGCACAGAAAGAAGATCTCCAGTCACATGTCCTTGTGCTCCGTCTGAGTGGGTGTGGTGTCGGAGTATAAATTAGCGGTTGAAGTGTGAATCCGTCCACGGCTGTCGATATATGTAGTTTCCTCTGTCTAACGCACAGCCTCACACCTTGTCCTCCTTCTCACGCTTGATTTTAAGGAACTCAGCCATGTTGGAGAAATATTTCTGATTGGCTTCGCCCACCTTCTTTTCTGCAGCCTGTGGATTCACAATCTCGAGCCCCTGAGAGACAGCAGACAGTGAACAGATCAATAAACCAAACCAAAGCTGTCAGTCAGTGTTTCAGCAAGTGAACACGGAAACTGTAGCTCTGTGCGAGAACAAAGTTAATGCGAAGGATGTAACCACTTCTAGACGTGTGATCACTGTACTGATTGCCTACACCAAACACTGATTCCTAAGCCTACCCATCACTGTAACCTTAACCAATGAAATTAGCTGCAGGGCAGGATTTCCGCTGAACGCCCTCTTGACGCACCAAAAGAAAGCACAAAAATGAGTTTGTGTACCTGTAAAGGAGTGAAGGCCACACTTGAGCTGGTTCCAGATGATCGGTCTCTGACAGTGGACTTCCCACCGTACGTCATGCTCTGCTTTTGCAGTGTCCGCTGCAGAAACAACACATTTACAAGTAAATGCATGGAACGCATTAAACAACTGGGAAAAAAATAATTTTATTAAACAAATCTACACTAACGTTCAAAATTTTGGGGTCAGTTTTTAAAGACATCAATATTTTTCTTTAGCAAGGACACATTAAATTGATGGAAAGAGACAGTAAACCCATTGTTACAAAAGTGCTTTATTTCAAATAAATGCTGTTCTTTTGAACTTTCTATTCATCAAACAATAATGGAATTTTTTTTTTTTTTTTTAGTTTCCACAAAAAAAATTCATGCAGCACAACAGTTTTCAACATTGATAATAATAATAAAAGTTTATTGAGCACCAAATCAGCATATCAGAATGATTTCTGAAGGAACATGTGACAGTAAAATTTAATTTTCAGCATCATTACTCAAGTCTTCAATTACATTACATTTTAAAACATATAAAAATAGAAAATAAGTCTTCTAAATAATATTTCATACTTTAGTTGTTTTTACTGTATTTTTGATCAAATAAATGCAGTGCGAGCAAAAAAGTCTTTAAATAAAATAAAAATCTTACTGGCCCCAAATTTTTGAACGGTAGTGTATAGAAATACATTTAAGATTTGAAGAACTTACATTAAAAAAAAAATTACTGAAAAAGAAATTGATTTTTTTTCTTACAATTTTGTGATTTATGTAACAGTAAGCAGACATACCTGTAAGGATTTGGATATTCTGGCCTTGGTGGAGTCATTGACCTGAGCTTGCCTGACCCTGCCACTGCCAGACTTTCCCAGCTGACCGAGACTGAAGCCCAGATCCTCCTGATAAGCATCATCCTCGATCTTACAGGCAGAGAGACAGAAATTTTGTAATAGACAGTTTGGAAATTTCATGGATTAATTAACAGTTATGCATACTAATGGAGCAATATTGACTGAAGTCAACTAACCTCTGCAAATGTCATTCTGTTGGCATGTTTCCTGATTTCTGTCAGACCCAGCCTCTCTTTCATTTTACGATACCTGAGAGAACGTAACAAAACTCTTCTGAAAAACTTAATGTACAGTCATATTTAAGAACAAATTAGTGTATAACATAATATTTCACCTATCTTATGCTTAAAGGTGCAGTAAGCGATTTCTGAGAAATACTGTTGGATCGGACTGAGCACAACAACATACTTGTAACCAATCAGTAGTAGGGGGTGTATACACTCATGATGTGGGAGGAGAGAGAGTGAGCAAGAGGGAGATTTGAAGAAAGACTGTTGAAAGAGGTAGCTGAGCAATATTACAAAAGAGAAAGGGTCAGAGGAATAACACTGGAAAAAGAGCTTTAGGACCCACATTAAAGGCCTGTTCACACCAAGGACGATAACTATGAAGATAAAGATATAGTTCTAAAAATTGTTCTCTATATTAAAGAATCACAGAGCTCATGGCACAGTGTGTTTCAGCCAATCAGAATGCATCCTGCTGTAACAAGCTTGAGCATTTAAAGTGACCAAAGCACGTGCTTAAACATGAATAAAATAAACAGAACTATATCGTCCGCTGGTGTGGATGCTAATATACAGGTCCTTCTCAAAAAATTAGCATATTGTGATAAAGTTCATTATTTTCCATAATGTAATGATAAAAATTAAACTTTCATATATTTTAGATTAATTGCACACCAACTGAAATATTTCAGGTCTTTTATTGTTTTAATACTGATGATTTTAGCATACAGCTCATGAAAACCCAAAATTCCTATCTCAAAAAATTAGCATATCATGAAAAGGTTCTCTAAACGAGCTATTAACCTAATCATCTGAATCAACTTATTAACTCTAAACACCTGCAAAAGATTCCTGAGGCTTTTAAAAACTCCCAGCCTGTTTCATTACTCAAAACCGCAATCATGGGTAAGACTGCCGACCTGACTTCTGTCCAGAAGGCCATCATTGACACCCTCAAGCAAGAGGGTAAGACACAGAAAGAAATTTCTGAACAAATAGGCTGTTCCCAGAGTGCTGTATCAAGGCACCTCAGTGGGAAGTCTGTGGGAAGGAAAAAGTGTGGCAAAAAACGCTGCACAACGAGAAGAGGTGACTGGACCCTGAGGAAGATTGTGGAGAAGGACCGATTCCAGACCTTGGGGGACCTGCGGAAGCAGTGGACTGAGTCTGGAGTAGAAACATCCAGAGCCACCGTGCACAGGCGTGTGCAGGAAATGGGCTACAGGTGCCGCATTCCCCAGGTCAAGCCACTTTTGAACCAGAAACAGCGGCAGAAGCACCTGACCTGGGCTACAGAGAAGCAGCACTGGAGTACCCACAGTCAGTGATGGTCTGGGGTGCCATGTCAGCTGCTGGTGTTGGTCCACTGTGTTTTATCAAGGGCAGGGTCAATGCAGCTAGCTATCAGGAGATTTTGGAGCACTTCATGCTTCCATCTGCTGAAAAGCTTTATGGATCTGATTTCATTTTTCAGCACGACCTGGCACCTGCTCACAGTGCCAAAACCACTGGTAAATGGTTTACTGACCATGGTATTACTGTGCTCAATTGGCCTGCCAACTCTCCTGACCTGAACCCCATAGAGAATCTGTGGGATATTGTGAAGAGAAAGTTGAGAGACGCAAGACCCAACACTCTGGATGAGCTTAAGGCCGCTATCGAAGCATCCTGGGCCTCCATAACACCTCAGCAGTGCCACAGGCTGATTGCCTCCATGCCACGCCGCATTGAAGCAGTCATTTCTGCAAAAGGATTCCAGACCAAGTATTGACTATTGAGTGCATAACTGAACATAATTATTTGAAGGTTGACTTTTTTTTTTGTATTAAAAACACTTATTTTATTGGTCGGATGAAATATGCTAATTTTTTGAGACAGGAATTTGGGGTTTTCATGAGCTGTATGCCAAAATCATCAGTATTAAAACAATAAAAGACCTGAAATATTTCAGTTGGTGTGCAATGAATCTAAAATATATGAAAGTTTAATTTTTATCATTACATTATGGAAAATAATGAACTTTATCACAATATGCTAATTTTTTTAGAAGGACCTGTAGTTATCTTTATAGTTATTGTTCTTGGTGTGAACGGGCCTTAATATTAGAAAAGCTTTTCAGTGCTCGAGACTACCTAAGGCCTGAAAACAGACGGAGGGGTCGTTTCGTTTTTTGCTCCCTACGTGGGTAACATTGCTGTTGTTGTAATGTTAGCTATAGTAACAGGACCTTTTTGAGTGTCATTGTTTGTCTGGAGCTGATGTGCTGGTGACTAACAACCAACTCTTACTTTAAATAGTCTTGTGTACTGTATGTTCATTTTTTATGCTTCCTTGTCATTCGTTTGTCAGCTATATTTTTTGTGAAGCATAATTTTGCTTCACTTCAGCTCTGATAAAGCGACATCCACTCTTAATGCAAGAGTTAGAGCGGTGTTTGGGGTGGAGCGATAAAGTGAGAGGGTGTTTTCGTTAAGGTAGATTTCAAATATCAACAGTGTTTCTCAGAAACCGCTTACTGCACCTTTAATTGTCAACAAAAATGTCAATGCAAAATTTGAGATAAAAATTATGAAATAGTCAAAAGTCTTACGTCATATTTAAGAATGAATACATAATGTAAATCTAAACAATGATTCTTGTTTTTGTACTTTCCCTTTAATTTATTTTTCCTTGTCAATAAAGTAATATATAAATGTTTTTTCCCCCATTAAAATTTATTTTGCTTGTCTCAAAAAATATTCCCATGCAAAATCTCAATGTTCCTCTGAGGAAAGAAATATTATGAAATGACATTTTCTTGGCACCACAGGGACCCATCATTCCCATCCGTTTTGACCCTCACCTTCTTCCTCCTCTCTTCTTCCTCTGTCCATCCAGAGGAGCTGGAAGAGGCTTCACCTGCTTGACTGGAGGGGGCTCCTGCCATTTATCAAACTTTCGCTCGATCTCTTCCTTCAGATCATAGCCAACCTGCACACAAACAAACACACACAAGTTAATCAAGAGAAAATAATATAGTACTTCTAAACATTTTCTTACAGCAAAGATGGTCTAACTTTAACATCTGACATGAGTTAACTGTACAGTGATGCAGACAATAGGTGTTTTTACATGAAGCACCGCATTCTGATTACAATAAGCTTAAAAGTCCAATCCGAATGAAAATGCTCCATGTAAAAACCTAAATCGGAATAAAAATACCCAAACTGATTGAAATTCCAATCAGTTTGAAAGGGGTGGAATAAACCCGTTCTAATCCGTTCGATAATACATAATAAACACTTGATCGGATTGAAAAACGAAACTGGAAATGTATGCGCATGTGCAATGTAAAAATGGCTTAAGGGTGCATTCATCAGCAGACACCTTGTTTTGGGAAAGGGAGTTTTGACTGCTTGACTAATACAAGTATCATGGCAAAAAGCTTTGTGTGCTTGTTGTCTCCTAATTAGGACCTGAAATGGCTAAATATTAAGTCTGCTTTTTAAAACAAAGAAAAGGAGGATGGTTAGTATGCGATAACAGCACGAATCTCTGTGCACATCAACCCGATCACTTTATTTAGCATTTATGTAAACACTATGTTCGGATTCAACAATCGGAACGATTTCCATGTAAAACGTGGCTACTGATGCGATCGCTGACCTTGCCAACAGTACTCTCGTGAAAACTGTCCACACGAGAAGCCAGAGTGCATTTAGCTGCAACCAGACGAGCTGCTTTTCTCCTCAGATCCTGGAAACATAGAAAAATGGAATGATGTTCTGAATAAAAATGATCAAATAAAAGAAATGAAAAATAATTAAGTGAAAGCAAACAGTTGATGCTCACTGGAGGCAGAGACTGCACTACATCACAGTGGTAGATGTAGCCTGTGTGGGGCAGCAGGGATGTGCTGCTGAATCCAGACAATGTCCTCCGCTGGGCTCCCAGCAACATCAGATTACATGCAGGCATCTTGGACAGGTTAGTCAGTCCACCAGCAACACCTGTAATGAGGGGGGAAGGTATGCCAAGGTATGTGGCCAGAAACAGATCAGAAATAGAAGGGATGAAAAGCGGTATATTGATTGCGATCAAGCATAAGCATCTTAAGTGAATGAAATGACACCCCCCAAAAAAACTAAAATAACATTCTTTACAATTAACCTTCTTTGTCCCACAGAAGAAAGTCAAGTAGGTTTGGAACAACATGTAAATGACAATTGTTATTTTTGGGTGAACTATGCAGGTTATTCAGCAGCCTCCAAACCTCTTGTTCTCACCCATGATTTTGGCAGCAGTTGAAGCTCCAACAATAATGGAAAGATTTGGAGCAATAAATGACATCCTGGATTCCACATATTCATAGATCCTGTGTTTTGATTGGTTGAGCTCAAGGGCCATGTCACATGCTTCCTCCAATCGCTGGAGCTCATCATCACCAAGCATTGTTCTGCATCCAATAACATCCAAAAATTTAATCAGAAAATCAGCAAAATTACACTACCTATCAAAAGTTTGGGGTTGATAATTCTTTTAAAATGTTCTTGAAAGAAGTCTCTGATGCTTATCATGGCTGCAATTATATACTTGGCATCTTCGCCAAGCACGATTTTGCTTCACTTCAGCTATGATAAAGAGACAAACTTTTGCATTGCATGCTTAGTAGCGGAGCAATGAAGGGAGGGCTGTGTTTGTTTAGGTTGATTTCAAATATCAACAGTTCCTCTCTGAAATCGCTTACTGCACAAGAAAAGTGTCAAAAAAAATATCAATGCAAAATTTGAAATAAAACTTGTGAATTTGTCAAAAACCTTTTACAGTCATATTTAAAGAATGAATATTCAATCTAAAAAAAGACCTTGTTTTTTGTACTTTCATTTAAAAATAAATTATAATGCAAATGTTTTTAATCAATTTCTTTCTTTCGTTCTACCACAAACCTCATACAAGGTCATGATACTTCCCCTTTCAAATTTCTTTTGCTTATTTGTCAACAAAAATATTGGAATGTAAATAAATAAATATGGCAATGCTTATGGCTGCAATTATTTGATAAAAATACAGTAAAAAAAAATATATTATGAAATAATTGTGAAGTAACTTTTCTATTTGAATTTGTATTTTAAAATGTAATTTATTCCTGTGATGGCAAAGCTGAATTTTCAGCAGTCTTCAGTGTCACAAGATCCTTCAGAAACCATTCTACTATGCTGATTGGTGCTCAAGAAAAAAATTCTTATTATCAATGTTGAAAACATTTGTGCTGCTTAATTTTGTTCTTTGATAAGTCGAAAGGTCAAAAGAACAACATTTATTTTAAATAAAAACAAATTACATTACTGTCACTTTTAATCAATTCAATGTAAACTGGATTTAATTTCTTACCCCAACTTTTAAATGTTAGCAAATATCTACAATAAAACAATTGTAGATTCTCTTCCTATAATCATAATCTATCTATCTATCTATCTATCTATCTATCTATCTATCTATCTATCTATCTATCTATCTATCTATCTACTCACTCACCCTTGTGTGGTTGAGGCAGTGACACTGACCACCATGATAGTAGCATTGGTCAAGATCTGCTGGAGGGTCTCGTTGTTTTTGCACTTCTCTAGATTGTTGCCCAGCTCCTGAACACACACAAACACATGAACTTATAACACACACACACACACACACACACACACACACACACACACACACACACACACATGAACTTATAACACACACGTGAACTTAGATTTAAAGGCAAAACACAGATCAGAGAACATAACTAATATGATAAGGCCTGTCGCGATAGTCGATAAATCAATTAATCGCACGATAAAAAAAAATGAGCTCGATAATTTTTCCGGCCGCGATAATTTCCATTTGCATGCTTGTTTGTTTTCCTCGTCTCTCTCTCTCTCTCTCTCTCTACCAAAGAGACTGGATGACAACTCTCGGTTCCTTAGCGTGAACTAGAGCTTAGATTATCTTCCCGAGCCCGAACTTGACCCGGGCCGGGCCCTTGATCTAGAGACGTGCACTCCCAATGCAATAGAGTGCGGCGCGGCACTAGATTTGATGGCCGAGTGCGAGCGCAGGCGGTAATGCACTCACTCTGTGTGTGCGGGTTGCGGGAGAATAAAACGATTCGCGGGACTCCTGCAAACTACAAATATCTATTAATAAAACATAAAAACGAATAGATTTTTATTCTACAAGAACAACTAAAACAATATAGAAACGATTTACAGGCCAGAGTTTTGCAGCGTTGAGCGATGTAGCCAATCACAGACATACGTGTTGATTTCTTGAACGCAATGGCCAATCAGAAGCATTTAAGATAGACTCTCCTCACCGCTCAAAACGGACTTTTTGTTCAGTGCTGAATTCTGTATGCTGGCAAATCCTCTAATTATAACAAACAAAGTGTGGATATTATGAAAGATTAATTGTGCAGTCAGCTTCATTGATAATAGATGTGTGAGATCGCGAAGAACTGTCAGCTTTTTAGGAATTATTTAAGGAATACATTTATTTATTTAATACCTGCATTATTATGCCATTATCATTATATTAGATGTAAATGGTCTCAGATCGACAATATTATCGTTTATCGCAATAATTTCTTGGACAATTTATCGTCCAGCAAAATTTGTTATCGTGACAGGCCTAAATATAATGACATTATTTTTTTGGCATGAAGAGGCCGCTCACAAAAACAGGTTTCTACCTTAACAGTTCTGATATAATCTAGTGCATTTGGCACCAGGGACTCCAGTTCAGGAAACCTTTTGGAGTACTTGTCACGAACAAACTTGTGAATGATATCTGGGGAGGAAATAAAGAGGAAGCGATGTTATCGTGCTTGAAAATTGTTATAAATCTTGTAATTTAACATTAAAGGAAGATATTGCCGATTAAAAATAGTTAACTCACTAAGTTCATTGTCTATTTCCACTGTCAGATTGTTGGCGGAGACAATAAGTCTGTACTCTGGGTCTGCTTCGACAGGTCCAGATACTGAAGAGAGTGGAAAGACGTCAAATATGTAAAATCAATATTTATCAGCATTTGGCACGTTTCGTAAAGTAGAAGGATGTTGCTTAGCCTACCTTCCGAATTTTTTTTTTGATTTCCAACATATTGGCCGACCTTATCCATGATTTCCGCGAACTGAGGAAAGTCAAGAAGTTTGCAATAAGTTAGTTTAACGCTTAAGGGAGAATCCAGTTATAGATAAATATGATTAAAGGCAAAAACTCACTGGCTTGCTGTGTCTTAGTTTTGCTATGGATGTGACACTCTCCGTCCCACTGTAATCCACCTCCATCTCCTCGGGTATGTCCTCCAGACCTCCAGTTTGTCTCTCGTTGGGTTCCCCATCACTCTCACCCTCTTCTTCACCGGGGTACTGCCCGTCCTCTTCTTCTCTTGCCTCCTCCAAGTCGGCAAGCAGCTCGTCTGCCAAAGACATCTACGAATAGAGCGAGAAAAGAAACGCCAATTAAGATAACAAATACTTGTTTTTGCTCAACGAGGTCTTTATAATAGTTTTCGGGGTAAAATGAGCTCCAACTTACATTTTCAGAGCGTCTCCTCTTCTCACTTTAAGAAACAAGATTATGAGCTAACATGCAACGACTTACTAACGCACAACACCAAACAACGCACTGAAGTCGCAGGCTAAATGCGTCACATGTTTTACAGCAAAGGCTTCTGGGAAATGTTAAGGAACGCCCTTATAGCAGTTTTCCCGATTAAGGTATCAAATAGAGCCTGAAAATCTTAGAAAATGAAGCAATTTTTTAAAATGAAAGGAATAAATATAATATAAATATTTTACATAAATATTGTAACCCTGACAGCAACATATGGGACATCTAACATAAATAGACTTTAAAACCCTAATATTTTTTTCATGAATCTAATCAATTTTCTAGAAATAAACAACAAATAAACAAAAAGTAAACAAAATAATAATAAAAAAAAACTTGTATTAAATTTTTGTACATGGAATTCAATTTCTGTAAACTAAGAAACTGAGAAAATAGAATGAGATCATTTTCTTGTCTGTAAACAAGTCTGTGACATTCTGTAGTGGAAAGTGTCAAGATGATTTTTCTAGAGTGGCATAATTTTTTTTTAGTAATGTTTTTCTCCTTTTTTGTTGTAATGGGATAAAATCATAGGGTAACAGTTGCATGCAAAATGTGTGACAGATCTATACATTATATCATGTTCATGATAGTTACAAAATAATTGTACTACTTTTCCTACTAATTTTATGCTAGATGATAGTTTATAAACATATCTAATAGGCCACACAACAAGACACAGGATTTTTGCTTCATGGGATAGTATACAGTATTGTGAAATGTGCCAATGAGTTGACATTTCATGATACTAATCGTTATTTTAATGCCAGTTTAAGTTATATTATAGAAAATGCATAATTCTAATATTAATATTATATTAAAGTTAGTAAAGCAATATTTTACACAGATATTATAAGACAGAACAATTTATTGTCATCAAACAGTTCAATAAATGTTTCACAGTTTCGATGTTATTTTCACTCCCTCAGCTTCATACAGAATAATATGAAACCTCTAAATGAAACAGATGCTGAACGTGATGTTATGATCTGGATTACCTCAGACATATGAATGAATGATAAGACTGAAAACTAAAAATGAATGAATAAATAAGTCAAGTAATAGTCATGTATATGCTGATTTCTCTTTTTTCATGCCAAGCAATAATTACTGCTTCAAAAATGAATAAAGGAAAAGCTAATGTCAAATACATTATTAGAAAATAACACCTGCAGAAAGACACATCATAGGACAACTAGATACAGACTGACATCTAGAAATAGCTAAATTAGAGAAAACATTTCAGTGTTTATACCTATGCAAAGATATATGTTTGTTGAGGCGGTTATTAAATGCCATAAATCCAAAATAATTTGATACAAAGTAAATATCCAGTTTACTTAAACTTATAGTGAATTAGGCTAACAGACAAACATATATTTAAATAAAAAACAAATGCAGAATAAATAAACAAACAAGTAAACAAATTAGATACAGAAATAAATAACATCTGCAATAAAAAATACAGTATAAAACAACAGTTAGTTGCAGTTTTATTTTTTCGTGCATTCTAAGAATACATTTAAAATAAATGTTTTTAAAATGAGTTTGTATTCTGTTGCAATTTAATTTTTAATTTGTACAAATGCTAAATGAGAACTGCACTGCTGTGCTTTGGAGAGACAATACCCCCCTCAACCACAAACTACAAGAATACCTGACTGCAATGAGAACAAATTTACAATGTCAATATTTCTAAGCACACAAATAGACAGGTACTGGTCAGAGAAAGTGCGCCCCCTTCATTTAAGGGGAATAAAATACAAACGTACTTCAAGAAGCCATGAAAATAGAACAGTTAAGCTGGTACATAATAAGACTCCCATTGCATAGCCGAAAAGTTCATGTCAGATTTTACAGAGCTCCAAGGTTTTTGGCTGTTTTGGAAGGTACTTTCTATTTGTGGATTTACCACTCCAGCTGCTGCAGTGAGTAAAACCTAGACTGCCTCCAGCCTTTTGAAACGGGAGCCCTTCTTTTTCTCGCAGTTAAAAAAATAACCTCCAGGAGTCGTCATAGTTACCGATGACAACGGGGCCACTCATTCACTCCAGGGGGGGTTCATTTTGTCCAGGTGTTTAGGCAACAGTCGTCTGTCACACTAAATGTGGGTCATCGGCAGGGCTTACTGTAAACCTTGATGATGAGCCAGATCTTGACTTTACTACATGGTCTTTACTTTTCGATGCCTTGTGGCTGCCTGATCCTGGAAAAGAAAGAAAGAAAGAAAGAAAACAATCTGAAAAAATGTGATCTGAGAAGTGTAATAGGTGTACTCAGAAAATCTTTATAAAAGATAGATATATGTTTATTAGGAATATTAACTGCAACTAATATGAATTGTGCTACAGCCTCGCAGTAGGTAGTTCATCTCAACTTAAAACGGTGGAGATGCAGACAGATCGAGAATGAGCAAAAAGCATTGCTGGTTTAATTTTTTTTACATAAAAATCCATGTTTGTGATACTGATATTATCAAATGATCACATGAATTTTACTCTTTTCGCACAATCAGAAGTTTTACATTTGCTTTACGCAAATCAGGAACCAAATTATCATATCTTCTGCTGAATAGACCATTTGGGGGCAGATGTCACAATTACGTCACTGGAGCTGTGCGCGAATTGTGGTGGCAGAAAAACAGTGGTAACAAAGGAAGGAAAACGGGCGAAATCCACAGAATAAGAGAAAAATGTCTTGTTGTGCCTTTGGATGTCAGAATCGGAATACAAAAAAAGATGGTCTTCATTAAACGGACAGACCAGACTGATGAAACCTGCGCTATTATTTACAGTCTTTTACTTCTCAGAATTGTGAGATATAAACTTGGAATAGTGAGAAAAAATGTCAGAATTGTGAAAAAAATTGTTCTACTCTTTTATTCCATGGCTTTCATAGACTCCTGCTACAGAACTGTAATTTTTTCCACCGCCCATAAAACACATCATTGCTGTTTGCAAACTCCCAAATGGTCTATACACTTACCAAAACCATCAGTGCTGGGGGGCTTTCCGTGGGGAGATGAACTAGTAGATCCAGAGCTAAGTTCATTGGTTGGAGTTTCCTGGCATGAAGAGTTTTAAGATACAGAATAGTAACAAAACACACAATGTTTAACAATGTGAAACCTTGTCATTGAAGGTACTTGATGCTTTTCTGTATAAATACCCTTGACATACCTGATCGAAAAGATAGACCGTGACATCATCAAAAAATGACACATTCCTCCCACGGTCACGGTTCTCTTTGTCCACGGGTTCCTTTGGCGATTTCAGCAAACTACGTAAACCCACTCTCTTGTCAACATCTGTTTCTGTGACAACGATGACACGCCTTGGAGACTCATCTTCCTGTTCCTCTTCTTCATCTTCATCTGGATCGCTACCTGCTGATGTAGTCCTTCTCCTGCCCCCTCTATGCTCCCCCCCTTCCCAGAATCCTCCTTTTGCATTCGGTGAGAGAGGAAGAGAGAGAGAAAGTGGAGGGAGGGATAAGGAGAGACGGGCCAGCTTAGCTGGAACAGGGGTTGATGGTACAGTGGAGAGGGAAAGATGAAATATAAATATCAAAGATGGTGGTATCTATATATATATATATATATATATATATATATATATATATATATATATATATATATATATATATATATATATAAAATAAGCCAAATCACCCAATCGTTTACATTCATAAATCAACTTTAATACATTAAATACATTGCTTTTTCTTTAATTGTTTGGTTTTCAGTTTTGGTTCATTTAACATTAAAAAAATTATGTTTATTTAAAATTGTAAACAGCATAAAATGCAAAACACTAAATTAACACAAATTTTTGAGTGCTTTCAGTTCATAGTACCTTTCATTGCTTGATTTGCAGCAGGTAGAGAGGAAGTAACCTCAGGCTGTTCAAGCACAGTCAGTTCTTCTGTCTGTGTTTCAGCAGATTCACTCACAGACACTGAGGGAGAGGAGGGTGGGGTCTCCTCTTTGCTGCTAAGATAGATAACTTACGATGAATTTAAGATGAAGTCTGGTTTTTACCTTTTTAACCAAGAAAGCATTCAAAAGCATTCAGTTAATAATAATTCTAAAGCAAAGACTATGGTTACATTAAAAGCCACGATGAGACTTATGCCATGAGGAGATTAAAACTAAGGTCAAAATTTCTAAAGTTTACATTGATTAAATACAGAATTTTTATAAATGTTATTTCCAGACAGTGAAAATTGCATTAAAATAGTGTTCTCTGCTCAATTCATCACTCATTTATTTTTTATTAGTGTTTCTGTATCAATAACCACACCTCTTATTGTCCTGGAAATCTTCCCTTGAAACACTTTCTTCAGAGGACGAAGTGGTAGAGGCTCCCCAAGGGTGTAGTATTACGCTGTCACTAACCGTAGAGCCCCACAGGACATTGGTTTGAACATTTTCACTAAGAGAGTACTGAAGTCTCTCCTCACAAACCTAAAAAAATTATTGGACAAAGACAAAAGGTTTCAGAAATAGAAGAGCATCAATAGAGTACAGTTAATTTTAGTGTCATTTTTACTCACCTGCATCATCAGTCCATTTTTTGTCTGCATTTTTGAGAGTGACCTCTGCCCTTTGGAACCATCTGTAGAATGGATAGAGAGAGGCGTTGGCATATGTTGCCCTGTTCCCTTCTCCACTGATTGCTGAGTTTCTCCTGGGAAATTTGGAGAAATGTTTTCATATTGCTCTGAGTGTTGCAAGACAGCCATGGTACTTTTCGATATCCCATCAACTTCCTCTTTTAGCTCTACTCTTGTCTTCCCCTCTGAATCTGCTGAGTCATCCTGGTTTATTATACAACCAGCACCACTTGTTCTTTGCTCTGGATTTCTCTTTAAAGATTCAAGCAGATCTAAGTTTCCTAAAAACAGATCTCCAAGGGTTTCTTCATCCCCAGAAATGCAGCACAGCTGCTCTAGTTTTTCAAAATCCTCCAGAGGCTCCTCATCCAAGTCCTTCCACTCAGAGATCAACAACTCTGGGATGGAGTTCAGAGAACACTGGGAGATAGGTGGATGGGCCGCTTTCTGGGACATGCCATTTCTGTCGTCCTCCTGTAAAGCATTTGATTCTGGGTGAATGTGGTTTTCTTTCATGAGTGACATGTGCAGTTTTTGTCCCAGGTTGGCAGTGATACCTTTGCTTTGAGTGGTTGTACTAGTTGCAAGTTCTTCAAGAGACTGATCTAAACAGTTAGCATCCTCAGAACATCCCGATGGCTCCTCATGTCCTTTGGTAGATGTTTGATTTGTGGAACAGAACAGACTTGAACTTGTCTTGATTTCTATGTGGTGTACTGTATTCTGGAAACTACTTGGACCTTGACACTTACCAACTCCTGCATATGGAGAAGCAGCACATTCAGAAAGCTCCATTGAAATCAGTGCAGGGGCTGAACACTGAACGTTGCTACTGTGGATCTTACACGGCTCTGGATCAGTGCTAATGGTGAGACTTGGGAAAGATGGAGAATCTGATCTTTCTTTTTCAAAAGATACATCACTGATCGTGGCAGAACAGTGATTACTGTCAACATTATGTCTACTGGTTTCTATACTGTGACACTCTGGATACACTGAAATGATGTGAGAATTATCAGCCAACTCCATTGTGCAGGTCTGATGGTCTTCAAGGGCTGCAACCAACATTTTGCTTGCTTCAGTCTCGGGCGCCCATGAAGCTTCGGTTTGGTCTCTTGGTACATTGTTCTTGTTACTAGAAAGAGATTCTTTGTGGTACTGCAGAAGTTCCAACTCATTGGTTGGAGCATTTGTAATAGAAAATGAGGGAGAGTGAGTCGTACAACCTCTTACACCCACCATGTTTTCATGACAGTTAAACTCTTTATTTTCTTCATCACTAAACAATTCTCCTCCCACATAATTGTGTAAACACTTCTCAGAATTCTGAGTATCAATCACCATTTCAATAGGTTTGTGTGGTACAGGGGCCTCCAGCTCTGGGTTCTCCAGATTCTCAACTTCCATCTTTATATTTCTAGTGTAGTGCTCTGGTGATCCATTTTCCATGTCTGGATTTTCTAAGTTCTCCTCTTGCTGAAAGTCCAGCCTTTCTAAAGGTGTTTGCTGAGGTGAAATAGTTCCTTTTGCTTGACCAGAAAGGATCAGCCTCTCAGGTGGTGGATAATCAGCCTGTCCTACCTTCTCATCATTAAATGCATCTTCACATATTCTCTGAGCAGAGGGATGAGACTCACTATCTGCAAGCTCATCATTTGCTTCAGATTCCCAGAATTCATGACTAATCATTAAGTGTTCCTCCTCTGCCCACCCCTTTTCCCCAAAACTCGGGAAGAGTTCTGATCCGAGCTCTACTTCTGGTGTCTGAGCTTCGGCTGCAGCCCACTGGTCATTTTCCACAGCCCAAAGGTGAAGTTCTCCCTGCTGAAATGTCTGGCAGTTGAATTCCCCTCTCACTGTCTCCATCGTACCGTAATCTTCCTCAAGGGCGCTCCACAACTCCTTCTCCTTTAGTTCAAGACCCATTGATGCACCTCTGCTGAATTTATCAGAACATTTATTTTTTGAGAGCTCCATATTGCTGACTTCTTCATCTGCAGCATTTTGAGAGGATTCCTTGATAGTAAAACAGAGTTCCCCTACAGCTAGCTGACTTTCAGACCTCTCCTTTGCCTGCTCATCCTCACTCTCCTCTGAATACGAGAGGTTTCTCAAGCCTAGTTCATTCGCATCTGTGTCTTGGATATCAAGCTCACCCCTTTCCCCTCCTGTATGTCCTTCAGGGTTTGTCTCAGACCAGATGAACTGGGTCAGGTCGCATTTGGTTTCATCATTGCTGAGCTTTATGTTTATCTCAGGGCTGCTGATGCCTTTAGAATAATCAGAATGTAAGCTGTAAAACCGTGATAACCTAGATTTACTATTGTCTGATGACTGTTTACCAATTGGGAAATCAGGTGACTTACAACGTGCCTCTTTACACTTAGCTGTTTGCAAATATGAACAATCTTCAATGAGTTCTTCTTGACAAACTGGTCCAGAAATGGGTTTTTGAGGCTCTGAGACTATATGGGCAAGCAGTGTGAGATCAATAGCACCTGAATCATGGAGCATTATTTCTTTTGAAAATGTGTGAGAAATGACCAGCTCACTATTTTTAACTAGAGATGAGTTTTGGAAGTTAAGGGAGCTGTTGCTAAATGGAACTCCTTTATTTGGCTCATCCTCTCCATTGGAGAACAACTTGGCAATAAACTCAGCATTGTATTCGCTCTGAGAATCTACTGAGTTGACAGCACCTTGTATGAGACCCTTATCTATATCAGATGAATCATTTGAAACCCACAATTCTTGTATGTCCTGCTTTATCTTCACTTCCTTTTCAAAATGCTCCAGTAGTCTTTCATCCTCAATCTTTTCCTCAATTCCCATCAATATTCCTCGCTCTCCAGCTCTAACGCCACCTGAACGAGAAGGGCCAAGTACATCAGTGCCTCTTCTGCCTAAACCCTCTCCACCATCCAAGTCGCTGTCTGAGAAGTAGGCCGAATCCCGATGTGGTGTTTCAGTTCCAAGGGCCCTCCATCCATTGCTTCCTCCACCCAAGCAGGAGTCTCCAGGTGTGAGGCAGTCCAGTGAACTAGAGGTCGAAGGTGACAAGACAGAATCTGAAGGGGTCATTGTGGATAATGACTGATCAGAGTTGGGTTCATGCACCATAGGCAAGTGAAAAGCATCTGTGGTTGATTCATTCAAACAGAGTGAATTGTCACTTTTTGTCACAAGTATTTTCTCATTTGCTATTTCTGTGTCTTTGTCATGGTGCATGGTCCTTGAATTGGGTTCCTTGTCAGATAAAATGGTTTGTTCAAGGGATTTAGAGGATGTCTCCATTTCTAAGTTCTGTCTGTTGTCAGTGGGGGAGTGTTGACTCACATCTGAACTGTATTCCCTTGCCTTTGTAGAGCTTGTGCCTCCAGTTGAATTTTTGTTTTGTGAAAGATCATGAGAGTTTGATTCTTTTTGGATCTGGTTTGGATATTCTGACAGTTCCTCATTTTGTGCATCTTCTTCAAATGTTACATTTGATGCCATGACATTGACGCCTGGTGAAACACTGTAATCATTTTTCTGAATTTGCTCTTTTGCCTGAACAAACATGCCCTTTAAATAATTTTGATCTACACTTCTAATCTGCATATCATCAGTGATTTGATTTTTGTCACAACTTTGCGAACCATTAACATTGTGTATATTCCTGGTTTCTACTGGACCTTGACTTAAATGGTCATGCTGATTCTGAGACTCTTTTGAATCTTGTTTCTCTTTTATTACAGGAGATGTCTGCTCCAATAGAGGCCCATTTTTAGGCATTACTTCTAAGGAAGGAAAATCAATAAGGAAACTGTTCTCTATCTGTATTTCAGGTGTAAAGCAACTAGCTGGAGTTAATTTCTGACATGATTCAAGATTTTGTAACTCAGATGCAATTTGAAGTACTGGAATTTCTGGGCGCATGGCAACTTTTATTTCACTCCGTTTTGCCCGCTTGGTGACTTGAGCATAAATTGCTTCTTTTGTGTCACCTGGTGGTTTTCCTGCTCTTGTTCTTTCTGACTCAAACTGTATTGTCTGAGAAGATTCTGGGTCGATGCATATTGACTCATACTCAGGAGATAACGGAGCAGGTGATACACTCTCCTCCTTTTTACGTTGCCTTGTAATGATTTCAGTTAGAAATGTTTCAGCAGACTGAATCTCCTTTAAAAATTCCTCTCTTGTCATTTCCCCTGTCTTCGGCTCAGGTTCAACGCTCTCATTAGATATTTCAGAGAGCAGGGAATGAGACTTATTCATCCCTGATGAGAAAGCATCCTCAGCTTCTGCATATGTTGGCAAATTTGAGTGATGTGCAAAAGGATGAGGTGTAGTTCCAAATCTTGAAACAGGGGTGCCACCTTCACCATCATATGCATCCTCACAATCCGACACAGATATCTCAATCTCTGTAAGGAATAAATCTCTCTTTTTGGCGCTGCCTTTATATCCAGGCAGGAAGTCTTTGTCTGAGGCCCAAGCTTGCGAGGATGAGTCAAGTTCTGTGACAAGAGACTGGGATCGCCGCATTCCTTTGTCTTTCTTTCCATCGCTTTCTCGTGCCCATGAGCTTTCTCCATCCTTCATGTCCACAGAGTCATTGGAGATCTCGGTCAGAAACAAATGTATGGGAGATTTCCTAGCGGCTGCAACTCGCTCTCGTTGCATGACTGCATCTTCCCTCCATAAGGCTGGGAGGATGGTGGCGAGACGGGATTGGGTTCGCTTCATCCCCCTTGAGAAAAGCTCGGTTGTAGCTGGGTCTGGTTTATCAGCCACGTTGGTGTGCTGAATGGTTGTGCCACTGGAGGGTCTGTGTGGTGACATGAAAGCTGAATCATCATCATCATCCTCATCATTGTCTTCTTCATCATCGTCATCCTTTGAGAACTCTGGACTAGAGGATGATATTCTTTCAATTTTTGGAATTGTGGATTGGGATCGAGTCATTCTGGAGTAGGGATCATTGTCTGTAATGTACTTATATGGACCATCTCTTGAATTATACAAAGACTGAGATCGTGTCATGCCTCTGTCAGCATACTCTTTTTCGTCAGTATGGTCACAGCTTAGTAGGTCTCTTTGTAAGTGCATCGCATTGTATCTGGAATGCATTTCCAATGAGTAATTTTGACCCTTTTGGAGTCTATGGTGGGGAGGAAGAGGTGGAGGACAGGTTTGAGATTGGAGGAACAGGGACTGACAACCAGAAGATGGTGGAATGGAAGGAGAGTGTGATGGAGATGGGGGCAGTGTCTGGTGAGTGCGATTTAAGCCCAAATGGTCAAAGTTGGCTTTCGACAGTGAACTCATTAGTAAAGAATCAGAGGTCTCAACTTTTCCTGTTGGGTACGAGGATCCAGGGTAGACATCTAACCCATATGTTCTCACGTATCCTAGTGGAGGAGCAGGCAGGGGACGTGAGTGTAGATGGCTGCCAGAGGACATGGACAGTGAACGAGGTTTAGGTGGAAGAATGGGAGCTTGAGGACCAAAGAACTTTTGGGTTGTTTCTCCAATGTCTATAACAGCATAATCTGTCACTCTGTTACAGCTCTCCTTACTAAACTCAACCAAGCCAGTGTTTGGAACCAAAACCTTTACCTCACTAGATCGGACAGTCTGAGAGGTTCCTCTTGTAAAGCCATCTTGCTGCCTGAAAGATGGTCTGTCTTTTCCAGTAGTCCCCGTTTGAAGCTCTACCAGCTCCAGATCTCCAGGACACACTGAATTTGTTCTTGACGAGCACCCATTTCCTAGACTAGGGGATTTATCCTGGGGAGTATGCTCTTCCAGACGAATGTAATACTCGCTGGCCAGGGAAGGGCTGCGGGCGCTGATAACAGGGACAACAGTGGGTGTGTCCAAGGTTTGCCTGTGGCCAGAATTGGGTGTTGGTATTGGTTGAGGTGGAGGAAGGGGTTTGTAGCCTCTCCTGCCATGGGCCTTTTCCCAGAAGTATTCAAAGTTTAAGCCTTTGCTGGTCTCTGTTACAGTAAGGATGTCGTCAAGCTCAGATGTAGGAGTGATCATATTGTCCACGGGGTCCAAAAGAGGGAAGGAGTTTCCGTTTCCTCTGTGGCAACCATCCTCCCTCCCGTACTCCCGCTCCCTCAGAAGTTTGTGTGCGGCTGACTGGAAAGCTGGGGGTCGGAGCGCATCCCATCGTCTTTCAAACGATTCGTCACTCTCTCCTCTCCTTCTTTGTCCACTGTCTTCCTCATAATCCTCCTCGTCCTCATCCCTTCTAGAACACTTCTGGCCTCCCTGTTCTGCGGCGAGGAGTGAGGAGAGGAGGAGAAATACTTCGCTGACTGTTGGCCGCTGGGATGAAGGTAGCCAGCATGACTGCATGACCTCGTACCTAATGAAACATGCAAAAATATAGTTCATATATTAGTATGTCAAATATTGTATAATACACATTCGACTTTCTTTAGATTACAAATCCTGTTTTAAACAAGCATTTTTGTCTCATTTTATTGTTAAAATAAAAGAACAAGATAGAAGACAAAGAACAAGAAAATCAAAAGAACAAGACTCTTAAACAAGATAAACAAGATATATTGACTTGAGAAGCAACACTATAAGCAACACTATCAGACAAAATACACTCAAGATACATTAGTTTTAAGGACTTTTGAACATTTTTAATGGAAAAGAGTCATTTTTGCATGAATGAAACATTATTAAACATTTTGTAGGTGAATTCCAAATCTAAGTACAGATATAATTCCATCTAATTAAAGCCATTAAAAATACTGACCAATAGTCTGCATGTGCGAGTTTGAGGCGAGGTTGAGCCAGAGTGATCTGTCGTTCCCTTATGACAAAGGTAAGAACCTCTTCATCGCTCAGGTGTCTGTGTGGCTGAGCCCCAAATTCAAACAGCTCCCATATCACAACACCCAGAGACCTGTCAATTTTCATTTGAATGAAGAATGTCAACATGAATAGTATTGTATGTATTATCAAAATCCCTAAAATTGTGTTTTTTTATAATTAAAAATATGTAATACCATTATTTAATTTTTTCTTCTTTTGTGCAATTATTGGATTCCTTCATTTAAATACCATTAGAAATACATTTGTCCATAATTTTTCATACCACACATTGCTGGTTTTGGTTTGATCGGTGACAATCAGATTCCCACGAAACTCCTCCAGAAGTTCAGGGGCAATCCAGCGGAGAGGTATCCATAGTTTTTCTGGGGTTAGATAGTAATCCTCCTGTTTGTGTTAAATATGGATAACAACATTACCTAAGTTTCAAAAAAGAGGCTAAGTTGCCCTAAAACCATTATGCAGCTAAATGCAGATATGAAGCACTATGAAATACTTTTCTGAATACTGACAAATCATCTTCTATTGTGAACAGAAAAAAAACCTAAGACATTGATTGATTGAGGGCCTGATCTATAAAGTATCTTTGAAGTGCAATGCAGTTTAGTAATTGTTTAAATACCTTATATTGATTGTGTGAGAGGCCATAGTCTCCTATTCGAACAGTAAGATCTGAAGTGAGGAGGCAGTTCCTCAGTGCCAAATCACTGGAGAAAAACAGACAAATAGACAAATGTGTCAAAAAAAGTTTTACCTTTCTCCATTTTCACAAATGCGGTGTGTCAATGTCAGTCACATGTTGCTGAACACTTTTAGGGTTAGAGATTTAATCAATCTAACCTGTGAATGTAATTGTTTTCATGGAGATGCAAGAGACCTGAGGTGATCTCATATGCCATTCGTTGTAAGTTCAAGAGGTCTCTGTTTAACAGGTCAGGTGTCATCCCATCAGACTTCCTCTGAGCTCTTAAATACCTCTTCAGGTCACCCTGTAGATACAGACACAAAAAAAAATGAACATCATTATTTGATAAAAAAAAATTCTATACAGAAAATAGGATAAAATTCTTTGTCCTCTAAAATGTCTTATTAAAAGTGCTAAGACAATTTATGATTACATAACACACTGGTATATTTCAATTTATTTTAGTCTTTTGAGTGCACAGTTTATGACACGTGCAGAATTAATTAAATAAAATTCATGAACTATCTAATCCAATCCATCATAAATCCATTCTTATGTAAATTGTTCTGTTAAACTCAATGCACCAGTGTTTCATGAACTACCGATAAGAGACAAACAAATTGTCCAAGGCGGTTATTTAATTTTTCTTTAAAATTGGTCTCAAATGTCCGAGATTTGGGTTTTCTCACCAGTTGACAGAACTCCATGACCAGAAGATACGGAATGCTCTCACTGCACTGGCCCAAACACTGGAGGATACTCGGATGCTGAAGACTTCTGTAAGGTGTGAAAAACAAATCAATAAATGTTAGTTTGTGTTGTCAATATTCTTGTAAACATAAGGTGTAAATGGTGAGAGAAAGAGAGATCGCAAATGTATTTAAATGTAATTAAACTAAAACTTTGGTCTAATAAATAGATCTGTTATGTTTTGTAGCATTCCACGGCCCATCTATATATATTGAGAGGAGGTATTGTATACGGTTATGTTATAAGCTATTATAATGCAAATATACTGGCACAAAAATAGGTAATTCACTGCTAACAGGAGCAATTTAAGTGTTAGATAAGTGGGGGGAAATAGACTCAATAAAAAGCAGCAAAAAATTCCACTAATAGCATTGAAAAAAGCAGACTAACTAGGAAAAAGAACAATCAGCAAAACATACCGTATTGTTCCGAATTAAAGACGACCCTGAATATAAGACGACCAAGGCAAGATGTACCTTTTGGAAAAAGGCCTTTTGAAGACCAAATCTTGTCTTTGAAAGAAAATACTTTATTTGAAAATAATTTTTATATTGCATATTTTTCATATTTATATTTTGCATTCTTTATTTAAAGTAAAAACTGGTAAAATGTACCAACATTCGTTACATTCAGAAATAAACACTTTATGACATAGATACCATAAAAATAACCTGAAGTTCTCATTTCCAGTAGATTTCACTATGACTTATTTCTCACTTTTTTATGCACATTGACAGATGTTGGCATGTAAAAAAAACACAGGTGTTTGATGAGCATTACCTATTTCATCCAGGGGGGATATGAATGTTTTTTCCTTAGGCCGATCACATAGCGCTGAAAAGACAGCAGTTTCTACCTGAAGTCGGACGGCAAGCGCTAATCTGTTACGCAGCATCATTCTTACACCGCATCAAAGCGGCCGCTTCGAGGATATTGACAGGCAAGCGTGTCAGTAAGTAGCCGAAATAAGAAATGATGGGCCTCAATGGTGGGTAAGATCAGCTTTTTGGCGATACCCAGTGCCTTCAGCTGGATGACGGCTCTGGTTATGGGCAGCCTTTCATTAATTTTTTCGCCTATGTACTGACACACTTGCCTGTCAGTTTCTTCGAAGCGGCCGCTTTTACCGTGATGAGCTTTTCTTTGACTGTTAGCATTGTTAAAGGGGTGGTAAAACACATTTTTTCAAAGGCTTGATTGTGTTTGTGGGGTGCACTGTAACACGTGTTCATGCTTCGTTTTAAAAAAAATTGCATTATTTTTCATATATTTTACCTTTATTCTACACTGCTCTGTCCCTCCTTGTAAAAACGGTCTGATGGTTTCCGGGTTCTATGAACCCAGTCCCTCAAAAATACGCAATGGGCTCAGATTGGTTAGCTGGCCCAATGTGTTGTGATTCGCTAACCGCCTAGTGCACGTTTTCCGGAAACGTCACACCCCATACCTTTACCGGTAGTTTGTGCTTTGGTGTATTATAAACAATGGCGTCAATAAAACCAATCGGACCCAGAGAATGTTAGTGAAGATGATCGAGCAGAACCTGTTCAAGAACGGCTGTTAAACGATGTTTCAGAAAGGTTTGTTTTTTGTTGTCTCATTACTTTTTAGATACGCTGTTATTTAATTGTAATAATTATTATAGTATTACAAAAAATAAGCTTCATAAACAAGAATTTCATATAATCGGTCTAACAAATTATACAAATTATATGCACAGCCTACGGCGTAGCTACGGCGTAAGTTCGACGCAGAAGTATAAATTGGGCTTTACTTTTGTATTTTTAGAACGATTGTAGCCAAATATATGTCGCCAGAACTATTAACCCATAACGAACACTAAACATTGGCTTTACTACAGTAGCCAAATCAAACACAGAACCATGTTTAGCATGCCTGTAGATAAACAAGCAAATAAACAATACATAAAAGCTCTAATCAAAGAATAATTTCCACTAATTCCAAGTTCGCTGTTGAGATTAAAAAAAGTTTGTAACGTTAGGTGTTTGTCGGATAACGTTAAGTATGAATGAGCATTTAACAACCTGGTTTGCAGAGCCAAACAGAGTTGTCATTTGTTTACTTCCTTGCTACAACGTACAATTAACAATACGAACTATTACAGGAAAACACATCAACGAAAAATAAATCATACTTACAGGTTGTGGCCCGTAAACAACAGCTTCTGTTCTTAAAGTTGGAACTACTCCATCGGACAAGCCGTTGTGCGAATCCTGCATTGAGCTCGCGAAGATTGTGGAAGCTTTCCTCCGTAAAATGTGCAGCACAGAGAGCGAGATTTGGGTAATAATTAACCATTGATGCCTAACTCCCGCGACCCTAGGAAGGCTGAACAAAGCGGACCTGCAATCCGGATGAAAATAACAGCGTTTCGACGACATTGCGGCCAGCCTACTATACCACAACAACTCTTCTCCAACGCAATATAAAATGGCCTCGCCCCCCTAATTTAGTATTCTCGGAGGAGGGGTTTAGGGGTTAGTGATGTCAGCAACCCTGGAGGAATGTCGTGTAGTCCCTACCGGCCGTTTCCTGTAGTCCTTAGAAATTGATTTCTTTAAAAGCAAATATCTTCCTTTGCTTTGAACTTTGAGCACTGTAACTTTGCAGATGTTGTTTATGCTCAAACAGCAACATTACACATTAGCTAAAGTTAGAAAAGTGAAATCGTGTTTTACCACCCCTTTAAGACAGTCTTTTCGGCTCGCCATCTTCTAACATTACACTCTGACACTGTATTTCTTGGCAGCTTAATGAGAGCTGTTCGATGACTCCGCTGCGTTTATCAGTCCTGGGCAGAACATTCGTTTTACCCATATTTGTCGCTCACTATTGTTCCAGGTGTATTATTTATTACGTTTTTTCAGATGTATTTCCAAGAAAGAAACATTGTCTTAAATTCGGAACAATACGGTAATAGCAGCCAGAGCAACCCAGTTTGTCTGACCTGTAAGGCTCGGACTCTGCCAAAAACTTTCGCTGTTCCAGAGGACTAGCACTGACCCTCAGCTCCTTCACCACAGCCTGATAGGAGCTACAGTCACACAGCACCTCAGCCAGTATTACCTAACAGAGACAGATCAGAACAGAACAGTTACAACAACAACAAAACTATTTGCTTCAAACCTGCACATTATTATCAAATGAAAGAGAGGAAAAGAAGTGAAAGAGACTAAAAAAGCCTATGTTATGTAAATATGTGTGCAGTGAGGATATACAGACCAGGACGACCTACACGTCAAACAGACTACAAATTCAGGTCAGTGTAATTATAGATGGTCATCAAGTAAGAGAGCAGCGGAAAATAAGACCATGGCCTGAAATGTCATATTTTAAGTATTTAAAATCAGAGATATAATAATTGCTTGTGTAGACTGATCATTTTCACATATATTTGGAATATTACACATTGATTCAGAAGCCTCAACATTAATTCAAGTGCATATCCATACTTGAATTAATAAAAAAAACAAAATAATTACTTCCTTCCAGTTTTATGTTTACCTGAAAGGGCTACGCAAATAAAATCATAATAATTTACTTTTCAGTTTTCTTAGATACGTTAAACATCCACCATGGGTTTCCCATTATTGTTAGTTACATTTCAAACTGTTCCTGACATTTAAAATCTTATAATTTAAACGTGTCTACCTTCCCGAACCAGCCATTTCCAATCTCCTGCAGGTAGTTGAGAGTGTGCCTTCGGAAACGTTGAGAGCTGTCTGTGGGATACAACAGGAGTGTGTTCAGAAGAGTTCATAACCTTTTCACTTATGAACAGGTTATGGAGCAAGATGTACATATTGCCTGTAGTTAGTGGGTTTACCTGTGCCATTCAGTAAGATGGTGCAGTTCTTATCCCGCAGTGGGAGAGTGTAGACCTCCGGTAGTGATGGACAGGAGGACAAACTGTCCTCAGGAACAGGGCTGGATGCCCCAGAGCATTCTTCCCCTTCGGCATTATCAAACTCCTGAAAGAGAAAAGTGGAGATGGGAATATATATATATAAGAAAAGAAAAAAGAAATGCAACCAACATCAAATGAACAAGTAAATGTATGTTTCATGCTGGTTCAGTAACACCCACATTATGCAAAATTCACATAAAACCCACATGTATAAACCCCACACTAAAGAGACTTACATTGAAACCCACGCCTCCTCTTTTGCAGCAAAGGCAGGTGAGAAGCAACAGAACAAAAGAGACCAGCCCAGAGCAGGAGATGAGAATAATCACATAAGGGGGTGGAGAGAGAAAGTCATCCCGGGACACAGAGACTGAGGAAAAAAAGGGGGTAGAGTTTTAAATATCCATCCTGACAAATACTAAGAGACTGATCCATAGATAGATAGATAGATAGATAGATAGATAGATGATAGATGATAGATAGATAGATAGATAGATAGATAGATAGATAGATAGATAGATAGATAGATAGATAGATAGATAGATAGATAGAAGTGAAAGAGAACTTGTATATTTTCCTAACAGGGAAAAATTGAAAAGGGCAGCGTTACATTCAGAACATAGCACAGGAATCCAATGAAGAGTTTTCATTGCACAAAGGGTGAAAGTACAGAGAAAAGCAGAGGAACTCAGAATAGATCACCTTCATATTGGGTTTAGGGAGGGGTTTGAGAGTTAAGGTTTAAGGGAAGCAAAGGAGAGAAACCAGAGAGTCATCATACAAGACATTCCTTGTACTCGTCACTATTGAAGAAGAAGGGAAGGTATTTGGAGTTTTGTTTGGGGGGAAGGGCCTTTTTTTTAGGGAAGGGACTGGATCATTGAAAAAGATTCTTGTATCTGGAGGGTTGCTGGGTCAGAAGGAAAGGTGCCATACTTGATTTTGTACCTCAATTTGGCCGTTTGTTTTAGGAGAGCCATCTGTGGAGAAGAGAAGGTGGGGAGGAGGGCAAGGAGGTTAAATACCTTTGGTATTGTGATTAACCAGATGCTAAGAATGAATATCCACTAAACTAAAATAACTGTATTCTGTATAATGTATTCAACTGACTTGAAAGCTCATTATTTATTCATCAATCTTAGCACTGTTAGCTAAAATATTGTTAGCAATATTAGCTAAAATATTGAGGTTAATAATGCTCTCATTTCTTAATCATTTGAAAACAGTAATGTAACTTTTAAAAGTGGTGGGCCATGGTTTTCCTAAAATATCATTGGCACCACAAAGACATTTTTGGGCACATCAGAACTGACAGCAAGGTCTCGACTGAGGATGTTTAAAGCTGTTTAAAAAGAGTCCGAGTACTAAGAAGTCATTAGGGTCTGTTGTCTGAAAACTGCAGGTCATTTGAGGTCATGCTCATTTTAGACAATTATAGATGCCATTTTCCAGGAAAAGAACAGAAACCTAAATGTCATTAAATCCTAGTTTTCATAATCTTTTCTCAATGATAAAACAGAATTATTATTGTATAATAGTATATAATATATAATTATTGTGATTATTATAATTATTATTCACAAATAAATATTAATTTGTCACAAAAATCATGTAACGTTACAGCATTCAATCAATAACTTAATAATGCCAGATATGTTTTATGGAGCCAACTGATGTCAAAACCTTATGTTGTTAATAATTAAAATATACAATTAAAAATAAATAAACATCCCATAAATGCATATTAAAAATACCACAAATGCAACGCTTGCAATTAACAATAGGCACACGTTCTGTATTCGAGAATCACCCCGCGGTGTTCGTCCACTTGAACTATGAAAATATAAAGGCTAATATGCAGGTAGGTGTATGAATACATGAAGGGTGTTATTATTCATCAGGTAACCTTTTATTGTTCGAAAAACAGTGGCCAGACGCTGACAGACAGGAACCTGTGTGCAATTCCCTTCTTAGACCATACGGTTACACATACTGCATACGAGAGCACACAAACAAACACGCGGGGCTGTTGGCAAATTTGTGTTCATGGTAGGCTATTAAAATAATGCGCGAAATAAAACACTAACACCTAGCAATTAAGCGAACATTAGTTAAAACAAGGACAGACGATGATTCAGGAAAAAATCGCGCTATGTAAAATATAGGATTTACTTTAGGCCCATTGCTAAAATTACATAGAGAAGAGCGGTTTTGCAGGCCCACAATGAAAAATCATAGATGCGTACCAGAATAACAGCCAGACACCTTTATTATCACCAGTGCATGATGACTGGGCTCAATAAATAGACGCATATGGTGCCAATATGTACGTGTTTAACATATACGTCTTAGATATATAGAGACAGATATGATTGAATTATGAAATAATATTTAATTAGCCTCACCCCCAACCAGAAATGTAAAATACTCTACTCAGCCTGTCAAATTCCCCTTATTTTCATAACGTCTCATCGTCTCATCGCCTCCTCCCCCCTCGAGCGAGCGCATCAATAACATGCCATCTAAACGACACGCTCACCTTCCTTCTGTGGGGCTCCCAGTGCTCTCTCCGGGTTGAAGTACGACATCAGCCCGACCAGAACAATCACCCAGCACTGTAGTGACATGGTCGCGCGGTCCACGGAACCACCATCCGAGCGATACAGTCAACGTTCCCCGCCGCGCGTCTGGATCCACGCTAATAAAGAAACGTCTCCTTGTTGTGCAAGGCTGATGCTGTTTTAATCCGCAATTAAACACGGCGTGAACGCTCTTTTGTGTCAACCTAATCCCGCGATCCGCATCCTCAGCAGCGCGCTGTTACTATTCCATCCTCATCGCGTCCCAACGGTCGAAAACGGACAGAAAATACCAGTGAAGTCATTCTATTGGTTTTATATCCTATCCTATAACGTTATACCGTTTATCAGTATCATGTAAGTGGTCCAGCTATGTTTTCCTCCAAGAAGCCCCTCTACGTCAGACGCAACCGAGTTTGCGCTATTAAAATCTCTGTGGAGCTGCGCGCGCCTCGCGGCGATTTTTATTGGTAGACGTTGCCTCGCAATAGAACGATTACGCGATGCCCTTCACTCAGGTACCTGCTGCTGGCCAACAAAAGCGTTTGTTTATGAGACTGGAGAGAACGTCAACGCCCCCGTGTCGTGGCCTTGGGTATCATTGCATCAAAATCCCCCTAAATCGGACCACCTCCACGGAGCGGTGACATGATCCGTTTGGGAAGACAGATGCACAGAGCGAGCCATTGAAATTCTATATAGCCTTCAAGTTAATAACATGCAAATCTCTGTCTGTGTCTGGAAATGCCCAAATATTTTCACCACAAAGATGCCTTTAAATACCAATTAATGCAAATGGAATTAATCTCATCCTCCTAGCATACTTTATAGCATTTATATTCTTTATGATTTGTGTCCCACAAAAAAAATATTTGCTCAGTGAAAACAGTGCATATGAATTAGTTGCACTTGGTATCATTAACGGCAAAGGATAAATAACTGAGACAAATAATTTAAGTGTTTCTTTTTGTATGCAATCCTATAGCTATAGTCTCAGCTTCAGATGCCGTTCCCTCAGTATGTGATTGAGTGATGCATATTGCACACAACTGTATATTCTACTTTTTTTCCTTAGGTACGTCTGTGAAATAATCCAGTTATTTTCTGTACTGTACATTTTCCACATTATTTACATGTATTTTATGTACAATTGATCATAGACTGCTACATTTTTTTTCATAACAATATGTTATTATGGGGTATTATATTAATCAATCTCAGATATACCTGCCACTATCTGTCACGTAAAAACAAAAAATCAATCGCTTTACATTAGGGTCAAACAGTAAGAGGGCAGCAGGTGGCCAGAATAAGCGGAAATATGGACCAGGCCTTTTGCTGTTTAGTCCAGTTATGCAATACTAGGTTGTAATGAAGTATTTACATGACAGGAACAAAATATTTTATGGACTCCAGTATCAGCAGCAAAGAAATGTTCTTAGTCTCACAATAATGACATGTCCATGTTTTAATGCTGATGTCTCATATTTGTACAGGAAAACAACTGATGCAGATCTTAAAGATCAAAAGATGACATTTTTACAACAGCTTTTTTATTTGCTTCTTGTGCTGTCAGCACAAATACAGGCAAACAAGAGGTTTTCCTGTACGCCCATTTTTCCCAAGTCATCTGATGCCAATAAAAGTGATGCAGAGGCCAGATCAATGGCTTTTAGGTAGCAATCAGTCATTTTAAATGGTCTTCACACTTTGCACCTGCTAATTTCTTGTCCGATCACAAAACGGTTCCGCATATTCTTAATGCCTTTGTTAGCTAATAAAACCCAAACTGATCTCTGTCTCTCCTTTGCCTTTTCCGTGCCAATTCAGGAAAGTAGGCGCTGTTGTATGGTCTGTCTCTATCGCCCATCTCTCGCTCGTGCTCTTTTTCTTTCCCGCCTCCACTCCTCTGTTCCAGTAAAGCCTTTGTCCTTTTTCTCTCCTCTGCTTCTCTCTGCAGTCGTTCAGCCCGTAACCTCTCAATAGAACTGTCATGAGAGTAAAAGAAATAATTTCAGGATAAAAAACAAGATGTTACTACTGCAGTGGGCATCTACTGAGTGTAACGTATGTAATACTTCCTCATTTCTTTTTCTATATCCATGACATCAGGAAAATATTTGAAAGCAAATTGTAAATGCATATACACTACTGTTCAAATGTTTTGGAAAAGGTTAAACTTTTAATCAGCATGGACATGTTAAATTGATCAAAAACAGTGAAAACATTTATAATGTTACGAAAGATTTCTATTTAAAATAAATGCTGTTCATTTGATGCATTAATTAAAGGATCCTGCAAAAATATTAAGCAGCACAACTGTTGTCAACATTGATAATAATAAGAAATGTTTCTTGAGCAGCAATATTGTAATATCAGCATTTTAGAATGATTTATGAAGGATCACGTGACACTGAATATTGCATTAATGGCTGCTAACAATTCAGCTTTGCCATTAAAGCAACTAATTACATTTTAAAAAAACATTATAAAGGTCTTTTATATTGTAATAATATTTAACAACATTACTTTTGTACTGTATTTTTGATCAAATAAATGCAGCTATAATGAGCATAAGAGACAAAAATAGTAACATAATTAAATCAAATTCTTGCAGGTTGCAAATAATTATGGTCACATTTTCACTTTCAAGCAATGGCTCAGTAATCATTTTGACTTGTGAAGTATGACTAAATTATTGTGTAAGGCAAGATGCTTTACTGGTGTTGACAGAAATAGAAAAATGATTTCGCACCTCTCTCCACTCCTCTTCTCTCCTCTGTCTTTCTTCTCCTTCTTATGCTTTTTCAGCTTTCTGTCTTTCACTGCCAGTGCTTTTTTTATTTCTTTAAGAGGATCCAAACTGTCTTTCAGCTTCCTGTCTTTCTTTTCTCTTTCCTCTTCAGTCATGCTTCTTTGCTTGTTTTTGCCTTTTTCTTTTTTGTCTCTCTCTTCCTCTTTGTCTTTTCCATCTTTCAGGTACCAGGGAGTGGCTTCTGTTCCAGGAGCGGGACCTAGAGACACTAAAATACCAATAGCACGTTCCTGCTTCTCCTAGAATAAAATATTAAAAAAACAGCTTTAAAATGACAATTTTAAGTAGACTGTCACAATGGCAGTATGGAAAGTATATAAATCTTAAAGTCAGCATGAAACGGATTGCTGTGATCTCATGTGAGTGACAGGTCATCCCGCCCTCGCACCAGTAAACACGTCATCAGAGAAAAGATGTCGTTGCAAGGGGGAGGGGAAGTTATTTTGATACAAGATTACAAGGGCATTTGAATTTTAAAAATATAAAATACCCGGATGAATAATTCAGAAATATTCCATAAAAAAAATTAAGAATTGTCAATAAAAAAAAGAACATTAAAACTGTAGAAAGGATGTTTTTAATCTTTTAGTCACACCTTCTCGTCCTTCTTCTCTTTGAGGTATTCTGCATTTCCTTTCTTTTCAGACGAGTCCTCTAGAGGAAAGAGATTTAGGTGTTCTATTTCTCTGGCTCCCCGGCTTGTCTCTGCCGTCTCTCCATCCTCTGTCCATTCCCCTGTCTGCTGCAGGCCTGCTTGAGCTTTCTTTCTCAAATACTCGGTTCTGGCCTGAGGGATTATGGGACAGACATTCAGCTCAAAATGCAAGCCATAAAATATAGATAGCAACATAGATGGAATACAAACTGCATTTTTAAGCATGCATTATAATTATGATACATGCAAAACCAACACTGACAAAATGCACGTTTTATTTTTAAACATATTGTTTTTTTCATGAGGGGCTGAGAATGTAGTAAATTAACCTAGAAACAGTGGAAGGATGCTGGGTTGCTATGGTTACCTCTTGCTCAGCGCGTTCCACTCTCCTTTGAATCTCACGTTCTTCCTCTGCCGCACGACTCTCGTCGCGGCGCACGCGCGCAATGTTGTCCTTATTGCGCACATGCCAGCTCTTTTTAGGCAATATGTTCATTGTGAAATACTTAAGAGAACAGTCAAACGGAAAAATATAATTGCGGGTTCGTAGCGAGTGTGCCAGGCCACATACAACAATTGCGTTAACAGCTCAGTTTATGGCGCGAAATAAACAGCCTCGTCGACTAACAACGCAACGAAATTCAAACTCGTCGGTGTATCTCGTCGGTAAATGTCAGAATCGTTTCTTTCATACTGCCTATTCACAACAAAACACATTTAAACAGCTGTCGAAAAATACACCTACTGAATGGTATGGAAAGAGCTTAGTTAACACCGGAAGTTGTCATAGTATGAACTACGTCACACGTAAAATATTTGTGACGCAGTGTAGAACGTATAGAGAACCACACGAGGGCGCACCTAAAAAAAAAACCTCAAAGAAAGCCTTTTGTTTACCAGAGATGCAATTCTCATAGCTCAGTCCATAAAATACTTTCTTATGTGAGGAATATCTTTGTAGTCATCATAACGCTTACGCTACTGATCATGTATTTACATTTTTAAAAAATGTTTTCAAAATAGAAGCAGTTTCTGTAGAGGTCCTCAGTTTTGTGTGTGATGTTTTCATGGTTTAAATAAGAATGGAATACTCATCCAAATTAACAAAGACTTGAGTAAAAAAATAATTAGGATTTTATGCTTAAGCAGGTACAGCATAACAAAGCCCAGGACACTAGAGTACATTATCCATCACAAAAGTTTTGAGTGGCAAAACACTCAAGGCATTTCACACAAAGTAAAAAATGTGTACATTGCCTCATAAACATACATATATTGTATCCATAAACATTTATACTCTACTGTTCAAATGTATGGGGTTGTTAATATTATAAAATGTTTTTGAAAGAAGTCCCTTATGTTCACCAAGACTGCATTAATTTGATCATAGTAAAACAGTAATATTGTGAAATATTACTCGTCAAAAAAACACTTTATTTCTTTTACAGTTAAAGTTAAAATATTGTTCTGTTCTACTATATTTTAAAATTTAATTTATTCCTGTGATGACACAGCTGAATTTTCAGCATCATTACTCCAGTCTTCAGTGTCACATGATCCGTCAGAAATCATTCTAATATGCTGATTTGGTACATAAGAATAATTTCTTATTATTATTGAAAACGGTTGTGCTTCTTAATATTTTTATAGAAACCATGATACTTTTGTTAGGATTCTTTGATGAATAGAAAGTTGAAAAGAACAGCATTAATTTAGAACATAAATCTTTTGTAACATTATTAATGTCTGTTACTTTTATCCAATTTAATGCATCCTCTTGCTGAATAAAAGTATTAATTTCTTTTCAAAATATCGTACCGACCCCAAACTTTTTAGCGGTAGTAAAAGTATCATTGGATGTATTTGTGTGAAATAATGGAGTGCACGATTGTCAGAATTCCAGCCTACACTGCACTTTATCAACAAAGTCTTAATATGGTCTTGGATCTTCATCACGGTCAAATGCATAATTGTCATGTTGATTCCACCGTGTTGCTGTGTCAGTCTCTCTCTGGGGCTGCTGTGGTTGACGTTGTTCCTTCTGCATTGTGGCATTCAGCTCTTCAATTTGTCGGACCAGGAATTGCTTGTCACGCTGTTCCTGTTACACCCAGATACATACAGATTAAAGGAGGGATTAATAATGGTTCCAGTCAGAGGTTAAACTGGAAAGAAGAAAGTCTTAGTTTAGGTAAGTAATCACACCCCTTATTTTGAAATGTTATATTATTTTATCGTAGCTTTCAGTGTTATTTATATTATATCCAGACATCAAACACTTTTTGCTTAAAGGTATACCAATTTAATTTATTGTAAATAAATATTATTGTATAATACAATTACACAAATGACACAATTTAAATATGCATAACCATTCTAGTCTGCGGATTTGGATTAATAACCAAGCACTTACCAGCTTACACTGAGATTTCAGGAGTGCTACACTTTTCCCATGGACAGATGTTAAAGCGCTTACATAGCACAGGAGCACACTGTGTATTAAATATCAAATACATGTAATGCATAAATGTACGTTTTAATCACATTTTCATCAACAATTACATCACAAGCAGTCCTATCTTTATAGCATTATTTATCAATCTAAATCAATGATTTAGTAAACTGATAGAATGCATGTTGAGTAAAGTTTTACATACATACAACCATAAGAAATTCTGAATTGACCCATGGCTGTTTATACTGACCAGCAGAAGATGAAGAGTGGGATAGAGAATTTCTGGGAGCCGATATAAAACAGGAATTCTGCACTGGTGCTGTTTAGCATTTCGGCAGCTAGTGGTACAACCTCCCACATTGTTGGGTAAAAGCGGAAAGGCCCACAGCCATAAGATGGATGGATCCTACCAAAAAAGAAAGAAAAAAGAATATTCTCTCTCTGTCATTTAAAACAATACATGGAGAGTGGCAGGCCTCACTCACTTAGTCACACTGTAAAGGAGAACCATGGTGGCCAACATCCATCCAAAGAGCAGAACCAACAGGAAGAAGAAGTTGGAGGTGGTGGACCGGAAGTTTCTTGTTGCTGGTTGACAGTTCTGGAAGAGAGTTATCTGATACAAGCAAACATGGACAAAATTAGCAATTTCAATCAATTGCGTGTACGTGTCTGAGAAGGTTGTGGTCATGCCATGGTACCTTTTTGCAGTAATAAAAGAGAATGAATTTGATGGTGTTGATGAATGGCAGCAATGGACAGAAAAGAGCTCCAGTCCAAACCACCGTTTGACTGTAAACTAGAGCAAGAACATTTGGGGCAACCAGAAACTCTTGCCGTCCCACCCACTGAGTTAGTTTACATGAGCAATGATCCACCACAATCCTGAACATGCCAAAAATAAGTTAAAGACATACATTTTTAATATAGAAATATATGACCTTACACACACAAACAGACCTGCGTGGGAATTCTACCAGGATCAGTGTAGCAATGGTAATCAGGAAGTCAAAAAGAGTCAGTTTATACATTTCTTGTCCAACTCGTGTCTCCCAGCACTAAGTGGTTGTGAAAGAGGGATTTAAAAAAGTAAAAAAAGAAAAGGAAATAATCAGCATTTACTGTATACTCTTTGGGCATTAAACAGTAAGACATTGATTAGAACTTATACTATTCTGTTCAAATGTTTGGTCTCAATAAGATTTTTAAACAATTAATTTTATATAGCAATTTAAGACTTACATTTTTACAAAATATTTCTATTTCAAATAAATGCTGTTCTTTTGAACTTTCTATTCATTAAAAATCCTGAAGAAAGATACATCACAGTTTACACAAAAATATTAGGCAGCACAACTGTTTATTATAACATTGATAATAATAAGAAATGTTTCTTGAGCAAAATTAGCAAATTTGAATGATCAAATGACACTGAAGACTGATGCTGAAAATTCAGCTTAGTCATCACAGGAGTAAATTACATTATTTTTTTTCTTTCAAAAACATTTAAAAATCTTACCGACCCCAAATCTGTGAACGTTAGTGTATCTTACAAATTATGAATGAGTGCATATCTTAAGTTGTTTACCTTATATTCGTTGTAATAATAATGGCAGGGTATACAGTTTTTATTGTTGATATCTCCCTCACAGGTAATCTGTTCCCACAGAGTGTACAGCAAAACACCCAAACTCACCAAACGCAGGAAGACTGCCCTACAATGACAAATGGAGAGAATGAGTAAAATTGAGCAAGCAGAATAAGTTTCTAAAAGAACAATGACAAAGATCAAATCAAAGAGAGCAGTGGATGAACAAACAATGTGAGTATTTAGAGAAAATGATGGGGCTTCATTTGAAATTATTCATTTTGAAAGCTATTAAATGAACAAAAGAAACTGCAGGCTAATAGCTCTCAATGGGGTTTTAACCAAGGCTAAACAAGTAGGCTACTGCTCTTCATCTTTTTGCTCTTTGTTCTCTTTGATATCTTTATTTGGTGTGGGTGCGAGAATTGATCTAACCGCAGCAAGGCCAGGATGACCGTGGTACTGGGAGAATACTTTTCTAGTAATGCAATCTTGTCACACAGTAAAGGCACCACAAAATTGCTTGCTGTAATGACCATGGAGGGTAAGTATTGCAACAGCAGCCCCTTAAAGCCTGTTGTTTTCATAAGCTGAAAGAAAGAGAGATTTAATAAATTCATTGTCAAAAAAAAAAATGCCCAAAAAGGTAATCAGAAACTCAACCAAATAATAAACACATTGATTTTTATAATCTTACTTGTAAATCATCTTTAAACATCCTCTAAGGAAAAAAACAGGCCTACACTGCGCCCGAAATCATATAGTAGGTGCTACGCTTGGTTTGAAACTTAGTTTGTGACCGTTAAAAAAGTGCATTCTATACAGTATTAATGTGTGTAGTATGAATGAAATTCGGACGTACTACATCCGCCATGTTGTCACTGTCATGTGATCAGTTCTGGAAAGATTACTTACAAACTGTAATTCATTACTGAATACAAATTACATGATGAAAACTTTTTATTTAGGAATGTCATCTATTACTGTACATTTCACATTTTATTAATCTGATTACTTTTTGATTACTTTTGACCTAACTCATTTATCAATTTGAATAGAATCATCTAGTAGCATATTGATTTAATAAAGCAAAGAGAAAGAATATGTCATGGTTCATGAATTCACTGTCTCTCTCTCGTCTCGCGTGCGGTTGTTTGTGTTTGTGTGTGTGTGTGTGTGTGTGTGTGTGTGTCTGTGGACGTGGTCACTGATCACTGCTGATCAGCAGCGCCAGCTGGTTTCAATCCCTTTGTCTCTTTATAAGTGCAGTAACTGGTGTCTCATGTTGTCAGATCGTTGTGGTTTCCACGGTGTGTTCCTGTGTTTCGTGTTCGTGTTGGATCGTGGATTCCCTGTGTACTTCGTCTCATCTGGTTTCTTCACCTGCACTGGATTACCAAGCACTGCACTGGGTCTTCACGGGATATCACCAGCACCAGTCGCTCACCGAGGTCCCTGTGTCACCTTCCATCTGGCGCTGATCGCTTGACCTGCACCTGTGGAGATCTACTTACCTGTGTATAGTGTCTGACCTACGTGTCTCGTACACTTTAATAAAGAGTCTTTTTGCATTTACATCCGTCTCTGTGATCCGTTACAGAACGATCTGGCCATCATTATGGATGTAGCAGAGACCACGACTTGGGACGAATTCACCGCTCGAAGCATCTCGAGGATGGATTCCCAAGAGGAGAGCATCGCCAATTCAGGTCGGGCGATTCAAGCGCTCGTGACACAGGTGTCCGAGCTCACCCAACAATTTCAACAACTCAGACTTCCCACTGCGCCACCCACACCGCCTGTTCAACCCATTCCACCGGAGCCGCACCAGCAACGTGAACCCCGTCTTCCCACACCTGAGGGCTATGCAGGTGAACCAGAGTACTGTAGATCCTTTTTGACTCGGTGTTCGGTGCATTGCTCGTTACAGCCACTGACGTTCAACCGGGAACAGATCAAGGTGGCCTTCGTTCTCACCCTGTTGTCTGGGAGGGCGGCTCTTTGGGGGACGGCGGTGTGGGAAAACCAAGACCCATGCTGCACCTCGTTCCTGGCACTCTCCGAGGAGATGAGACGAGTGTTCGATCGGGCGGTAGCGGGTAGGGAGGCGGCCAGACTACTCGCTGATCTCCGCCAAGGTAACGGCTCGGTGTCGGAATATTCCATTCAGTTCCGCACCCTGGCTGCAGAGTGCCGTTGGAACGAGGAGGCGCAGTGGGACCGATTCCTGCATGGGTTGGCTGATCGTGTCCAGAGGGAGATATATATGCTGGACCTTCCCACTAACCTTAATGGACTGATCGAACTGGCATTAAGAGTAGACGCACGACTGGATCGCATGGGCCGCTTTCAGCAGAGGAACCCGTTTCACGGCATGGAGGCCCTGCGCGTCGACAATCTGGACACGGTCAGCCCCGCTTCCGATTCTGAACCCATGCAGGTGGGCAGAGCTCGGCTTTCCCGGGAGGAGAGAGAACGGTGGAGATCCCAGGGACTTTGTTTGTACTGTGGGAAAGCGGGCCACTTCATCTTCGCTTGCCCGGTAAAAGATCAAGCCCGGTAGTAACAATGAGGCTACTATCGGGTGGGATCTCCTCTGGGAAGACCTCATCATCACCATCATCATCTACTCTGTATCTTCATCATCTGGCAACCACACTGAGACAATAACATTTCTCCTCATGGACTCTTCACTGACACCCTTGGTGCTGGGTCACCCCTGGTTACTGCAACACAATCCCAGAGTCGATTGGGGTCACAATTCTGTTTCCATGTGGAGTAATGCGTGTCATGAGTCATGTCTTGTGTCAGCGTGTTCGTCTGTTCCTGTGTCTGTGTTTCAGGAGGAGGCAGTGAATTTGTCTAATGTGCCCGAGGAGTACCAGGATCTGAAGGAAGTGTTCAGTAAGTCTCAGGCTGCTTCTCTTCCTCCTCATCGTCCCTATGACTGTGCCATAGATTTAGTGCCAGGTCAGTCTCCGCCTAAAGGCAAGTTATATTCACTTTCTGTTCCAGAGAGGGAGGCTATGGAGAAATATATTTCTGATTCTCTAGCTTCCAAATTCATTAGACCTTCCTCATCTCCAGCGGGGGTGGGGTTCTTTTTTGTGGGAAAGAAGGATGGATCTCTGCGACCGTGTATTGATTACCGGGGGTTGAACAACATCATGGTAAAGAATACTTATCCTTTGCCGTTGATGTCTTCAGCCTTCGAGCGGTTACAGGGAGCATCCATTTTCACAAAATTGGATTTACGTAACGCTTATCATTTGGTTCGCATAAGGAAGGGCGATGAATGGAAGACCGCATTCAATACCCCTAGGGGGCACTTTGAATATTTGGACATGCCTTTCGGGCTGTCCAACTCCCCAGCGGTCTTCCAGGCACTCGTCAATGACGTGCTGAGAGATATGGTTGACCAATTCATTTATGTCTACCTGGATGACATTTAGATTTTTTCATCTTCTCTCCAGGAACACGTTCAGCATGTCAGACGAGTGCTTCAGAGGTTGCTAGAGAATGGGCTTTTTGTCAAGGCGGAGAAATGCGTTTTTCATGCACAGTCTGTTGGTACATCTGTCTAGGGTACATCGTCTCATCTGAGGGAATGCGTATGGATCCTGACAAGGTTAAGGCTGTGATAGATTGGCCTAGTCCAGATTCCCGTACGGCCCTACAGAGGTTTCTGGGGTTTGCTAATTTTTATCGGCGTTTTATTCGCAACTTCAGCCAGCTAGCCTCACCTCTGACTGCCTTGACCTCCCCCAGAACGACGTTCAGGTGGTCTGATGCAGCTGAGGCTGCATTTACCAAACTCAAGAGCCGCTTCAGTTCGGCTCCCATCCTCGTTGCCCCTGATTCATCACGTCAGTTCGTGGTGGAGGTCGAAGCGTCAGAGGTGGGGGTAGGAGCAGTTCTCTCCCAACGCTCTCCTTTAGATGACAAGATGCATCCTTGCGTGTTTCTTTCTCATCGTTTATCACCTGCCGAACGTAATTATGACATTGGCAACAGAGAGTTGTTGGCAGTCAAGCTGGCACTGGAGGAATGGCGTCACTGGTTAGAAGGGTCAGGGGTACCTTTTATCGTTTGGACCGATCATAAGAACCTAGAATATATCAGAACCGCCAAAAGACTCAAATCTAGGCAGGCTCGGTGGCCACTTTTTTTCGGACGTTTTGACTTTTCTCTCTCGTACCGCCCGGGTTCTAAAAACATCAAACCCGATTCTTTATCTCGTATTTTTGACCAATCCGAACGCCCGGCTAATCCCGAGTGTATTTTACCTGAGACATTAGTGGTCTCCACTCTCAGATGGGAGGTCGAATCGAAGGTCATGAAGGCCTTAGAAGGGGTAACGCCTCCGCCCGATTGCCCACCGAATCGTTTATTTGTGCCGGAGGGGTATCGGTCCGACGTCATCCGGTGGGGTCATTGCTCCAGTGTAGCTTGTCATTCTGGGGTCAATCGCACCAGTTTTTTGGTCAAACAACGATTCTGGTGGCCATTGATGGCTCGTGACATCCACAGTTTTGTTTTGGCTTGCTCGGACTGTGCCACTGGTAAGACTTCCAATCGCCCCCCAGATGGGTTACTCCAACCGCTGTCTGTCCCTTCGAGACCCTGGTCCCACATTGCGCTAGATTTTATTACTGCCCTCCCGCCCTCCCAGAGCAAGACGGTCGTTTTGACTGTCGTGGACCGGTTCTCGAAGGCGGCCCATTTTATTCCCTTGCCTAAATTACCCTCCGCCAAGGAGACAGCGGTAACTGTCGTAGATCACGTCTTCCGCTTACATGGCCTCCTGACGGACGTGGTCTCCGACAGGGGTCCCCAATTTGTGTCCAAATTTTGGCAAGAGTTTTGTAAATTACTGGGGGCGACTGTCAGTCTTTCTTCGGGTTTTCACCCCCAAAGCAATGGTCAGACCGAGAGCCAACCAGGATTTGGAGAGAGTGTTGCGATGTCTGGTTGCCAGGAATCCTTCCTCCTGGGGTCAGCAACTCTCTATGGTGGAGTACCCCCACAATTCGTTGCCAGTGTCAGCCACGGGTCTCAATCCGTTTGAATGTAGTCTAGGTTACCAGCCACCAGTTTTTGCTAGTACGGAATGCGAGGTCGCGGTCCCCTCCGCTCACGCCTTCGTCCAGAGATGTCTCCACACTTGGAAAAGAGCCCGTGAGACTCTTCTCCAAGTGGGGGCGCGCACCAAGGCTAAAGCCGATCGCCACCAGTCGAAGCCTCCCGTATACGTCGTGGGTCAAAAAGTGTGGCTTTCTACTAAGAACATTCCTCTCCGGTCCGTATCTAATAAACTTGCTCCCAAATTTATTGGCCCGTTCCCTGTCACCAAAATCATTAGTCCGGTGGCAGTCCGCCTCAAACTTCCTCCTGCGTACAGGAGAATTCATCCCGCCTTCCATGTGTCAAAGATCAAACCTGTGTTTCATTCACAAATTAATCCGCCGGTCCCGGTTCCCCCCCGCCGCGTCTCGTAGATGGGGAACCAACGTATTCGGTTAATCGTATTCTGGACTCTAGAAGGAGGGGACGCGGATTTCAGTACCTGGTGGACTGGGAGGGTTACGGTCCGGAGGAGAGAAGTTGGGTTCCTGCTAAAGACATTTTGGATCACTCCCTTATCGATGATTACAATCGACAGGTAAGGCCATCGGGGAACGCCAGGAGGCGTTCCTAGGGGAGAGGGTACTGTCACGGTTCATGAATTCACTGTCTCTCTCTCGTCTCGCGTGCGGTTGTTTGTGTGTCTGTGGACGTGGTCACTGATCACTGCTGATCAGCAGCGCCAGCTGGTTTCAATCCGTTTGTCTCTTTATAAGTGCAGTAACTGGTGTCTCATGTTGTCAGATCGTTGTGGTTTCCCCGGTGTGTTCCTGTGTTTCGTGTTCGCGTTGGATCGTGTTCGTGTTGGATCGTGGATTCCCTGTGTACTTCGTCTCATCTGGATTCTTCACCTGCACTGGATTACCAAGCACTGCACTGGGTCTTCACGGGATACCACCAGCACCAGTCGCTCACCGAGGTCCCTGTGTCACCTTCCATCTGGCGCTGATCGCTTGACCTGCACCTGTGGAGATCTACTACCTGTGTTTAGTGTCTGACCTACGTGTCTCGTACACTTTAATAAACAGTCTTTTTGCATTTACATCCGTCTCTGTGATCCGTTACAGAATAGGTATTCCACTCTTTGTTATCAACAGCGTTAAGTGCATTAAACATATGTCAGGCTGTCTCAAACTGCCGTTTGTGTAGGAATTGCAGGGGGTTCGGAATCTGATGAAAAGCTAATAATTAATTTAATCTAAAAAATAGTAAATTGACAGAAAAATATTTTTCTTGTTTATGCTGTGTGGCCTCTCAATTTTCCATGTAATTATACAGTAGCTGCCTAACTAGCTGCCATTCTTGTAAGCGCAATTCCACAAAACTGGAAGACTTTCCGAACATATAAATAAGATAAAGGCTTTTTTAGAAAGGACAATTTAAAAGATAAAATAAGGAGAATTAGGGAGAATAACTGAATTATTAATAATTTACTGCCATTTTGTGAATGTTAAGTAATCATGTAATCAATAAATAAGTACTGTCGTCTGATTACAAATATTTTTTTAAATGTAATATAATCCAACTACAAGTATTTAATTTTAAGAATCTGATTACGTAATCTAGGATTACTTTGGTGTGAGAGACCCGGGTTCGAATACACTGTGAGACACCTATGTGTCCCTGAGCAAGACACTTAACCCCTAGTTGCTCCAGAGGTGTGCGACCTCTGACATATATAGCAATTGTAAGTCGCTTTGGATAAAAGCGTCAGCTAAATGAATAAATGTAAATGTAAATATAAGTTACTACCCACCAATGCATGTGACCTACGGTGTTAGTTGCACCGCTTTACCACCATTACTCCTCTTCTATGGCCTCATGGGACAGTAAAGTGTCCACCGAATGCGCATTTCAGAACCTCTGCGGAAGTAGTAGGTCATCCATTCAAGTACTGTTTTTCGAATACTATTTATTCAGACATACTATGTCTGTTGGCATACAGTTTTTCGCATATTCTACAGTAGGGAAGTATTTGATTTCAGACGCAGCACTAGACAAATTCATCTCCACATAAGTTTTAATGTGACTGTTTAGTTTTAGTTACTGTTTTTGATCTTTTTTAACTTCAGCTAACCTGGCTGAACTTTGTTGCCTCAGCAATGCCATAGAAAGTTGCACCGATGAGAATTAAGACAACTATGTTGAGGAAAACACGGAGCGTGTAGAGAGAGACTGTTTGGCCCAAAGTCAGGGAGGCAGCCTTTTTTTTTAGTCTTTCCTCTTCTAGATCCACCTGAGGGAAAGAGACACGGTGAGAAAGATAAAAAATATATATGTTGTCAAGATAATGATGAACATAATTCCGCACTAGCAGTTTCTTCTCCAAAAGGAACCTGCTCCTACACAATGCCTGAAGGTATTTAATTTAAAACTTGTTTTCCAAACAGACCTGTAACCGGTAGCGAAAATTGCTCTGTTTAAGTTTTGTTGTACGGTCTCCTTGGAGACCGTGATCCCATCCTGTAAACACCAGCATACTGTAACCGCCTGTTGCTCCTCCACCCGTCACAACGGCAACTCGTGCCGTGCCGCCCATTCTGTTGGTCAATCAGGGATGTTGGCTTAATACTTCAGCAATGTTCTTTTAATATACTGGTAGAAAATTCTGACAAGACTCACCTAATAATCATACAAATGAAGCAGAAGAGGAAGTAGAAGGCTGCCGTCAACAGATACGCCAGAGGGATGTTGTAAGAGAAGCCATTACTCTCAACCATTGAATTGTTATAGTAGCCATAAAACAGGTATGAATACTCCATAAATCCCTGAAGAAAGACATGACTGTGATGAGTGAAGATCATTTACAAGATATTCACAATAAAAAATAAGATGTGACAGAAGTCACTCTGAATAAAAAACAAATAGAAAATAATCCCTGTTATTAGTCTAAGTAAGTTTCACATTATTTAAGAACAGGCTCAAAAACAAACAAAATAATTCAAAAACACACACACACACACACACACACACACACACACACACACACACACACACACACACACACACACCTTTTACTTTAATTCTTATTCCATTTTTGCCTCTGTGCCCAAATACCTTTTAGCGATCATAGTTGTTCAGACATTTAAATTTAAAGGCTGCTGTTAAAAAAACATTTTGACAATGTTAAATAAGATATTTAATTAATATACTTTACTATTCAAAAGTTTGTGGTCAGTAAAACATTTTTTAATACTTTTATTCAGCAAAGATGCATTATGAAAAAGTGGTAGAAAATACTTTTACATTGTTATAAAAAACTTTTTTAAATGTATTAAAGAATCCAAAGAAAAACAATGTATCACAGCTACCACAAAAAATATAAAACAGCTCAACCATTTTCAACTGTGATAGTAATAAGAAATGTTTCTTGAGCAGAAAATCAGCATATTAGAAAAAATTCAGGATCATGTGACACTGAAGACTGGAGTAATGATGCAGAGAATTCAGCTTATGTAATGTGCCATCACAGAAATCAATTTTATTTTAAAATGTATTACAATAGAAAAGATATACTTCAGGGCCCGGTTTCACAGACAGGACTTAGATTAAGCCAGGATTAGATCGTAGCTTTCATAAATGTTCCTTAGAAAAAACATTGCATCTTAACAAACAAGTTGTGCATCTTAAGACAAAACAATGGCACTCACATATTTTAAAATATATCAGTGCAAGTTGCTTTCAGTTAAAAGAGTCATCAAATGTGCATTTTAGTCTGTGACTAGCTTAAAGGGTTAGTTCACCCAAAAATTTAAATTCTGTCAGTATTTACTCACCCTCATGTTGTTCCAACCCCGTAAGACCTTCGTTCATCTTCGGAACACGAATTAAGATATTTTTGATGAAATCTGAGAGCTGGATCACTTCTCCATACTCCTTCATAGGCTTCTTCAGGGATTGAAACTTGCCGGCCCCGAAAAGTCATTAAAGACATCGTTAAAATAGTCCAATTGACTACAGTGGCTCAATCTTAAGTTTATTAAACGACGAGAATACTTTTTGTGCGCAAAAAAACAACAAAAATAACGACTTTATTTCAACTATTCATTTCCTTCTCTCTAGGCCTCGAGTCAGTTCACTAGTGTAATAGCGTAACTGCGTAAGCTTCTGTTGTTGTACGTCACACGCATCACACACATGACCAGCGTCGGCCAATAGTGAGCCTACGTGTGACGTAGCTCTACGCTATCATACTAAGTTAACTGACTAGAGGCCAACAGAGAAGGAAATGAATAGTTGAAATATTGCGTTATTTTTGTTTGTTTATGCGCACAAAAAGTATTCTCGTCGCTTGATAAACTTAAGATTGAGCCACTGTAGTCACTTGGACTATTTTAACGATGTCTTTAATGACTTTTCGGGGCTGGCAAGTTTCAATCCCTGAAGAAGCCTATGGAGGAGTATGGAGAAGTGATCCAGCTAATTTTTGGGTGAACTATCCCTTTAAAAGGGGGGTATAATGCCCTTTTCACAAGATGTAAAATAAATCTCTGATGTCCCCAGAGAATGTATGTGAAGTTTTAGCTCAAAATTCCCCATATATATTTTTATATAGCATGTTAAAATTGTCACTTTTTGAGGGTGAGCAAAAACGCACCGTTTTTGTGTCTGTCCCTTTAAATGCAAATTAGCTGCTGCTCCCGGCACAGAGGGCGGAGCCACAACAAGTCGTGTCCTTACATGCACTGAAAATTTCAAAAACGTTTAGCCTTTTATGTTCAAACCGGAGTCAGAAAGATGGAGAGACTCAAGAAGAAGTGACAACATGTAGACAACATTTCTGAATGGTTAGTTGGTGAATTTATGCAGCTTATGTGTAGTTATCTTCAAGTCATTGATTAGCATATATTCTGCCATGATAATCTATAAATCGTGTTCCGGGGGTGAGGTTTATGTAAATTTTAGGGTTTGTGATGTCACTAACCCGGGAGCAATGTCATGTAGTCCCTACCAGCCGTTTGTTGTAGTCCTTAAAAAGCAATTTCTTTAAAAGAAAATATCTCCCTTTGCTTTGAACTTTGAGCATCGCAACTTTGCAGATGTTGTTTATGGTCAAACAGTAACATTAAACACTAACTAAAATTAGAAAAGTGAAATCATAATCAACCACCCCTTTAAGCTTTGTCTGTGAAACCGGGGGTAAATGTATTTAGAAATGTATTCATTAAGTGCGTCCATACCGTTCCTGAGATCAGGTCCAGAAAGTATGTGATAAACACCATCAGGGTATCAGGTTTTGGATCATACTGCAAACATATATCCACACCTATTTCAAACAAAATAATATGAAAATTTGACTGCAGAAAAAAAAATTTAAGTGAACTGATTTAAAACCAGTAAAGAGGGTCATTTCCTGATAGTGTTGTGTACCCTGAATGCAATAATATTGGGAATAAAGGGTTACTGTACGTTCACACCGCCGCCGACTTGAGCGTCAAAGAAGCTCTGGCCACTCTGTCAAGGACGCTTGTCAAAAAGCACGGGGAAGCTCGTTGACGCTTTGGACGCTCTGACGTAGCAGGGAGAAGAGAAGTGTCACAACATGAAATGTAATAAACAGAAAAAACAATCAATAAATTGAAGAAACCTTTTATAATGACAGCATTTTTATAACCGTTTTGGTCACATTTGGTCGGGGGGGAAATAATAATTAGCTATTATTATTATTATTTGCATTAGGCTATTATTTGCATTAGTGCAATTGGTCAAATCGTTGTCACCGTGAGCAAATGAATTGCATTCCCGCTTAAAACGAGCGTTCGTAAATATTTCAAATAAAAGTTGCGCTCATTCTCAAATGTGTATCACTGGATCATTATGGAAAATCGCGAAGTTGTTGTGTTTGGTGCTGCTTTACTGTATTTGCGGAGAAGACTTCGGACTCGGAGATTTTGGGTTCATGACACCCTCCAGGACCGTTATCAATTCGGGAAGTATCACCGGCTGGTGCAGCAGCTGCGGCTCGATGACGAGAGGTTCCAGCGGAACTTCAGGCTGGACACGGAGCAGTTTGATAGCGTGCTGTCAAAGGTGGGGCCTCTCATTATGATTACTAGCACCAATTACCGCAGTGCAATAAGTCCTGCAGAGCGTCTGGCTATTTGCCTGCGGTTCTTGTCCACCGGGGATTCATATCGCACTATTGCTTCTAGCTATCACATGGGAGTGAACATTGGTAGGAACGAAAGTTCACATCGTATGTTTCTCCGGAATCAGCCAGAGTGAAGGTCGTCTTTATTCTGATTGGTTGCTGGCGTTTTGTCGCTGCTTGCCGCTGAAACGCGTCATAGCTCATTACCATAAAGTTGAGCTTCTTTCAACTTTCTGATTGACGCTCAAAACGCCCAAAACGCGACGCCGAGGGATTTGACGCTCCTTGCAGCTGAGAGAAGCCAGCTTCCATTGAAAATGAATGACTTCCGGCCGCTTTGGAAGCTCAAGTCGGCGGCGGTGTGAACGTACAGTTAGTAAAATGACAGCAAACTATTAATAACTACAGGAAACAACTTTTCCTATTAAGATAGTTTACTGTTTCTAAAGTAATTTACATTTTTCTTTTAAAGAGTTAGTTATTACAATGAATTATTAACCAAATCAACGAATGCATTTGAACAGATGTCTTCAACCCCGCTCCTGGGGACCCACTGTCCTGCAGAGTTTAGCTCAAGCCCTATAATTAAACACAGATGAACCAGCTTATCAAGCTCTTCAGGATTGCCTGAAAATCACAGGCAGGTGTGCTGAAGCAGGTTGAAAATAAACTTTGAAGAACAGTGGATCTCCAGGAGCAGGGTTGAAGACCTCTGCTTATGAACATGACATGACATCAGCGCTGTTCTATTATTATTTTATTTAATATGCTAAACATGTTGTCAGGGTCTAGCAGCTTTCCCAGATATTAGGGTCTCAGTCCAGAGAAAGAGGATTGTGTTATCCAGTAACCAGCTAGAATGTTCTCATTCTGAAGCATGGAAATTTGAAACCTACCGGTTAGATTGACTGTAGGGATGGTGGAGTTCAAGTTCATAGAGCGAAACACAATGCTGGGAAGGAGGACAAATGCTGCGATTAACAAGGAGGACATGAAGTTGAGAATCACAAGAAATCTCAGGAACAAGAAGTAGGATTGGACTCCTCCACCAAAGTGACCTACAAGAAAACAAGTGGATAAAGGAAAGAAAAAAAATTCACTTAAAAAAAATGATTTTTTTTATTTTGGAATACAAAGTTTCTTTCATTTCCACTAGGCTTTTATATTATCTTGTTCTTAGGGTCTCTTCTTAGATGACCAGTTGATTTACTTATCATTTTTAGGGTAAAAACATATACATGTGCTGATGAGAGCAGAATGTCTATTTTATATATATTTTTTATTTTTTTATTTCACCTCCTATCCTTTGGATTCCCCTTTTCCACAGAACAAAATAGCTGAGAACATATTTGGCAACCTCATAGAAACGGCGAAATGTCTGTCGCTGTTTGATGTTCCAAGAGTTAGAAACAACTGGAACTCTCATCTGTTGCACCTGCCTGGAATAAAGTGAGAGAGAAACAAGCCCTATTACGATTCAACTTTCTGAAACTAAAAGTTTCAGTGGATAATTCTGTCTGAAACTTTTGGGAGCTAGTGTTAAGAGTACAGCTGAATTTCGGTAATGTAAAAATGTAAAAGTTGACACTGGTACATTTATGTAATGTGATAATGCATTTATACCATACTGCTCTCTTCAGGCCCATGTGCAGCGGCAGCTCGCAGAGATTTCGAGGCTCATTAGAGTCTTCAGCATCTTCAGTAGGGGAGGCCCAATCAAACTGAACCGCACTGGTCTCTTGGGCTGGAACTGTCCGTAACCTCAATGAATGCTGGGAACCATAAGGACTAGGGTAGTCTTTTGGTGTTCAGAGAAAACAGATGTATTTCAGTGCAATAACAATTACAAAAGTTGGTATATTAAAATGATATATGGCAAGGAAACTATAATACTGACGTTTACTGAACTGTGAGACATTACAGTATAAGGCACAGTAATGGTTGTGTTAAAAAATAGGACTGAGAACAAACTGGAGCAGCATTTTCCCATCAGCTCTGAAAATATTCTATGCACCACATTTCTATACATAGCCATGACCCATATATCCCTGCCAGTTCTCCCTAACACTTGTAAAATAACAGACTTTACATCATAAACTTCACACTGAAAATGGTTAAAACTATGGACATACATCATTAGTCATTGTAATAAATAAAGAACATAAAAAAGCAACAGTAAAAAGCTAATTAACTGATTAGTTACCTCACCAAAAACAGTAATTGAAAAAAAGTAGTTAGTAAATAGTATGATTTACACAAACACACACACAATATTTTGAAATGGCATTCTCGGAATTCCCCAAATTACATTTGTTTAGATTTTACTCAAAATGTTTGGTTATTTTTATGTACATTGTAGTGTTATTATCAGAGCATTTTACAGTGAGAAACATGTTTTAATAGCTCAAACAAGTTGGTAAAGAAATTACATAATTTAATGGAACTGTCAAATATATACAGCATCCAAAATGAAGTTATTCAGCTGTAAATGAAAACATGTATAGCTCCCCTAGTGAAAAATAAATATGTGTTTGAAATACATTTAATTTATGCTAAGTATACTACCAATAAATGTACATATTAATGTACTTAATATAAATACCCTGCGATTGTACTTTTGGTATACTAAATTGGAACAAGTAATCTTGTGCTTAATGCACTTTAGTTATCCGGAAATAGTGCTGAGGTCCAACTAAAGATACATTAATTATACTTGATTGTGCTAAAGTGAAACTTTTGCAAGTATACATTAGTTACACTTTAAATATCTTGCATTTAAATTATACTGTCACGGTGTGGGTTCATGTCTTGTTCCTGTCTGTCTTGTGTTCCCCCCATTATTGTGTATTTGGTTTAGTCCCGTCTAGTTTTCCCGCTCCTCGTTTGTGTTCATGTTTACCACCTGTGTTAGTTAATTTACCCAGCTGGGTGATTCTCGCGAAATTAGACTTATGAGGTGTCATGAAACATTTTGATGATAAAAGTAAATGCTATCAAAATAAGAAGGATACAGTTATAAACATCTCATCGTGTACTATTTTGCACATTATTTCAAATGACATCATAAATACCAATTTTGTTGTTTTTTCCACATTTAAGGGGAAATTTGTCATTACCGCAACGTGTCCATGACTGGATTTGGGTTCTTTGAGATGGAAATATTTATAATTAAAAAATATAAAAAATAAAAAGCTTCAGTGCATGTTATACTATAAATATTTACAGTAAAGAAACATGTGGTCATTGGTAAATGTAGTGACAATAATAAGGAATATAAATGTGTCCAAGACCAATTATCTCATCCTCCGCAACAATTTTCAATCATTGTTTAAGTCCTCAAGGAACTAACATTTTCAAGGAATTTTGTTGGAAGGGACATAATTGACTGTGACACGCAAGATGGCTACCAGATAAGCAGTTCTTATTTTTTCTCTCCAGATAAAAGTTAAAATTTTGTTTGTCATAGTACCTACACGACTTTTTAGTTCTCATTACTGAAACATGAGTTTGTGAAGTTTTAAAAAATGTTGCCGTTTTAATTTTGAGATTACTATATACCCCATTATGGTCTAAATATAAAAAGAGAGGGAAAGTTTAGCTAACCCTCATTTAGCTTCCACAGTTAGCAAGAATGTTTAAGGTCGCTCATCCTCCGCAACACCATTATCATTCACCGCAACAACTGAAGGCCTGTTGCGGTGGAGATAGCCTACTCAATGTTTCGGTAATGAGAAACAGACTTATGAAGGAGGGACGGGCACTATGACTCTTTCTCATTTCAATATAACTTGATATTTGCCTTAAACACTTCTTGAACAGATTGCGTAAACAAAATAGCTATTACAACCTCCCCCCAACAGGGGTCACTAATTTTTTATTTTTATGAAGTGCTTCCACAAAAAGCAGTATGAATGCAGTATAGGCCACCTACTATAAATGTAATATTATTTAATATTTAATAGATTTACAGTGAAACAATGTATTTCTATGTCTTTTTTACGAAGTGTTACCTTCAAGATGGCTGTTGTGTATTTTGTTACAGGCAAGCATCAGTTGAAAAGAAAAGGGCATCAGCGAAAGACAGGTTGACAAAGCATAGGGAAAAAATATACAGCAATCCAGTGTTACTTGAGGAGTACAGAAGAAAGGAGAGAGAGGTCAGGGGACAGGGTTATAATAGGGAAATAATAGGAAAAAATATAACTTGGATTCATTGTTTTGACGAACACACACACACACACACACAGACATGAAAACGTGAAGACTAATATAAGTCAAGTTTCCTTCATTTATACTTGTAACAATATGGACTGTATCAAAGCAGCGTTACAGTGATAATAGGAAATGAAAGAAACAGAATGTTTTGGCTTTACAGCAGCTCTAGAATAAAGTTATTGTCCAGCTAAAGTTAGTTTTGATTGATTCACGTCCATTGCAACGATCATTAGTTATTAAGTTAGGAGCTGCTAACACGACACCGTTCTAATAGAAAACCTTTAATTCGATCCGGCCGCTCATTTGCATAAAACAGTGCCTGGTGGCGCTGAGAATTTTTTTATCGCTTCCACGTAGTCACGTGAATCGTAATTATCCCGACAACGTTTTATCGTAAAGAGGTAAAGGGAAGGAGGCCTTCACAAGGGAGAGACTAGTTGACACTTCAGGACTGCGTTGTCGACGTGTCCAGGCGCAGGTCCTTCATCAGATCTGGATTAGGGCTGTCAACGAATATTCTAAATTCGAATATAAATTCGAATAGTTTTAAAAAACAGAAATTCGAAGGTGAAAATTTATATTCGAATGTGGAAAAACACGCCCGCGGTTGCAGAGGCGCGCGGCTGTCTGCTTTGTGAGTGGCAAAATTCTGAAGCTTAACATATAAAACGCATTTTCCAGCTGCACAGATAGCACAGTGAGTGTCTGGCTCACTCATTGGCTGTGCTGCGGTAACTGCACATCCAATGGCGCGGGCGCCTCCAACGTGTGCGCCAATGAGCTAGCATTACATCATACACGTCAGAGCCCGCCACCACGCCCCCGAAATAGCCATTATAGCAGCAGTTTAGCACAGCACAGCTCGCTCGGAGCGTTCAATGTCGGTTCTATATACTGTACAAATTAATGTTAATAATATTTGTTTCAATCACTGAATGAAGCGTGCTATATTTAGGACAAAAGTCACAACCTTTAATTGCTTGCACAAAACTCTTGATCAGCACTCAACATTTGTTTATTGTTGTTCATTTAAACCGTTATAAGAGAGACAGAGAGAGAGAGAGAGAGAGAGAGGTCTGCGGTCTTGGCCATTAGTTGATTTACTTGTTTTTGTGTAAGTTAATACGTTGTCATTGTCAAATATGTTTAAACTTAAATAAACTACCTATACAAGTAGTTATGTCTCTTTGTATTAATTTGTCCTGTTATTGACGAAATGCGCAACCAGATGTTCGAATTGTTCGAATATATGTGTTTTTAGAGGGAATAATCGAACGTCATTTTTGAGCTATTTTGACAGCCCTAATCTGGATACGGCGGACTGCGGTAAACCTCAGGATAAACAGAGAGACTAATATTAGCGTAGACGCCATTTTTCCTATGATGTAACGAGTCCATCAGGATTTATGGGAAGTGTTCCCGGTTCCGGCTGATCTAATCTATGCAGTCTAACGTGTGTTATGTGTATTCAAGGTCAAAGAGATGTGTTTTTAGTCTAGCTTTGAACTGACAGACTGTATCTGCTTCCCGGACCATGTTAGTAAGATTGTTCCAAAGTTTTGGTGTTTGGTGCTAAATAGGAAAAGGATCTACCGCCAACAGTTGATTTTGATATTCTAGGTATTATCAACTGGCCAGAATTTTGAGATCGCAATAGCCATGAAGGACTATAATGCGTTAAGAGCTCGCTCAAGTACTGCGAATCTTTAGTGCTTTGTAAGTTATCAGCAATATTTCAAAATTCTCAGAAACTCAGAAACCGGGGTAACCATTGGCCCGTTTTGGACCAGCTATAGTTTGTTTATTAAGCATGAAGGGCAACCACCCATAATAGCATTACAATAATCTAGCCTTGATGTCATGATCGTATGAACTAATTGTTCTGCATTTTTCATTGAGAGCATATGACGTAATTTAAATTTTTAAGATGAAACAAATGTGGTTTTACAGATACTAGACATGTGACTTTCAAATGAAAGATTGGTATCAAAGAGCACACCCAGGTTCCAAACTGACGACGAAGACTTGACAGAGCAGCCATCAAGTGTTAGACAGTATTCTAGGTTATTACGTGAGGAGGTTTTTCGTCCAATAATTAGAATCTGTTTTTTTCAGAATTAAGTAGTAGGAAATTACTAGTCATCCAGTTTTTTATTTCAGCAATGCATTCCGTTCATTTTGTGAATTGGTAAGTTTCGTCAGGGCGTGAAGAAATATAGAGCTGAGTATCATCAGCATAACAGTGAAAGCTAATTCCATGTTTCCTAATGATATCTCTTAAGGGTAGTATGTACAGAGTGAACAGCAACGGTCCTAGTACTGAGCCTTGTGGTACGCCATACTGAACTTTTGACCGATAAGACATCTCTTCTTTTACTGCTACAAACTGATAACGGTCAGATAAGTATGATTTAAACAATGCTAGCTCAATTCCACTAATGCCAACATCATTTTCGAGTCTATTTAAAAGAATGTTGTGGTCGATAGTGTCAAATGCAGCACTAAGATCGAGTAACAGTAATAGAGAGATACAACCACGATCGGATGATAAGAGCAAATCATTTGTGACTCTAATTCATTTAACGTTTTTTTTTTCTAACGTAATTTTTAGTCGAAAATTTCAGGACTTCAGTCAACCAAGATTTTTTTTGGTTGAGTACAGCCCTAAATAACAGACAGGAACTAGACACAAATAATGAAAGTCTGAACAGAACACCAGCAGAAGAAAGTTTATACCTGACAGGGTCTATATATTGAAAACAATATTTATACTAATTGTTGTATATTTGTTAGTACTACAGTGTAGGCTACATGACATGATTCTTTATGAGCATAAGATTATAACTTGTATACACAACACTTGTTAACACAAGGCATGGTACTGTGATGATTACGATAAATGAGAAAATGAAACACTGTTTATGAAAAAAATATTCTATTAAAAATTGTACGTGTTTTAAATATGTAAAATGGGCTTAGGCATCAAACCCCTTTGTCAACAGTGAAAGTGTGAGCTAAATCTAATTTCCGAAACATTGATCCTCATTACCGAAATGGCATTTTCATTACCGCAACATGTACCTTTTTTACAAATTAAGTAATAATTAGATAATCATATTTTGTTTTAAAATGTATATACAGGTACATATTAAACAACACTACTTATTTAAGGTCTGCTACATAACAAATGTTTATGTTATCTTTATAGTAAAACAATAAAATAAAATAAATTGTAAATCATCACGTATGTTTCGGTAATGAGAGAAAATAAGGAAATTACAAAAAATAATAAATATGAAAAAGTAATCTCTCCAGAGTTTTATATAGCTTTGAGCATGAGTAATAAGAGTCTACTTTAACATTAGCCAAAAATATACATTTTTAACCATATATTTAAGGTAATGTCATGTTGCGGTAATGATAATTGTTTATGGACTTCATCTAAAAATGTAAATAATTATATAGTAAATATTTTTTTAAATCTTCTAAAAATAATGGTTATAGTAAGTTCAGACCTTAATCTTATATGTGCAAAAAGAAAACTGGCTTCAAGGGCATTTTAAAAATTCTGATGCTGGACACCTTCTAAATCTGGATTTCGTGAGAATCACCCAGCTGTGTCTTGTTTCACTCATCCGTTCCCCTGTATTTAAACCCTGTGTTTTAGTTCAGTCCTTGTGAGTTCTTAATGTTGTAATGGTTGCTGTTTCTGTGTTACTGGTCTGAGTTTCTTTTGTTTGTTTTATTAATAAATGTGCTTGCAATTGGATTCACTTCTCGCTTCATTCTTCCCACATCGTTACATATACAGTGATCATACTATCGTTACTTATAGTGATATTAAACACATAGGCTTAATATTAAAAAATATGCATTTTGCAATAAAGTTAAACTTTAAATAAAAGTTTAAATTAAAATAAAGTTGAATTATAAATTTATGTCAGTAAGTCTCAAGCAATATGTCAGTAATTATATTAATGTATTTGTAGTATAGTTAGGATTAAATAAATGCATAGGCCTATTTTAAATACATTTTGGCATAGGTTTTTTTCACTAGGGCAGACTCTGCATCCATTGCCTCTGACATGTTTTCTCACCATCACACACATAACTCGGAAACTCTTAAGAAAATCCAAAGTTACCAAAACTCATAATTACTAGTTGTTCTGATGTTCATTTGCATTTTATCTCATTAATACATTTCTGACATGACTTGAAAACACAGTAACTGCCGAAGCTAAACCTTGACTCCCATTGGTTGAACCAGAAGTTGACATGTCAGACCATGCTTGATCTATGTTTGGAACACGCCATAGAGTCAATGCCATCAAACTCATCAACAATCGGTTTTGCTGTACTTTGGCTAAACAACCGAACCCGCCTAGAGTGCACACTATTGGGAATCTGTGATGCAGATTTGGCACATTTGTCAGAAGGAGACCTTTAGAGTCTAGAAATTCATTGCAGCTAAAGACACAAGTCTCACCATGTATTTCAAATCTGTTGAGTAAAAAAATAGTATAGCCTAGATAAAAGTTTGCAGGAAATGTGTTTTGAGTTGCAAAAAAATAATCAGGAAGTAAGTTTTATTATTATGACCATGACATTTTCAATAATTTGCCTACACTTTGAATATCAGGTAGGCTATTGCTTAATTCAATTCAAATTTATCTACAACACTTTTCACAATTTTGCATGGTTGCAAAGCAGCTTTACATACATATAGAAAGTAGTTACAAAAGTAAATATATTTAATTATGACAAATAGATCTAAAGAAAACAACATATAGTCAGTTTGAAATGGTGAAAGAAATTCATGTACCTGATCAGATTTTATTAGTCTACTTTTGTGTATTCTTAATACACTCCAATGAACCGACTGTAATACACTTTTCCCATTAATGGTACTTTAATGCCCCGTTGCACTTTGAAATATGGACTGCAGCCCTTTGGACTGTCAAAATATTATGAATTATTAAACGATTTATTAAAGTTATGGTGGCTCAACTAGTAAACTGAGTGTGCTTGTGTGGCAGCGACCTGGGTTCAAATCCAGTCCGTAGTGTTTCCTACATTCAATTTATCTGTTCCCATTGTGTCAGTAAAATTCTTAAGCTGTGCCATTATTTATAAAGATTACTTAAGTATGTTCAACACTCTTACAATGTAGGCTAATTCAATTGCAATTGTACCTAAATATATTTTAAGTTTATGCTTAGTGAATTCTAAATTTGAAAACTTAAATGCAAGAGTATATTTAAAGTGTAGCCTACTCAAGTATACTTGGAATATTTCCACTGCTTTTGGACTAAAATGCATTTAGTTCACAATTAGTTGTTCAAATTTAACAGACTTTAAGTATACCAATTAATAGTGTGCCACTAATACATAGTTATAATAAAGTACATAGGAATAAATTGTGCTTACTGTAGGTGGGCAATTCTTAGACAATGGGCACTTTCATGTCCTTTGATCATATTTTATAAAAAACCATTTAATTTTGAAAAATTCACACATTCATAGTTAACTTTATAATGAAAGTACTTTAGGAACTTTTTCTATATCATTATATATGCAAATATTGCTGTTTTGTGCTTGTCCCACACCCAGACTTCTGATCTTCAATTATGAAAAAGAAGTGTAAAAAAATGATTTATCTATTTTTTTTAATATGACTGTATACAGTATCAGTAAAATAATCAAAACATAATTGTGGTATTTAAGGTCAGACAACTATTAATGTGATTGTATATACAAAATGTAGTTGTCCCACAGTATTGCCGTCATTTCCACCCCAACAAATGTCCCTTTTAAAAGTTTTTTTTTAAAGATTGTTTGGGTAGTTTCTATGGAGATGAACAATGACATCACAGCACATGTCTGACATGGAGGAGATTTTTAATTTCTTCACCAACTTGGAGAAGAAAACTCAAGGTAAATATTGCTTGAAATGAAAATATTTTTATCGTATGTCATTTCCAAACATGGCGTAACATCAACTGAGTTTGTAAATAAATAGATTTTTTAACATAAATAGATGTATTTTGCATGCATGCAATGCTAGCTACCAATTCATAGCTAATCTGTAATACTAGCTTGGATTTTTTTTACAAAATACTGCAGGGTTGTCATTTCCACCACCATAATTTCCAACACATTCCTTCTTGGGTGGAAATGACAAAGGTGAGGTGGAAATGACATTTATGCGTACAAGGTGCAATTCATAGATTGTGTGGCTACATATGTATATTTTATTTATTGAAATGTACAATGCTAATGTATTTATTCAAATATATATTTGTTGAAATGCCTTTTCATCTACTTTTAAGATGCTGTGGAAGTCAACTGCAGAAATGTCTGTCCTATACCAAAACAGAACCAAACAAACTAATGACTAATGAGATTAATGATTTGTTAAATGGAATTGTCTGTTTCAGAAAGTTTCAAATAAATGTCTTCTGTTTTTCTAAATGGACGTCCATTCATTGCCATTTCCACAACACCCAGTCATTTCCACCCCCTCATAACTTTTTAAAAAATATTTACAAAATTCTAATCACTCATTAAAAACTTCTGCATAGTTTATGGGATAATGGTCCACTTAATGTAATAACACAGGTAGTTATTTTTCTTGAATGTATCTAACCAATCCAATATTATATTTCAGGTTGTGGTGGATGTAAGCTTTGTGTTTGGGCCTCATGACAATTAATTTACTTAATCCACAAATCTATGGTAATTGCAATATAGGTAACTGGTAATACTATGTGTGAAAGTGGTATTACACTGTTAAGAAATGATCTATATCGTAATATTTTAAAATAATAATCAAATATTTACATGTGATGGAAATGACATTTGTTCAGTGCGGATCGAAAAATATGTCAAAAAACACCAATTTGTCTTATAATGTAAGTGCGTTCTCTTATGGATCATTAAACTAGACTAGTTATATTTAACTATAAGACTGTGACAATTTTGATTTGAACACTTTTTTTCCCTTCAAGTTCACAAGGCCAAAAGTGCATGTAGTTGAAGAACCACCCAGGTATAGGCTGCTATTTTTACACTAAAGTCTTTCTTGTACTCGGGTAACTAACTCCTAGCTAACCGGAGCGTAAATAAACTCTATCCTTATGTATCACATTAGCTCTCAGTTATACTCTCTTACCTGGAGTTGGGTGGACTTGATTGTTGAATTCTCTCAGCTCCATCAGAAATCAGGTATTATCAACATAGATTCCACATAAAACAAACACGAAGACAACCAACACAATCCAAAAAAGGCAGTAACGTTAGTCAGATGTTAATAGCTATAGTTTGGCAAATTCCCACTGACGGAAAAGAACACAGGTGTGTCTGGACTTTGTATCTCATGAAAATACACTTTGGAAACACTTCCTTGTACTTATTGCCAGCTGAACACCGGATTCGCACGCTAAGACTAACTGTGACAAAAGGCAACCTTGACAGATCCCGTTACCATGAGTAAAGGAAAAAAAACTTTCTCTGTGGACTGATAGCAGATTTACTAAATGTTTAGATTTTTTAAATTTTAAATAATGACTTATAATGGAATAATAAAGTTTTAAATCTGTTGAAAAATACGTCTTGCTTGTTATGACCCTTGGTACGTACATTCCTCTTGCCTGTTAATAATGTTGTCATGGAGACGAGGGGCATAACCTTTTTGTCGCATAAGCCAGTAACAGACTAATCGAATCGTATCAGTAACACTTACACACTAAACACGAGAACGAAAAATACAAAATTTCAATGCTTATGAAACATTCACTAAAATGGGCAAAATAATTCCGACAATTGGTATAGGCTACTATACAAATTTTAAAGGTTTAATGTCAGTACATTTTTTAAAGAAATTAATACTTTTATCCAGAAAGGGCACATTAAATTGATCAAAATAGACATTATAGACATGTATAGTGCTATAAAACATTTCTAATTTAAATAAATGCTGTTCTTTTGAATTTTCATCAAAGAATCCTAAAAATAGGCCTATTTCATTTTCACGGTTTCCACAAAAATGATTTCTGATGGAGAGGCGCACGAAGATGATGCCGGGTTGAGCAGTCGTGTTTTATGAAGCTCGTTATAGTTGTTCGCAAAAGTTAGCTTGAAGTGAGTAACTCCAACTGATTTAATGTCGATGTCTTCACAAAAACTGTTTAAACTTGCCAAACTAAAACTAGACCCCAAAGAGAAAGATCTGTCGCCTAGTATTGAAAAGAAAGTTGAGGCCAGAGATGGAGCACGACTACGCAATGGAGGTTTCTGTAAAAAGTAAAAGAGAACGCGGAGCTCTCTTCCTGCAACGCCAAGGTAAAAATCCTGCGGAAGAAAAAAGGGATGAACTTTAAAAAAGAGATGTGGTTTGGGCATTCGGTGCATTGTGAACGTAATTAGATTTTTTGATCCTGCCACTTTTTATTTTACCTACCTTTTATCTTCTGCATTCTCCTTACCCTCGTCTCCTGTTCTTCCCTCAGACTCATCCCCCAGAAACAGTCCCACGGACCCAGACCCAAACCCCATCTCTGCAAAAATAATTAATAAAGGCTGGTTTCTAAAGTAGCCTAGGCTACTTCTTCCTGCCTCTATGTATTAATGTTCATGGGTAGCCTAAATGAGTTCCATTCAGACCTTAACATTAAGTCTTTTACTGTTATTTGTCAACAAGACATTTTCACCTGGCACCTATGTTTAGATCGGTTTGGGTATTTATGCAAATTAGCACATACGTAGGCATAATTGGATTATGCACCGTTTGTCCATGTTAACAAACAATTTTTAAAAAAACTCAGCTTTGCATCACAGGAATAAATCACATTTTAAAATATATTAGCCTATATTAGAAAATATTTTTAAATAGTTAAATATTACAGTTTATTACCAAATCAATTATTTGGTGAGCATAATAAGAGACTTAAAAAAAAAAAGTCAAGCCCACCATTGAAAAGTATTGCAAGTCAAGGCAGAATGTGAGCAATTACAGCAAAAGACAAATAGGAATAACAAAAATTTTTGAGACAATAATGAAAAATCAGATCATACTTTTTAATTCTCACCAAAGTACACCCCTCACATTTCAGCAAACATTTTAGTATATCTTCTCAAGGGACAATACTATAGAAATGAAATTTGGATACATTTTAGAGTTGTCAATCTGCTGCTTGTATAGCAGTATATATTTATTGTCCTCTGAAAATAACTTAACATACAGCCATTATTGTCAGCTGGCAACAAAAGTGAGTACACCCTAAGTGAATATGTCAAAACTGTCCAAAGTGTCAATATTTTGTGTGAACACCTTTGTTAGCAATGCCTTAATTCTCCTGGGCATGGATTTCACCAGAGTTGCATAGGTTGTTGCTGGGATCCTCTTCCACTCCTCCATAATGACATCACGGAGCTGCTGGATGTTAGACACATGGCGCCTCTCCATCTTCCGCTTGAGGACGCCCCACAGGTGCTCAATAGGGTTCAGGTCTGGAGACATTGGCCACTCCATCACCTTCAGCTTCCTCAGTAAGACAGTTGTCATCTTGGCGGTGTGTTTGAGGTCATTATCATGCCGTTCTGCCCAGTTTCTGAAGGGAAGGCATCATGTTCTGCTTCAGAATGTCGCAGTACATTATGGAATCCATGTTTCCCTCAATGAAGCGCAGCTCCCCAGTACCAGCAGCATTCATGCAGCCCCAGATCATGATGCTACCACCACCATGCTTGACTGTAGGCAAGACAGTTTTCTTGGTACTCCTCACCAGGGCGTCGCCACACATGCTGGACACCATCTGAGCCAAACTAGTTTATCTTAGTCTCATCAGGCCACAGGACATGGTTCCATTAATTCATGCTCTTAGAGAGGTTGCTTTCTGCAAACTGTTTGTCAAAAATAATGGCTGTATGTCAAGTTTTTTTTAGAGGACAGTAAATATATACTGCTACAAGCAGCACATTGACAACTCTAAAATACATCCAAGTTTCAGTATTGTCCCTTGAGTAGATATACTAAAATGTTTGCTGAAATGTGAGGGGTGTTCTCACTTTTGTGAGATACTGTATTTTGTATCCAAACACAGAAATTACATCAGGAGAAGGAAGTTTGGCAGGGATAAAAATCACTTATTTTATTGAAAACACTGATTTTTCAAACAAAACCTGGAAGGATATAAGTGGTACATCCTGTGTTAAATATTGTCCAGAAGGTAAACATTAGAGGTAAAATATAGCAGGTAGACATTACAGGAACCAGCATACAATCTGAAATGATATATAAACTAAACACCAGCACGAGAACAAAAAAATTCAGAATGTTTTGGAATAGTATTGTTTTTATATAATAATTACATTTTGCAGGAAAGAATTTACATCTGATCTTTTGAGAAGATCTTTCATACTTATTCAGACTCAACCAGACTTTAATTCCTCTTAGTATTAACATATTACTTTGTTGATACATGTTTAGCAACACTTAACATTAGGTTGCACTTTACATCATATGGCATCAAACTAAAGAGCAAATGAACAAAATAGCAAAAACATTCACTCCTACTTTCTGAAAATGTGAGAAAAAGAAAGTTTCCATCTACTTTCACATTCTTTGTAGAATAAAAATAATATTCCATAACCATCAATGGATACTCAGAATGTGTGAAAAACAAGGCAGACTAACTTTTAATATCCCATATATACAACTTTATCACAAAGGTTGTGTGACCTCATTGATACTATTACAGAGTGTAAATCTCCTCAACTCCTCCCGCACTTGCACTTTTGTAGTGATAGGGCCGGGGTCTAACATTCATCAGTTTTGTGTGTGTGTATGGATGGATTCAGTTATAAGTCCTCTGAGTGGGAGCTGAATTCCAGTTCCTTTGCCACTGATTAGGAGAAAAACTCCAATTCCAATATTTACTTAATATAAATACAATACTGACCTGGTCAGGATGAATCTATAAGGTTGCACTGTTTTTCACCGGTCAACAAAAATAAGCATTTTTCAATATATGTAATAAAAAAACAAATGATAACATTAAAAGTATGGAAATTAATTGAAAGCTATTTTCACTGTTAATAAAATAAAGATTGATATCCTTGGATTCATCACATATTATTCTTCTCTCTGTGTTGTTTTAAAAAAAAACAAAATCTGTTAAATGGCAGTTGATGGCTATTACAGTACACCTTGGGAAATGTTTTTTTTATGTGTGTGTGTGTGTGTGTAAACATACCAAATCTCCAGTTATCATCACATCACACATTTGTTTCACTCAGCCTTCTCTCTTACCACATCCTTTTTCTCTCCTTCAGCTCCTTCCCTCCTCTCTCTCTTTTTCCCTCCTTTCATGATTTGTCCTACTCCTATACAAACAATTGCAATGATATGAATTATGAAGTATATGGAACTCCAGTAGCTGATGGTGTCGCTGGCCTTCAGGAGAACAAATCCCATGCACATGCAGTCGTAAGCCCTCATCTTGAGGAACCAGTGGATCCAGTCGAAGATGTTCTGGCCCTTCGGCCCCAGACGGGCTCTGACGGAAGCCTCCATGGCTGATTCTGCTGTGATACACAGTGGGATGGTGAGAAAAGAGAGGTAGTAACCAGCATGGAGGCCATGCCAGTAAGCGCTGATTAACATTGTCCATCCAGCCCTGCCACAATGTGAGAAAAGAGACAAAACAAAGTTGAAGATTATGATGGTCAATAACAGAGCATTTTAACCACGATGCAGTTGAAAGGTCAAATGTACATGCTCGTACCTGAGAGCGTACGCTTTGAAAGGGGCATTGGGGTAGATATAGTGGTGAAGCCACCACTGCACCGTCATGTTCCAGTAGCGCATGCCATGCCGAACCTTGATGCAGAAATCTGTATTATAACAGTCAATGTTCTGGATAGTTTTGAAGTCATACTCCACAGCTGTGTCTGGATCAGGACTGAAACATACAACATTATCAACCACATGATTAAACCTCAAATGAGCTTGTCATTTCCTGTAGATAGTCTCACTTAATGAATCTTATAGGTACAGGCTGAAGAAACATGGACATTTTTTAATGTGAGTACTGTTTACACTGGTGATTTACAATATATCGTTACCAGTGACTGTCTGATATTAACAGATTTTTTTATTTACTTTATTAAATTTTCACTTAAAGCTAATCTTTAAAAATGCAACTAATTATGAAAATGACTATATATTCTCAGAATTCGTGATATCAATTTTAAATATTAAATATATTTCAACTTGGAATAAGTAAATCAATATTTTCATATTTTTTCTATATTTTCACAGTTGAAAACAGTTGTGCTGCTTGAATTGCCGTTAAAAAATTTGAGATCGCTTAGAAATTTCCTTGTTTTCATGAAAACACATGAAATGAGTTTGAAAAGGAAATATAGCAAATGAATAGGGAATGCAGTCATTTACTTTACATTTATATTTTTTTTACAGACCTTTGCTTTCATCAAAAACGCCACCTTTTGCAGCATTTACAGCCTTAATATATGAACAAAACTGTATGGCTAGTATATGAACTGCTTCTCCCCTAAATAATTCTGGCATAGTTTGGAGGTGTGTTTTTAGTCATTATCCTGTTGTAGGACGCAATTGGCCCCAATCAAGTGCTGTCCACAGGGTATGGCATGCATGGTGTTGCAAAAATATAGTGATAGCCTTCCTTCTTCAAGGTCCGTTTTACCATACTGTACTGTATGGTATCTTTACTGTACAAATGTCCCATTGTACCACCACCAAAGCACCCTCAGACCATCACACTGCCTCCACCATGCTTGACAGATCCTCTTGCATTTTTTCCATTGTTCCGCATCTCACAAATCTTCTTCTGTTTGACCCAAAAACCTCAAACTTGGACTCATCGGTCCACAACATATTTCTCCAGTCTTCCTCTGTCCAGTGTCTGTGCTCTTTTGCCCATCTTAATCTTTTCTTTTTATTGGCCGTTGCCTCTTCATTGTTGATGACACTGGTGTTTAGAAGGTACTGTTTAGTGAAGCTGTCATTTGAGGACCTGTGAGGAGTCTGTTTCTAAACTAGAAACAGTCTTGTTTTTTTTTAAATTCACTCTTAGGTATTTGTCCTCTTGCACATTGTGCACCAGGGCCTCCCACTTCTCTTTCTATTCTGGTTAGAACCAGTCTGCGCTGTACTATGAAGGAAGTAGTTCAATTTCTCGCGTTAAATACCCTTAATTTCTCAGCACAACAATAGACTGACGCATTTCCAAAGAACGTTCTTTGTTTCTGGTCATTTTGAGCCTGTAATCAAACCCATGATGCACCAGAGACTCAACTAATTTAAGAAGGCCACTTTTATTGCTTCCTTAATCAGTGCAATAGTTGTCAGCTGTGCAAAAGGGATTTCTAATGATCAATTAGCCTTTTAAAATTATTAACTTGGATTAGCAAACATAACATGAGATTAAAAAAGGACTGATGGTTGCTGATAATGGGCCTTTGAGCAACAGTAGATCTTTCTTTAAAAATCAGCTGTTTCCAGCCACAATTGTTATTTACAACATTATGTCTGCAGTCTGCACTGTATTTGTGATTAATTTGAAGCTTTTGTAATGGATATAAAATTTGTTTAATTGCTTCTGAAAATTCTCCTATTCTAATGTATCATGTTTGTCTTGACGTGTACAGTTTAATATTGCCTAACTGTAACCCTGCTGACCTCTGATGCTGTTCTTTACTTGATCCTGCTTCAAGTCTATTACTGTAACATGTAAATTTCTATTCTTGGATAATTAAAATTCTATCATATCCTTTTATAGAACATGCCATGTTTTCCCTGATATACCTCCTGATTAGATAAAATCCTCAGTCATCAAGTCAAGTCATCATATTTACAAGTTACAGTCAAACTGTAAAAGCACATTAAAAAGCTAATAAAAGGTAATAAAGTGAATCACCCTACCTATATTTCACCATTGGTCCTCCCCCAGGTTTGGAAAGCGCCCCCTGGGGGTAACAGCCTAGACCTGCGCTGATGCAACCTGCCTCTGCCCCACACCATGCGGAGTAGAAACGCATCCGGAATACAAAGAATATTGCCACCATGTAGAAAAATCTGAAACATAACCACTGTGATTCTCAATATGGTAAAAAAAACAACAACAATTGTGATAAAGTGTGATTTAAATATAATTATGTCCTTTGGACTTTACTTTTAGACTCAGTCTGGATTGGTCCTTTAATCCAGAAAAACGAACCTGTAAAAATAGTTGTGCTCCAGGAATTCTTCAGTACGGACATAGGACAAGGGAAAGAAAGAGTTGACAGCCATAAAGAGAACTCCGTAAACGGGCACCATCTTCAGCCTCTGCAGGCAGGGCTCTTTACCCGGCAGCGACAGGGGACTGGACTGCTGCAACCAGTCTGCATACGTCTGATAGCGGAAGAAGGGACCTGGGGGACACCGGCAAGAGTGGGTGGGACAAAGAATGGAAAATGAAGGAATGTGAGGAGAGCATGGTAAGAGTTATCAATGAAGACATGGCATAGATGGGCAAAGATGACACATGATATTGGGATAGAATGGAGTATAGGTATGGAATCAAATGCAATAATGAGCCATATCAATGTACCACAGGGGATGACAAAATGAAGCATATGGATGTATGGTTTGGGAGGACAAATCATGGTAAAAGAGGAGCAATAATAACACAATCAGTTATAAAAAGAAATTTGACTCACACATTACTGAACTAGTAGCAGAGAGAAACAGAGAAAGACAAGTTAGCATACATGCAAAACATACAGCACAGAACATTTGAACAGACTCAAAAGCATTCCAGGAAATTCAAATCAATATGCAAAATACCTGTCATTATGCCCACATAGCAGTAGCTATATGATATCATTTCATAGAGTGAAGGCTCATGGGAAAGTCCTCCCACAACTGGGGACTTGGTGAAGGCGCTAACTTCCTTTTTCTTCTCCAAGTAATAACTTTGAACCTCATTCGCTAAACTGACCATCTGTGTATTCAAAACAAAACTCATTCAATATCTATATCAAGAGATTAAAACATGGAAAATGTGTCTAATTTTATTGCGTTTTACCTTTAATGTCAAAAGAAGCTGAATGGCATTGGCAAAAGGTGTTGGCTGAGGGAGGCCAAACCAGGTGACCAGACGGAAAAAGAGGAGGTACAGAAACGTCCAGCCCAAAGACAGAGCAGGGGCACTTCTAAATAAAAGAATAAATAAAAAAAATAAGAGCACAGGGAAATAGCTCCGAATCTAATGTAAAATTCCAGACAGCTACATATCACACTAACCTCCAACTGATCTTTATAATCAGCCATGTTCCTAACACTGTAAAGAAAGAGTGTAGAGTGTGGATCCCACAGGTAGCAATGGAGATGATCAAACCTAAGAGCAATGCCGCCCCCTGCTTGACTGGAGGGCCTGGTAAATAATGCACACAAAAGTGATCAAGAGTTATTAAAATCATTATGAAACAGAAGCAGTGACACACCCCCAGGACCCCCCTCCCTTCCCTCTCATTTCATTCAATTAATAAATAAAAATTACAATTTTGACTTATTCACAATAATAATAATAATAATAATAAATAAATAATTTGCCAGTAATGCCTGAAAGACTGATCTATGGGGTGTTTTAGGTGGGGTCTATACATGTTTATTGAATCTACGTGTGTTTGAAGTGTGACTTCAAATTTTTGTATTTAATATTTTGTACTTTATGTCACAAAACAACATTGGCTCAGCCCCTCACACATTCTAAATGCATTGTAAAACAATGTCAACGACAAATTATACCACTTTACCTTTATTCACCCTATTATTAACACATTTTAATATGTGGGCTCTAACGTAAAGTAAGACATAGTCAGACTTACTTAGGTAGCGGAAGAGGAATCCAACAGGTATTGATGCACCAAGGATTCCTAGGTAGACTAATTCATCTGGTGACATCTTTCTGTTTACACCAATAAAAAGCATAACAATTATCTCACTGTTTATTATGTTATATTCATATTCAAGCTTATCCATCCAACATTAAAATAGTGCTTGAGTTAATCAGTTTAGAAAACTCCCAACATTTAGCCAGCTATCCTATCCCTGAGCATATTTAATCTTTTCTTAGATTTAATTAATTATTGATTTAATTAAACCAAACATTTCCAACTTATCATGGCAGGAGCAGGCAGGTCTGTAAATCATACAGTCACTTCCTGACACTACAATCATTCAACACTTCTTAACAACATCAAAATAGTTTTTTAGAAAACTGACATTTGAAAAGTGATTTGAATCATATGGGACGCATCTAATAGACTGGCCTTACAGAAGCAGATAGCCTTTGGCACAGTGAGACTGGATAATATTTATACCACCTACAATTCTTAAATGACCACAGCAATACTTACAGCAGTGAGGTATGGAGGTGTGCTATCAAAGACTAGTTATTTTGACGGATATTGTATTTCCGAAAGTCCCATTTAATCGCCCGAGCACTAGCCTATTCTCTCCTCATTCACCACTTCCTACTACCGCATATGTGCACTGACTGCAAGCATCGCATTGGAGTTGCCAGATATTTACAAAAACTGCAACAGCAAATAACTGAAACATCACAGTAGATAATGAATTTATTATATTGATTTTTTTATGTATGTGTTTTTTATACTTAAAACAGTGCTGTTCATAACAGTAACATTTCAACAACACAACTATTCCGCTTCTGAGAACCCCGGAAATGTGAAAAGAGTCAATTAATACATATTAATAAAATAAGTAAAGAACATTCAAGGTCTTATAAAAATAGTTTTATAAATGTTTTGTAATAAAATGTTTTAATTGATCCAAGTCCTTATGTATTGTGGTAGTTTGCAATTCTTAAACATTTTCTGACTGTAAAAGAGACTACATTTTAAAATATATTAGAATATCAGAAAAACTGCAGGTTCAAAATTTTCCATTATAATCATTCGAGCTTATTTGAGCTTATGGTATTTATGATGTTTACAATATAAACGTAATTTATTTTTTCCATATATCCAACATAACATAACGTACTAACTGAAAATAAATCTGGCAACCACTTTAACAGACGGGAACCTTCACAATGACTGCCTGGGGGCGGAGCATCAGTGTAGGAGCTCAAGCACTACGGAAACATTTGGAATTCGTCAGAGCCGGGCAGTTACGGAGTACATTTACTTGAGTACAGTACTTAAGTACAATTTTGAGGGATCTGTACTTTACTCGAGTATCATTTTTGGGGAGTACTCATGACTTTACTCAAGTACATTTGAGAGGCAAATATTGTACTCTTTACTCCACTACATTTCTATCCATAACCGTGAGTACCCGTTATACTATTCTAAAAAATGATTTTACTTTCAATTCCTTTTACATTCTCCAAGGTATTAACATTAATATTTTTCATAACTCCATGTAGGACGTTTCTGTGGATATTCAAATTAATTAACCAATCATACCATTGATCAGCTCTACCAAACTTGGATGTCTTTTTTCCAGTAATAAACAAACATTGTTAAGTTGTTTTGATTGATACTGTGAAGCAGCTTTGATACAATCTGTATTGTGAAAAGCGCTATATAAATATATTTGACTTGACATGACATACCTAAATGTAAGCGCTGTGGCAGTAGTAATGCAATATTTAGAAAATGTACTCTTGATACTCAAGTACTTTTAAAAACAAGTACTTCAGTACTTTTACTTAAGTAGACATCTGACTGTAGTACTTTTACTTGTACTTGAGTAAAATTTAGCAAGGGGTATCTGTACTTTTACTCAAGTAATGAAGCTGTGTACTCTGTCCGCCTCTGGAATTCGTTGTTAATAAACTAATTCCATTTACTTAAATTGTAACTGCATTCGTTCAATCTAAGCACTGTCATGTTATTATAATAAAAATGTAAAAAAAAAGAAATAAAAAATAATTGTTTTAAAACGAAAGTTTATAGTGCAAAAAATTGGCCGGCGATTAGTTTTTAGTCAGAAGCCAGTTATTTTTTATTGCATTTACTTTTTACTTCAGCAGGTCTAAAAATTATTCTATAAATTCTGAACTTAACGTGCTCACGCCTATTTCGGAAGATGTTTGGGGAGAAACCGAAACGAATCTTTTTAAAGCTTTGAATCAAGTGAACCAATTGTATGGCGGCAAATCAATGCCAATAATAACCGAGCGCACAACTGATGCTGGCGCGCGCGGTAAATCACTTTCGCGAGAGAATAACAGATCTACACGCGAGGAAACGGGAACTCGCGAGCTCATTCATACTCTGCGCGCGCTCATGACATCTCCTCTGCACGCAATACAAGCCCTCGCGCGCGCGCATGATCATTTCACACGCTCTCGCGCGCGCGCATGATCATTCCACACGCTCTCGCGCTTGATCTGCTCTCGCCTGTTGGTTTTGCTCGCTCGAACAATTTTATTTTTTGACAGTCGAGGGGCGGGACTTCCTGTTTTAATAACCTCAAATGTCATTGGTTACTTCCCATTTTCCGGAAGTCAGTTGTGATTGGACGCCTGTCCAATGACTCGTAATTCACTTGATTTGAGACATCACTTAATTTGTCTTTTATTTTGGTTTATTAATGTGTAATGTGATTTAATGCATTGTTAATGTAGAATATATTCTTACCAGATACTTTATTAACAGAAAGTCTTACTAGTGATTGCATTGTGTTGTTAAGAGATATTTACAGACTGTAACAACGCATTTCCATGGTTATTTGCATTGTAAATCTACCAAAATTCTTATGCATTTTTACACAATATAAATGGTTCATTATATTTTCTGTTAAATGTAAAAGGGGTTCTGGCTTCGTAAGTTAAGATACAGTACACAGCATTAATTATAGCTTACAAATGCCTTTTCAGAATTTGCTACCGAATACAGAGGAACAATATTAAACCCAGCAAATTATTAAACCCATCTTAAACCCAGCAAAGTAGCTATTACAACATTATATAGTGATCTTAATCATCTAACTTTTTGTAAGCTACATTGTATTTGCCTCATTACCATGAAAAGAAAGAGACAGAAAAGAGATACTCTAGAATCAGTGAACGTACATTAATATACTGACAAAATTAGCAGGGTTTGGGATTAATTAAAATCATGTCGGTTTAATACCTTTTATGTTATTATCAATGACATACCTTTAAAATGTTATTAGTTTTATTATAAAACTAATACAGTTTTATTACATATTGAATTGGTCGATGTGTCTCGGAGTCTTCTTTATTATGTTGGCTTGAGAAAGCCAGCATATATTTAAACATTATTAGTATTTATTATTATTATTGTGAGAAATTGACTCCGCCTAGAACTTTAATGCTTCACCAAACTCGGCTCAGAACTTCAGACTGGTTAGACTCGCTTATATCTTTTCTAACTGGTCAGACTTACTTTCCCAAAAAATCACATTGATTTGCGTAATCTGACCAATGAAGGCCGTAATACTTAATGCTGTCCACTAGATGGGGCGACAGGTTAATAAATCTTTTCTACTCTCTTTCCCTGTTTGCATCAGTTTAAATGACAAATACATGCATGAATTTCATTCATAAATAGACCATATCTGTGTATGAGAACAAGCTTTACCCTGCAGAACATGATCCTCCAGGGTCAGGACTAAGTGTTAAATCTATAAATGAATGTGTAAAGTTGGGTGTCTGCATGCAAGTCAGTAAGAATTTTGGGTGTCTGCATTTGCTTGAAGTCACTAAGAGTTTTGTGTAAAACATTATTTTTTTTCTCCACTTCCTGCAGTAACATTTGTTCAGTTAGTAAGGTTCAACCATGTGATAAAGACAGAAATGTGATAAAGACATCTTCAAAAACAGTGCTGTTTTGTTTGCATGTGTTGTGAGAACAACTTAATAAGAGAAAGTATTAGGCAAGCACACAGCATAAATGATTACAACCCATCTGAACATAACATAGCCTATCATAAAAAAATAAAAGGCACTCATGCTGCCAGAACCCCTTTTACATTTAATGGAAAATATAATAACCAACTCAAAAATGATGTAATAGTAATACACAGGATGAAAACAAAAAGCTTACACAACAACTCTTTCTTATTGATATAAACAATTAATTTATCTTTTATTCAAAGCCCTTGTTATATTTACAACTATTTAATGGACATTTTTTACTTTTTACATTCTGAGGTTCTCAGATCCAATTTAATTTTGGTTGGATAAACGTAAATAGCTGTAAATGGGGGTATAGTGGTAATGTAGTGGTGAACTACAGCAAATATGACTTTGCATTCACATTTTTCTCCAATTTCTTTTAGATATTTTAGATAGTGTTATAAATACAAAATGTAAAAATACATATGAATTCTGGTAGATTTACAATGCTAATAACCATGGAAATGCGTTGTTACAGTCTGTAAATATCTCTTAACAACACAATGCAATCACTAGTAAGACTTTCTGTTAATAAAGTATCTGGTAAGAATATATTCTACATTAACAATGCATTAAATCACATTACACATTAATAAACCACAATAAAAGACAAATTAAGTGATGTCTCAAGTCAAGTGAATTAGCCTACGAGTCATTGGACAGGCATCCAATCACAACTTACTTCTGGAAAATGGGAAGTAACCAATGACATTTGAGGTTATTAAAACAGGAAGTCCCGCCCCTCGACTGTCAAAAATAAAATTGTTCGAGCGAGCAAAACCAACAGGCGAGAGCAGATCAAGCGCGAGAGCGTGTGGAATGATCATGCGCGCGTGCGAGAGCGTGTGAAATGATCATGCGCGCGCGCGCGAGGGCTTGTATTGCTTGCAGAGGAGATGTCATGAGCGCGCGCAGAGTATGAATGAGCTCGCGAGTTCCCGTTTCCTCGCGTGTATGTCTGTTATTCTCTCGCGAAAGTCATTTAGCGCGCGCGCCAACATCAGTTGTGCGCTCGGTTATTATTGCCATTGATTTGCCGCCATACAAGTGCTTCGCAAAATGATTCACTGTTTCGAAGCTTTCGAAACACTATACGCTAGTGCAGGGGTTTTCATACTGTGGGTCGCAGATTGGGAAGAGGTGGGTCGCGCAATCACTATTGGCAGCAGCTGAATTTACGTTTCATGAGTGACACATACAAACAGGTTGCACGATGAACCAACGTTAAATAGAAATCTCTATATTGCTTAGAGCGATTTAAAGTTAGATAAATATGTCAGTATTGTGTTTCATGAAGCGCGCGTGTGCGACTTGTTGTGATAACAATTTTCACCGTCTCAGAGCGGCTTCGGTTCATTAAGTGGTTTGGTGCGCAATATTAACGATAAGAAACGACTCGGTTACTAACGTAACCTCGGTTCCCTGAGAGGAGGGAACGAGTATTGCGTAAGTAGCTTACGCTATGGGAAAACTCCTTTTCTCGAGAATATTGAAGTCTTTATGTAAAACGCATTGCAGCTGCACAGCTGACAGCAATGAGCGAAGGCAGCTCGGTCATTGGCTGTGCTGTGGCAACTTGCTCGAACCAATGACGGGGCGACTCTGAATGCGCGACCAATGAGTGCGCTTCGCGCCCGCGCTCGTCAGAGCCCGCCAAGATGGGCGTGGCCAAGAGCTATATACTGGGCGCCCCGTCATGAGAGTTCTTTAGATTTAAACGACTGAAGCGAACTAACCAAGCACAAGCACGGCAGCTTACGCAATACTCGTTCCCTCCTCTCAGGGAACCGAGGTTACGTTAGTAACCGAGTCGTTCCCTTTCGAGAGGTCTCTCCTATTGCGTAAGTAGCTTACGCTATGGGAACACCATGCAAAACGCTGTGCGTGCTGAACTTCGCCTTATGATAGCCAGAGGCAGGTGCCTGAGCTAAAAAGCAAAGTTATCATCCAACTAGCCGGCAGAGGCGAGCTTTATATGTGGGAAAAAATACAGAGCGGCTAGAAGGCGCTCAGTGTGACACAAGCACATACATAATCTAGATACGAACTCGCAGTTCAACTAGCATTATGCTGATAGCACATTGGAATGCAATGTCGGGACCTGTAGGTTGTAGAATCTGATAAATGTGGACGGTGAGGCCCAGCCTGCCGCCGCACAAATATCCTCGATCGGTATCCCGCTCGACCATGCCCAGGAAGAAGCCACACTCCTGGTGGAGTGTGCTTTGACTCCCCAGGGGCATTGAAGTCCCTTAGCTTCATAAGCCAGAGCTATAGCTTCGACTATCCAGTGAGAGATTCTCTGCTTTGAAACGGCAGAACCTTTCGTACGGCCGCCAAAGCATACAAACAGTTGTTCTGTCTGTCTGAATAGGGCAGAACGCTCCAAATACACTCTGAGAGCCCTAACGGGGCAGAGTAGATTAGCGTAATGTTCGTCTGCTGAAGACGAAAGCGCAGTTAGGGAGATAACCTGTGCTCTGAAGGGAGTGGTGAGCACTTTAGGAATATACCCATGTTTCGGTCTAAGGACGACCCTGCAGTCGTTAGGTCCGAATTCTAGGCAGGCAGCGCTTGTTGAAAGCGCGTGCAGGTCGCCCACTCTCTTGACCGAGGCGAGTGCCAGCAAGAGCGCCGTCTTGAGCGAGAGCTGTTTAAGGTGCACGGTTCGGAGTGGTTCGAACGGGGGCCCTTTAAGAGCGTCTAGGACCGTAGCTAGGTCCCAGATCGGCACTGAGGGGGGGCGTGAAGGGTTCATCCTCCTGGCGCCCCTTAGGAAACGAATAATTAGGTCGTTTCTTCCCAATGGACGTTCCATTACAAGGTCGTGTGACGCTGTGATGGCAGCCACATATACTTTGAGCGTGGAGGGGGTGCGGCCCGCCTCCAGAAGCCCTTGTAGGAAAACGAGTACACTCGTAATCTCGCATGTTACAGGGTTCAGGCCCTTGGTATTACACCAGTCACCGAACACTTTCCATTTCTGGGCATATAAGCGTCTCGTGGAGGGCGCCCGCGCCTCAGCGATGGTTTTTAGTGCTCCGCTCGCGAGGTTCCTGGGAACCCGTTGAGGGGCCATGCATGAAGGGCCCACAGATCGGGGCGGGGATGAAATATCATCCCGCTGGCCTGACTGAGGAGGTCTGGCCTCAGTGGAATCGGCCGTGGTGCAGATTGCATTTGCATCAGATCTGGAAACCATGTTTGGTTCTTCCAGAGTGGGGCTATCAGCAGCACTGCGTTTCCCTCCTCTCTGACCCGACTGATGACCTGTGGCAGCATCGCGATCGGGGGAAAGGCATATAAGGGGCGGCTCGGCCAGCTCTGGGCGAGCGCGTCCGTGCTTTTCGTGAAGAAAAGAGAGCAGTGCGCGTTCTCCTTGGAGGCGAAGAGGTCGATCTCCGCTTTGCCAAAGGTTTTCCATAACCACTGAATCGTCAGAGGGTTGAGAGCCCATTCTCCTGGGAGAATCTTGTCTCTGGATAACATGTCTGCCCCCTGGTTCAGGGCGCCTGGCACATGCGCTGCTCTCAGCGAGCGCAAGTTGTGCTGGGACCATAAAATGAGTCTCCTGGCCATTGAATGCATGGAGCTCGACCTGAGTCCACCCTGGCGATTTATGTACGACACTACCGTCATGTTGTCCGTTCGGACCAGGACGTGTTCGTTTTTTAGATGTGGGAGCAGGGCTCTGAGAGCCAAAGCGACCGCTTTCATTTCCAGACAGTTTATGTGTAGGCGCTTCTCCGGGTTTGACCAAAAGCCGGAGACAGGCCTGCCCTCGTAAAGGGCCCCCCAACCTATTTTGGAGGCATCTGTCGTTATCATCTTTCTCCTTGTGTTCACACCCAGACTCACGCCTGACTGGTACCAGTCGGCGGCTTTCCAGTGCGTCAGGGCTTTTATACAGCCGTGGTTCGCTCTGATTAAAAAGTGGCCCGAACGCCACGCGTGAGTAGGGACGCGGCTCTTGAGCCAGCGTTGGAGAGGGCGCATATGCAACAATCCTAGCTGGAGTACGGCCGATGCTGAGGCCATGAGACCGAGCATCCTCTGAAACCGTTTGACGGGGGCGCGCGCGCCCGCTCTGAATGATGTTGCAAGGCGCCGGATGGTGAGCGCGCGCTCTGATGAGAGCATGCTGTCATTTGCATCGAGTCTAGAACTATTCCCAGGAAAGAAATTCTCTGGCTGGGAGATAGTATGCTTTTTGCAAAATTGATTCTTAGACCCAGGCATTCTAAATGGCTGATAATCCAAGATCTGTGTGTTATTAGCTGACTCTCTGATTGTGCTAGAACCAGCCAATCGTCGAGATAATTCAGTATTCGCACTCCCCTTTGTCTTAGGGGGGAAAGTGCTGCATCCATACATTTCGTGAATGTACGGGGAGCCAGGGACAGGCCGAATGGGAGTACTGTGTACTGGTATGACTGTCCCTCGAAAGCGAATCTCAGAAACGGCCTGTGATGAGGCGCTATTGGAATGTGAAAGTAAGCATCTTTCAGATCCACTGAGAGAAACCAATCTCCTGGGCGCACTTGCGCGAGGATATGCTTGGTTGTTAACATTCTGAACGAGCGAATCATTAGTGCTTTGTTCAGGTGTCTGAGATCTAGGATGGGGCGGAGACCGCCATCCTTTTTCGGGACGAGAAAATAGCGGCTGTAAAAACCTGTCCCGCTCAGAGAGGGGGAAACAGTTTCCACAGCGCCCTTTTCTATTAGTTTGCGCACCTCGGTGCGTAGAACATGTGAACACTCTTTTCTCACTTTCGTCTCGACCACAGTCGTAAAACGTGGTGGCCTGCGAGCGAACTGGAGCGAGTATCCGTGCTTTACTATATTTAATACCCATTTCGGCATATCTGGAATGTTTTCCCATGCCGCTGCGTGTACAGATATGGGCTGAATACAGGCTAGGGGCGGGCCGCTGTGACGTAGGGACCCGGCTAGCGAATCGCCTGAGCTCATAGCTCTCAGAGGCGCGGGCGCGCGCTGAGCAGCTGAGTGAATGGGCGCGTGTGTGATTACAACAGTGCGCGCTGTGTTTGTAAAACTCGCAGCCTGAGCTGAGGTTTTGTTTGACACTGTAAGGGCAGTGTTTATAAGTGGGGGTGCATAAACAGTGGTAGGCACACGCGTCACTTTTATAATGTTTCCCGCTTTTACTGGGGATGAATTTATAACTGTGTGAACAGTGCTTGTGTGTAGTGGTGCGTACATGACCGTAGGCACGTGATCTACATTCATGGGAAGCGCAGCCTGAGCTGGGAATGAATTTGGCACTGTTTTGACAGTATCTGGGAATGCACACTTTGTGGACATGTGAACCCTTAGTGATGCAGGCAGAAAAAGACTCTTTTTGTGTTTTCTGTGCGTCGCCGTAAAAACGGCGTTTGTTTGCAGGTGAGCGAGCTCTGTGACTGGCCCATTGACTGCTGTATGGACATATCCAGCCGCCTGTAAGGGGACTGGGTAATGTTTGAGCTTTTGCGGAGAGAGTGGTCCGGCTTTTGCGAGACACGTACTCTCTCTTCTCATTTCTGTGGCTAGGACGGCTTTCGAGGCTCAGGGTTCAGCACAATCTTGGGCCGAGGACCCCGTCGCTCAGGAGGCGGCTTGCGGTTGTGAGAGCGCGAGCGGCGTCGAGCGTCAGCCTGAGGCGCGGGCTGAGAGGCGGTGGGGGCTGTTCTAGCCCGCTGCGGCTGCGGCGGTCTCTGTCTGCTCTGCGATGAGCTGGAGCGCTTTGGCAGGAAATGACGCATAGCTTGTGAAGCGTTCTGGGCCTCAGTGAAGCGTTCGGCGAAACCTTTAACCGCCGGTCCAAACAGCCCGCTGGTGGAGATAGGCGCATCGAGAAATGGCGCCTTATCCGCGTCCTTCATTTCAGTCAGAGTCAGCCACAGATGGCGCTCGAGAACAGTCAAATTAGCCATAGCACGGCCGATGGACTGGGCGGTGGCCTTCGTGGCTCGCAGAGCTATATCAGTCGCGCTGCGTAAGTCCCTGAAGGCTTCGGGTTCGGGGCCAGACTCGTCCATAGAGCGGAGAAGCTTGGCTTGGAACACTTGAAGTACCGCCATTGAGTGAAGCGCTGATGCAGCTTGGCCGGCGGCGGCGTAGGCGCGACCGGCGAGAGCAGAGGTAGTGCGGCAGGGTTTCGAGGGGTGGGAAGCTTTGGCTTTCCATCCGGAGGTGGAGGGCGGGCAGAGATGATTGGCCACGGCCTCCTCGAGGGGCGGCGTTCCCTCGTAGCCTCTTTCCTTCGCGCCGTCCACTGAGGAGAGCGAAGAAGAAAAAGAAGGCTTTAGGCGCGCAGAGTGGGGGGCTTTCCACGACTTGGTGAGTTCGTCGTGAACTTCCGGGAAGAAGGGAGAAGGCCTTTGCCGAGGGGCCTGCTGGCGCCCCTGCAGAAACCACTCATCCAGTCGGCTCCGGGTTGGCTCTTCGGGAGAAGACCAATCGAGCCCGAGGTCTTCCACGGCCTTAGAGAGGACACGGATAATCTCAGTATCCATAGTGGAGCCCCCGCTCGTGCTAGCTAGCGTCGACGGGGCGGGGTCGAGAGTGGAGCCCGGCCAGTCGTCCGATGCAGCGTCGATGGACAAGCTGTCGTCCATTCCCCCGTCGTCCTCGGACGCGCCGAAAGTCACAAGGCCCACCGCTCTGCCAGAGGGGTGTGTGTCCGGCTGGGTGAACTGAACCGGCGGTGGGGAAGGCAAGAGCGGCGGTGAAGCACGCGGAGACTGGCTCGGCGTGACGTCACTGAGCTCAGGCTCAGGAAGCCTCTGTGAGCGGCGCTTTTTCTTAGTGCGCGGCTCAAACAGAGGGGTGGCGATGGGCTCGCTCACGGCGAAAGCGGCGAGGCGAGCCCGTAGTGCGGAGAGACCCAGGTCATCACATTCCGGGCATCCGCCCTTGGTCAATGCAGCTTCTGCGTGGTCACGGCCCAGGCAGCGAGCGCAGATGATGTGACGATCCCCGTCCGGGAGAAGGTCTCTGCACGACGCGCAGGAAGGCATTTGAAACAACGCCTTAATGGAAATTTGCTCTTTCACAAATGTCGCGGGGCGGACAGATGTAAAATACTTGCGTATATGGCGCGCCGGATGGCTCAGTAGGAGGTGCTTGAAGGCGGCTGAAGGTGCCGACGTCCTCGTAGCAATCCCGCTGGTATGCTTTTCCACGGCGGCGAAGGCTTCCAATAATCCGGAGGATCCAGCGAAGAAGGTGTTCGCTGAAGGAGATTAAATCTAAAGAACTCTCATGACGGGGCGCCCAATATATAGCTTGGCCACGCCCATCTTGGCGGGCTCTGACGCGCGCAGGCGCGAAGCGCGCTCATTGGTCGCGCATTCAGAGTCGCCCCGTCATTGGTTCAAGCAAGTTGCCGCAGCACAGCCAATGACCGAGTTCCTTCGTTCATTGCTGTCAGCTGTGCAGCTGCAATGCGTTTTACATAAAGACTTCAATATTCTCGAGAAAAGGAGTTTTCCCATAGCGTAAGCTACTTACGCAATAGGAGAGACCTCTCGAAAGGGAACCGAGCGCACAACTGATGCTGGCGCGCGCGGTAAATCACTTTCGCGAGAGAATAACAGATCTACACGCGAGGAAACGGGAACTCGCGAGCTCATTCATACTCTGCGCGCGCTCATGACATCTCCTCTGCACGCAATACAAGCCCTCGCGCGCGCGCATGATCATTTCACACGCTCTCGCGCGCGCGCATGATCATTCCACACGCTCTCGCGCTTGATCTGCTCTCGCCTGTTGGTTTTGCTCGCTCGAACAATTTTATTTTTTGACAGTCGAGGGGCGGGACTTCCTGTTTTAATAACCTCAAATGTCATTGGTTACTTCCCATTTTCCGGAAGTCAGTTGTGATTGGACGCCTGTCCAATGACTCGTAATTCACTTGATTTGAGACATCACTTAATTTGTCTTTTATTTTGGTTTATTAATGTGTAATGTGATTTAATGCATTGTTAATGTAGAATATATTCTTACCAGATACTTTATTAACAGAAAGTCTTACTAGTGATTGCATTGTGTTGTTAAGAGATATTTACAGACTGTAACAACGCATTTCCATGGTTATTTGCATTGTAAATCTACCAAAATTCTTATGCATTTTTACACAATATAAATGGTTCATTATATTTTCTGTTAAATGTAAAAGGGGTTCTGGCTTCGTAAGTTAAGATACAGTACACAGCATTAATTATAGCTTACAAATGCCTTTTCAGAATTTGCTACCGAATACAGAGGAACAATATTAAACCCAGCAAATTATTAAACCCATCTTAAACCCAGCAAAGTAGCTATTACAACATTATATAGTGATCTTAATCATCTAACTTTTTGTAAGCTACATTGTATTTGCCTCATTACCATGAAAAGAAAGAGACAGAAAAGAGATACTCTAGAATCAGTGAACGTACATTAATATACTGACAAAATTAGCAGGGTTTGGGATTAATTAAAATCATGTCGGTTTAATACCTTTTATGTTATTATCAATGACATACCTTTAAAATGTTATTAGTTTTATTATAAAACTAATACAGTTTTATTACATATTGAATTGGTCGATTTGTCTCGGAGTCTTCTTTATTATGTTGGCTTGAGAAAGCCAGCATATATTTAAACATTATTAGTATTTATTATTATTATTGTGAGAAATTGACTCCGCCTAGAACTTTAATGCTTCACCAAACTCGGCTCAGAACTTCAGACTGGTTAGACTCGCTTATATCTTTTCTAACTGGTCAGACTTACTTTCCCAAAAAATCACATTGATTTGCGTAATCTGACCAATGAAGGCCGTAATACTTAATGCTGTCCACTAGATGGGGCGACAGGTTAATAAATCTTTTCTACTCTCTTTCCCTGTTTGCATCAGTTTAAATGACAAATACATGCATGAATTTCATTCATAAATAGACCATATCTGTGTATGAGAACAAGCTTTACTCTGCAGAACATGATCCTCCAGGGTCAGGACTAAGTGTTAAATCTATAAATGAATGTGAAAAGTTGGGTGTCTGCATGCAAGTCAGTAAGAATTTTGGGTGTCTGCATTTGCTTGAAGTCACTAAGAGTTTTGTGTAAAACATTATTTTTTTTCTCCACTTCCTGCAGTAACATTTGTTCAGTTAGTAAGGTTCAACCATGTGATAAAAACAGAAATGTGATAAAGACATCTTCAAAAACAGTGCTGTTTTGTTTGCATGTGTTGTGAGAACAACTTAATAAGAGAAAGTATTAGGCAAGCACACAGCATAAATGATTACAACCCATCTGAACATAACATAGCCTATCATAAAAAAATAAAAGGCACTCATGCTGCCAGAACCCCTTTTACATTTAATGGAAAATATAATAACCAACTCAAAAATGATATAATAGTAATACACAGGATGAAAACAAAAAGCTTACACAACAACTCTTTCTTATTGATATAAACAATTAATTTATCTTTTATTCAAAGCCCTTGTTATATTTACAACTATTTAATGGACATTTTTTACTTTTTACATTCTGAGGTTCTCAGATCCAATTTAATTTTGGTTGGATATACGTAAATAGCTGTAAATGGGGGTATAGTGGTAATGTAGTGGTGAACTACAGCAAATATGACTTTGCATTCACATTTTTCTCCAATTTCTTTTAGATATTTTAGATAGTGTTATAAATACAAAATGTAAAAATACATATGAATTCTGGTAGATTTACAATGCTAATAACCATGGAAATGCGTTGTTACAGTCTGTAAATATCTCTTAACAACACAATGCAATCACTAGTAAGACTTTCTGTTAATAAAGTATCTGGTAAGAATATATTCTACATTAACAATGCATTAAATCACATTACACATTAATAAACCACAATAAAAGACAAATTAAGTGATGTCTCAAGTCAAGTGAATTAGCCTACGAGTCATTGGACAGGCATCCAATCACAACTTACTTCTGGAAAATGGGAAGTAACCAATGACATTTGAGGTTATAAAACAGGAAGTCCCGCCCCTCGACTGTCAAAAATAAAATTGTTCGAGCGAGCAAAACCAACAGGCGAGAGCAGATCAAGCGCGAGAGCGTGTGGAATGATCATGCGCGCGTGCGAGAGCGTGTGAAATGATCATGCGCGCGCGCGCGAGGGCTTGTATTGCTTGCAGAGGAGATGTCATGAGCGCGCGCAGAGTATGAATGAGCTCGCGAGTTCCCGTTTCCTCGCGTGTATGTCTGTTATTCTCTCGCGAAAGTCACTTAGCGCGCGCGCCAACATCAGTTGTTCGCTCGGTTATTATTGCCATTGATTTGCCGCCATACAAGTGCTTCGCAAAATGATTCACTGTTTCGAAGCTTTCGAAACACTATACGCTAGTGCAGGGGTTTTCATACTGTGGGTCGCAGATTGGGAAGAGGTGGGTCGCGCAATCACTATTGGCAGCAGCTGAATTTACGTTTCATGAGTGACACATACAAACAGGTTGCACGATGAACCAACGTTAAATAGAAATCTCTATATTGCTTAGAGCGATTTAAAGTTAGATAAATATGTCAGTATTGTGTTTCATGAAGCGCGCGTGTGCGACTTGTTGTGATAACAATTTTCACCGTCTCAGAGCGGCTTCGGTTCATTAAGTGGTTTGGTGCGCAATATTAACGATAAGAAACGACTCGGTTACTAACGTAACCTCGGTTCCCTGAGAGGAGGGAACGAGTATTGCGTAAGTAGCTTACGCTATGGGAAAACTCCTTTTCTCGAGAATATTGAAGTCTTTATGTAAAACGCATTGCTGCACAGCTGACAGCAATGAGCGAAGGCAGCTCGGTCATTGGCTGTGCTGTGGCAACTTGCTCGAACCAATGACGGGGCGACTCTGAATGCGCGACCAATGAGTGCGCTTCGCGCCTGCGCTCGTCAGAGCCCGCCAAGATGGGCGTGGCCAAGAGCTATATACTGGGCGCCCCGTCATGAGAGTTCTTTAGATTTAAACGACTGAAGCGAACTAACCAAGCACAAGCACGGCAGCTTACGCAATACTCGTTCCCTCCTCTCAGGGAACCGAGGTTACGTTAGTAACCGAGTCGTTCCCTTTCGAGAGGTCTCTCCTATTGCGTAAGTAGCTTACTCTATGGGAACACCATGCAAAACGCCGTGCGTGCTAAACTTCGCCTTATGACAGCCAGAGGCAGGTGCCTGAGCTGAAAAGCAAAGTTATCATCCAACTAGCCGGCAGAGGCGAGCTTTATATGTGGGAGAAAAATACAGAGCGGCTAGAAGGCGCTCAGTGTGACACAAGCACATACATAATCTAGATACGAACCCGTAGTTCAACTAGCATCATGCTGATAGTACATTGGAATGCAACGTCGGGACCTGTAGGTTGTAAAACCTGATAAATGTGGACGGTGAGGCCCAGCCTGCCGCCGCACAAATATCCTCGATCGGTATGCCGCTCGACCATGCCCAGGAAGAAGCCACACTCCTGGTGGAGTGTGCTTTGACTCCCCAGGGGCATTGAAGTCCCTTAGCTTCATAAGCCAGCGCTATAGCTTCAACTATCCAGTGAGAGATTTTGAAACGGCGGAACCTTTCGTACGGCCGCCGAAGCATACAAACAGTTGTTCTGTCTGTCTGAATAGGGCAGAACGCTCTAAATACATTCTGAGAGCCCTAACGGGGCAGAGTAGATTAACGTCGTGCTCGTCTGCTGGAGACGATAGCGCAGTTAGGGAGATAACCTGTGCTCTGAAGGGAGTGGTGAGCACTTTAGGAATATACCCATGTTTTGGCCTAAGGACGACCCTGCAGTCGTTAGGTCCGAATTCTAGGCAGGCAGCGCTTGTCGAAAGCGCGTGCAGGTCGCCCACTCTCTTGACCGAGGCGAGTGCCAGCAAGAGCGCAGTCTTGAGCGAGAGCTGTTTAAGGTGCACGGTTCGGAGTGGTTCGAACGGGGGCCCTTTAAGAGCGTCTAGGACAGTAGCTAGGTCCCAGATCGGCACTGAGGGGGGGCGTGAAGGGTTCATCCTCCTAGCGCCCCTTAGGAAACGAATAATTAGGTCGTTTCTTCCCAATGGACGTTCCATTACAGGGTTGTGTGACGCTGTGATGGCCGCCACATATACTTTGAGCGTGGAGGGGGTGCGGCCCGCCTCCAGAAGCCCCTGTAGAAAAGCGAGTACGTTCGTAATCTCGCATGTTTCAGGGTTCAGGCCCTTGGCATTACACCAGTCACTGAACACTTTCCATTTCTGGGCATATAAGCGTCTCCTGGAGGGCGCCCGCACCTCAGCGATAGTTTTTAGTGCTCCGCTCGTGAGGTTCCTGGGAACCCATTGAGGGGCCATGCATGAAGGGCCCACAGATTGGGGCGGGGATGAAATATCATCCCGCTGGCCTGACTGAGGAGGTCTGGTCTCAGTGGAATCGGCCGTGGTGCAGATTGCATTTGCATCAGATCTGGAAACCATGTTTGGTTCTTCCAGAGTGAGGCTATCAGAAGCACTGCGTTTTTCTCCTCTCTGACCCGACTGATGACCTGTGGCAGCATCGCGATCGGGGGAAAGGCATATAAGGGGCAGCTCGGCCAGCTCTGGGCGAGCGCGTCCGTGCTTTTCGTGAAGAAAAGAGAGCAGTGCGCGTTCTCCTTGGAGGCGAAGAGGTCGATCTCCGCTTTGCCAAAGGTTTTCCATAACCACTGAATCGTCAGCGGGTTGAGAGCCCATTCTCCTGGGAGAATCTTGTCTCTGATAGCATGTCTGCCCCCTGGTTCAGGGCGCCTGGCACATGCGCTGCTCTCAGCGAGCGCAAGTTGTGCTGGGACCATAAAATGAGTCTCCTGGCCATTGAATGCATGAAGCTCGACCTGAGTCCACCCTGGCGATTTATGTACGACACTACCATCATGTTGTCCGTTCGGACCAGGACGTGTTCGTTTTTTAGATGTGGAAGCAGGGCTCTGAGAGCCAAAGCGACCGCTTTCATCTCCAGACAGTTTATGTGTAGGCGCTTCTCCGGGTTTGACCAAAAGCCCGTAAAGGGCCCCCCAACCTATTTTGGAGGCATCTGTCGTGATCATCTTTCTCCTTGTGTTCACACCCAGACTCACGCCTGACTGGTACCAGTCGGTGGCTTTCCAGTGCGTCAGGGCTTTTATACAGCCATGGTTCGCTCTGATTAAAAAGTGGCCCGAAGGCCACGCGTGAGTAGGGACGCGGCTCTTGAGCCAGCGTTGGAGAGGGCGCATATGCAACAATCCTAGCTGGAGTACGGCCGATGCTGAGGCCATGAGACCGAGCATCCTCTAAAAGCGCTTGACGGGGGCGCGCGCGCCCACCCTGAATGATGTTGCAAGGCGCCGGATGGTGAGCGCGCGCTCTGATGAGAGACGAGCTGTCATTTGCATCGAGTCTAGAACTATTCCCAGGAAAGAAATCCTCTGGCTGGGAGATAGTATGCTTTTTGCAAAATTGATTCTTAGACCCAGACATTCTAAATGGCTGATAATCCAAGATCTGTGTGTTATTAACTGACTCTCTGATTGTGCTAGGACCAGCCAATCGTCGAGATAATTCAGTATTCGCACTCCCCTTTGCCTCAAGGGGGAAAGTGCTGCATCCATACATTTCGTGAATGTACGGGGAGCCAGGGACAGGCCGAACGGAAGTACTGTGTACTGGTAAGACTGTCCCTCGAAAGCGAATCTCAGAAACGGCCTGTGATGAGGCGCTATTGGAATGTGAAAGTAAGCATCTTTCAGATCCACTGAGAGAAACCAATCTCCTGGGCGTACTTGCGTGAGGATATGCTTGGTTGTTAACATTCTGAACGAGCGAATCATTAGTGCTTTGTTCAGGTGTCTGAGATCTAGGATGGGGCGGAGACTGCCATCCTTTTTCGGGACGAGAAAATAGCGGCTGTAAAAACCTGCCTCGCTCATAGAGGGGGGAACAGTTTCCACAGCGCCCTTTTCTATTAGTTTGCGCACCTCGTGCGTAGAACATGTGAACACTCCTTTCTCACTTTCGTCTCGACCACAGTCGTAAAACGTGGTGGTCTGCGAGCGAACTGGAGCGAGTACCCGTGCTTTACTATATTCAGCACCCATTTCGGCATATCTGGAATGTTTTCCCATGCCGCTGCGTGTACAGATATGGGCTGAATACAGGCTAGGGGCGGGCCGCTGTGACGTAGGGACCCGGCCAGCGAATCGCCTGAGCTCGCAGCTCTCAATGGGCGCGTGTGTGATTACAACAGCACGCGCTATGTCTGTAAAACTCACAGCCTGAGCTGGGGTTGTGTTTGACACTGTAAGGACAGTGTTTATAAGTGGGGGTGCATAAACAGTGGTTGGCACACGCGTCACTTTTATAATGTTTCCCGCTTTTACTGGGGATTAATTCATAACTGTGTGAACAGTGCTTGTGTGTAGTGGTGCGTACATGACCGTAGGCACGTGATCTACATTCATGGGGCGCGCAGCCTGAGCTGGGAATGAATTTGGCACTGTTTTGACAGTATCTGGGAATGCACACTTTGTGGACATGTGAACCCTTAGTGACACAGGCAGAAAAAGACTCTTTTTGTGTTTTCTGTGCGTCGCCGTAAAAACGGCGTTTGTTTGCAGGTGAGCGAGCTCTGTGACTGGCCCATTGACTGCTGTATGGACATTTCCAGCCGACTGTAAGGGGACTGGGTAATGTTTGAGATTTTGCAGAGAGAGTGGTCCGGCTTTTGCGAGACACGCACTCTCTCTTCTCATTCCTGTGGCTAGGAAGGCTTTCGAGGCTCAGGGTTCAGCACAATCTTGGGCCGAGGACCCCGTCACTCAGGAGGCGGCTTGCGGTTGTGGGAGCGCGAGCGGCGTCGAGCGTCAGCCTGAGGCGCGGGCTGAGAGGCGGTGGGAGCTGCTCTAGCCCGCTGCGGCTGTGGCGGTCTCTGTCTGCTTTGCGATGAGCTGGAGCGCTTGGGCAGGAAATGGTGCATAGCTTGTGAAGCGTTCTGGGCCTCAGTGAAGCGTTCGGCGAAACCTTTAACCGCCGGTCCAAACAGCCCGCTGGTGGAGATAGGCGCGTCGAGAAACGGCGCCTTATCCGCGTCCTTCATCTCCGTCAGAGTCAGCCACAGATGGCGCTCGAGAACAGTCAAATTAGTCATGGTGCGGCCAATAGACTGGGCGGTGGCCTTCGTGGCTCGCAGAGCTATTTCAGTTGCGCTGCGTAGGTCCTTAAAGGCTTCGGGTTCGGGGCCAGACTCGTCCATAGAGCGGAGAAAGCTTGGCTTGGAACACTAGAAGTACCGCCATTGAGTGAAGCGCTGATGCAGCTTGGCCGGCGGCGGCGTAGGCGCGACCGGCGAGAGCAGAAGTAGTGCGGCAGGGCTTCGAGGGGTGGGAAGCTTTGGCTTTCCATCCAGTGGTGGAGGGCGGGCAGAGATGATTGGCCACGGCCTCCTCGAGGGGCGGCGTTCCCTCGTAGCCTCTTTCCTTCGCGCCGTCCACAGAGGTGAGCGACGAAGAAAAAGAAGGCTTCAGACGCGCAGAGGGGGGGGTTTTCCATGACTTGGTGAGTTTGTCATGAACTTCCGGGAAGAAGGGAGAAGGCCTTTGCCGAGGGGCCTGCTGGCGCCCCTGCAGAAACCACTCATCCAGTCGGCTTCGGGTTGGTTCTTCGGGAGAAGACCAATCGAGCCCGAGGTCCTCCACGGCCTTCGAGAGGACGCGGATAATCTCCGTATCCATGGTGGAGCCCCCACTCGTGCTAGCTAGCGTCGACGGGGCGGGGTCGAAAGTGGAGCCCGGCCAGTCAGATGCAGCGTCGATGGACAAGCTGTCATCCACTCCCCCGTCGTCCTCGGACGCGCCGAAAGTCACAAGGCCCACCGCTCTGCTAGAGGGGTGTGGGTCCGGCTGAGTTAACTGAACCGGCGGTGGGGAAGGCAAGAGCGGCGGTGAAGCACGCGGAGACTGGCTCGGCGTGACGTCACTGAGCTCAGGTTCAGGAAGCCTCTGTGAGCGGCGCTTTTTCTTAACACGTGGCTCAAACAGAGGGGTGGCGGTGATGGGCTCACTCGCGGCGAAAGCGGCGAAGCGAGCCTGCAGTGTGGAGAGACCCAGGTCATCACATTCCGGGCATCCGCCCTTGGTCAAAGCAGCTTCTGCGTGTTCCCGGCCCAGGCAGCAAGCGCAGATGATGTGACGATCCCTGTCCGGGAGAAGGTCTCTGCACGACGCGCAGGAAGGCATTTGAAACAACGCCTCCGAAAAATTGCTCTTTTACAAATGTCGCGGGGCGAACAGATGTAAAATACTTGCGTGTGTGGCGCGCCGGATGGCTCAGTAGGATGGCGTTCGAAGGCGGCTGAAGGTGCCGACGTCCTTGTAGCAATCCTGCTGGTATGCTTTTCGACGGCGGCGAAGGCTTTTCAATAATCCGGAGGATCCAGCGAAGAAGGTGTTCGCTGAAGGAGATTAAATCTAAAGAACTCTCATGACGGGGCGCCCAGTATATAGCTCTTGGCCACGCCCATCTTGGCGGGCTCTGACGCGCGCGGGCGCGAAGCGCGCTCATTGGTCGCGCATTCAGAGTCGCCCCATCATTGGTTCGAGCAAGTTGCCGCAGCACAGCCAATGACCGAGCTGCCTTCGCTCACTGCTGTCAGCTGTGCAGCTGCAATGCGTTTTACATAAAGACTTCAATATTCTCAAGAAAAGGAGTTTTCCCATAGCGTAAGCTACTTACGCAATAGGAGAGACCTCTCGAAAGGGAACTCGTTTACTCCAATCACTGCATGATCTCATTCTGCATGGGATCGCATTACACCAGAGAATTCAAATGTCACGAAAGGCTGATTCAGGTCTGGGCTGCATTTCCCAGAAGCATCGTGAGCTAAGTTGTTTGTAACGACCATTGGTGGCAATGGTTCTGCGATCTACTTTGGCATACAATGCTTTTGGGGAACGCATTAATCTCTGTCGTCTGTTCAACACAGCGCTGTTGTCTTTCAGAGATATGGTCGTCGTAAGTGTGCGTTGTTTTGTGTTCCCTCGCATGCATTTTGATACCTACCAACGCATAAGGAAAATATATATGTAAAAAGTATTTAAAATTTATACACACGAGCACGAAAGCGTTTTCTGCGCTGAACAACGCAATGAGTTTAACAACACTCGCAGCATAAATATTAGTATTGAAATTCTATAAAATTATTAGTCTATTATTTTTTTAATATTCTGATTTTTTGTCATATCAAACCTTTGGTTAAGATTAAGCTTACTTAATCTTTTTAATTTCTTTAAATTTGTTTTGCCATATGTTTGGGTAAATCAGTTGAGGCAGCAGACAAAAACTACTCAGTATTCTTCACATTATTTCAACAGCCATTAGGCTACTATTTTAATTCTCAAACTTGTTGATAATGTACCATAAGTTTGTATTGCAATTAAACTTATAAGACATAGACTACTATGACAAGGAAAAAAAACTGCTCTAAAGAGAACTAACGCCTCCCACCCCACATTAATGCTTTAAAATTATTTTGGTGGGTCTTGAGATAGATTATTCTTGTCTACGTGGGTCCTGGAATGGAAAAGTTTGGGAACCCCTGCGCTAGTGAACCCTGCTGGGTCAGAAGGTCAGAACCATAGACTGTAAAAAAGAACAGTGGAAATTTAACAAAACTCAGACCAAACCCGCATAAAACACCTTTTACAAACACATTGCAGATGTTTTATTGAAAATAAAATCTATCAAATGCAATGAACTAATCATCTAATAAGATTAAATATCAAGTGTCTATGTAATATGTAATATGTGCTCTTTTATCAATTTTCAAGGCATGTTTTGTTTGTTGCATCATGGATTGCTCAGCTAATCACAGGCTAATAAGAGACTAATAACTAGTACTGTTATTCCTTTTAATTATACTTATGTTTAACGTGAACAAATATATCTGATCAGAGATCAGGTAAAATGGGGGCGATCTAAGTGAATCCGCATGATTCATGAGTTTACAGAGATCGCCCCCCAGCGGTAAACCATTGAAATTTCGAAACGTTTGAAACAGAGCCTGAAACAGTTAGGGAAATCACGTGACCTTGTTTGATACACGCTCCGAACATAGTTGCCAAGTCCGCTTATAATACGCGACTTTTGGCTTTTTTTTTGTAAGTCGCGTTAAAAAAGCACGGGTTGCGTTTTTTTGGGATTATTAAAAAAATATGGTTGCTTGTTAGGAAAATCTGACAAGCAACTTTGTTTTCTTTACATCTATGGTCACGGTTGCCGTTTTCTCAATCTCCAATACATTGATTGACACGGTCTGCTCACAGCCATAGCCAATCAGTGCAATTGTATAAGTGCTGTGGCGTAATTCGTCAAAACATTCCGCCGAATCCGCCCCCTTATTGGAGAAAAATCCCGTTCAACGTGCAGGCAGCCGCGCGCGCCACACTGTAATCCAATGATAGACGTTGGGGAGATGATGGACAGTGAAGGGGAGAAGAGGGATGACCTTCTTTTGTAGAGTAAATTTGTAATTTTTACAATGTTTTTGTAATATATTAATTATCACAGGCTTTAATAAAAAATAAAAAATAAACTAGTCTATACTAACATAAGATACATATGGGTCAAATTTATTTTATTAAGATAAATAAATATATATATATATATATATATATATATATATATATATATATATATATATATATATATATATATATATAATATAATGTGTGTGTGTGTGTGTGTGTTACATATCCCCGTCTTTTCCTGATTGTCTTTTTGTCCTTTTCCATCTCTCCAAACCTTTTTTAAATCCTTTTTTTCCTAATCCGTTTATCCTTTTCTAATAAAGGAGTGGTTTCAGTTTAATATGTTGCAGGCTCATTTATTGGTAATAAAAAATAAATGATAATGCTGAAACTAAATCTAATAATATTGGGCTTGTTTTTGAAGCTACAGTTGCTTATTTGTCTCGCGAGAGTTGGCAACTGTGGTTCCGAACCACTGATTCGAAACAAAAGATTCAAAAATGTTTCGATGCTTCATGAAGCAGACGCACTTTTAAATGCGAAATCGCCCAACACTGCCCGCTGAACGTCGTTCACAATTTATACAAATACAATTTGTTGTAGTTAATAGAATTTAAACAATCGTTGCTGACTGTCGTAGCAAATGAGCGCCATACTATTCTGCCATAAACAGAGTGGGTATATTTGTTTCTCGATCTAATTGTGTTGGAACTTTGACAGTTTCTTTTCAAGTAACTTACGTAACTTACAGCAGTGAGACTGACTGACTAACGCCAAGGGTAATGTGTACTACGCATGCATGTAAATGACATTGTTCGAAATTAAACTATTTAGTGTATGTTGGGTGAAGCGAATATCCTTATTTGTTACAGATGTCCAGTTCCAGAAAAGTGGTCGAGTTGTTTTATGATGTCGTTTCTCCGTATTCCTGGCTGGCATTTGAGGTACATGATGGTTTCGGCCCTTAGTATAGTTAATTTAAAATCCATGTTGCTTAATATGTTTTCATGATTGTATTGATTGTGTATGTTAAGGTGCTGTGTCGCTATAGAAATGTTTGGAACATCGACCTCAAATTTAAACCAGCATTTTTAGGGGGAGTCATGCAAGGCTCAGGTAATAAATACATGACATGTCCACAATCACAAAATATACAAAAATCATAATCAGAAAGCGCTTTATTGCTAAGTGTGCTTGCACATACAAGGAATTTACCTTGGCATTGAAGCATTCAGTACACACATATAAATATAGTGAGACATAATGGCATTTAAAAATAACAAATATAAAAAAGTATAAAACATGTATAGTGTAATGTAATCTTATTAAACATTAAGATATGTTTGTACAAAAGTCTGGGTATAACCAGGAGGCTTTTGGCCTCAGTCACTATGACCCACAACTGTGGGTCAGAGTACAAACTTGCACCTGGAAAATAAACTGCTTTTTTGATTTGCATGACCTTCAATGTTCTCTTGTTTAATGTTTCTTTTTAAAAACAGACCAGCTGGCGGCACGCCACTATTAAAAAGAAGCCAGAATGATAGGAAATTAATTGGGGCAGGCAAAGGAAGATGGGCTACGAGATTGTCAGATGTTCTGCAGGCATCTCAGCTTTGTTGTCTCAACCAATAAAGTCTAAGTTTTGGCATCTGGAACTCCGTGACTTTGGTACTTTTTGCAAAGAGAAGACGACTTTTTCCACAACACGTCACATTAACCTTCATACTGTCATGAGAACGTTACGTCACCTACCTGTGATCATTTGGGCAAATTTGTCACAACCTGGAAACCATTACAAACAACTAGATTCAGTTAAACTTTTATATAGTTTTAAAGGTGACACATTATGTCCCTTTTCACACGATGTAATATAAATCTATGGTGTCCCCAGAACCCCCCAGAACATTTATTATAGCTTATCAAATTTGCCCCATTTTTGGTTGTGAACAAAAAAGCAGTTTTTGTGTGTGTCCATTTAAATACAAATGTGCTGCTGCTCCTGGCCTCCCTTCAGAAGACAGCCGATCCTTTACACAAGCTTTAGATACTCAGGTAAAAACAAAACAGGTGAATCTCATCCAAAATCACAGAAATAACCAGTAGCAGGGTGCAGCCTTATGGAGAGACTCAGGAAGAGGTTGCAACTTCTAGACTGCACCTGGATGTTTCTCAATGGTTAGTGGATACATTTTTGTAGTTGTTGTGGATTTACATTGATTCATCTCATCGACTTGCAGACATTCATGTTTATTTTTTACAAAAGTTGACACAGTTCCCTGAGATCTTTATAAGACAGCTGTGACCTTTTTTTGGTCAAAATACCACAAGGATGAAGCCTAAGTGAGAGATGCTTTGCTCAAACTTTTACATTAATGGCACTTTTGCCATTCCATTAGAACTGGTTACACTGTTGTCGCTTCGAAAACCAAATGGTGGGGCTGTGGGTGGAAACGTGCAGATTAAGGGGCGGTAATATTATAATAAGATCCCCTTCCTACGTCAGAAGGGGAGCGAAATCTGATCAGCTTATTTTTTGACATGCTTGAAGAGAAAGGCTTACCAAAACAAAGTTACTGTGTTGTCACTTTTCACATTTTCTTGGTTGGTAGATGCACTGGGGACCTGATTATAGCACTTAAACATTGGAAAAAGTCAGATTCTCATGATTTGTCCCCTTTAAAACGTATTATGATATCTATTTTTCTAAATGAATGTTGATGTATGTATGTGACATTGTGCTTTTTTAGATGATAAGATAACACATTATCAAGTTTCTTCTATTTCTAGGTAACCGCCCCCCTGGAATGATCCCTAATAAGTTTTATTACATGAACATCGATCTGAAACGGCTGTCTGAGTACTTTATGGTCCCTTTGAATCCACCTTCAAATCCTGTTGAGGCGATGTTTGAGAAAGGTATTCAAACTGCTGTTTCTTTACGATGACACTGATGACCACATGCACAATGCAAGCCATACTTGTGGATTTCTTTCTCTCATAGAAAAAAGGATGTTGGACTGTTTCTAGAGTATTTTTTTGCTTACTTAAGGATCTATTTTACAATCTAAAAAGGATAATCTTGTGTTTTTAGGTAAATCATTTTCTGTCACGGTCTCTTTTTTCTTCTCTTTTTATCTTTCCATGTAGGCACTTTGAATGCGATGCGTTTTGTGACAGCTATAGCAGAAAAGGAGAAAGAGGGAGACGTGCTGTTGGAGAGGGTGTCTAGAGAGCTGTGGAAAAGAATCTGGAGCACTGATCAGGACATTACCCAGCCTGCCTCATTCATTGAGGTATCAAATACCCTAGACTTGCGTTTTTTTAAAGTCAGCATGAAACGGAAGTTGCGATAGACTTTTCTTCCCAATTGTTACGAATATCGGAATGTAGGCCAGGGCTTGATTTTGTCTTTTGGGAATTGATTGGATTTTAGGAAGTAACTAAATGGAGGCAGATCTGAATGCCAGTTTTCAGTCAGTAAATTGACATGTTAACTTCATAAAACTATATACATGATGATATCATCCATTGTTTTTCATCACTGACTTTGACTTCAGTGTGTTCTCTTATCTCTTGCCTTTCTGTTTTGCACAGGCGGGATTAAAGGCAGGTCTCTCAGCCAATGAGGTGGAGGAAATTCTGACCCTCGCCAAATCTCAGCCAATCAAAGACAAGCTGAAGAGTGCCACACAGGAAGTGCTGGAGTATAGAGTCAGTGCCTTTTACTTGCGTCCTTGCACCCTTTGTCTTTCTAACTAAAGTGTTCCTTACAGTGATTTTCCCTTCCGTTTTTGTAGTGCTTTGGTTTTCCGTGCACTGTGTGTCATGTGAATGGAAAGGCTGAGGTCTTCTTTGGCTCTGACAGATTTGAGCTCATGGCTCATTGCATTGGTAACTTTGGATTTCTACTTCTTTTATTAGATAGGATAATGGTTATATGTATCATACCCAGTTTACTTGGTTTATTGCACTTTTACTTGGTTTTAATTGCACATAAATTCTAAAGTAATCTTGGGATATTAAAATCTTATGTTATATACTGTTCATTGTCCAATCACTTTCTTTATTTTTGTGTTCCAGGGGAGAAGTGGATGGGGCCTCAGCCTCTGAAACCCACATCCAAAATTTGATCACTACTCCTCCATATTCTGTATATTTCAACAACTTCTAAATAAAAATTTAATTTCATTTAAATTCACTTTTTTTTATTCAACAGCATACATAAACACAAAAAAGAATAAAGGAAACCATGGAGACAAAAATAAGATTTATGTCTATATGCTTATCAAGGCTGCATTTATTTGATCAAAAATACAGTAAACAGTTAGAATGTGAAATGTTATTACAATTTAAAATAAATGGTTTATATTTTAATATATTTTAAAATGTCATTTATTTCTGTGATGGCAAAGCCGTATTTCAGTTAATATGGATAATATACTATCCAACATTGTCGATTCTCACTCCAGTCTAGTAGGTGGCAGAAAAGCACTATAAACTAATCTGACAACCGCTATTAAACAAACTCCGAAGAAGAAACCGAAGAAGAGGGCGAAAGGTCGCTAGCTAAGGGTAAGTTGAGGACATGAATTTAAATACCATTTTCCAGTTTTTTTAAGTGTGAATACCGTAACGTAAAATGCAGCTGGTAAAAAGTCTCAGCACATCAGCCATGGTTCTCAACTCTTATGAACATCAGATTCAAGGACATATTCAAGGACAACTTCAAATTTCATATCAAGCAACTATCGAAATCACAGCAAAATATTTAATATGTGAACAAGTTTTTTAAAGCTTAGTATCTTATTCTTAATGCTTACAATTGGTCAATGTTTTCAGGTCAACTGTAGAGACAATCATGCCACATATATTTGCAAAAATAAATCAATAAAATAAAAGTATCACAAACAAAAAAGCTGTATTTAACTGCAAAAGGATCAAGAATGATCCTTTTTTCTGCAGCAGCTCTCTTGCTTTGCAATATGTATGCAATATTCCTTGAATCAGCGCATCTAACTAAGCTTAACTTCATTGCGTTTCACGGTTTTACTGAATTTAAAACTGCACACTAGCATAGTACTCTAATTCTTCCATATAAATGCATGACAGAAATAGTACAAGCAGCATGCTAGCATGTGATTTGGATTTTAGCCAAGGATTTTATGTTTTAGACACATACCGACCCAGTACATTAAATCATGTAAAAAGTTATGGCAATCAAGTTTCGAGTGCACTTAGTGCAAATATGCATTGCTTAAAATTATTGTTTATAACAAACAAGGTAAGAAATGCATTTCAGAGAAATGCTTCATCTGGTGTACCTTGTAAAAGCATTTTTTACTGATAGCCTATATGTTATTTCTGTGGGTTGAAGAAAGAGAATGTTGTTCACTCAAAAAGATGCATTTTTCTTATTTCTGTTCAAATGAATTTTGATATGTAAGTGATGTTAATTGTGTTGATTGATCATAATTTCATTGGCAATAAAAAAACAGATGTAATCATGGCTGAGTGGAGATATAGTTTTTTTTTCTTTCTTCAACAGGGGGATACAGTCTCACAAAGCAGATAAATCCACATATACATATTTAATAGTTTCACACTTTTTCTCTACATCACTTATTCCCACAGAGACCATACTTCTCTTAAAAGTCTTGCAGGGATCTTGAAGGATTGTAGTTGTCTTTAAACGGATGATGAAGGAATTCTGCATGACAAAATGAAAATCCTACCGGTAAATTCCTGATGGAGTCCTGTAGGTTGATCCACGTACTTGTCCTGCAAGAATGCATAATGTTATATTTAGTATGATGTATTATATACCTGTAAGTCTTCAGTATTGACTGGTGCTTTTTAGCAATTGAAAAAAACCTGTAAATGGCCAGCAGAGAAGCCATTGTCCTAAGAGAAAAGAATCAAGAATAATAAACAGGGAATTCCAATAGGGTCCTCACACCATCAGTGCTCGGGCCCTAATTAAAGGGCCTGAACTTTTTTTTTTTTTTTTTTGTCAAAAAGTGGAAAATTGCAAAAAGGTACCATATTTATACGCTTGATTCTAGAACTTTTCATGTGAACATTATTTTTCACATTTAGAGATTATTAACAGATTTGAACTAAATTTATTTTATCATCGTATTTTTAACATCGCTTTGTCTCCTCCTTGTCTCCTCTCTCCTGCGTCCTGCTCATCTCCTGCCTCTGTCTGGGCTGATAGAACTAACTTTTTGTTTAATATTTCGAATATCAAGACCAACACTGATGGAAAGTCATGTTCAGCATGGCTGATTCTAATTTTTCTGAAGATTGAGGCTGGGTCAGGCATAAAACGTCAATAGCTAAATCTTTTACAATGCTCTTTCTTATTAAAATAAAAAATAAAATTATATTTTTCTAAATTGCAGTACACACACATACATACATTTTATGTTATACACATATATATATATATACAGTAGTATACACAATACTGTTTAAAAGTCTTGTTAGTAATTATTTATATATATATATACTGTAAATATTAGAGTTGTCAAATAGATTAATAGCGATTAATCACATCTAACATAAGTCTTTGTTTACATAATATTGTGTGTATTATTATAATTATATATTATATATCTCTGTGTGTATACAGTATACTGTACAAATATATATATATATATATATATATACATACATACAGGTCATTCTCAAAAAATTAGCATATTGTGATAAAGTTAATTATTTTCCATAATGTAATGATAAAAATTAAACTTTCATATATTTTAGATTCATTGCACACCAACTGAAATATTTCAGGTCTTTTATTGTTTTAATACTGATGATTTTGGCATACAGCTCATGAAAACCCAAAATTCCTATCTCAAAAAATTAGCATATCATGAAAAGGTTCTCTAAACGAGCTATTAACCTAATCATCTGAATCAACTAATTAACTCTAAACACCTGCAAAAGATTCCTGAGGCTTTTAAAAACTCCCAGCCTGTTTCATTACTCAAAACCGCAATCATGGGTAAGACTGCCGACCTGACTGCTGTCCAGAAGGCCATCATTGACACCCTCAAGCAAGAGGGTAAGACACAGAAAGAAATTGCGGCGTGGCATGGAGGCAATCAGCCTGTGGCACTGCTGAGGTGTTATGGAGGCCCAGGATGCTTCGATAGCGGCCTTAAGCTCATCCACAGTGTTGGGTCTTGCGTCTCTCAACTTTCTCTTCACAATATCCCACAGATTCTCTATGGGGTTCAGGTCAGGAGAGTTGGCAGGCCAATTGAGCACAGTAATACCATGGTCAGTAAACCATTTACCAGTGGTTTTGGCACTGTGAGCAGGTGCCAGGTCGTGCTGAAAAATGAAATCTTCATCTCCATAAAGCTTTTCAGCCGATGGAAGCATGAAGTGCTCCAAAATCTCCTGATAGCTAGCTGCATTGACCCTGCCCTTGATAAAACACAGTGGACCAACACCAGCAGCTGACATGGCACCCCAGACCATCACTGACTGTGGGTACTCCGGTGCTGCTTATCTGTTGCCCAGGTCAGGCGCTTCTGCCGCCGTTTCTGGTTCGAAAGTGGCTTGACCTGGGGAATGCGGCACCTGTAGCCCATTTCCTGCACACGCCTGTGCACGGTGGCTCTGGATGTTTCTACTCCAGACTCAGTCCACTGCTTCCGCAGGTCCCCCAAGGTCTGGAATCGGTCCTTCTCCACAATCTTCCTCAGGGTCCGGTCACCTCTTCTCGTTGTGCAGCGTTTTTTGCCACACTTTTTCCTTCCCACAGACTTCCCACTGAGGTGCCTTGATACAGCACTCTGGGAACAGCCTATTTGTTCAGAAATTTCTTTCTGTGTCTTACCCTCTTGCTTGAGGGTGTCAATGATGACCTTCTGGACAGCAGTCAGGTCGGCAGTCTTACCCATGATTGCGGTTTTGAGTAATGAAACAGGCTGGGAGTTTTTAAAAGCCTCAGGAATCTTTTGCAGGTGTTTAGAGTTAATTAGTTGATTCAGATGATTAGGTTAATAGCTCGTTTAGAGAACCTTTTCATGATATGCTAATTTTTTGAGACAGGAATTTTGGGTTTTCATGAGCTGTATGCCAAAATCATCAGTATTAAAACAATAAAAGACCTGAAATATTTCAGTTGGTGTGCAATGAATCTAAAATATATGAAAGTTTGATTTTTATCATTACATTATGGAAAATTATTAACTTTATCACAATATGCTAATTTTTTTAGAAGGACCTGTATATATATATATATATATATATATATATATATATATATATATGTGCGTGTGTGTGTGTATATATAAAAATATATAGAGAGAAAGAGAGAGAGAGAAAGAGAGAGCGAATCCAGGATATATATATATATATATATAAATTTATACTCAAATGTACAAGTCATAAAAAATATACAAAAAACAAGAGCCTCGTCATTAACAAGTTCACATTTCTATGGCAATACTATCTATACTAACACACCAATATGAATCTGCAGTGGTCAGGTGGTCCAGAAAATTTAATTTAACCAATTTTGGACCATCCCTCCCAGATAAATATCTCTAGGCTGTCTCTTTGGCACAGTTCTCTTTATGTTATTCATGAACACCAAAGTCTTCATGTAGCCTTTTTTCAGCCTGCACTGTAAATGATAACCCAATGTTTTCAACATTTTGAAAAGTACAACTGTTTGTCAAGCTGTTATTAGTAAAGCCAGAGCGTTTGTATCTATGATTGTGAGATGAAAAGAAGCTCACTTTTTATCAATGTAGAAATCCAGATCTTTTCAAAGAATACACAAACTTGCCACTATAGATGATTATGAAGATATGTTTAAAAATATTTTTCAAACCATACTTTCTATTTTTATGTAGGCTACTTTTCATTTTTGTTTTTGTGGTGCATACATATACAAATCTATTGAGTCGCAGTCTCTCAGATTTCTCAGGCTGGTAATGTGCACTGAGGCAGCCACCATCCATTCTCTTCTCTAACTAAAAAGTAGGCAGGGACGTGCACAGGGGGGTTGCTCAGGTTGCCCGGGCAACTGCCCATATGCCCTTCTCGACTCACGTTGCCCTTCCGAGGGGGAAAAAAATAAATAAATCGTACAATGGATGCAGAATTTCACGTAGGACTAGATAAGAAAAAAATCGCAAAGCCTCATTCACTTCCATTCAGGCAGCGAAAGTGAAAGTCAGTAGGGGAAGGGCAAACTCTGTTTACGTGGCTGCAGCGCTGCACGCGAACGGTGTTGCAGTCGATTCTGTGTCCTACCGGAATTCCTGTTCCCTTTACGCAATCATACTACAAATCATGCGTAGTCATAGACATAATAAATACATAGACGCCCTATTGGCCGCTTTGGAACGTTGCTGCGATACGTCAACGCGTCCGCCATTTTGCGGAGGGCAAGACTGCGCTGTAAACAAATGCAAGTAAACGGGTGAGCTGCGGTTCCCTTTCGAGAGGTCTCTCCTATTGCGTAAGTAGCTTACGCTATGGGAAAACTCCTTTTCTCGAGAATATTGAAGTCTTTATGTAAAACGCATTGCAGCTGCACAGCTGACAGCAATGAACGAAGGAGCTCGGTCATTGGCTGTGCTGCGGCAACTTGCTCGAACCAATGACGGGGCGACTCTGAATGCGCGACCAATGAACGCGCTTCGCGCCCGCGCGCGTCAGAGCCCACCAAGATGGGCGTGGCCAAGCTATATATTGGGCGCCCCGTCATGAGAGTTCTTTAGATTTAATCTCCTTCAGCGAACACCTTCTTCGCTGGATCCTCCGGATTATTGAAAGCCTTCGCCGCCGTGGAAAAGCATACCAGCGGGATTGCTACGAGGACGTCAGCACCTTCAGCCGCCTTCGAACACCATCCTACTGAGCCATCCGGCGCGCCACACACGCAAGTATTTTACATCTGTTCGCCCCACGACATTTGTAAAAGCTTTCGCCGCGAGCGAGCCCATCGCCGCCACCCCTCTGTTTGAGCCGCGCTTTAAAAAAAAAAAAAAAAAAAAAAACGCCGCTCACAGAGGCTTCCTGAACCTGAGCTCAGTGACGTCACGCCGAGCCAGTCTCCGCGTGCTTCACCGCCGCTCTTGCTTTCCCCACCGCCGGTTCAGTTCACTCAGCCGGACCCACACCCCTCTAGCAGAGCGGTGGGCCTTGTGACTTTCGGCGCGTCCGAGGACGACGGGGGAGTGGATGACAGCCTGTCCATCGACGCTGTATCTGACGACTGGCCAGGCTCCACTTTCGACCCCGCCCCGTCGACGCTAGCTAGCACGAGTGCGGGCTCCACCATGGATACGGAGATTATCCGCATCCTCTCGAAGGCCGTGGAGGACCTCGGGCTCGATTGGTGTTCTCCGCCAAGTCATGGAAAGCCCCCCACTCTGCGAGCCTAAAGCCTTCTTTTTCTTCTTCGCTCTCCTCAGTGGACGGCGCGAAGGAAAGAGGCTACGAGGGAACGCCGCCCCTCGAGGAGGTCGTGGCCAATCATCTCTGCCCGCCCTCCACCACCAGATGGAAAGCCAAAGCTTCCCACCCCTCGAAGCCCTGCCGCACTACCTCTGCTCTCGCCGGTCGCGCCTACGCCTCCGCCGGCCAAGCTGCATCAGCGCTTCACTCAATGGCGGTACTTCAAGTGTTCCAAGCCAAGCTTCTCCGCTCTATGGACGAGTCTGGCCCCGAACCCGAAGCCTTCAGGGACCTACGCAGCGCAACTGATAGCTCTGCGAGCCACGAAGGCCACCGCCCAGTCTATTGGCCGTGCTATGGCTAATTTGACTGTTCTCGAGCACCATCTGTGGCTGACTGTGACTGAGATGAAGGACGCGGATAAGGCGCCATTTCTCGACGCGCCTATCTCCACCAGCGGGCTGTTTGGACCGGCGGTTAAAGGTTTCGCCGAACGCTTCACTGAGGCCCAGAACGCTTCACAAGCTATGCGTCATTTCCTGCCAAAGCGCTCCAGCTCATCGCAGAGCAGACAGAGACCGCCACAGCCGCAGCGGGCTAGAACAGCTCCCACCGCCTCTCAGCCCGCGCCTCAGGCTGACGCTCGACGCCGCTCGCGCTCTCAAAAGCCGTCCTAGCCACAGAAATGAGAAGAGAGAGTGCGTGTCTCGCAAAAGCCGGACCACTCTCTCTGCAAAAGCTCAAACATTACCCAGTCCCCTTACAGGCGGCTGGATATGTCCATACAGCAGTCAATGGGCCAGTCACAGAGCTCGCTCATCTGCAAACAAACACCGTTTTTACGGCGACGCACAGAAAACAAAAAATAGTCTTTTTCTGCCTGCGTCACTAAGGGTTAACATGTCCACAAAGTGTGCATTCCCAGATACTGTCAAAACAGTGCCAAATTCATTCCCAGCTCAGGCTGCGCTTCCCATGAATGTAGATCACGTGCCTACGGTCATGTACGCACCACTACACACAAGCACTGTTCACACAGTTATAAATTCATCCCCAGTAAAAGCGGGAAACATTATAAAGGTGACGCGTGTGCCTAACACTGTTTATGCACCCCCACTTATAAACACTGTCCTTACAGTGTAAAACACAACCTTCGCTCAGGCTGCGAGTTTTACAAACACAGCGCGCGCTGTTGTAATCACACACGCGCCCATTCACTCAGCTGCTCAGCGCGTGCCCGCGCCTCTGAGAGCTACGAGCTCAGGCGATTCGCTGGCCAGGTCCCTACGTCACAGCGGCCCGCCCCTAGCCTGTACTCAGCCCATATCTGTACACGCAGCGGCATGGGAAAACATTCCAGATATGCCGAAATGGGTATTGAATATAGTAAAGCACGGATACTCGCTCCAGTTCGCTCGCAGACCACCACGTTTTACGACTGTGGTCGAGACAAAAGTGAGAAAGGAGTGTTCACATGTTCTACGCAACGAGGTGCGCAAACTAATAGAAAAGGGCGCTGTGGAAACTGTTTTCCCCCTCTCTGAGCGGGACAGGTTTTTACAGCCGCTATTTTCTCGTCCCGAAAAAGGATGGCGGTCTCCGCCCCATCCTAGATCTCAGACACCTGAACAGAGCACTAATGATTCGCTCGTTCAGAATGTTAACAACCAAGCATATCCTCGAGCAAGTACGCCCAGGAGATTGGTTTCTCTCAGTGGATCTGAAAGATGCTTACTTTCACATTCCAATAACGCCTCATCACAGGCCGTTTCTGAGATTCGCTTTCGAGGGACAGTCATACCAGTACACAGTACTTCCGTTCGGCCTGTCCCTGGCTCCCCGTACATTCACGAAATGTATGGATGCAGCACTTTCCCCCCTAAGACGAAGGGGAGTGCGAATACTGAATCATCTCGACGATTGGCTGGTTCTAGCACAATCAGAGAGTCAGTTAATAACACACAGATCTTGGATTATCAGCCATTTAGAATGCCTGGGTCTAAGAATCAATTTTGCAAAAAGCATACTATCTCCCAGCCAGAGGATTTCTTTCCTGGGAATAGTTCTAGACTCGATGCAAATGACAGCGCGTCTCTCATCAGAGCTCTCGTTTTTCTACAAGGGCTTCTGGAGGCGGGCCGCACCCCCTCCACGCTCAAAGTATATGTGGCGACCATCACAGCGTCACACGACCCTGTAATGGAACGTCCATTGGGAAGAAACGACCTAATTATTCGTTTCCTAAAGGGCGCTAGGAGGATGAACCCTTCACGCCCCCCCTCAGTGCCGATCTGGGACCTACCTACTGTCCTAGACGCTCTTAAAGGGCCCCCGTTCGAACCACTCCGAACCGTGCACCTTAAACAGCTCTCGCTCAAGACTGCGCTCTTGCTGGCACTCGCCTCGGTCAAGAGTGTGGGCGACCTGCACGCGCTTTCGACAAGCGCTGCCTGCCTAGAATTCAGTCCTAACGACTGCAGGGTCGTCCTTAGGCCGAAACAGGGGTATATTCCTAAAGTGCTCACCACTCCCTTCAGAGCACATGTTATCTCCCTAACTGCGCTTTCGTCTCCAGCAGACGAACACGACGCTAATCTACTCTGCCCCGTTAGGGCTCTCAGAGTGTATTTGGAGCGTTCTGCCCTATTTAGACAGACAGAACAACTGTTTGTATGCTTTGGCGACCGTACGAAAGGTTCCGCCGTTTCAAAGCAGAGAATCTCTCACTGGATAGTTGAAGCTATAGCACTGGCTTACGAAGCTAAGGGACTTCAATGCCCCTGGGGAGTCAAAGCACACTCCACCAGGAGTGTGGCTTCTTCCTGGGCACGGTCGAGCGGGATACCGATCGAGGATATTTGTGCGGCGGCAGGCTGGGCCTCACCGTCCACATTTATCAGGTTCTACAACCTACAGGTCCCGACATTGCATTCCAATGTGCTATCAGCATGATGCTAGTTGAACTGCGAGTTCGCATCTAGATTATGTATGTGCTTGTGTCACACTGAGCGCCTTCTAGCCGCTCTGTATTTTTTCCCATATATAAAGCTCGCCTCTGCCGGCTAGTTGGATGATAACTTTGCTTTTTAGCTCAGGCACCTGCCTCTGGCTATCATAAGGCGAAGTTCAGCACGCACGGCGTTTTGCATGGTGTTCCCATAGCGTAAGCTACTTACGCAATAGGAGAGACCTCTCGAAAGGGAACGACTCGGTTACTAACGTAACCTCGGTTCCCTGAGAGGAGGGAACGAGTATTGCGTAAGCTGCCGTGCTTGTGTTTGGTTAGTTCGCTTCAGTCGTTTTAACCTAAAGAACTCTCATGACGGGGCGCCCAATATATAGCTTGGCCACGCCCATCTTGGCGGGCTCTGACGCGCGCGGGCGCGAAGCGCGTTCATTGGTCGCGCATTCAGAGTCGCCCCGTCATTGGTTCGAGTAAGTTGCCGCAGCACAGCCAATGACCGAGCTCCTTCGTTCATTGCTGTCAGCTGTGCAGCTGCAATGCGTTTTACATAAAGACTTCAATATTCTCGAGAAAAGGAGTTTTCCCATAGCGTAAGCTACTTACGCAATACTCGTTCCCTCCTCTCAGGGAACCGAGGTTACGTTAGTAACCGAGTCGTTTTTCTGGATAAAAACAAAAAATGTTTTTACATTTATCAGCCGATTTCAGTTGTTTGTATGTGGTGTACAAAAAGTTTCATCTCCAGTTATTTAAAATCTCGATAGACTTATAAAAAAAAAAAAATGTATTAGGAATTGTCAAAGCTCAGGCTTGTCATGTAGGCTATCTGGCTTTTTATTCTTGGATAAGAATTGTGAAGACCCCCATACTGAGATTTAATTTAATGTTCACATTAAATGAAATAAAGTTTTCTTATCGTGGAAAAAACATTTTCTGTGATTGATCCGATTTTAGCAATAACAAAGATAACGGATGGATCCTTTATGGTAATACATATGACATGGTACAACTACAGTGAAATGCAAATAGTAAATATAAGATAAAGTGAGAAGTAATAGTAAATAGTTTAGTCAATAAAATAAACAAACAGTATACAGCAAATAAAATAGTAATGGATAGTATAATTATATAATATCATAAGTACAATAAAACAATCGTAAAAATATTGATAATAGCATATAGTTTATGTATAATACTATAATAATAGCAATATAATAAGAAATATCAATTACAGTATACAGACAATAAAAATAAGTTAGTGACTATGATAGCATAAATATAATAGATTGATAATCGCAAGTGGTATAATATTATAATAACAATAATAATAATAACAGCAAATACAATGTAATATCAATTGCAGAATAATATAGACAATATAAAAAAAATATGAAACATTATAATATTGATCATTAAACTGACATTTAACAAAAAGAGATTTGTCATTTTATTTTATGTAGGCCTACATACAGTAAAGATAATGTATAAATATGCAAATATAATTTATATATTTTAAAATATTCCTACATAGGCTATATAAAATAAAATGACACAACCCTGTCTCTTTTTTGTTAAATTTCAGTTTTATTGATCAGTAATAGCCATCATAACAGTATAAGTAAATACATTACATAAACAGAATGTAGAAACGAAAAATGTCTCAGATGATCCACTGTTTATGACTGCAAGATTCTAAGTTAAGGTAGGCTAATCAACATTCAGTGACTTCCTAACGTAGCATTCTATCATGATAGCGCGACTTCTATGAGTCTATCCGTGCTGCACAGTGCACACCCCTAATTAATGCTCCTAACCTTGAAAGATTGCTGAAGCTAGTTTTAACTGTAACAATATCCTGGGTAACCAGGATCACTAGTTAATACTATTTTCCACAGTAGAATCTGCATTTGAAAGCCTGGTCAGTCACTACTACTGCTAGTTATTTGTGTGGCTAGTTATTTTTGCCTACTTACACTCTGCTTTATGAAAAAGCTTCGTATGTCCCCTTTCTTCTTCTTGGGTGACATAGCTGATCTACAAAGTACAAAAAGGGGCAAAAAAACGGAATATTAAAATGTTTTACTCTGGCCTTTGTATATGGGAGGCAGAGAGACAGCCCTGGTAACTTACCGTCGGCGTCGTCACAAGCACACACGCACACACCACCCGCTCGCTGCCAGTGAGTGCAAGCACAAAAAGTAGTCCCGGCCCGCGCGTGTAGCCTGTCAGATACCCCGCCGCCAATCAAATTACGGCGTATCTTTTACTGTCGTCGTCCTGGCCGTTGGAATCGTTCCAAATAGCAAAGCAAAGATCAAAATGCAGCGCAAATATCAAAATAGCAGTTCAAAGGAGCTTGCTAAATATTGGTGGGGACAGATTTGTCATCTCAAAATATTGATTGGGACTAGTACCTAGCGTCCCCCCTAAACCTACGCCCTTGCATTCACCACGTCTAAAAGTAATTGACGCGATTGCAAATGTGATAATGATTTTATAAAACAGTTAAGTAAACAAAGAGTGAATATTGTCATGTGACATTTTAGACATAATATTCCAAATATTCTCTGTTTTTGCTCTATTTCTCCAATGACAATAGTTCCAAACAAGCCACAGAAAGAGTTATGCGTATTTGTGATTCAGTGACCTAGTTGCTAGTTCCAGAACGAATCTGCCGTTTTGAACATAAGTTAAATTAATGCTTCTATGACTCGTACATTAAGACGGTGATTTGGCGCCACCTATTGGTGGTTTTAACTTCATAATTAAAAATATATAACTTGTAAGGGGATGCCAGTTTGAAGAATGCCTTTGGTGGCATAGGAACTATACTTGATTTGTGAATTGTTTAATACCCTTTAATGGTCTTCTGCAATGTTTGAGGCATATTTATTTTTTCATGCTTTAATGTTGGCCTAATTTCAGTTAAATTTAGATTTTTATTGTAGTAACCACTCAGCTGTATGTGGAAATGCATATATTTAAAAAAATGTTGCAAATAAAACCATAGTCCACAACTTCTGTGGTTTTAACTTTTTTTAATATATAAATTCAGTGAAATCATCAAACGTTGTATGACTTGCCAGTGACTTGTAACCCAAGCTACGACTTGACTTGACTTGCTTGACATAAGGCAGTGACTTGACTTGACTTGCCTTTATAAAAAAATTACTTGGACTTGCTTGAGACTCGAATGTTAAGACTTGAGACTTGCTTGTGACTTGCACATGTGTGACTTACTCCCACCTCTGATAATAATAATAATAATAATAATAAATGTGAATCTACTGGGAGCATATTTGTCAACTGTATGTGCACTTTGTATTTTATTTATAGATTGATAACTGTGTTCTTTTTCTAGGTAACCAGCCCCCTGGATGTATCCCTAATAAGATGCAGTACATGGCCTCAGATCTGAAGCTGCTGTCTGAGTACTTTGGGGTCCCTATATTTAAACCTCCAAACCTTTGTGGGACAGGTATTCAAGCCACTGTTTCTCTACGATGCCACTCATGACCAGATTTATAATGCGCCATGCAAGCCATACTTGTTTTCTTTCTCTCATAAACAAAAATAATTATGTGCTGTTTCCAGGGAATTTTTTTGTTTTACTGGAAAATATTTTTAGTGCTAATGCTATATTTTGTGCAAATTTAAAACTTAAAGGGAACTGTAGGAGCCATTTATATTCACCTTTCAGATTGGTTAATTTATCTATTAGGCCTACTTATTTTAGCCACTTAGGGGAGTATTGCACTGGGTGTGTATTACACACCCACAAACCATCCTAGATGTATATGACTTTCTTCTTTCAGACGAAAACAACCGGAGATATATTAAATGGCCTGGCTCTTCCAAGCTTTATAATGGCAGTGAATAAAGGACAAATTTTGAATCCCAAAAAAGTGGATCCATCATAAACTTACTCCACACGGCTCCGGGGGTGAAAAAAGGCCTTCTGAAGCGATGCGTTTGTGTAAAAAATATCCATATTTAAAACTTTATTGACTAAAATAACTAGCTTCCGGCAGACGGCCGTACGCATCAATTTACGTTGGAGAAGTGACCCTTGACCTGACGCATGACGTAATGACTAACTCGGAAGCGCAGAGGATAGAGCAAAACAAAACACCAGTCACGAATTAGAAGTCTAAAACGACAATTTTTAAAGAGAAATATCGGAGGAGCTGGAGTTTGTTGCCTAGCCCTGCTTGTTTGAACCGCGGAGGGATCTAAACATACGATACTCCTACGTCATACATGCGTCACAAGTTATTCTTGTGGCGCAAGTCGACTTGCACAGTATGCGTGCGTACATACGGTTGTCTGCCGGAAGCTAGTTATTTTAGACGATAAAGTTTTAAATATGGATTTTTTTTTCTTACACGAACCCATTGCTTCGTTTCAGAAGGCCTTTATTAACCCCCATGAGCCGTGTGGAGGATTTTATTATGGATGGATGCACTTGAATGGACTTCAAAACAGAAACAACCATTCACTGCCATTATAAAGCTTGGAAGAGCCAGGACATTTTTTAATATAACTCCGATTGTATTCGTCTGAAAGAAGAATGACATACACCTAGAATGGCTTGAGGGTGAGTAAATCATGGGGTAATTTTCATTTTTGGTTGAACTAACCTTTTAAGTGCTAAATTTTGGCACTTAACTAGTCCAATTAGAATGTTTTTATACTCTAAAACAAGATATTCTTGTGCTTCTAAGTGAATCACATCTCTTTGTTTTGTCATTTTAGACTCTTTGTTTCCGATGCGTTGTGTGACAGCTGTAGCAGAGCAGGAAAAAAATGGTGATGTCCTGTTGGAGAGGGTGTCTAGAGAGCTGTGGAAAAGAATGTGGTGCACTCATCAGGACGTTACCCAGCCTGCCTCATTCATTGAGGTATCATATAGCCTACCCAAGATTAAGAAATGAAAACAAATTAATAAAAAATAAATCTGGTACAGTGATTTAAATGATTACAAGTGGTTCTCAAACCTGTCCTGGAGTACCAAGAGCCCTGCACATTTTGTATGTCTCCCTATATCTGACACACCCATTTAAGGTCGTGCAGTCTCTACTAATGAGCTTGTGAGTTGAATCAGGTGTGATAGATGAGGGAGACATACAAAATCTGGTGGTACTCCAGGAAAGGTTTGAGAACCACTGCTCTACACTCTCAGAAAAAAAGGTACATTTTTGTACCAAAGGTACAAACCCTTGTCACTGGGGCGGTACCTTTTACTGGTACAAAACTGTACCTTAATATGAAGGAACAAATTTGTACCATTCCAGTTTGTACCTTAAAGGACATGATTTGTACCATGGGCAACCAAAATGTACCTTTTGTTTTTTAAAACTTGTTGGTAGGCTACGACAATATTGTACCTTTATCAAAGGTACAAATTTGATCCTTTAAGGTACCACCCCAGTGACAAGCCCCTTTGTACCTTAACTGTATCAAATATGTTCCTTCGAGAACTATTAAAGGCTGTTTCCCTATTGAATAACATACACATTCAACAACTGAATCCAAAAGGCATCGATTTATTGAGTACTGTAAATACATATCAAATACATATGAACGTTTGAATACTTTCGTTCCAGCTTACAGTAAAGTATTTCTTTGTGTAAATCAAAAAAACTTAACAAAATGATCAGAATATCACTTCTTTAAAAAGACTTGAAATAATTAAAAATGCACACAAAAATGTTACAGTACATAAAATATATTTTCTCATCTACAACAAAGCTAGACTTGTTTCCCCCCCCCCCCCCCCATTTTCACACAATACCCTTGCATTTATTTAACTTTTTTTTTTTAAAAACACTATCCTCTACCCCAACTGCTCGACAATTTCAGATCCCTCCATTTTTACACTGCTGAAGATTCTCCTCTCACTGAAGACACGTCCAGTCAAGGCGTTCCCAAAATCTGCACAGTGGGTTGTGATGTAGCTGGATCTTCCTGAACAAAATGAAGAATCAGTATTAGAAAAGACAGAAGTTAATTGATCAAATGTATACTCCCAATGATAGGGTTTCTGCAGGTTTCAGTAAGTCAAATTTAAGACCTTTTTAAGACATTTTAAGACCATTAAGATTGAAATTTAAGACACGACGCATTATCCAAGTTAGATAGATAGTTACCTCGGGATCATTAGAGTATCTATCTATCTATCTATCTATCTATCTATCTATCTATCTATCTATCTATCCATCTATCTATGTGTGTGTGAGAGAAGGAGAGGTAGATATTTTTTTAATATAAAATTGTACTTTTGCATATTATACTGTAAAAACACAATTATTGTTGATTTTAGTTGATCATAGTTGATCATAACTAGAGAGGAAATGATGAGATGATTAAAGTGACCAAAATTATCAAGGTTATCACAGAATCCTGTTCAAAAAGTACTAATACTACAGAATGAAGTCAATTCAACTAGTTTTATGTCGAAAAACAGCAAATAAATTGATTAGCATCAATATGCACTTTTTGTTTACATAAACATTAAAATACCATTAAAAATGATGGCTAGATTTTAAAAGAGTGTCTTGCAACATGTCATCTACTAACATGTACAAGTTCAAATAAAGTTTTGACAAAAAAGGTTTTATACAAAGATAAACCTAATATTTCAGCCTTTAAATATTTTTTTTATAAAAAGAATGAGTCAAAAAGATAAATTACTGACATTTACACATTAGCTTATATTTATTAGTAGTGTTTGGGTGAACCCCCCATCCTTCATGTTGACGGAGCTTTCAATGTTGTTATGGAAAGGGGTGATTGGTTGGTTCCTGTCACATGACCTGCGGTGCGTGCATTTGCGGCATTCTGAAAAGTTTAGATTTTTTCCATCTCGTTGCGCCTGGTAAAAAAATTAACGCGTCGCTTCAATTATGAGCGTGCTTGCCGCGCGCCTACACTTGAACATACTTGAGCGCGGAAAAGACGCGATATGTGAACGGCCTCTGGCGAGCTAGCTCATATCAAGCCACGAGCTACTGGAGCACGCGAGCGACGTGTTGGAGACCCCTGCTCTAGAGCTCCGCTTTGTAGGCTACAACTCGATACTTTTTTGCTACTTTGTAATAACTTTCTGCGGCCAGCGTTTCTGGAAATGAACGAGGGTAAACACTTTTTTAGACCTGACTAAATGAAATTTAAGACCTAGGATGAAAATCTGGCTGTTTTTAAGACTTTATAAGGCCTTAAATTTAAAGTACAGAATTTTAGACTTTTTAAGACTTTTTAAGACCCCGCGGAAACCCTGCAATGACAAGCTAAAATTTGACCTCTAGACTTAAAAATTCCCCCTAGAACTGAAAATTCTGTCATTTACTCGCCCTCAAGTTGTTCCAAACCTGTGTGAGTTTCTTTCTTCACTTGAACACAAAAAAAGATATTGACTTCCATAGTATTTTTTTCCATACTATGGAAGTCAATGGGGCCCCATCAAATGTTTAATTTTTTGGGTGAACTAAATCCTGCAACATCTCGTCTGGCATCCATGTAATGTGCTTCTATAACGGATTTCAGCTTAGCCAACCTAATATGTAGTTGTTGTTTTTTCTCTGCAAAACAAAGCACTTGCATCGCTTCATAGAATTAAGGTAAAACCACTGGAGGCACAAGGATTACTTTAATGGTGTCGTTACTACCTTTCTGGGGCTTGAATGTATTAGTTGCGAAAGCTCCCAATGGAGGAACAGAAAGCTCTTGGAGTTCATCAAAAATATCTTCATTTGTGTTCCGAAGATAAACAAAGGTCTTACGGGTTTGGAACGACATGAGGGTGAATAATTAATGACAGAATTTTCATTTTAATGTGAACTATACCTTTAAGGAATCCTGGAAACACTTTAAATCAGCCACAGCATGCATTCGGTCCATTTCCTGGAATAACAGAAATGCAGATAAGAAAAAAAAAAAAACAGTTTCACAAAAAAGAAAAACCTTTCTGCATTTTTACATTTTACACACACACCAAAAAAAAAAGAAGAATAGCAGTTTTAAATGATTCACTTAAAGTTTCATATAGCCCTATTTTACAGTGCAAATCATCTCCATACTTTGAACTTCTATGATAGAAGCTTGTTCCCACATTTGAGAAATTGTGTTTACACAAAAATATTGCTTTCACTTTAGCAGGATTTAAGCATGGTCACTGTGAACAAGTTTTTATAATCATGCACTATTGAATGTGCAAAGTAGAGCTAGGGCTACCCTATGGTGAAAGGCAAGATGCTCACTAAAAAAAATAAGATGAACCAATCACTCAGTAAATTTAAATACATAAATACATTGCCATTTTGCACACTGCATTGCCATTTTGCATGTTGCACAGGGTTCCTACAGGTTTCTTCAAGTTAAATTCAAGTCTTTTTAAGACCTTTTTAAGACCATTTATATAAAAAAATTAATACCTATTTCACGTCCCTACCAGCAAAGAAAAACTAAATCCTTCAACTTGTGTTCATTTATTTTTCAAATATGGAATGGGTAAAAGATGATAAGCCAAGCAGGTGTGAAAAATAAAAACATTTCAGTAGGCCACAAGAAAGTTTGCCGAACAATGTTAAGTTGTGTTTTAACATTAGCTAGCTACTTATTCTATGCTGGGAATATGGGGAACTGAGAGACCACTGAACAATAAACATCGAAAATAATAATAATAATCGTGGTTGACAAATGAAACTTTTGAGGAAAAATACAATACGGAGAAGTTACATACAGCAGTGTTAATTTTGACAGCAAATTTTGATTTAGTTTTAAGGCCTGTTCACACCAGGTCGAATTTCGCGTGCGATATTCGGCAACGTTTAACGCCTCGTGACTAAACAATGGGCGCCAATGTGAGTGTGCACACCGACGCGTAAAACGCCACGCATAAAAGCGTCACTTTTTTTAAAACGCCTCGGGTTCGTTTTTTTGGTTTGACGCGCTGCGTCAAAAACTATCCGACCAATGAGATTGACGCTTTTGCTCACGTGTCTGGAGCTTCTGAAGTTACAGTAAAACACAACTTGGGGGCGCTCAAACACAAAACGGTCTTGCCGAGCACACATACGTAATTGCGAAAAAGATATACAGCGTCTACTACACTCTGCCGGGAAGAAATAAGACGAGGAAGATGCAAGGCCAGATGAATGTAGAGCTGCTGGTCGTGTTGCTGTCTTTATAAAGAGACACCAACGAGAATAAAGAACTATATGACAAACGCGACAAACTTGCTCTCTTCTTCTGAGTGACAAGCGAGTGTCAGAAGCACTTTGTGGACCGGGGTATTTCTGTTTTACATTAAGCGCCATCTCATGTCAGGGAATAAATTTGCATGTTCACTCGGCTCATCGTCAGCGAAAATCGCTTGGGTGTGAACACAAAAAACGCGTTGAAAAACGCTGAGGAATAACGCGAGCCGATATTCGTCCCGGTGTGTACGAGGCTTTAGTCTCAGTCTTTTGACTAAAAATATGACAAACTAATTTTAGTCATATTTTAGTCATCTGAATTGTTTTAGTTTTAGTCTAGTTTTAGTTGACGAAATACAATAAGATTTTAGTTTTTTTAGATTTTCGAAATCTACTGTAAACTAAATCTACAGTAGATTTAGTCGACTAAAATATAATGGGTTTAGGTAAATTGTAATGTGTCAATTTAGAATTTCTCTAAAATTTCCAAACCCATATACTCCTGGAGAAAACATATATTAACCTATTAATATGAATGATTTTTAAGTTTCAACAAGCAATACAGATACAGATTTAACTACTGTGACTTAAAAAAAAACTTTTTTTAAGGTAAAAGACTTCTTTTCAATAATGATATATGCATTTTTTATAACAACTTACATACATAATTCTTTATTCTTTCAAGCAGACAATTATTTGGATGAATTAAATATAATTAATCCTTATTAAAGCTATTAACAAACAGTAAATGCTTTTCTCTTTTTTTTCTTTTGTTGCTTGATCAAAATTAATGACACAGACCGCATTATGTTTATTGCCACTGTCACTTTAAGACATCGGCTCATGTCCAATGACATGCGGATACGATTGCACTGATGCACACCCGATTCAATTGTTTAAGACATAACCGACATAGTTTACATGAATACTCTCCAAACCAGACATTTAGACATAATGTTGTGTGTATTTGTCCATTCAGACACGAAAGAGAGCTCAGTGCAGTACCCGCGCGCTTTATAGATGAATATGTGCATGGCTCCACGCTTCGGGTTGGTGCGTGGTTGGTTTACATTTAGAACATTTTATGAGACCGTGGGGTAGATCAGCACGTTACTGTACAAATGTGTGCATCTACCACACACGCAGGACATCAGTTCTGACTGGATCGCTTCCCAGATCGACACTATCTAACATTTTCATCTACTTTTTATTCGTTGACGAAAATGTAAATAGATTTTCGTCATAGTTTTTGTCATTCAAAACTAGGTTTTATTTATGTAGCGTCTCGTTTTCGTCAGTGAAAAATGTCGTTGAAGAAAAGTTATTATTTTAGTCAATGAAATGAACACTGACATACAACACATTTTTTAAGACCCAGACATCAAAATTCAAGACTTTTTAAAGACTTTTTAAGGTATTATTTCCAAATTCATAAATTCAATGCTTTTAAGGCTTTTTAAGACCCCGCGGGAACCCTGATTTTAAATTGACATTTGGTACCTGTATGCTACCATACATGAACGTCAGAGTTTTATGTGAATATACTTTCAATTAAGTGACAGAAATCTTCCAGATTTCATCTGAAGTGCAGTTGTACTGTGCTTTATCAAGATCGACATCACTTTGCCATTATGGCAAACGAAATAAAAATTCAACCTCACCAAACTCATTGTACTGATAACTAGTGATCGACCGATGTATCGGTTTACCGATATTTTTCCCGATATTTAAGCATTTTCCCATAATCGGGTATCGGTTTTGTAATATCGGATTTGCCGATAAACGGCGCCATCTTGTGGCCGTTTTGAGAATTCCGCCATTGCAGCCCGCGTCTGAGGAGATCAGTCAACAACAACTCTGTGCACACGTAAAGTATATGTTCTACTTGCTTTGCTTTAATTATTCAAAATTATTTAACATAACAGGCATGCAGAAATGATGTTTGAGACATAAATGCCTGATGTAGTTTATGCAGCTTGGTTCTAAAAAATTGAGACGAACTCATGGAGTCACGTAGCGTAATCCGTCATGTCCTGCCCCAATAAAGACGTAACTTTACATGAATTAAATAAAACAGACATGAATGAGTGCATGTTGAAAATAAAAGCGCTGAATTGAATTGTTTATCTGTTGTATTTGCTCACCATTAGTCTCGAAAAAAAGTTCGTTCATATTGCTGAGCACTCACTGGGTTGATGATCAGGAATGCTCAAGCACGGGCACTGAATGAAACTTTTGACAAGATTATCTTGTTTAAACACCCTAGATTATATTATCATTTAGTACATAGCAATTATTTCGCTAACACACATCTAAATATACCGCTTTGTGGAAATTAATTATTTATTATCTGCACGCGCGATCGCGGTTGAGTAGCTTATCATTCTGTGTAAATGCATAGATAAACAGCACTTTGTTAGAAAGCATTTCATGATCTAGAGACCTACAAAAATATTATTAATAATTAATAACATACTAGTTGGAAAATGCAATGATGTATATACTGTTTTGTTTGTTACTTTCCTGACAATGTTATATTCCAGCTAATATTATTCAGTGAATTAATATTACCCAGTGAATTATTCCTCACTCTTAGTTTAAACCTATTAAACGGCACATAAACCTTCTAAAACTGTTTAAAATGAATTACATTTCTGCAAAGGTGATATGACTCCCGTCAATTATTTTCTCCATATGAAAACATTAGACTTTTAACATTTATTTTGCCTATTGTTAACATTGTTGCTGCTGATGCTTATAAATTATATTTATAATTTAGATATAAATTATATAATGTAATACTATAAATGTTTTTATTGTAATTTGATTTATTTACCATTTATGAAAACAAACGAAGCAGGCTTACAGAGCAGAATGCTGAAAGAATCTGTTTTCTACACTACAACCCAGTTCTGCTTAACTGGGAGTATTAAGTTACACTACTAAAATTCATGTAATTTAGATTTTTCCCCCCAGTATGTTAGAATCATTTTTGTGCTTTATTTTTTACCTCATCAAAGCTTTTATTTTTAAACAAAGGCACTTTATTTTTTGGACTCAGACCCCTCTATATTTATTTGTGTATAAATATAAAGTTTTATATTTATATATTATATAGGAGGGAGTGATTATATTATATATTATTATATTATATTATATATTATTAGTGCTGGGCAACGATTAAAATTTTTAATCGCGATTAATCGCATGATTTTCGCATTGTTATGCGCAAAATTGAATAATGACTTCTAAAGTAGTGTATTGCGCACTTTTGATTTAAATGTACTGCTATATACACAAAAGTGCAATAACTTTAAACAAATAAGGTGCTTTTATACCAGCAGTATTCCCTTTACACAGTAATCTCAAATCTCAACTTAAACATTAATGTAATCAAATCAAATATTTAAACAAAGCTATTTGCCACTGCCAGGGCATTACCTTTTATCTAGTTTGTTAAAACGAGTCCAGTTTTCTTGTTTTTTTTCTGAACAGGTATCAACAGGTATCTTTTATCAGGGAGTAGCAGAAACAGTCCATGTAGTAGTCAGAGGTCATGATCACTACTACAGATATAAGTCGACCAACGTTACTTATAGTAGCTTAGGTTTGGTCATGCCATGGTTTCCCACGTAAGATTACATTAAACAGAGTAAAAAAACAATTTATACTTTATACTCACGCCGTAGCTGTGTAGCGCGCGTACACTTCGGCGTACCCTGACGTGCACCTCTCCAAAAATGTAACGTCAATTCTACGCGTACCGCAAGCGCTGTGATTGCTAGAACCGCTCCCCGGGTTTCACATGCTCCCTCTGCATATGTAATTGCGCGTCAACGCGGACAACGAAGCAGAGATATAAATGAAAACCAACGCGTAGTCTATAGCGTATAGTCTTCGGCGTAAGTCCGACGCAGAAGTATAAATCAGCCAAGAGTGAGGTGAAGTGGTCGAGTACAAGGTGCAGCGACAAGCGGGTGCGTTCCTGTGAAACTGTTGCGGTCATGCTCGCCTCACGCCCGCGCCCGCTCGTTGCCGAAGTTGAATTGTCTATAACGTTTTATAAAGGACGCGCAGCACAAATCATTAGAAGAGAGACTGATCCTCGGCTCGCTATTAGTGAGTTTCCAGAATCTAAATAGTTATTATCTATAGGTTTTATAGGTACTATCCATAGAGCGCCTGTCATTCACTCGCGGAGCGCAACCCTTTAACTGTTCACCAGAGAGAACCTGACTCTCTCCACTGCTTGTTTGGGTGGGTTATTTGCTGGCTGACCAACATCCCACCCCTCCTGTGATCATGGTTTGACTGTAGGGCTATGTGTATTCAGAGCCAGTGAGCAACGGACTTTCAAAATAATAATAAAAAAAAAAACTGCGTTAACGTGCGATAAAAAATTGTCGGCATTAATTAATAAATGCGTTAACGCGATAATAACGCGTTAACTTGCCCAGCCCTATATATTATATATATATATATATATATATATATAATATATTATATAGGAGTGATTGTTTTAAATAAAATGGTTTGTTCAGTTCATTTGTGTTGTAATAATTGTGTCAAAAACAGAAGTATAACAGTAAATAAATATCGGTTCTTCATATCGGTTATCGGGCACATAAACATGCAAATAATCGGTATCGGTTATAAAAAATCAATATCGGTCGATCACTACTGATAACGTACTTGCCTCAGCTGAGGATGCAGTCAGACTTTCAGATGTGTGATCAGTGAGATCAGTACTGACAGTTTACCCCATCATCTTCATGATCTAAAAAACAAAGACACATTTGCTGAGTTTCAACAAAATTCTCTGATAAAATGAATGGCATCTATATGACTTAGGGTTATCAACTATTTTTATCTGTGAACTGTTCGGTGGTGTTGTTCAACAACTGCATACAGTACTGTATGTGGACTAATGTAAAGTACACCACCATAGCAACTCTAGTTAAGGATTCATTTACAATAATTACGTATTAAATGTGTACTTACGACACAGAAACTCAATTGCTTTAAAATATATTTGCAGACGCTACTAGCACTGACTGGATTCGTACCTAATTAAGCTATTTACACGCTAATGTCATGTTGAGTGGCTGTAACGTTTTAGATATATTTTTTTTATTTGGTTAAACATTAAACTCACCTTTGAATTTCCTCTTATAATTCGAGTCCAGCCACTAAAGTTCTTCTGACGATGAAGCGAAGCGGGCGAAGCCATGGTTGTAGTGGTGCTCGTGCTCGTTGTAAATCTGCTTCCCGCTCCGTTCTATTTGAAAATGCAGTAACGGCTGCAGCGACCTTGGGCAATCAGTTTCATGTTGTTGTGCCTGATCGCAAAGTTAACAGTTATAGTGGACAATGGAGGACAAACGCCATAGTATTTACACGCGATGACTTAATACTAGTCAATAATTGCATTAAAAAGTGTAACGTTAACTTATACAAGTCAAATGGCTAAAGCATTTGGTGCAAACTGCAAAGCTAATTTAACTCGCTAAATTTACGTTAAGTGTCTGAAACATTAATAGTTTCGACTTGTGAACTAAATATAAACATAAACGATCAGAACTCACATTTTAACTTCTTCTTTTAACTGTCTTCTTTAAGGCGAGACACGGCAGGCAAAAACATCGTTTTTTTTTCACTGGTCAATTTTGAGATTTTGGGATATTTGTCTTCTATACCATGTCTTCTTTCAGACTTGTGGTGAAAAAAAGTCCGAAATACACATTTAGGTCTTTATTTTACTACACTTTGTCTGTTTGCGTCTGTAGATTTCTCATAAATTCATCAAAACTTGTTGTTATAAATCATCATGCTGCTTCGCGATCTGCACCCTGTCATCACACACACACAGTTGCCAACTCTCGCGAGACAAATAAGCAACAGTAGCTTCAAAAACAAGCCCAAAACAAGCCCAATATTATTAGATTATTTAGTTTCAGCATTATCATTTATTTTTTATTACCAATAAATGAGCCTGCAACACATTAAACTGAAACCACTCCTTTATTAGAAAAGGATAAACGGATTAGGAAAAAAAGGATTTAAAAAAGGTTTGGAGAGATGGAAAAGGACAAAAAGACAATCAGGAAAAGACGGGGATATGTAACACACACACATTATATAATATATATATTTATCTTAATAAAATAAATTTGACCCATATGTATCTTATGTTAGTATAGACTAGTTTTTTTATTTTTTTTATTAAAGCCTGTGATAATATATTACAAAACATTGTAAAAATTACAAATTTACCTTACAAAAGAAGGGCATCCCTCTTCTCCCCTGCACTGTCCATCATCTCCCCAACGTCTATCATTGGATTACAGCGTCGCGCGCGCGGCTGCCTGCAGGTTGAACGGGATTTTTCTCCAATAAGGGGGCGGATTCGGCGGAATGTTTTGACGAATTACGCCACAGCACTTATACAATTGCACTGATTGGCTATAGCTGTGAGCAGACAGTGTCAATCAATGTATTGGAGATTGAGAAAACGGCAACCGTGACCATAGATGTAAAGAAAACAAAGTTGCTTGTCAGATTTTCCTAACAAGCAACCATATTTTTTTAATAAGTCCAAAAAAACGCAACCCACAACCCGTGCTTTTTTAACGCGACTTACAAAAAAAAAAGCCCAAAGTCGCGTATTATAAGCGGACTTGGCAACTATGCACACACACCGTTAGAAAGCTCTCTCTCTCCTGAACAAGACTGCCGGATCCAAATATGGTAATTTCCTTTTTATCAGCAACCAATCGCGAAAGTAAAAGGGGGGATTTTACTCTAAATGCGCAATCTCATTGGCTGATGCTAAATCACGTACGTTTTCTCAAAATGACTTTTCTCTCATACTCCAAGTCCGAAATCTCCAGTTCAGTAGCACCTATATACACCAAACTTTCCAGTCTTGTACCTAGTTATATTATGAAGACATTTACAGAGGGATTTGTAAATATATTATTCCTATCCTGATTTATATAACATTTTATTCCCAAAAACATAGCGAAAATCATTTTTTTAAGGCTATTGGCAGTATATTCTGATTTACAGGATAACAAAAGTAGATATCCATAAATCCCTCTGTAATTTTTTCCCCATCTGATATGTGAACACAATGAAAAAAATAAATTTGAACCTGGCTTTGTCCAATACTCAGATTTCGTTTTTTAAAATATATGTAAAATAGCGCATATTTAATTAGACAATGCCTCTTTTGCATATTTAAACATTAAATTACAGAAAACTTGTAATACATTTTTTTCTCATCTTAATGTAGGTAATCAACTGGCAAAGTTTCATGGTGATATCTGATAGTTAAAAAAATTACCCTATTCACCTGCAGTGTCTCGCCTTAAGTTTTATATTAAAAATAAAACGCGCAGTCGTGTAGCCTGCTGCCCGCTGTCAGTTCGGAAAATTCCACAACGGCTGAAGCGATTTCAACCAATCAGCATCTTGTTGCTATGCCAAACACTCAACACAGCAACCAATCACGAATTTAACAGTAGTTAGTTTGGCCTATAATTGTACCCTTGATGTGAGAACAATTATGTACCTTAATTTCAATTGTACTTTAAAAGGTACCAAACCATATCATCAGAGGTCTTTGGGTCCGTGTATCTTTTGGTCATTTGATTTCCTGTTTGGAATGGAATAACGAGAAATGAAATCCAGCTCGTTTATTCGTTTTTTTGTTTAGTTTAAAAAACGAAAAATTAGATTTTGGCTCGATTTTTCATTTTTCATTTGTGGTTTACAAATCGGTTTATGGGTTCGATATTTCATTCGCACACGTGGGCGGCGCTGAAACGCCCCTTTCATCTGATTGGTCAAAACGCTCCGCCTTCATTACGAGCTTTTCTTTCTGTCAGGCAGAATAAGAGTAAGCACAAGTGCGGCACTGACAAATGCACTTTAATAAAACGATGTCTGAAACCACCACTCACTGTTAACTACGCACAATATTTGAAGCAGAAATATGTTGCAAGCGACCCCATTAATATGAGCCACAGACAGCTGATATTATTTTAGCATGTATTTTCCATTGGTAAATACCGTGCAAATAGTTCCGTCTCTTTGGATCAAAGGGAAGAGGCAATAAAAATCAATAATAGGCTGAACTGTACCATAATATATCAGTAGCATTAGATGTCCGTAGATGACCTACCCATAACTGTTACATTGGAGTTAGGGGATCGTTTGTACAGTATAAAAATCATTAAGTTCCCATAAAACATGAAAACCCAACAACCCAATCCTTGTTGTGTAAAACATCTGTTCATAATCTGTGATTACACAATTCTAATACGAGCACCGGGAGGCGTCTGGAATAACTGCAATGATCAATCCGCATTTTTAAGACAGCTAATTTTACATTAGGCTAATATTCAGAATGCCCTTCTCATATAACGCGAACGACCGCATAAATGGCGCGCTTCCTTTGTGAAATATAACAGACCACCTGGCCAAGCTATATATTGGGCGCCCCGTCATGAGAGTTCTTTAGATTTAATCTCCTTCAGCGAACACCTTCTTCGCTGGATCCTCCGGAATATTGGAAGCCTTCGCCGCCGTGGAAAAGCATACCAGCGGGATTGCTACGAGGACGTCGGCACCTTCAGCCGCCTTCAAGCACCTCCTACTGAGCCATCCGGCGCGCCATATACGCAAGTATTTTACATCTGTCCGCCCCGCGACATTTGTGAAAGAGCAAATTTCCAATAAGGCGTTGTTTCAAATGCCTTCCTGCGCGTCGTGCAGAGACCTTCTCCCGGACGGGGATCGTCACATCATCTGCGCTCGCTGCCTGGGCCGTGACCACGCAGAAGCTGCATTGACCAAGGGCGGATGCCCGGAATGTGATGACCTGGGTCTCTCCGCACTACGGGCTCGCCTCGCCGCTTTCGCCGTGAGCGAGCCCATCGCCACCCCTCTGTTTGAGCCGCGCACTAAGAAAAAGCGCCGCTCACAGAGGCTTCCTGAACCTGAGCTCAGTGACGTCACGCCGAGCCAGTCTCCGCGTGCTTCACCGCCGCTCTTGCCTTCCCCACCGCCGGTTCAGTTCACCCAGCCGGACCCACACCCCTCTAGCAGAGCGGTGGGCCTTGTGACTTTCGGCGCGTCCGAGGACGACGGGGGAATGGACGACAGCTTGTCCATCGACGCTGCATCGGACGACTGGCCGGGCTCCACTCTCGACCCCGCCCCGTCGACGCTAGCTAGCACGAGCGGGGGCTCCACTATGGATACTGAGATTATCCGTGTCCTCTCTAAGGCCGTGGAAGACCTCGGGCTCGATTGGTCTTCTCCCGAAGAACCAACCCGGAGCCGACTGGATGAGTGGTTTCTGCAGGGGCGCCAGCAGGCCCCTCGGCAAAGGCCTTCTCCCTTCTTCCCGGAAGTTCACGACGAACTCACCAAGTCGTGGAAAGCCCCCCACTCTGCGCGCCTAAAGCCTTCTTTTTCTTCTTCGCTCTCCTCAGTGGACGGCGCGAAGGAAAGAGGCTACGAGGGAACGCCGCCCCTCGAGGAGGCCGTGGCCAATCATCTCTGCCCGCCCTCCACCACCGGATGGAAAGCCAAAGCTTCCCACCCCTCGAAGCCCTGCCGCACTACCTCTGCTCTCGCCGGTCGCGCCTACGCTGCCGCCGGCCAAGCTGCATCAGCGCTTCACTCAATGGCGGTACTTCAAGTGTTCCAAGCCAAGCTTCTCCGCTCTATGGACGAGTCTGGCCCCGAACCCGAAGCCTTCAGGGACTTACGCAGCGCGACTGATATAGCTCTGCGAGCCACGAAGGCCACCGCCCAGTCCATCGGCCGTGCTATGGCTAATTTGACTGTTCTCGAGCGCCATCTGTGGCTGACTCTGACTGAAATGAAGGACGCGGATAAGGCGCCATTTCTCGATGCGCCTATCTCCACCAGCGGGCTGTTTGGACCGGCGGTTAAAGGTTTCGCCGAACGCTTCACTGAGGCCCAGAACGCTTCACAAGCTATGCGTCATTTCCTGCCAAAGCGCTCCAGCTCATCGCAGAGCAGACAGAGACCGCCACAGCCGCAGCGGGCTAGAACAGCCCCCACCGCCTCTCAGCCCGCGCCTCAGGCTGACGCTCGACGCCGCTCGCGCTCTCACAACCGCAAGCCGCCTCCTGAGCGACGGGGTCCTCGGCCCAAGATTGTGCTGAACCCTGAGCCTCGAAAGCCGTCCTAGCCACAGAAATGAGAAGAGAGAGTGCGTGTCTCGCAAAAGCCGGACCACTCTCTCTGCAAAAGCTCAAACATTACCCAGTCCCCTTACAGGCGGCTGGATATGTCCATACAGCAGTCAATGGGCCAGTCACAGAGCTCGCTCACCTGCAAACAAACGCCGTTTTTACGGCAACGCACAGAAAACACAAAAAGAGTCTTTTTCTGCCTGCATCACTAAGGGTTCACATGTCCACAAAGTGTGCATTCCCAGATACTGTCAAAACAGTGCCAAATTCATTCCCAGCTCAGGCTGCGCTTCCCATGAATGTAGATCACGTGCCTACGGTCATGTACGCACCACTACACACAAGCACTGTTCACACAGTTATAAATTCATCCCCAGTAAAAGCGGGAAACATTATAAAAGTGACGCGTGTGCCTACCACTGTTTATGCACCCCCACTTATAAACACTGCCCTTACAGTGTCAAACAAAACCTCAGCTCAGGCTGCGAGTTTTACAAACACAGCGCGCGCTGTTGTAATCACACACGCGCCCATTCACTCAGCGCGCGCCCGCGCCTCTGAGAGCTACGAGCTCAGGCGATTCGCTAGCCGGGTCCCTACGTCACAGCGGCCCGCCCCTAGCCTGTATTCAGCCCATATCTGTACACGCAGCGGCATGGGAAAACATTCCAGATATGCCGAAATGGGTATTGAATATAGTAAAGCACGGATACTCGCTCCAGTTCGCTCGCAGACCACCACGTTTTACGACTGTGGTCGAGACGAAAGTGAGAAAAGAGTGTTCACATGTTCTACGCACCGAGGTGCGCAAACTAATAGAAAAGGGCGCTGTGGAAACTGTTTCCCCCTCTCTGAGCGGGACAGGTTTTTACAGCCGCTATTTTCTCGTCCCGAAAAAGGATGGCGGTCTCCGCCCCATCCTAGATCTCAGACACCTGAACAAAGCACTAATGATTCGCTCGTTCAGAATGTTAACAACCAAGCATATCCTCGCGCAAGTGCGCCCAGGAGATTGGTTTCTCTCAGTGGATCTGAAAGATGCTTACTTTCACATTCCAATAGCGCCTCATCACAGGCCGTTTCTGAGATTCGCTTTCGAGGGACAGTCATACCAGTACACAGTACTCCCGTTCGGCCTGTCCCTGGCTCCCCGTACATTCACGAAATGTATGGATGCAGCACTTTCCCCCCTAAGACGAAGGGGAGTGCGAATACTGAATTATCTCGACGATTGGCTGGTTCTAGCACAATCAGAGAGTCAGCTAATAACACACAGATCTTGGATTATCAGCCATTTAGAATGCCTGGGTCTAAGAATCAATTTTGCAAAAAGCATACTATCTCCCAGCCAGAGAATTTCTTTCCTGGGAATAGTTCTAGACTCGATGCAAATGACAGCGCGTCTCTCATCGGAGCGCGCGCTCACCATCCGGCGCCTTGCAACATCATTCAGAGCGGGCGCGCGCGCCCCCGTCAAACGGTTTCAGAGGATGCTCGGTCTCATGGCCTCAGCATCGGCCGTACTCCAGCTAGGATTGTTGCATATGCGCCCTCTCCAAAGCTGGCTCAAGAGCCGCGTCCCTACTCACGCGTGGCGTTCGGGCCACTTTTTAATCAGAGCGAACCACGGCTGTATAAAAGCCCTGACGCACTGGAAAGCCGCCGACTGGTACCAGTCAGGCGTGAGTCTGGGTGTGAACACAAGGAGAAAGATGATAACGACAGATGCCTCCAAAATAGGTTGGGGGGCCCTTTACGAGGGCAGGCCTGTCTCCGGCTTTTGGTCAAACCCGGAGAAGCGCCTACACATAAACTGTCTGGAAATGAAAGCGGTCGCTTTGGCTCTCAGAGCCCTGCTCCCACATCTAAAAAACGAACACGTCCTGGTCCGAACGGACAACATGACGGTAGTGTCGTACATAAATCGCCAGGGTGGACTCAGGTCGAGCTCCATGCATTCAATGGCCAGGAGACTCATTTTATGGTCCCAGCACAACTTGCGCTCGCTGAGAGCAGCGCATGTGCCAGGCGCCCTGAACCAGGGGGCAGACATGCTATCCAGAGACAAGATTCTCCCAGGAGAATGGGCTCTCAACCCTCTGACGATTCAGTGGTTATGGAAAACCTTTGGCAAAGCGGAGATCGACCTCTTCGCCTCCAAGGAGAACGCGCACTGCTCTCTTTTCTTCACGAAAAGCACGGACGCGCTCGCCCAGAGCTGGCCGAGCCGCCCCTTATATGCCTTTCCCCCGATCGCGATGCTGCCACAGGTCATCAGTCGGTTCAGAGAGGAGGGAAACGCAGTGCTGCTGATAGCCCCACTCTGGAAGAACCAAACATGGTTTCCAGATCTGATGCAAATGCAATCTGCACCACGGCCGATTCCACTGAGGCCAGACCTCCTCAGTCAGGCCAGCGGGATGATATTTCATCCCCGCCCCGATCTGTGGGCCCTTCATGCATGGCCCCTCAACGGGTTCCCAGGAACCTTGCGAGCGGAGCACTAAAAACCATCGCTGAGGCGCGGGCGACCTCCACGAGACGCTTATATGCCCAGAAATGGAAAGTGTTCAGTGACTGGTGTAATACCAAGGGCCTGAACCCTGTAACATGCGAGATTACGAGTGTACTCGTTTTCCTACAAGGGCTTCTGGAGGCGGGCCGCACCCCCTCCACGCTCAAAGTATATGTGGCTGCCATCACAGCGTCACACGACCTTGTAATGGAACGTCCATTGGGAAGAAACGACCTAATTATTCGTTTCCTAAGGGGCGCCAGGAGGATGAACCCTTCACGCCCCCCCTCAGTGCCGATCTGGGACCTAGCTACGGTCCTAGACGCTCTTAAAGGGCCCCCGTTCGAACCACTCCGAACCGTGCACCTTAAACAGCTCTCACTCAAGACGGCGCTCTTGCTGGCACTCGCCTCGGTCAAGAGAGTGGGCGACCTGCACGCGCTTTCAACAAGCGCTGCCTGCCTAGAATTCGGACCTAACGACTGCAGGGTCGTCCTTAGACCGAAACATGGGTATATTCCTAAAGTGCTCACCACTCCCTTCAGAGCACAGGTTATCTCCCTAACTGCGCTTTCGTCTCCAGCAGACAAACACGACGCTAATCTACTCTGCCCCGTTAGGGCTCTCAGAGTGTATTTGGAGCGTTCTGCCCTATTCAGACAGACAGAACAACTGTTTGTATGCTTTGGCGGCCGTACGAAAGGTTCCGCCGTTTCAAAGCAGAGAATCTCTCACTGGATAGTCGAGACTGTAGCGCTGGCTTATGAAGCTAAGGGACTTCAATGCCCCTGGGGAGTCAAAGCATACTCCACCAGGAGTGTGGCTTCTTCCTGGGCATGGTCGAGCGGGATACCGATCGAGGATATTTGTGCGGCGGCAGGCTGGGCCTCACCGTCCACATTTATCAGATTCTACAACCTACAGGTCCCGACATTGCATTCCAATGTGCTATCAGCATAATGCTAGTTGAACTGCGAGTTCGTATCTAGATTATGTATGTGCTTGTGTCACACTGAGCGCCTTCTAGCCGCTCTGTATTTTTTCCCACATATAAAGCTCGCCTCTGCCGGCTAGTTGGATGATAACTTTGCTTTTTAGCTCAGGCACCTGCCTCTGGCTATCATAAGGCGAAGTTCAGCACGCACGGCGTTTTGCATGGTGTTCCCATAGCGTAAGCTACTTACGCAATAGGAGAGACCTCTCGAAAGGGAACGACTCGGTTACTAACGTAACCTCGGTTCCCTGAGAGGAGGGAACGAGTATTGCGTAAGCTGCCGTGCTTGTGCTTGGTTAGTTCGCTTCAGTCGTTTTAACCTAAAGAACTCTCATGACGGGGCGCCCAATATATAGCTTGGCCACGCCCATCTTGGCGGGCTCTGACGCGCGCGGGCGCGAAGCGCGCTCATTGGTCGCGCATTCAGAGTCGCCCCGTCATTGGTTCGAGCAAGTTGCCGCAGCACAGCCAATGACCGAGTTCCTTCGTTCATTGCTGTCAGCTGTGCAGCTGCAATGCGTTTTACATAAAGACTTCAATATTCTCGAGAAAAGGAGTTTTCCCATAGCGTAAGCTACTTACGCAATACTCGTTCCCTCCTCTCAGGGAACCGAGGTTACGTTAGTAACCGAGTCGATATTTGTGCATAAATGTTTGCATTCAGGTTTTTCATATAGCGAGAGCAGTCAGTCAGACAGACAGACAGACAGACACGCCGTGTTTTTATCATGCAATTTATACGCGAAAATTAGTTTTTACGTGCATAGGATACGTATGGGTTGGTTAGGGCAGGTTTAGTGGTGTGGTGCGTGAGTACGGAGCCCGGGAAGTCACCTGGTGGAAAAAAAACAATCCGTGGCGACGGTTTTGCAATCCGTTCGCTCAGTTTATAAACTGTAGGCTACTCACGAATTCTCAAACTGTTCCCTCGGTTCAACAAATCGTGCTCATGGATTAATAAACCGTAGCCTACCCATGAGTTCCTAATCCGCGCTCTCAGATTTGTAAACCGTGCCTTCAGTTTTTGCAATCATACCCACAAATTCATAAACCGTGCCCACGCTTTTGCAATCCGTTCCCACGGGTTTGTAAACCCCCAGTCTGTGCCAACCAGGCCTCCTGTTTATGCGGGATGCATTTTATTATGTTTAAACTTAATTTTTTTAATGGATAATTTCTTGAATTTTCTAAAAAATGACATTTAGGCTACTTGTATCTTTAAAGTCCATTTTTTAGGAAGAAAAAGCTCATATAATAAGCAAAAAAAAAAAAAAAACTTCACATATAAAAAAGAAATATAACACAAACACAAGGTTAGGTTATATAAAAATAAAACATTCATAAATTATTTTATGATTAACATATTACTGTCTTCAGTGAACTCATATAGTTATAAACGCAAATAATATAATATAATTATTAGTAGCCTATATTTAGGTTTTACATATTTAGAAGGCGCTTTTATCCAAAAAAGGAACAAAGCAATTCGTCAAATGTCAGTCATATAATACAGGTTAGACAATAATAATACAGGGCTAAGATTATCACAAATAAACACAAGATTTTGGCGCATATCCAAGTGTGTGTGGAGCGCGCATGGCACGGAGGCGCGGGCGCGAACACTTGCATTTTACTATCAACAGTGGAAACAACTTAAAATACTCTTTCTGGTCATACAGAAAAGAATAATACAGCATTCGCAACTACTTTTATTTGTCCAAACTCACAAGAAAACGTTGTGCTTTTGAAAAATACAATAAAACAATCAGCTATAGGCGCGCTTTCATGATCTCCGTGAACTGGAGCGCATCTCATAAATTAACTGAAACTAAATATAGCCTACATATAAAGCTTGAAATGTTTACTTTTAACGAACAATTAAAATGGCTCGTTATTTTTTCAGACACCTTTATTATCATTAGCCTAGAAATCATATATCTGTTCCAGAAACGGCTCTTCTCATTCAGCACTGCGGGAAAAATATTATTTCCAGGTTCTACATTGGCCTTAGAAAACCAGTAAAATCTATTTTTTATTTCCTATATTAATTTGTGAATATTTTAAATGTTTAATAAAGGGGCAAAAAGTCGGAGGGTGCATTTGGCATCTAACCTTGTGTTTTGTGTTATATTTCTTTTACAGTTTTTCTCCATTGGTTTGGCTCATTTCTTGAAACAGAAATTACATTCTCAAACCTCTAAGATCATTTGGCAAAACAGTCTTACAGTTCAGCACAACACTATAGCTCACTTGCAAAAGCTCATATCTCTCCCAAAACTGTTCACTCATGCTTCAAAACTAAATTCCCCTCCCATATAAAGAGTCAGTGCCCCGAAAATGGCAAAGATCCTTCTCAATTGCTTTGGCTCATTTCTTGAAACAGGCCGGACGTTCTCAACACTCTTGGTGCTTTTGCCAAAATAACGTGGATGGTTCGGCACAACACCATGGTTCACCTGCAAAAGCTCATACCTCTTCCAAAACAGTTACCCCCTTGTGTCAAAACTAAATTTCCTTCTCATTTAAACAGTCAGTGCCCCCAAAATGCTTCGTCCCTTTGGCATTGTGTTATCACTGCAAGTCAAAATGTTTAGATGTTTTGTCACTATGGCAGAGGACCATTGAAATATCCCTCATGTCCACCTTTCAGTCTTAGCCCAGTCCTTCATTGACAATGGTTACTGTACTGTTTTTTGTTTAGCTAACAGAATACAATTGTGTATAAAACTGAAAAAAAAAGAAATAGGATTTTAGGGTAAGAGTAGCCTCCAAGGTTTGACATCACACATTGCACTCATACTGCCAAGGATTTTAGGGTAAGAGTAGCCTCCAAGGTTTGACATCACACATTGCACTCATACTGCCAAGGAAATTGTATCCATTATCATTCACACACATAAAGTAACTTCGATACATCAGAGTAAAAAGGAAATGTATACAGCATAATATACTGTAATATAAACACACAAACAAAAAACAATGAAAATTATATGCAGCCTACAGTGCTGTAAATAAAGCTGGAGTTTCACAACTAACAGTTCTTCACTGGTCGTCCACATAACAGTGTATATTCTCCCTTGCGATGCAACGAGGGAAGAAACGGCGTGCATTTCGCAACCATCCCCTACACTGATCTCATGTAATATCCTCACACGCAGCGTCCATTGCATGGAGCAGGGACCTCTGACCTTAAGCCCGATGCTCATACACTCTCCACCTCCAAGCGGAGAAATACTCCTCAATAGGATTGAGGAAAGGAGAGTAAGGTGGTAGGAACACCATGACCATCCTTGGATGAGTAGTGAACCGGGCCCTGATGAGCGGGCCACGGTGGAAATCCACATTGTCCCATACAATGGCATACTGTGGTAGGTAAGGGCCTACGAGACCTCTCTCATTTTCAGGGATCAACTCAAAATGAAGGCAGTCCTAGAAGATGAGGAGCTTCTGTGTATTGTATGGGCCAAGACTGGGGATGTGAGTGGCCACACCATTCTCAGATATGACAGCACACATAGTTATATTGCCCCCTTGCTGGCCTGGGACATCCACCGTGGCCCGGTGGCCAATAATATTACGGCCACGTCTTCGGCCCTTGGCCAGGTTGAAGCCAGCTTCATCCACAAACACGAGGATGTGATGGGTCTCGTTTCCTTCCAATGCCATTATTCTCTACAATGGCGTAAAAAAGAAAACATCAAATCAGTCATACAGAAGAGTCATACACTACAGTTACAGACAATTACATTGGAATGTTCTATGTTCTTCACAAGTTCAATATACTACTGGCCACTACTCCAGTGGTTCCAAACCTGGGGTACATGTACCCCTATGCAGAGGTACTACAGAGGGTATTTGACAGAAAGGGGAGGGGTAACATCATCAATGACTAGACTTACTGAAATGTAACAGTAAAACCCACAGTATTAGATAGATTTACATGGGAGGTACTAATTGCAGCTCTTTGACCACTTTTCTTATTGTATGTTATATTCTTCAAAATAAGGATTATAATGATAATTGGATCATACAGTAAGCTGAAGTTTTTAGGCAAAATGTTGAAGTCAGATAAATCAAATACTTGCAGGATAACCTGGGTACACAAATCAGGTAAAGTTGGTACTGAAGCCAAAAAAGTTTGGGAACCACTGCTTAATTGTAAAAAGGTTATAATGATGGACAACCAGTAACTGACTTACATGTACATACTGGTACTGCAGCTCTTTTACTCTATCAGAGTTCCTCTCAAATGGTACCCTGTAAATTTGCTTCATTGTCATATGATGCTTCTTCAATATCCGGTCTATTGAGATGCTTATAGAGTTGACATTTTGGAATATGGCATTGTCTTGTAGGATTGCAGCGCGGATCTGTCTCAATGTGATGGCATTATTTGCCATCACCATGTTACAGATCTCTTATTCTTGTTGTTCATTGAGAAGTTTTCCTCTGCCACCCGTGCAAGGTTGTCGTCCAATCCTAGACATAGAATTCAAAGGACAACACTCCATTCATAATGCATACCTTATGTATTCCTTACAGAATGTGTTACCTATGTAATTGTATTGTTGTTTTACTTACATTAACTTTACAACAATTCTAATGCATCACTGCACAGTGACTGGAATACTACTGTAAACTGTATCATCAATACTGTAGAAAATAAACTATTCCATAGTTTATTTTCTCCAATGTTTTTTCTTGTCATTTTTAGTATCATAACATGATACTCATTTTTAGTAGAATATTACTGTAGTCCTATCACACACACACACACACACACACACACACACAAACACACACACACACACACACACACACACACACACACACACACACACACACACACACACACACACACACACACACACTAAATGAATAGGTAAATGTGTAAATAAATATATTTCTTGCTCTATGCACAGTGTCCTGTCCTTTACAACATATAATTCCATCACTGATTCCCAGCTTGAGGTGGAAGTTGCAAAAGCAGTTATCGAGGTAGGTCAGTTCACACTTACATAGCAATTAAATGTAAAGTTTTATGCGTATTTGTATATTATAAAACATAATATTTAAATAAAAAGTGTCAAAACTCTGTTTCATGGTTAAAATGATCTCGTGTAGGCTACTCAGTTTGGAAGTTTTTTTCCCCCCCACAACAGACTGGGCCAACATATGGCAGAAAAATGATGAAGGGATACCTGGCTTCAAAAGGTATCAAAGCATCCGAAGTCCGCGTGGGATGTATGCTGCGAACAATCAATCAGCCCTATCACATGGCTCGATATCATGTAGGTATTGGTAAAGAAATTATGGATTATGTTGTTAAATTTTGGAAGTGTTTGTCTTTAATTAAACTATGTTCGTGTTATAAAGGTTAAAAGTTGTTCACTTCAATTACTGTATTACTGCAATACCAGGCTGCAGTTTCAGGACCACATTTCTAGGACCCTAGTTTTTTGTGATCACGTGACGTCATAGCCAATTCAGAAGAGACTTGATTCAAACTGGATGCCATGGAAATTATTCACTTTTTAATATCTTTCACTGGAGTCAGCAGTCTCCAGTTATTATTTAGCTGCAAAAACAATTAATTGTGCTTCTGGAAGTTGTAAACTGGCATTTGTTTGATTTATTGACATTATGATAAACACACTAGTTTACACTTTAAGTGTATCACACATCAGAGTACGCATGTGGTACTTGCACAGATACAGAAAATAGTCTCTTTTCAAGGAAATTGAATTTAAAACCAGAATATAGTTGCTCATACTGAAACAAATTAGGTTAAGAGTTTCTTGTTTGCATGACATTGGCTCAAATCCTTATCTTGAGCCAAATAAGATAACATTCAGAACAATCTATGTCTTTTATTTGATCAAAAATATACAAATGTTATTTCTTTTAAGGACTGGATTCACAGACATGGCTTTGTTTAAGCCAGGATTAGGCCGTAGTTCAATTAGGACATTTAAGTAGCTTTTATGAACCTGCCCAAAAAAACATTACTGTGTGCCTCTTGAGACAAAATTGCACTGACATTTGAAGATATATCAATGCAATTTCAGCTCAAACATGCATTTTAGTCTTGGACTAGTTTATGGTTAGTTTGTCAAGGAAAAAGCAGTTTTTGAAGAGTTAGCACGTACTCTAGTTTGTAAGAACAAGCTATTGAATCTGGAAATGAATCAAAATAACTGAGAAAATGAGAATTATTGCTATAAATTACAAACATGGCATCTGGGGACTAATTTGATCTCAAACAAATTTGCGCCAATATGATTTCGGGAAACAATCGTGACTATCTAGTAGTTGATTTCTTCAATGATGAATTATACTATGGTACTTAAGAAGCGAGTTGCATCATTGTATGGGAAACGCTCCCCTGGCCGAGCCAGCTAGATATAGAGGGTCAGCTTTAAATGTGTGGGACTACTGCTCCTTAAATAGAAAGTACATTCCTAACTTGAAAGTCTTTACCCACTGGAGTTATAAACTCTGCACACTTGGAGGTCTCCAGGCTACAGTAACAATGCGATGTCATGTAGATTTCTGTAATAGAAATGAATTAATAATTAGTAAAAAAATATATGATTAAATAACTATTTAGTAGGTAGTGTTGTTTTTCCCAGTGTTTTGCTATTATGTTAAAACAATCTAAATAATCTAAACATTTACTACTCCCCCTTTTTTTTATACAGGGATCTAGGAACTTTAATCCAATACCATACACTGCAGAATACATGGGTCACAAATTACATATGGACCAAAATGAGAAGATGGCAATGTTTGGGGTGACCCACGTGGCAGCTGTGGATGGATACTCCAGAAAGATTGTCGCACATTGCACTATGCCAGTGAAAAACAACCTGACAATATATCAAAATATTTACAGGTAACTTCACATTTTTGATCTTGTTTTTTTTGTGTTGGGGGGGGTACTTTAGTTGTGTAGTTCCAAATTAATTCCATACAGCTATGAGAAATGTGTGAATAATCCTAATCATAACACTAACCGCCATGAGTATGAACCACTACATGTGGCTACATGTTTTTGGGTGCAATAGTGAACTTGGCTTCAACTTGAGGAGAAAGAGTCCAAAAATGAATTGGTTGTTTCAACAAGCATTAACTAATTCACCATGTGTGTGTTTTCTCAGAGGAGGCAAAGAAAAAAATGTGTATGTGAAAATAATCCATTCGATAAATTCCACCTTTAATTTTCGAGCATCAATTCTTGAGATTTATATATGGTTTTGATTAATATAACAGTAATAGCATACATTTTAATGTAAAAATAAAATTGTATTGGAGGTGTTCTTAATAGTTTATGTAATGTTTATGTAACCTGGAAAATGTCAACATTGGGTATAACTGGAACATGAATTTACCTTTTTTTTTAATAGTGAGGACTTTCCCTCATTTTAGAACACTGCTATGAATACATTTGTTTTAAGCAATAAAACATTATACTGTCGAGCTGAGAGACAATAACTTGACTGGCTAAACAGCATTTTTTACCTTCAGTGCTTTTAGCTATAAGATGTACTTCTTGTTTCTTGCAGAAGTGCAGTGATCGAATATGGAATGTGGGACCAGGTCAGGGTGGATCATGGGAAGGAGTTTTATTTAACACTTTTTATGCAAGAGAAACTTGCACACCTTAGAAACAACAGAGAGAAGCAGCCATATTGCCAAACACCGTCAACAAACTTGAGTCTTAATTCATAAACATTGTAGGGCAACATAAACTACAGTGTCCTTTTAACATAATCTATTAAAATGTTTTATTTTGTTAACTGCACTTAGTATTGCTGTGTACTACAATACAGGAGCCTATACCATGAAGCCGGTTTAGTTGGCTAGCCATATATGTTTCACTTTAGTTTGCCAACCCTGGGTTTTAGGCATCATGAAAGTGGTTTGGCTTTTAGCAGTGTTCATTGCCATAGTAGCTTGCACTGATGTCACTCCTAAACTCAGAATCAAAGCATGTCTTGAAAGAGAAAGTTGATGAACAGCGTAATGGCACCAACAAAGCCTGGTTGGATTGTTTGGTTTTGTCAACTCAAAACTAATCCCGTAACCCTGAGTTTGTTTAACTACCATCATGGTACCATCAAATACAGTGATACTTCAGGATCACTGGAAGCTGATATGAAGATTAGGATACTTTACTGACCCTGTAGGTTAGGCAAAATGAACTAAACTTTATTCAAGTTATTTTAGCAGAATGAGAATGCTATATGTCATTGGAGTGTACATTTGGAGTGCTGTCAGTACAGAGAACAACGACAAAAATCGGTGTTGCCTACACTGTGTTATCCTCTTTTTAAAATGTGCACCCTGTTGACTAAAATGGGGCAAGTATTAAACCTGCTTTTAGCCTCTTAACATCTTTGATGTGTCATTACAAGTGCACAGCCATGTGAGTGATTTTATTCAGAACACGGTGAATCTGACTGTAGTAGATGTGAAAATATGAATAAAATTGATGTTAATTCAGCCAGCTCGCATACCTGTATTTACTTCCTGTTTTAAGGAAGTAGTTGATGATTAAGTGGACTTAATGATTAAGTCCACAGTAGTCGATTGCACGCGCGATCATTGGTAACATTGGAACTTTTATTCATATCTTTCACATCTACTGCAGTCAGATTGACCGTGTTCACTCTTAATAACACCACTCACATGGCTGTGCACTTGTAATGACACATCAAGGATGTTAAGAGGCTAAAAGCAGGTTTAGAACTTGCCCCATTGAAGTCAACAGGGTGCAAATTTTAAAAAGAGGATAACACGGTGTAGGCAACATCGATTTTTGTCGTTTTTGTCTGTACTGACAGCACTCCAAATGTACAAAAAAATGAGCTCAATGTTAAAATTGGCCGGAGTTCTCCATTAAGGCGCTTACATTTTTACAATTTGAAATCAGGAAATCATTATAATGCATAAATTATGAGAAACATGAATGATTGGTTCTCCTACACAAAAGTTTCCAGGAAGGTTTGTTAGAGGGTGAGTGGGAAATTTACAGGAAAGCGACCTGCCAGGAACAGAATTGGACACCCCAAGAGGTGTATGAATATTTTTATGCATCTTTGAAGTCTTTGAAACTATACAATTCTGCAAACTTATGCACTAACTAACCAGATTACATCTCTGTAGAAACTGACATGCTCCATACCATACTGAACCCCCTAGAAACTTTTGATGTCTATCTCTCTTAATGACTGTCTGTCTTTGCTATAAAACTTTCATAGTTTGTATCAACAAACTTAGCTGTCTTGTTTTTCTTTTCATTTATAAAACAGAATCACATTATTGAAAGAATATGGCCAGAAGTCAACAACAGAGTAAACTATCCGCTGAAAGGGGCACTCATCCAGTTAGTAGACCAGGAGGAGATTGATATGCAGGATAACCTCACACAATACTGTGTGTCTACTCTGACGTGTCAAGTGGCTCAAATTGGACTTGAACGAGTTGTGCATTCCTGGAATGCACACAGTATTCCAGGTAATTCTGAAGCAGTTGCTTTTTCGTTAAACCCAGCCTCTTCACCTTAATTGATCATTTGTTGACAGGATTTTTGTCTGCTGTGCTACTTCATAATAGGAAATGTAGGCTCGACCTGAAGCCCTAAAATCTCAATTTCCTTGTAGGGAATGGAGTTCCTGATCATCTGGCCCATGGTGGATGCCCGAAGAAAGTCTCTCCTGATGTTTTGCCTGATGCAGTGGATGCCGCAAACTGTTATGACAGAGAAGTTGGTTCTTCATTGACACGGGAGTCATCCTTTGGCAGGAATCCTTTTTTACATCTCGAAGACCAGGAAGCAGCTCAGAGGGAATTTTCCTTGCACTATCCAAACATTTGTTTGTTATTTGAAAGTGCTGTTAATTTACAGCCTGACCATTTCAAACATGCCATTAGAAAGCTAATTGACATTGTATGAAGTCTAAGTTCCTAATTGTAACTATAACCTATTTGGCCCATCTGCTAAGTGTATTGTTGCACCTCCAGTGATTAATTTGATATGTTAAAGGAAACCTAAGCATTTTGTTGACTTCTTTAAATTACCTTTTTTTTTGGAAAATTGCCTTTCTTTGGGGGGGGGGGGGGGGGGGGGGCTAAAAAGTGTGAAGATGGTATATACATTCACATTTTATATATAGAGAGTGATATTTCTTTTGGGTAGAACAGAGGGACATTTGAAACAGTAACATGCTCTTTGATTGTAGACATTTTAAAGGACGTGGTTCTCTAATCTGATGATATCAAATAAAGGTAAAAATTTCATGTCACCACCTCCATTCATTATTGAATTGCTTGCAGACATTTTATGACTAAAACTGAACTTTAATAGTTATTTAATATTTGCTCAAAATTAATTTTGTTTAAATGTGTGGAGTGATCAGAGGGACAGTTGAAACGCATCAACTGAACCCACAGTAGATTAATGTATCAGATGCTGTCAAATCACATGTGTCAATGCACTGATGGAGGTTATAACTGCATATGACACCACAATTAATAACTGAAGAAGAGTAAATGTGTGTGTTACACACTTACTAAGTGAATGTTATTATTATTATTTGTACTGCTGTACAGATTAACTGGTTTTAATTGTTCAATATTTTGGCAAAAAGTGTTAACATTTAACAATCTACCCCTATTAGTTGCAACTACCAAGGAATCATGTTCCTTTAAGGAACCCATCCCCCATCCACCCCCAACTTCGACTGGCGGCCAGTGTTTCACTTATCGTCGACAGAAACATTAAACTAAATAACATCTAAGTGTTAACTCTTCTTCTAACACTAAAATCTTTGACAATGGCATACGTTGTGTTTAAAGACAACAAAAGAGTTTCTTTGAGGCTGGAAGATATGCGCGCCGAACGGATTGGAAGGATTTTCCAGGTGTGTAATTAGATAATTAAGTTAGTTTAATTGAAGTGGCATTAAGTCGTTAATGCTGTCAACAGTTAACCCTTTTGCATCAATTAAAAAAAATACACGTAGGTCCATAGTGGTCAAAAAATGTCAATGTAAAAAAAAAATTATGAAAACTTCAAAAAAATAAATAAGTTTGGTCTCATTTTAAAGAAGACCCTTGGAAGATTGTTGCTGAAGTAAAAAAAAATAATTGTAAAAAAGTAACCCCCCCCCCCCCCCAACCAAAAAAAACAAAGTTATATAGGTTTAAGTTAATTAAAATGATTTATGAACATTATTTTATATACAATGCATATTTTATGAAAAATGATGAACTAAAACGGCTAGAAAATCAAACCCATACAACTAAACAAGTTGTGTACCAAATTAGAGGTTGATATCTCAAAAAATTAGCTTTCCATAAGATTTTGTTTGGGCGCAGTAACACATTTTCCCCCATTAGATGCCAGCAAAACTCCACTGGTTATTTGCAGTTGACTTTTTCTCTCTCAACTATTACAATCACACATCCACATTTTTTTTTATAACACACATACCAACCACACTCAGACATCCATACTTACTAACAAACCCACACAATTATTGTTGCATAATTTATCTAATTGGCCCTGAACCGCAACGTAAACATAAATAAATAAATCTAAAATTACGAGAACAAAGTCGTTTTATTTATTTAAATAAATAAATGTTTCGACTTTATTCATTTACGTTGCGAAAAGCTAGAGATTAAAGTCGAAACATTTCGAGATTAAACTCGAAACATTTCGACTCTAAAGTCTACGTATTTACGGTGTACAATATACACATTTTCCACAGACACACGGCATGGGGCAAAAGACACGTATTGACAAATACTTCAGATAGAATAATGTTTTTAATAATGTCTAAGTTTCTACTTGTTCAAAACAATCACTTGAGCTAAGTTTGTACTATTTTCGGTTTAATTTGATAAATAAAATAATTCATTTTTGTTGTAATAACCTGTAATAAACAAATAAACTGTCATTAAAATAATAATATAATTTTAAAAGTAAAGATTCTGAAAGCATTGAAAAAGATCCCATAGTAATTTAATATAGATTCACAGTAGAAACAAATAAATATATTTTATTATATATGGTTAATATTCATATCGCATTTTTAAATATGATGGTTTCATTCTAAATATGGTGAATTCAAAATTAAAAACCCAAATTCCAAATGGATCTATTTTAATCTAACATGTCAACAAAAGGAAAAGACAAATGGCTGTTTATTATCATGTTCATTATTGTGCCTTCGCCCTGATGGGGTGCCTTTTACCCCAAACACCATATTTTTAATATATTCTTCCTTTATCGAATTTTTTCAACAAAAGTGAAAAACATTAAAGACCATGAATCATGAAGAAAAATATTAAATCAAAGGCCAAATTTCCACATGCATCATCAAAAGTGGTTGTAAAGAAAAGTGCTGAGTTTTTTTTTTTTTTTTTGTGCATGACGTGTGGGTCTCTGTATTTATTTTAGTTATTTTATTTTATTTTATTAAAGATAGTTTAATAGATACATTGTCTGTACTTCAGTGGTCATTTTTTGCATTTTATTGAAAATCAGGGTGTGATGTGTGACAAATCACCGTGTTAAGCTACCATTTATTAAGTTATTAGAATTGTGGTTATTCAACATAAACAATTTTGAAAAACAGTCTAGGAAATAAAGACTAGACATAAAAGGTGTATTTCAGTTATCACTTTTTTGTGTTTCAGGTTGGTACAGACAGTCTGTATTTAACAGACTCTGCAAATGTCGCTCTTTTTCCTATGGAAAATGGAGATTTTTGCAGCTTGGACCTAACCGACAGAGGGCATTATGAGGTTCATGGCGGTGAACTTCAAGGACAAGTAACAGCTTTGAGTCAGCGTAGTTTCTCATTTTCTCAAAGGCCTTCAAGTTCACCTGTGGCAAACTTCACACAGCCACCTAGAGCTAGTACTCCAAGATCATTTCAAAGGTAACCCCTTAAAATCTTACTGCTTTATAATGTCAATATGTGAAGTCATAAAAATATAAACATTTTAACGTTATTATTCCTACTCAAATTCGATTTAAGTTGCATTTGTATAATACAGAAATGTTTATTTTATAGATCCATACACATCTCTGAAATACAAGATGGACGCATGGTCTCTAGTCGAGTAGTGGTGGTGCGGTTTACAGAATCTGAAGCAAATGTGCCCAGCATTCAGGAGAAAGTGAAGTTGGCTCTGGGCAATGATGAATCTTACGTCCTTACCAACACCCAAGGAAATGAAATCTTGGACTCAGAGGGCACAACTGGTAAATAAAATCCTGTGTTTGTTAATATGGAGTTTTGCACAAAGAATATTTTTCCTTATTTTCAAAAAACAAATAAATGAATTGAAGATAAAATCTGAAACTTGAAGAAATAATAAAGGGGCAAAATTTACACTTAATTTACTGATAAACTGTATCTCAAAAATGTACTAGTCAATGAGAACCCATCTTTGTTATCCTTTCTAACATGTAACAAAAACACTGAGGGGAAAATGAAAAAGCATGATTTAAAACTTTAGCAGCTCATTTGTAATTCTGAGAAACTCATGCAGACAGATATTTTCAGTAGCAAATGCCATGTTTATAAAGACCAAGTTTTTAGCCTTTGATATTTTTTTTCAGATTCAGTTTCAGACTTTTTCTTTTTTTATAGTTTTTTTTTAAGTTTTTTTTTCTGTACTGTTTACTGGATATCTGCCTTTGTTGTTGTTTTAGGATCATCTTATTGGAGGCCAAACTCCAGAAAAGTCCATGCGGTGGAAAGTGCTGCGTTTAGACAGTGGCAGCACAGTAGGAGTCTGAGGTATTGCAGTGCTATATAATACATTTCCTGCAAATGACAAATTACCCTTTTTTTAACAAAAAAATAAAAAACAAGTAAGGAGGGATAAGTGAAAATTATTTATATGTTAACCTTTTTTTAATAGTCGCAGAGATGCTGAAAAATCTGTCCTTCAGAACCTTAAATCGCAAATCGAGGAGCTGTTGGAGGCCTCGCATGGTTTGGAAAATGTATCCAGACAGATTCAGGAGATTGTTTCCATTACACAGGGAGCAGCACAAAGGGCAAACCTAGCAACAATTTTAAAGGAAACATTCATGTGTTTAATCTGCAGAGGTACACACACACACACACACAAAACTGCATCTTGAAATGTCCTAACCAATCTGGACAAATCTGAACAAATCTGGTGCTAAAACAGTAGTATGGCTATTGCTCGGCTGAAATCACGTTCAATCTATTCACTGATATCAGTTGCAAGTGTGTGGCCCCTATAGACCGGGTTTTTGAACTAACTGCCAAAGGTTGTATAATTTTTAGCCATGATTTAGCTATAATTGATGTGATTTGACTTACTGTTTTCCAAAACATAATCATGGTTATTATTTGGCACCAGCTGCAGTTAATGTTGACTTCTTTTCTTTTTTTTAAGCTATCATTGAAGAACCTGTGTTCACCTCGTGCTGCAGGAGTGTGGTGGGGTGCAAGGTCTGCATTAACCAATGGATGGAGAACTCAAGGCAGTGCCCTAAATGCAGATCTGAAGATATTGTCATCACAGAGGTTGCAGGCCTATCCAATGTGCTTGAAGTCACTAAAAGTTTTGTCTAAAAAACTTGTCTAGTTTGTCTAGTTTTCATTTTTTTCTCCACTTCCTGCAGTAGGCTAATATTTGTTCAGTTAGTAAGGTTCAAGCAGGGTGTGTGATAAAGACATAATCAAAAGTTTAAAATATTGCAGTTTTGTTTGCATGTGTTGTTGTGAGAACAGAATAAAGTTTTTGCAGATTCCATTTTCCATTGTACTGACTTCCCTACAAATCTGCATGCAAACACCCAGCACATTCATTTATAGATTTAACACCCAGTCCTGACACTGGAGCATCATGTTCTGCAGAGTTCAGCTCCAACCAGTTCCAACACACTTTCCTGAACATTTCTAGATATTCTGAAGACCTTGCTTAGCTGGTTCAGGTGTGTTTAACTAGCCTAGCAAAACTTTGCAGGACATTTGCTCTGACATTAGCTTGTTACATTAATTGAGTGTGATTTATCAACAGCTAGTACATTTTAAAATATAGAGCACATGACAAATAATAGTTCCGGATGGACAAACAATAAATGCAAAAAACAGTGTTATTAACAATATCTTAAAATAAACTAGAGAGTGGCAAACTTTGAAGTAGGGTACAAGTTTTAATTAGTTGTAGCTTGAAGTGTAAAGCTTGTTCTCATACACAGATATGGCCTATTTATGAATGGAATTCATACTTTTATTTGTCATTTAAACTGATGCAAACAGGGAAAGAGAGTAGAAAAAACGTATTATCATGTCGCCCCCTCTAGTGGACAGCGTTAAGTATTACGGCCTTTGCTCAGATAACGCAAGTCAGTGGGATTTTTTTTTCTCGGAAAGTAAGTCTGACCAGTTTGAAAAGATATAAGCGAGTCAGACCAGTCTGAAGGTCTGAGCTGAGTTTGGGGAAGCATTACAGTCCTAGGCGTAGTCAATTTCTCATGATAATAGTAATGTTTAAATATATGGCTTTCTCAAGCCAACATAATAAAGAAAACTCAGAGAAACATCGACCAATTCTGTATGTAATTTTTTTTTACTTCGTTTTATAATAAAAACTAATAACATTTTAAATGTATGCCGCCTTCAACCGACATGATTTTAATCAATCCCAAACCCTGCTAATTTCAGTATTAATGTACCTTCACTGATTCTTGCTTCTCTCTTTCTGTCTCTTTCTTTTCATGTGAGTAGGCTACACATGCTTACATTCATAAATATAATCTTTATTTCTATTCAATTTTTGCCTTTTGATGTAAATAAAATAGGCTACGAGAGTGGTAAATGTTACTGATATATTATGGTACAGTTCAGCCTATTATTGATTTTCATTGCCTCTTCCCTTTGATCCAAAGAGACGGAACTATTTGCACGGTATTTACCAATGGAAAATACATGCTAAAATAATATCAGCTGTCTGTGGCTCATATTAATGGGGTCGCTTGCAAGTCGCATTACGTGACCAGCAACATATTTCTGCTTCAAATATTGTGCGTAGTTAACAGTGAGTGGTGGTTTCAGACATCGTTTTATTAAAGTGCATTTGTCAGTGCCGCACTTGTGCTGACTCTTATTCTGCCTGACAGAAAGAAAAGCTCGTAATGAAGGCGGAGCGTTTTGACCAATCAGATGAAAGGGGCGTTTCAGCGCCGCTCACGTGTGCGAATGAAATATCGAACCCATAAACTGATTTGTAAACCACACATGAAAAATGAAAAATCGAGCCAAAATCTAATTTTTCGTTTTTTAAACTAAACAAAAAAACGAATAAACGAGCTGGATTTTATTTCTCGTTATTCCATTCCAAACAGGAAATGAAATGACCAAAAGATACACGGACCGACCTCTTTCCTGTACCATTAAATGTACTATTATTGAAAAGGTACAAAACTGTTCTTAGAGGAACATTATTTGTACCATCGTGTACCTTTATTTCTGAGAGTGTATACAATTATACATGTGAGGAAATTTCACAATATATGTTAGCACTACAATGGAGACGTCATTTCTATCTCGCGAAAACAACAAAACAAATTACTGTCTGGAAATTTATAGTGTTCTCCAATGTCTTTCTGTTTTGCACAGGTGGGATTAAAGGCAGGTCTCTCAACCAAAGAGGCGGAGGAAATTTTGACCCTTGCCAAATCTCAGCCAATCAAAGACAAGGTGAAGAGTGTTACAAAGGAAGCACTGGAGTTTAAGGTCAGTGCTTTTACTTGCATCTCTGCACCCTTTGTCTTTCACACCAAAATGTTTTTGAGGTAAAAATATGATAAAACATCCTTACCCCATGATAAAACACAGTTTCCTCCCATTTTTGCAGTGCTTTGGTCTTCCATTCATTGTATGTCATGTGAATGGGAAGGCTGAGGTCTTCTTTGGTTCTGACAGATTTGAGCTCATGGCTTATTTCATCTGTAACTATAAAGATAAGAACTATAATGTAGATGGTTAACTGATTAACCCATTAACCAACAACTTGTTTGACTAATGACTTTTTTTTTAAATACACATTTTAATAACATTTAAGTTTTCATTTTTATAAAGGATACTCCAACTACTGTCATTAAAAAATAACAAACAATACAATTATTTAAAAAGCTGTTATCTCTTGCAAGATGAGCAAAGTATGGTATGTTATTCATGCTTTGTTATTCATTCTGTGATTTTATGCCCATGTCACTTTCCCGCTTTGTTTAGCACTACAATGACCTAGACATGGGAAAACTGACTGCAAATGATGAACAGTATTTTTAAATATCCATCTGTGTTTTTGAAGTTCAGACTAAAGATTTGTTGACAAATAATTGGCCTTTGAGTTTGTTTGATCACACACAAGTGTGTGTCGGATTTTAACCGGTTAAATATGCTAATCGGTTGCTAATGCTATTAATGATAATTAAAGAATTTGCCAAAATGGGCATTCATAGAAAAACTATATTTCTAATTTACCATACAATTTTTTGGGTGTTTATTATGCTGTCATGTTTTAAACATAAATTCCTAACTAACCTTAGGATATTCAAATCTTATTTGATATACTGTTCATTGTTCTCTCTCTCTCTCTGTTCCAGGGGAGAAGTGGATGGGGCCTCAGCCTACCAATCTCACAGCCACAATGTGATCACTACTCCTCCATACTTATATACTATAACAACTTCTAAATAAAAATTTGGTGGTGTAAATTCACATTGTTTTTATTTCAACAGCACACACGCACTGCAAAAAGAGAAGGAAAAATAAGCTAGAGAAACAGAAATAGTAAAGTAAGTTACAACCCCAAATCAAGAAAGTTGTGACATTTTGTAAAATGCATAATCAAGAATGAAGTATTTAATTGACAAATTTGCAAAGAAAAGTTTTCCAATGTTTTCACTGACAAATTTTTATTTTAACACACTCCAAAAAAGTTGCAGAGTTACTGTCACATCACCTTTCCTTTTAGTAAAAATTTTATTTTGTCTTTTGGGACGTGAGGATACTAATTGTTGCAGTGGATTTTTTTTTCCACAATCTCACCTTATACAAGACAGCTGCTCAATAGTCCATGGTCGTCGTTGTCTGATTCTCCTTTTCATGATGGGCCATACATTTTCAATAAGAGAGATATTTGGACTGCAGGCAGTCAAGCAAATCCATGGTGTAGAATGTCTGAGAAACCACTCTGATGTAGCACATGCAGAATGAAGCCTGGCATTGCCTTGCTTCCCAGAAAAGATGTCATTAAATGTCTCTATACAATCCCAATATACTTCTCCACCTCAGTAGTACCTTTACACACACGCAAGTCATCCATGTCGTTTGCACTGATGCACCCCCATAACTTGACAAATGTTTGCTTTTGCACCTGGTGTTGCTGATGAAAGTCTAGATGGTCCCTTTCGTCCTTGGGACTGAGAACTCAATGTCTTTTTTTCCAAAAACAAGCTGAAATATGCTCATCTGAGCACAGCACACATTTCCACTGTCTTTTAGACCATCTGAGATTAGCTTGGGCCCAGAGACCTCAGCACTATCTCTGCATTGAACAGATGTACAGATTTCTTCTTGCGTAACAGAGATTCAAGTGGCATTCCTTGATGCAGCAGCAGACAGTGTTGTGTGACAAAAGTTTTCCCAAGTACTCCCAAGTCAATGTGTCTATATTTAATAGAGCATGACGGTTTCTAATGCAATGCCGTCTGAGGGCTCAAAGGTCATTCACATTCAACAGGTTTCCTCCCTTGCCCTAAATGTACAGAGATTTCTCTGGATTCCCTGAATCATTTCACAATATTATGTACGGTAGATGGTGAAAGACCTAAATTATTTGCAATCTTGCATTGAGAAATGTAATTTTTGAATTGTGTGACAATTCTCTTATGATATTTGGCACAAAGTTATGAGCCATGACCCACCTTTGCTGGCAAAGACTGAGATGCTCCTTTTATACTCAATCACGATACACTCACCTATTATCAGTTCACCTACTTATTGTGGAATGTTTCAAAAGAGTTTAGCTTTGTCACGCAACTGCTCCGAGACACGAAGGTGGAGAATCCAAATGCAGTTTTATTAAGGGGTAATCCAAAACAGGCAAGGTCAAACACAGGCAGGCAGTCCGTACAAACAAACACACAAAACAGGCAGGGGTCAGAGGCAAAAGAGTAATCCAAAACAGGCAAGAAATCCAAAAAAGACCAAGAGACAAGAAAACGGGGAGAATGCTCAGAATTGCAGTGTGACACTAAAACAAGACTTCGCGGTGAGTGAATGAATGAACATGGTATAAATAGACAGACTAACAGGAAGCGACACAGGTGAATGCAATCAGTGAAGGAGGTACAGATGAATGTGATCAGTGATAAGTGATGGTGAGTCCGGGCAGTGAGTTATGGGAAATGTAGTTTGTGAGTGATAATAGTCCTATCTGGAGTGCCCTCTGGTGGCTCTCAAGGGCACTCCAGCTGGTGAGCGTTACATAGCCCCCCCTTTAAGGAGCGGATTCCAGACGCTCCTCAACTTGTCCAGGAGGGAGGTGGAGCGGAGGCGGATCTGGGGGCGGGATGGAGGGCCAGGCCCGTGGAGCAGAAGAGGACCTGGAGACTGCGGTGGAGCAGGCTGTGGAGGCGACCAGGGCGGAGCAGACGACCCATCGGGCGGCCAGGGCGAAGCAGACGACCCATCGGGCGGCCAGGGCGGAGCAGACGACCCATCGGGCGGCCATGGCAGAGGCTCTGGAACAGACACTGGCTCCGGCTCAGGAATAGCAGACACCGGCTCTGGAACAGCAGACACTGGCTCTGGAACAGACGGCACCGGCTCTGGCTCTAGAACAGCCACTGGCTCCAGCTCTGGAACAGACACTGGCACTGGCTCAGGAACAGGCATTAGCTCAGGAACAGACACCGGCTCAGGAACAGACCCCAAAACTGTAACAGCCACAAGAACAGACACAACTTGACTTGGACAGTCTCTGGATCGGCAGACGTGACTTGGACAGTCTCTGGATCGGCAGACGTGACTTGGACAGTCTCTGGATCGGCAGACGTGACGTGAACAGTCTCTGGTTCAGCCATCTTGTCCGTAGACACTGGCTCGGAGGAAGTGACGTGAACAGACTCTGGATCGGCCATCTTGTCCGTAGACACTGGCTCGGAGGCGGCCATCTTGTCCGTAGACACTGGCTCGGAGGAGGCCATCTTGTCCGTAGACACTGGCTCGGAGGCGGCCATCTTGTCCGTAGACACTGGCTCGGAGGCGGCCATCTTGTCCGTAGACACTGGCTCGGAGCCGGCCATCTTGTCCGTAGACACTGGCTCGGAGGCGGCCATCTTGTCCGTAGACACTGGCTCGGAGGCGGCCATCTTGTCCGTCGACACTGGCTCGGAGACGGCCATCTTGTCCGTAGACACTGGCTCGGAGACGGCCATCTTGTCCGGAGACACTGGCTCGGAGGAAGTGACGTGAACAGTCTCTGGTTCAGCCATCTTGTCCGTAGACACTGGCTGGACGGTCTCTGGCTGGACGGTCTCTGGCTGGACGGTCTCTGGCTGGACGTGGCTGACGTGAAGCTCTGGCTGGACGTGGCTGACGTGAAGCTCTGGCTGGACGTGGCTGACGTGAAGCTCTGGCTGGACGTGGCTGACGTGAAGCTCTGGCTGGACGTGGCTGACGTGAAGCTCTGGCTGGACGTGGCTGACGTGAAGCTCTGGGTCTGGCTCGGCAGGACTGAACCCTTGAACGATGGCCCTCTTGGCAGCGCGTGCAGACATAAGCGGGGGATCGGTCACGCTGGAAACCGGTCCTGTACGTCCATAGACCGATCCAGTGGCTGGCTTGATGGTTAGCAAGACGTGATGATTCTCAGGCCAGGCAGGCGAGACGTGAACTGACTCTGGTTGGGCAGACTGGACGTGGAGCTGTGAAGACCCTGAACTGGACGCGGCCAGCGGTGAGGGCTCTGGGGGTACTGTGAGCTTGCAGGGTATTTCATCAGCCAAGCCCACAGTAAATGCCGTACCGCTCAAGGAGAGGGCTAGGTCGATATACCCTTCTAGGGTCCAGCCGGTATAGTCCTCCGGCATCAATTGAGCAACATCATCATCCAGCCCACTCCAAAACAGGTCCATGAGCTGGGTGTCATTTAACGTTCCCAGATGACAGCAAGACAAAAAGTCCCTTGCATACCTCTCAATAGGCTGGCCATCTTGGAACACCGAAGAAAGGAACTTCCTCAGGGCCTGGTTGCTGACAACTGCTGGATCCATATGTGGCGAAGTCTTCTGTCACGCAACTGCTCCGAGACACGAAGGTGGAGAATCCAAATGCAGTTTTATTAAGGGGTAATCCAAAACAGGCAAGGTCAAACACAGGCAGGCAGTCCGTACAAACAAACACACAAAACAGGCAGGGGTCAGAGGCAAAAGAGTAATCCAAAACACGCAAGAAATCCAAAAAAGACCAAGAGACAAGAAAACGGGGAGAATGCTCAGAATTGCAGTGTGACACTAAAACAAGACTTCGCGGTGAGTGAATGAATGAACATGGTATAAATAGACAGACTAACAGGAAGAGACACAGGTGAATGCAATCAGTGAGGGAGGTACAGGTGAATGTGATCAGTGATAAGTGATGGTGAGTCCGGGCAGTGAGTTATGGGAAATGTAGTTTGTGAGTGATAATAGTCCTATCTGGAGTGCCCTCTGGTGGCTCTCAAGGGCACTCCAGCTGGTGAGCGTTACAAGCTTGGACATTCTATAATATTTTCAAGTTTATTTGGCCTCTGTCCCAACTTTTTTGGAGTGTGTTGCGACCATTAAAATTTGTTTATATTTACAAAATAAAATTAAGAATTAACATTGGAAATCTTTTTTTATACTTTTGTCAGTTAAATAAAGTTATTATTAACAAATCACAGATTCTTGATCTGGGGTTGTATTAAGTAAGGGATAATGTACATAATGTTATCGCAGAATAATTCCCGTCAGGGTGATCAGGACCCCGATGCAAAGTGGAGGAGCAAAAAGCTCACAACCAGTTTTCTTCTACTTAAAATTAATGGATGCCAACATTGTTTATTGTGATGTGCAACACAGACACCTCCTGTTAACATATCATAAAATGTAGTTTAGTGTTTCATGACACTTTAATAAACTCATTCCATTTATCAAACTCTGTTACTCTTGTAACAAAATAATCAAACACATAATTAATTCCAGTCAAAGCCCTATTTTAAAGTCGGCATGTTATGCATATGATATCTTATTGTGAACAATTAATCAGTGCATCGTTTTTTTTAATGTGACTTCTAATGTTTAATCAAAATGTCTTAACCTGACCTTCCAGTGAAAACAACATACTTCTCTGATGACGTAAACAGGACTCCAATTATTTAGTCTGTTTAAACCCAGCCCCTTTTGAGGCCAAACAGATTCTCTAACAGATTTGAGCTCATGGCTCATTGCATTGGTAAATGTAGACTAGGGAAACCCGATTAACCAACCTTAAAGGGACAATGTGTAGTTTTTTAGGTATTTTATTATCTAAAATCAATATTTTTATTCATAAATATGCCCTCAATGGTGTACAAATACCTCTGCCAATTATCTGACTTATCCTCGTAAACGAAGAATTTATTATCTTTATATACTGTACATGTGACGGATAGGTCCACGGAGGCGTCTATGTCGTTCCGCCATCTTGAAAAACTATAATAGCAGAGAGGGTCAAAAAGTACAAGGCCAACGCGTTTCCACAACCAGCGTCACGTAACTGAAAGCAGCAGAAACGGAGGAGCAGAGCAGAGCAGTGAGAAGTGCTTGTCACTGCCCCGGCAAGTCAGTCAGTAATTCATACTTTAACATTCGTTTGTTCGTTGTGTCAAGTTTCAGTTTGTTTGAAATAACAAACCTGTTCACCCGAAGGAAAACTCGACGAAGTGCTATTAGAAGACATCCTGTCATAGCTTTTTGGTACATGACAGCTACCGTAGATACAACACGCATTTGAAAAAGCGAGGCGCTGGAGAGCACAATTCGTTTGAATGCAAAATACAATTTCACCGCTAGATGGGAGAAATTCCTACACAATGTACCTTTAACAATTTGTTTGACTAGCCTAATATTGTATTTGTGGCACACTCTACAACCCGGTTCCTCAGAGACGTCGGATTCAGTGGCCAAGAGTTGCGTCGCACAGTAAAGAACTTATCTGAAGCAGCAGAAAGGAGCAGCAACTGGCTGTGGTTGAGACGGCTGTGGTCCTGCGAGGAAGGAGCAACCTCAGCAGCAGGAGGGATGTAAAGGTCAGTAAGCTGGGCTGAGTTGAGTGGAGGACGGAGGGGGGTGACTCTGGGACGCCAGGGTCACTGTCGAGCCCTCTTGAGGTGTCGTGGGCTAGTCGACGAAACACTGAGGACGGAAGATGCCCACTTGAAGACCCTAGAGATGTTCCCTACTCAGCTCAATCCAGATGGTTGTCATGGGGGGACCGCACTGTGGTTGCAGCCGTTGTGTGTGCTGACGCGCAAAATACACTGCAGCTATTAACACCAGACAGAAGGAGATGCACCATATGGAAAGAAGCGTAAAGGATGGAGAAGCATAGGTTACTCTAAAGCTACGTCTTATATCTTGGCGAAAGCCGAGTACAAATCAGCATGAAGTTTTAACATCTACTCTCGTGTAATGGAAATCATTTTATTTAGAGTAGCTTGTCTTAAAATATAAAGCAAAATGTAGTTGTATAAATTAATTAATGTTTAATTTACACAACTAACTTACCGTCACCCTTAGTAAACATGAGCAAAACTTGATTGTGAATCTTAATCTTTCATTCAAAATATTCACAAAAAATCTAATCTTTAATAAAAGTCAAATAGTGGGAAGATTTTTTTTTTTCTGAAATATATGTATTTCACAATTATTGGCACCCCTTCATTTAATACTTTGTGCAACCTCCCTTTGCCAAGATAAAAGCTCAGGTAATAAGGTTGATGAACACAATCTCTCCAGATCCTTCATATTCAGTGGTCCATGTTTCTTATGGGGTTTGGTCAAGGGGCTTGGCAAAACCTTCATTCTGTGGTCAGTAAACTATTCTGTGGTTTATTTTGAGATAAACAACAGAATGTCATGCTGGAAGATCCAAACACAGCACAGTTTAAGCTTTCTGACAGGGTCAGCCAGGTGTTGGTACTTGATGGAGTTTATGATACTGTGAATCCTAACAAGTTGTTCAGGGTCTTTGAAACAAAATAAGCCCCACAGCATTAAAGTGACCCTATTATGCTATTTTAAAGGTTCCTAATTTTGTTTTGCAGATCTCCTACAACAGGTTTACATGTATCAAAGGTCAAAAAACATTTCATTTTCTCATAATATACATTGCACATCACAACATTTTTCATTGATTCTCAAACGACTCGTCCGATGATTTAGTCTTGGCCAGATGGCCCAGTCTGTTACGATTGGTCTACCACTAGTCAACCATTTAGTCAGATGATGAAACATTGGAAGAACTAGTTATTCAACCCGTACCTCCATCGCAAGGATGACTTGAGCAGGATGTTTCTCTGTGATACACTACTCAGTTTGAGGTACATTATGTGAAGTGAAAAAAAAAAAAAACTTTCACAGCGTAGGACACAGCGTCTTCTTGACATGATGTTAACCACACGAAACAGCTACAGTGTTTGAAGGCGGGTCAAGTTGTTGGTGGGCGGACAATGTAGAACTTTTGCCTAACATGATGTAATGACCGATTAATGAACGATTCTTTCATTTTTAACTTATAGGAATATAAGGAATACTTATGGACTGTGATTCATTGAGTGAGTGATTCATTAATTTTGTCGTGGCAACATCCTTTCTTTCGTTTTGTACAAAGTGTAGGGTATTCTGAAGTTTTTATCGCTGTGCCTACTCACTCCGATAGAGCCCTTAAAAGTATGAGGGAGAATTTGTGGTTTCAAAAATTATTTTTTATAATAAAAAAATATATATATTAGGCCTTATTTATTTATTACCTTCAATGTATAACTTTGTGAATATATCTGTCATGGTTCTTGAATCTGCTAAAGAGTTACAATTATGATATAGACAATTTTTATTAATTCTCATTTGCTACATACATTTTTACAACATTTAAAAAAACATTATATATTAGATCAAATTTGCAGACTCAACTTTGCGTTGCTGTCCATGATTGCTTTAAGGATAAGCCGAATTTCTACATGCATTAACAAAAGCGGCTGTTAAGAAAAGTGCTGAGCAGAATTTTTGTGCCATCTAATGGTTTAAAAGAGAATAAAGTCAAAAGCGCCTTTTACCCCAGTGCGCTTTTAGCCCTGTTCTACCCTACGTATGCGAAGAGTTTGTATGTATGTGAGCGTCTGGACTCTGGAGTAACATAATAAATGTAGGGCCTAACGTTCTGCAGGAGTAACATTAGAAGCAGGGTCTCATTCTGCATTTCACATTGGTTTCAGTAAGCATTATATGTGTTTTTCTCCCAGTAATACAAACACATAAGCTGCCCAAGTGTTTCATGTAGGCCTATTTATGGATGAGTGAATTTTGATCGCCCAGATGAAGTGTCACATCAGGTCTTGCTTCTCGCTTTCACTCACTGCACGGGTATAAAATGTTCTCTCACAAGACAAGTAAAGTGCAGAAGGTTATGCTTAAGTTATTTGTTAGTTGGCAATAATCTAGGCCTATACTTTCCAGTCATAGTCTGTGTTTAGTACTAATAACCTGGAAATCGATTCATTTGTGGATGACTGACAAGCACGAGTTCGGAGAAACAGGTGTTGTGTTTATTAATACTTAGTGTTGAGGAACATGTTGTCCGTCCATTCTCCTCACCAGTTGTCCTATGTTGGGTCATGGGGATGCTGGAGCCCATCCCAGCGTCTCGTTCTGAAGGCACAAAAACCACACCATGGGCAGGTGGCCAGTCCATCACGAGAACAGCGTGTCCTAGCCAGACACATGATAAAACCACCGAGGTCACTGTGTAATGCGGACCCTGCACACATTCACACACAAACTGACACCTACGGGAAATTTAGTATCTTAATTTCAGCTGTCCTGCATATGTTTGGATTGTAGGACAAACCCTGAGCACAGCAACACAGGGAGAACACAAAGGCTTTACCTCCAACAAGGGACCTTCTTTGAGGAGCATATAACATTATTGTGTCACAGATACCTAAACTAATTGATTATGCTACATATTTACTTTGTATGGAAAGTAGAATGCTTTTTTCTGTCAAAATGACGGAAACTTTTTGAATTATCCGTCAGTAAAGACTTGTCGATTTTTTTTTTGCCTTTGTCATGTCTGTTTGATCACACGATTATTTATGGCTTGTCGATTAACCGATTGATGATGGAACCGAACGGTATTTTCCTACTAAGGACAGTTACATCATAGATGTTTTTTTTTATGATTTATTGAGCTGTGACGTGTTTTTAACTAGGGATGGCCCGATACCGATACTGGCATCGGGGATCGGGTCGATACTGTCCTCATATACTCGTACTCATAAAAATTCGCCGATACCACGTACATTTGCGAAACGAAACTGGCTGGCCGCCGCGAGTGCTTTGTCGAGGTGAACTGAGGCATAGGGACGTGCACTCCCAACGCAATAGAGTGCGGCGCGGCACTAGATCTGATGGCCGAGTGTGAGCGCGGGCACGGGCGGTAATGCACTCACTCTGTGTGCGGGTTGCGGGAGAATAAAACGATTCGCGGGACTCCCGCAAACTAGAAATATCTATGAATAAAACATATTAAAACTAATAGATTTTTATTCATCTGTTGCAGAAAAGCAAGAATAACAACAAAAACAAAATAGAAACGATTTACAGGCCAGAGTTTCTATTCATAACATGTTTGCAGCGTTGAGCGATTGTAGCCAATCGCAGTCATATGTGTTGATTCCTTGAACGCAATGGCCAATCAGAAGCATTTAAGATAGACTCCCCTCACCGCTCAAAACTTTTTTGTTCAGTGCTGAATTCTGTAGGCCTATGCTGGCAAATCCTCTAATTATAACAGTGTGTGGATATTATGAAAGATTCATTGTGCAGTCAGCTTCATTGATAATAACAGAGATGTGTTGGATCGCTATGAACTGTCAGCTTTTTAGGAATTAGGCTATTAAGGGAGCGCACTTTGCACGCATTCAGTCATTCCAGACCATGCACGCAGTAACTGCTTGCTTTTATGTTAAATTAACAGTGGTTTGTGTGTTAATACATTTATTATTTTTTTATTCATTATTATTTATTTTTAGACTTGTTAAAACAAGCAGAGAAGAAAATAAAAACAGTCTTCTAACCTGTGTTCTAAAATAGTCTTCTGTCTTCTTTTCTGGGAGCCTATAGTTACTTTTGCGGTAGAAATATCGGTATCGGTACTCGGTATCGGCAAGTACACAAATGTAAATACTCATACTCGTATCGGTTTGAAATTTTTTTTTTCCATCCCTATTTTTAACCAAGAATTTCTAAGTTGGATTTGGAAATTACAGATTGTTCATTGTCCAATCATTCTTTCTTCTTCCAGGGAAGAAGGTGATGGGGCCTCAACCCACAAGCCCACAGCCACAATGTGATCACTACTCCTCCATACGCTGTATATTTCAACAACTTCTGAATAAAATTGGTGGAAATTCACATTGTTTTTAAGTCATACTTGAAGCCATCAGCTGTCATACATGGAATGCAATGCTTGAACAAACCTTTTTTGTTCCAAATTATAAACACTGAGTGAAAGGTAAATCTGTAGATCCTCTTTAACTGAGTCAGAAGTTGTGTCTGGATGTCTAACCCTCCTAGAGAAACTCGAGGAGCTGGAAAATCAGGTTTCAGATTGGTTTAATGCAGGAAGAAGAAACTGCTTAACTTGATAGATGATTATGTTAATACAAAATAGTAGAGGCAGGGTCTGAGGATTTCATCATTCACAGGGTTTGACAGCTGAAAATGATACACTGTAAAATGTAAAAAGGGCTTGGCATTTACCCTTTGATGGGTAAATAATGTTTTTGGTAACCCCACACAGTAAAGGAGGGTGTTAACAACAACAGCAAGTAGCACAGGTGAGGAGGGTGGAGCTAAGTAACCAACAAAGGTGTGACATAGACAAACACAAGCAGATTTAGTACTACAGTACACCATAAGGAAATTTGCTAGAAACTAGGAAGGGGACGGATAAGAGGGACCGATTACACTGCATAACATTGGGAATACAGCGGTGATGTATTCAACAATGGGATATTATTTTCGTCATGGAAAACTATCTGAATAGAGAGAATCTAAAACTGAACATCACGGAGTAAGATCAGCTACAACCACAGTGACCAGCAGGTAGGGCAGTGGAGACCTGAAGACTAAATGACCACGGTGCTTATGGGTTAGCAAGACGTGACTTCGTGCTTGTGTTTACAAGGTTATGTGTTGAATTAGCAGTCAGATTACTTGATAATGTATTTATTGCCAATTGAATTCAAAACATACCTCGTTTATGTAAAAGAAGGACTAAAGGCACTATAGAGAGTATTACATTACGGTTTAAAAGTTTGGCGTCAGTACAAATTTTTAACTGTATTTGAAAAGTGTCAACAATTGATTTTTAAATCAAAAATACAGTAATATTGTGAAATATTGCAGTTTAAAATAACTTTTATGTTTACATTTATATTGTGTCATGTAATTTATTCATGTGATGGCACAGCTGAATTTTAGCATAATTTCTCCAGTCTTCAGTGTCACATGATCCTTCAGAAATCATTTTAATATGCTGGTACTCAAGGAACATTTCTTATTATTATCATTGATGAAAACAGTCGTGCTGCTTAATATTTTTGGGGTAACTGTGATACATTTTTCAGGATTCTTTAATGAATATATAAGGTTAAAAAGAATAGGATTTATTTGTAATAAAGCAACATTTCATTTTTAATGTCTTTATTGTCATTTTAGATCAATTTAATGCATCCTTGCTGCATAAAAGTATTGGACAATTTTTAAATACACTTTTTAAATACACTTACTCAGTAAAGATATTCTTGCACAATATATCTCATTTGCTTTTGTGACTTTCTATATGTATATGAAGTGTCGTTGTGTAGTCTTTGAGAATGAAAAATGCAGACAAACAGGTTGAGCATCATAATCCAAATAAAAAGGCTGTTCCGCGTATGTGTCAGAGACAGAGCTAATACAGCTGCCTTTTACTTCATAGTCCGAAAACACAATTAGTCACACTTATGGGCCTAGAAAGAACACATTCACCTTTTAGCACATCAAAGATGACAATTACAGCTATGAGCACATACAAACTATGGCAAATGTAATGTTGTACTGACTTTATAAAAAAATTGGGTGTGTTCACTGTTTATTCACAAATGAGGTCATCTCATATTGCACTTAAAGCTCAAGTGTGTAGTGTAGCCTGTTTGAGAATATACTTAAAGATACCATCATTATGTACACATATTTCACTTGTGTAAACAGTAAATATTTAACATGTGAAATGTATTTTCTATTATTCTTTCCTCATTCTCTCTGTGGTTATTCTAGAAAAACCCTTCTCTGAGCACTGATGATGAGAAAAGATGCGTCTCAACTGCCAAAACCCTTTTTATGATTAAAAAGACTGATCATGTTACACTGACCCAGAACTCAACATAATGTTTCATACTGCCATTATAAGAGATCCTAAGGAGGCTTTTAATTTTTTTAATTGTAAAACCCACAGCATATTGTTTCAATCTTCTCTGCATTTTGGAACTCAACCTGCAACACAGTGCTATTTTGGTGAACAAGTAGGTAGCTAATTAAAAAATTTAATTTTAAATCCATATTCTGTCTCTGCACAGGATGGCGACCTCTTCCAGTCCTGCATATTCAGAATGTGCAGCTGGAGATACATTTTGTGGTGAGTAGATCATGTCTGCCAGATAAAACACAGGCATCATCAACATTAGACAGCTGTCTCATCAAAGTTGTAAGCGGAAATTTCAAACGTTCTGACTTTTTAATCATCTGATGATATTCCTTGCGAACATGTGATCTGCTCCCTCAGAGATACGGGTGTATGAACAGGAAGTGATAATCGTACCGGTGCTGTTTTTGATGGCTTTCTTGGTCACGCTGGTGTTTCTGCTACTACTGAGGTTCTGTCCTGAGAAGGTGGATCGACTGCAACCCCGCTCAAGTCGACCAACCAGGACTAGGAGAAATTTGCAAGGCATTGATGGTGAGTGTCTGCAACTATATATTTAAGAAGCAACATGGCAAGTTTTTTTTATATATATATATATATATATATATATATATATATATATATATATATATATATATATATACATGTAGGCTATGTTACTGTTACATGTATGTTGCATAACAAAATGGATGTGTTGTGTACATATCACAATTTAATAAAAAGTTGATAACAAAAATATAATAACAAAATATAATGTCAGTACATAATACAGGGATTAAATGTAACTGCTGCATGCAAACTACTGTGCTTACGCGTAGTAGCAAGGGCATAGGAAAATATTTGATGCAGCAATTCAGCACACCTCTTTTCTACACTGTGGAATTGTTTGCAAAGTGGCATGGTTTTGATACTCAATGCTTTCATTTTACATGACATTTGACTTTATATTTTATTAAGAATCCTAGTCTGCTTTTTTCATACTTGAGATTCGTCACACCCCACCTAAACAATCTCTCTCACCCTCTTTCTTTCTCCTTTTGCGTAGCTCCTATTGGTCTGAATGCTTTGGAAGGTGAGCCAATAGCACTGGACACTACATCTTACATGACGTTCAACCCTACATCACAAGTTCGAGACTCCTATAGGCATAACCCTGCCTCCTTAAATGCAAACGTGGACTTTATCGATGGTGGAGGCTCTTTTGGGGCCGCAGCTTCAGCTTTCTCAAAGCCCAGAGAACTTCCACGTCAGCGACTGCCAGAGAACTTCAAAGGGGTGTCTCCTCTCCCAGCATCATACTCTCTGAAGTCAGACAGCTCCGTCTCACTCTATAGGGCTCGTATGGAAAACAGAAATGTGGTGCTGCGTGTACTTAAAGGTGCCCGACTGGTTTATTATTACATGATCATAAAGTCAGACTGAGATCTTGAATTCCAGTTTCACTCTCTCTTTTTTTCATTCTCATATTCAGATTCAGCCAATAACCAGGAAAGTCAGTCATTCTTGGGCTTTGCGGCCTTCCTTTCCCAGTTAGGGCCTCATCCCTTCTTACCGGAGCTTCTGGGAGTAATATCCCTGCGGGTTCCACTCATTACTGTTATTGAAGAGATGGAGAACAGAGATCTGCTCGGATTCCTGTGGAGGTGTAGACAGGTAAGATGTTGGACCAGGATGTTTTTTAGCAGTTGTTCTCAACTGGTGTGTAACATCAGGTCTGGTAGGTCACAGACAACAGGGGAAAAAATGCTAAATCCAGATTCAGAAAATGCAGATTAGCAAAAAATATCAAGTAAATTGATATGGAACAAAGGTAAACCCGATAACGGGGGGTGGGGGGGTGGGGGGGTATTGGGGCTGGGGGGGTTATTATGAACATGTAAAAATAACTTGTTCCCTTGTTTTAGTTAAACCGAATTAATACATTTTGGGAACAAATTGATAAGTCATGGGGACAATTATGGCCACAATATCTTTCTTTTTTTTTTGCATGTCATGTGTGGCGTGCCATAAATTGGCTCATTGACTTTTGTTTTAAAATGCTTTAAAAATGTTATTTATTTTTACATTTTAAAATGCTGTTGTTGACCTAAAAAATTGTGCATCTAATTAAACCTAATGTTTTTTTGGTGCAAATTCATTTGGTACCTTCTTTACTCCATGTATTGGCTGTTGTTTATGCATGATGGAAATATATAATATTAGTGATCGACCGATGTATCGGTTTACCGATATTTTTACCGATTTTTAAGCATTTTCCCATAATCGGGTATCGGTTTTGTAATATCGGATTCGCCGATAAACGGCGCCATCTTGTGGCCGTTTTGAGAATTCCGCCATTGCAGCCCGCGTCTGAGGAGATCAGTCAACAACAACTCTGTGCACAGGTAAATTATATGTTCTACTTGCTTTGCTTTAATTATTTAACTTTATTTAACATAACAGACATGCAGAAATGAGTTTTGAGACATAAATGCCTGATATAGTTTATTTATGCAGCTTGGTTCTAAAAAATTGAGACGAACTCATGGAGTCATGTTGCGTAATCCGTCATGTCCTGCCCCAATAAAGGCGTAACTTTACATGGATTAAATAAAACAGACATGAATGAGTGCATGTTGAAAATAAAAGCGCTGAATTTAATTCTCTATCTGTTGTATTTACTCACCATTAGTCTCGAAAAAAAAGTTCGCTCATATTGCTGAGCACTCACTGGGTTGATGATCAGGAATGCTCAAGCACGGCCACTGAATGAAACTTTTGACAAGATGATCCTGTTTAAACATCCTAGATTATATTATCATTTACTACATATACTGCAATTATTTCGCTTTAAAATGATACCGCTTTGTGGAAATTAATTATTTATTATCTGCACGCGCGATCGCGGTTGAGTAGCTTATCATTCTGTGTAAATGCATAGATAAACAGCACTTTGTTAGAAAGCATTTCATGATCTAGACCGACAAAAACATTATTAATAATTAGTAACATACTAGTTGGAAAATGCAATGATGTATATGCTGTTTTGTTTGTTACTTTCCTGACAATGTTATATTCCAGCTAATATTATTCAGTGAATTAATATTACCCAGTGAATTATTCCTCAGTCTTAGTTTAAACCTATTAAACGGCACATAAACCTTCTAAAACCGTTTTAAATTAATTACATTTCTGCAAAGGTGATATGACTCCCGTCAATTATTTTCTCCATATGAAAACATTAGACTTTTAACATTTACTTGCCTATTGTTAACATTGTTGCTGCTGATGCTTATAAATTATATGTATAATTTAGATATAAATTATATAATGTAATAATATAAATGTTTTTATTGTGATTTGAAGATTTAATTTAACATGAAAGAGTGTTAACTTTCAACACTTTTGTTTATTTTTTTAAGATGACTGAAAGGAGGAAAAATCAAAGGACTTACTCCACAGACCCCTCTATTTATTTGTGTATAAATATAAAGGGTTTTTTTTGTATGCAAGGAGGGAGTGATTGTTATAAATAAAATTGTTTGTTCAGTTCATTTGTGTTGTAATAATTGTGTCAAAAACAGAAGTATAACAGTAAATAAATAGCGGTTCTGCATATCGGTTATCGGGCACATAAACCTGCAAATAATCGGTATCGGTTATAAAAAATCAATATCGGTCGATCACTATATAATATGATGGCAAAACAAGTTGAGAACCACTGGTTATAGTGTTCACCAGGTCTACTGGTACATTAATCAGTGACTACACAATTTATTACAAATAATTGTAAAAAAAAAAAAAAAAAAGGGAGTAATTTTCTATCTTCTCAAACCATAGTTCTTTCAATATCATTGATATATTACTATGGATTTAAGTTTCTTAGATTTTCTTTTCAGTAATTATGGTTTTAGTTTTATTTAATGATAATAACACTGTCTCAAATAGGATAATGTTGGACCAGATGGCATGCATCAGATGACAGAGAGAAAGATCTTCACCATGGCCTCACATGTGTCCTCTGCAATGGTGAGTACAAAGTTGTTATCACCACTATCAGGGAAAGATTCAAGCATTTTGGCATTTGAATTAACAATATAATCTCTAGCAAATAAAATATCTTGGCCAATCATGGTGTCATTTGATATTATTGCTCAGTTTCAAGGTTGGACATCATGGCAACACACCTTCTCACCTTTTTTTTTTCTTTCTCTGTAGGACTTTCTCCATAGCAAAGATCTTCTCCACTGCAACATAAAGGCTCGTAGCGTACTGGTCAGCAGGCTTTGTACTGCAAAACTCTGGGGTTTGGACGATTTATATAAAAGGACATTAGAAAGTGCTAATCACAGTGAAGATCCTGGAAGAAAAAAGTGGCAGGCTCCTGAGCTATTGGCCAAGAGACCTGCCACTCCAAAAAGTGATGTGTAAGTAAAAAGCACAATACATGTCATGAGGAAAAGCAACTTTCAAGTTTTCAACTAAAATATCTGTATTTCTTTTTTCTTTTCTTTTTCGCAGTTGGTCATTTGGGCTTCTGCTGTATGAAATGGTGACTCTCGGTGAGTTTACAGTCTGTTTTTTTTTTCTTTAGATGATTTAAAGGGTAAGTTCACCCAAAAATATTTATTCTTTCATTAATTACTCACCCTCATGTCGTTTCAAACCTGTAAGACTTTCGTTCATCTTCAGAAGACAAATGAAGATATTTTTAATGAAATCTGAGAGCTTTCTGTACCTTCATTGGCAGCTACGCAACTACGACTTTTACACTTCAATAAGTTCATAAAGCAATCAGCGAATATAAACAGAAGCTAAACAACCGAACCTGTTTGACCAGGGGCGCAACTACCCAGTGTCAGAGGGGTATGCAGCAACATTTTTTGCGCCCCCCCAAAAAAAGAAAAAGAAATAAATAAGTGTGCCTTGTAATAAGTGAGTAGGAACCAGTGAGAGCTAACAGCTAAAATAAGTGCAAAATTGTCATTTATTAATACAATTAAACTATAGCTACTCCACCGTGATGAACCCCCCTAAAAAAAACTATAAGCTCCATTGTCTAGGGGGGTTCGGGGGCATGACCCCCCCCAACGTAAAAAAATTTTGTGTTCTTTAATGTTAAATTCATCAGTCTGGTGCACTTTGAGAGTTCAAAATTAAAAGCTCCAACCCATATTCAGGGTGCAAATTAAACAAAGAAAAATTCAAACCTCTTTTAGTTACTGTCTGTCTACATTACACTACTACTACATAATAGTTATAATATGAATCCCATGATAGTAATAGCCATATATTGTAAAACAAATGCACTAATTTCTATACTTGAAAGATATGAGCACATGATGACATGTTTCATGGGCCGGTGTGTCAGGAAAAAAACTAACGCTGACTTTTTTTGACCAATGCATTACACCGACACTAACCCAGCGCCGCCAATTAAGCAAAAAAAAAAAAAAACGAATGGGCCACCGATGTACGAGTTGTATGGGCCGTTAAGACAAAACAAAAAAGAAGTATGAGATGTAGGCCTATCGGCCGAAAAAGCACGTCGGCCCACCGGGAATCTCCCGGTAGTCCCGATGGCCACAGAGATATAAATAGCCTACATGCCTGGATGTCACACTTTAAATCCTACCTGTTGGCTTTCAGCATGCACTTATTTAGCTGCTGTCGCATCATTTGACATGCCATCTCCTTTTCCCTCTTTATATTTGTATTTTTAGCCCCACAGCATTTTATTTTATCCATCTTTTTCGACGACAACTCACTACTCGTACCTGCTCGTAAATATAACATTGAAGAAATGCAGAAATGATTTAGAAACGCACAAAAGCAGCTACATATAGAAAATACAATATATATTTTTTTAATTAAATTTTAATAAAAAAAAATAAAAAATTTACCATCGCTTTGGCGCCCCCCATGGTGCTGTGCCCCTATGCGCCGCATATAGCGCATACCCACTTTTTGCGCCACTGTGTTTGACGCACGAGAACAAACCTCATTGGTTCTTTCGGAAGCTCAAACATGGTGCATAACAAACGAGAATTAACCTCATTGGTTCTCGCACATCAAGTGAACATGCTTGATGAGTGAGTTGATAAATGTTTATATGTGAATAAAAGACTAAATTCAATCTGTTCATCATATAAAGCGATCATGTCTCTTCCGAAAATTTTGACTAAACCACTCAATTCATATGGATTAGTTTTACAATCTCTTTATGAACTTTTCGAAGCATCAAAGTGGTAGTTGCATAGCTGTCAATGGAGGGACAGAAAGCTCTGATTTCATAAAAAATATCTTCATCTCCCTTCTGAAGATGAATGAAAGTCTTACGGATTTGGAACGACATGAGGGTAAGTAATTAATGCCAGAATTATTATTTTGGGTGAACTATCTCTTTAAGTCAACTATATACTGATAGAATGATTAACAAATCTCCCTTTAAGTTCTTTCTCACATTTTTGTTTATCCTATTTTTTACACTCTTTCCATACTTTCAGGTGAGGTCCCTTTTGCTGAAATCCCTGCAAAGGAACTTCTACAGTATCATCAGAGAGCCAAAACACTGAAGAAACCAAACAACTGCTCCAACTCACTGTAAATGCAACTTTAGAAACGTTTGTTTTCAGTGCTTGAAGTGGGAAAAGAAAGGTGCCGGTACTCTCTTGCATTGGCAAATCATGACATTTGAGATTTCTACAGTGAAAAACAAAACTTATAACAAAACTTATTGTTATTATTAACAACATAAATGTATTAAAACAAGTCCTGTGTGTGTGCACGTGCGTGCGAAAACGGAACTCCTCCAAGTCTGCAAGTCCAAAAATACATTTAGATTACTACATTTGAATTAAATGCATTTATGGTGAGATTATTATATTTTCATGTCAATTTGTGTTTTGACCACGAACCATGAGCTGTCACTTTAATTCAGCGCGTGCAGCACAGCAAAAATAGACTCGGAACGATCACGGCACTTTTGTAGGCCTATACGCACAGCACCAGGAGCGCATTGACGGACCGCATGCGCGTGCAGTGTGAAAGCTCGAACCTGTTAACATGGGTGCGGAAAAAATACGCACTGCATACGCACTGCAAACGAAGTATATCAACGGGCACGACACTGGCGCTTTATCTGTCAGTGGTCGAGTACCGGCGGCGACATGGGAGAAGTAGCGGTACGCAAGAAAAAGTGCAGGTACGCTTAAGAGTAAAATGTAGAAGTGCCGGTACTGCGTACCGGTGAGTACCGCCCCACTTCGAGCACTGTTTGTTTTATAAAAGTATTGTATAATTTTTTTTCTATTGTATTCTAATTTACTGTTCATACAGTGCTTGTTGTGTACATTCAAAATATCAATTTGCTACTGTTTTTCTCCAGTTACTCAATTATCAAAGCCTGCTGTCAGTGGAAGGAGCAGGACCGCCCATCATTGGCTGAGGTCAGGCATAAACTCCAATCTGGAGAGAAGAGTGCCAATGACAGCAGTATTCTCCGTGTGCCTGAGCCAATCAATCTTGAACAGTATCTGAAGGAGGCGGGATATGGAGAATCCAACAACTACACGGTTTTCTAAACTCCAGATGGCTCCACATACAAATACATCACATATATATGAACACTCTATTTTGTTTGTGATGTACACCAACTAACACTATGCATCTCCAGTGATTCCTAAAGAGTGAATTGACTGTCGACCAGCCATACTGACGTTAAAAAAAGTAAAGAATGAAATGTCAATTTTAACGAATGCTTTCAAATATAATCCTACTTTCTTTAATGTTGCCAAATGTTCTGATTTTATTTGTTATCAAATGACTATTTTATTGTACAGTAAGATATTTGAACCTGCTGATGATGTGGAAATCTAGAACTGGACTGGTCTGATCCATAGATATATCTATGGGTCTGATCCATCAAGCAAAATTGAGATCCAGGACAGTCCAGAGCCAGTTTAATGATGCAGCCTTGTTTAAAGACACGTGGCAAGTTCATTTGCACATTTACTACTGTGTCATAATAAATAAATAGTTCTGGAAGTCACTGGAAAGTGACTGACTATTTTTTAAAGCACTATCACATGAGCAAGATTGTTCCGAATAACAGTCATGCTTATTCAAACCAACATCGAGAGTGTGATATTGCTTTAATAGAACAGTTCAATAAATAAAAGTTGAATATTGAGTAACTTACTTTTTAGATATAATACTGACAACGAAAATAGTTCCAAACGAAGACAAAGCGGAATCGACGCGCATGGCGGTTCTTGCTACATTGAATGAATCCGTTATTTGAACGAATCGGTTGAGTAAATTGTATATATTTGACTCAGTTCTGGTCACTCGTTTCCACCTACTGGCATAACGATGTAACCTACAGAAATAAGTCATTGAAAATTCACTATAATATACACAAACTAACATTATACACACATTTAAAGATATTTCTTCAAGTATTGTTTTTACACAATATTGATTAAAAATTCACAAAAAATACTTTAAAAACAAAACAGAAAATGTGTATTATACATGAACAAATCTGTCATTGCATTTGGAACAGCCAGGGGAAACATAGCCAAACAGGAAATAAAGACTTGAGATGTGAATGTCACAGCACCTTCTTTATTCATATTTATGCATACAAAGAAACTCAGCCATGTTAAGAGCAACAGCACACAGCTTTCTCAGGCACTCTCTCTCTCTTATACACACTCACACTTGCTCTCATGTGCTGCAAGGCTCTCAGGTTAAGCTACTAATACTTGTCTATGAAGCTGGTAAACTGTACCCAAAAATAATGGTGCTATTTTTAATACAAATGAAAGATTTCCTACAATCATCTACTGTAGTAAAAAAAGAAAATAAACAATTTGTTGTTCTAGGATCAGTTATCCAAGCACTCCTTCAGTCTGTTATTTAAAAAAGAAATAAAACCTACTTCCATTCAGTAATACTGTGTAAGAACATAGCTCCAGATTTTTCATCTCTCACAGCCTCTGACCCATTATTAGCAGTGATACAGGAATGGACACAAAAAGCTGCTGTATGAGATCACTAATGGCTGAAATGACTATTTATGTTGCCATAGTGACTGCAGGAGCCACATATAGACACGTTATTTAGCAATCTAATTGTATTAACTTCCAAAATAGCACACAAAGACAACCGACAGTCCCCTAGTCAAGCGCTGATCAACCGAAAATAACAGATTTTCCAAAGAAAAATAGTGAAATGATGCTCGGGTGGATGCTCGATGCTCGGGCCCAGAAAAAGATGCCGCTGTCAGAGGCAACATATTGTTATTTTTAGAAAGGCAACTTATTCACGTCTTTGACTCTGATAGTCAAAAACACTACAGGAATAACATTGATTACTGTCTCTAATGTCATCATCAGTCATACTTTGATTACAAATGTATAAAATAACTAACAATCACAAAAGTACACAAACATACTGACTTTAAGACAACACATTTACAGTGACAGCAAGAAAACAGACGCAAGACTCCCATGCCCATTCAAACAAATCCCTAATAGTATATATGTAGCACATTCAAAATCCAGGACTGAGATTTTGTTTATCATCTCCAAACAAATCGATTTAGTCATTTAAAGATTACACATGATCATATTTGTGCTATTTTTCCTTTAGGATCACTTCCAATATTCTTTCTTGAAGTGTTTGAAAACAGGACAAATTAAAGTGAGAATTATTCAGGTACAATCTAGCCATCATTGAAAACAATACCATTAATAATGCAGGCTTTTACTTCTAAACAAAAATACTAAGGTAAATAATTTGCTTTTAAAGGGATAGTTCTCCCCAAAATGAAAATTCTGTCATCATTTACTGACCCTCAAGTTGTTCCAAACCTGTATGAGTTTATTTCTTCTGTTGAACACAAAATATTTTAAAGAATGTTGGTAATCAAAGAGTTGGTAATCAACTTCCATAGTAGGAACAAAAAATACTATGGAAGTCAATGGCCGCCTGGTAACTCTTGGTAACTGTCTGGTTACCCACATTCTTTAAAATATCTTGGTTTGTGTTTAAAAAAGACAAAAAAAATCTTACAGGTTTGGAACAACATGAGGGAGAGTAAATGATGACATTTTCATTTTTGTCTGAACGATCCCTTTAATAAGGCATCACTTATTATTTTACCCTTCAGATGACATTCTCTCCCATTCTTCCCTGTTGTTTTGATTAAACTTTAGGTCAAATCTAAAGTCTTTTCATCCCCATCAGTTTCAGTTTCTCAGGCTGGTGACAGAAGTATAAAGCTCTAATCCTGCAACTCGTCTCTCTCTCCAACCCTTGCTCAATCCCTCAGGCTGTTGATAGACGCGCAGATTTTGAGAGCAGGACCGAGTTTGATGTTCATAGTCGACATGAGATGCTCTTCTTTGAGAAGCAACAGCGCCTGCCCATCAATCTCCTGTGACAGGAACTGGGATGCCAAGTCCTCACAACCTGACAAGAGATGTCACAATGGAGGAGTACATTAAATAATATCGTAAATATACAGGAGAACACAAAGCACGCCTCACGTTTGGCATCAGAACACTAACCTTGAAGAGAAGAAATGAACTGACACACTTCCTCCACACTCCAGCGAGCAGGGTTGCCAGATAAGAAGTGGTTCTCGTCCACTGGGAGGCCACTTGGTGCCGTGTCATCCAACTGAGGGCCACAGTGGGTTGGTCTCGGGCACGAGAAGGACGAGCTGGGAGAGAGTGAGAAGAAGTCTTCTTCTTCTTCCTCACAGCTGGAGATGTCCTCAGAACGACTAGATTCTGAACGACACTGCGAAAGAAAAAAAGTCATATTTATTTACTTTCTTTTGAAATTTCAAAAAAGAAACTTATTTAAAACCTAGAAGCTGTAAAACCATACATATTTAATTTCAGTTGCCTTTAGGTTAACTTTGGGATCAGTAGGATTTTTCTTTTTTTTCATTTTTGAAACAAGTCTCGTATGCTCTATTCTTACGCATTTACTTGATCAAAAATGCAGTAAAAACAATAATATTTTGAAATATTATTTACATTTTTCTTCTCTATTTTAATATATAACATTTAAAATTGAAGTTTATTCCCATGATGGCAAAACTGAATTTTCTTTCAGGATTCTTTAAAGAACAGAAAGTTCAAAGCAACAGTATTTATTTGAAATATTATTTTTTGAAACATTTTAAATGTCTTTACTGTAACTATTGGTCAATTCAATGCATCCTTGCTGAATAAAAGTATAAAATTCTTTAAAAAAAACATTGTACAGACCAGAAACTGCAATGTCCATCATCTCACCTTAACTGGAAGATGCCTGCCTGATATTTTAGCACAGGCTATCTCAGAGCTGCTCCTGCGAGGACCCCTGCGCCTAGCAATAACATCCTGCACCACAGGGCTCCCTGGTGGCCGTTCAGCACCCTCAAGACCCCTACTAACACGGTAGTGGTTACTGCAGCTGACATTGTACCTGAAACAAAAAGTTCAGAAGTCAGTGATAAAACAATACACACTCAATCAGGTTTATTCATAGTTAGTTACATTTTTTCTATATAATTTTGTTTAATTAAAAACTTTTTAAGAATCTATCAATGATATGGGGATGATTTTGGTCTGACCTCTTGGCACAGGTTTTGGAACAGAAGCGCTTGGATCGTCTGAACTGGTTGGCTGGTGCAAACCTTTGACAGTATTCACACTTTAACTCTGTAAACAATATATAGACATAATGTGTAAGAGACAGAGAGAGAAAATATAAATAATATGTCTAAACAACTTAAACCGTTTTTCCACAAAGCTTTGTTTGAAACACATGACCACTCACTATCAGAACGGATGTTCTCTCGGTGTAGTATGGGTGGAACAGCCACAGGAAGTTCTTTCACTGGCCCAGTCACCTGTCAATCAGCAGGAAAATTTCATGCATGTTCTATTCCTCTGAGACCATTGGTCCATAAATTAATTAATGTTTTAATGCTCAATTATCTTTCTACAGTGGCCTGAAAACACATTTTGCCTTTGCATGAATCACTAGATTCGTATTAAGCAGAAAGACTTACAGGGAAAGGTTCGGCTCCCTCCTGGATAACAAAGCCCTCAATGAGGTGAGTGAGAACCTGAGGTTTGACCACAGCCTGTGGGACAGGTGCTCGATCGCCCTGTCCTCCAACACGAGGAAGAGGGAGAGAAAGAGAGAGAGTAGGAGGAGAAGAGAATGCCATCTCTGGGGCTAAATCAGAAAATAGACAGAGAAAAACAGATTGTTCAGAAAAGCAAAACCGTTAATAAAAAGACAGATGGGAAGAATATATACTGCTATTCATACAGATAATAAATTGTAATATATATATATATATATATATATATATATATGTGTATATATATAAAAAAGCTATTTTCAAAGATTAACTTTAAGTGAGTGTTGTTAAATGATGGCAAAGGTAAAAATAGGGGGGAATTGAGTATGTGCAATTAAATATCCAGTGTCGACCATTAAGATGAATAAAAAATGGATTATAACCAATATGGAACCGATATTATGTGCATCTGTAATCATGACAGGCTGGTTGTACATTTGATAACATGTAGGTAAAGATGCAAATTTGCATTTAAAAAAAATAAATAGTTCATGCTATTTAAAAATACATTTTATAAAAGTATGAATTAATCCTTTAGCCATAAAAATGTGACCAACAACAGTTGTGCTGCTCTTCTATTTTTGTGGAAAACGCGATACATTTTTTTCAGAATTTGTTGATGAATAGAAAGTTCAAAAGAACAGCATTTATTTAAAGAAGAATTTCTTTTGTAACAAAAAAAAGCCTTTACTTTTACTTATGATCAATTTAATTTGTTTTTTCTGAATTAAAGTGTTTTTTTTTTTTAAACTTACTGACCTCAAACTTTTTCAATGGTAGTGTATAATTTGGGGCATTTTTGGGCACTACAAAAACAGCATTTTGTACGAAACACTGCGTCTCAGGCATACCATCCCTTGCCTATGGCTCACCTGTATCTAGTGAGGGAGCTGGTGAAAGAGGAGGAGCGGAGTCTTGCATTAACAGACTGGCATTGATGGTCTCGGTTGACATCTCAATGGGTAACTCAGATTCTGATTTCCTTTTTAGTGGACCAATCACAGGCTTTGTCTATGAGAGAAGGAAGATCACACAAGTGTCACAGCATAAACACACCATGAGGAAATACAGTTCACCTATTATTAGCTACTAACCTGAACTGGTCCAGACTGAACGAACACAGAGTCTCCAGAGTTATTCTGTCCATCCATCGAGTGTGTGACAGATGCAGAATTGCCATGACTCAACGCTGCGCACTGATTGGTCTGCATCTGAGACATTGGGAGGGCACTTTGGGCTGTTTTAAGGCACATGCCGGCTCCGCCCGATTCCACAGGAGTCATCATAGTAACAACATTGCTACCGGAGTTATTGACGGGTATAACAGCTGTGGCATCCTGCTGGGCGCAACAGGTCCGAGCCTGGGCCACTGCTAATGCCTGGGAGTTTCCTAGTGTGCTCTGCCTTGCGCCAACCAGCTGAACTGGGACGTGGGGAGGGTGATGGCCCCCCGTTGCCTGGCCATTGTTTGGTGGTGCTGGTAGAATGGGCGGTGGGTGACGAGGGGGCATCTGCACTGGCAGCCGATGCCCCTGAGCCGTTTTGGGTTGAATGGGCACATGCCCTGTTCCATGACCCAGCTTTTCCGAGCTCAGATTCACCCCTGTCTGCTGGAGTGGCTGCACCACTAACGTCTGGGCAGTCATGTTGGATTTGGTTGCCACCGTGCCCATCGGATAGCCTTGAGAAGATGTGGGAACATTGGATGTGGGCACCAGGATGTGGGTTACGGTGGCCGCAGCAGCTGGTACTCCACGAGCTTGGCACAAGCCAGATTGAGAAAGAAGGAGCTGGGAGAGAGGGAGCGAGGGGGAAGGCGAGGAGGACGGAGGGTTGGAGGAACCTCCTGCTTGCTGTGGGGTGACAGCGGATTGGTTAGAGCCCTTTACAGTGAGGCCAGACATATTGGGATTGGTGGTGTTGGAGTAGTTTTGCAGTTTGGTGTTGGCGAGCGGTTGAGTCTGCGCTTGGATCTGCTGAGCTGACTGACCAAACTGCTGCTGAGTCTGAGGCTGCTGGTTAAGTGGGTATGAACCTTAAAGTCATAGAAAGATAGAGAAACTACAGTTCATTTCATAGTCAGTGCATTTGGAAATGACTGCAGCAGACGCATACATCTAGGAATTTGAAAGGAAATGTATAACAATAAGCAACATTTGAAAATGAATAGTCAATAATTGTCAATATTTAAAGCTGCAGTCGGCAAGCCAAAATTTGGACTGTTTACAACTCTCATGCCCCTCCCCCACTACCACCGAGCACCCTCCCATCGAATTTGTGCTCGTCAGTGCGTGTGCACCAGATTTTCTGTGAACGCGCCCGTCTCTTCAGCATCGATCAACACCATGGAGTACTCCAACAGGCTCTAGGTATTTTCTAAAACAGGCTTATTTATGCTGTTCTTTTGGAGCCGAGTGTCGGTTTCAGTGAATATGATCAACTGTATATAACAGTGAATATGCCGACTGCAGCTTTAAATATTATGCAATAATCTGTCAAATAAGGTAAATTATCTAGCTGGCTGACGTGAAGTATGTAATTGCCTTGGTAGTATAATTAAGATAGGTTGAAAATTACAAGCCAATCTGAAATGTTTTGCTCACCAAGACTGAATTTATGTAATCAAAATCACAGTAAAAACAGTAAAACTGTGAAGTATTATGACAATTTTAAATAACTGTTTACTATTTGAATCTTTTTTTAAATGTAATTTTTTTTTTCTGTCATGGAATAAATATTTTTTTTCAAATGTCATGGATAGATATATGTGAATAATAAATAATACATGAAAAGATTAAACATTTGAAATTAGAATACATTTATATTTTTTGTGTTGGGGTAGGGCAAGCGAAAATCTGAACTACTGGCTCAACTGGGCAAGCAGAAACAACCTGTTGAGGCCTATATCATCTTAATTTTATTCCTCACCACTCGTCTCCTTCCTGTCTGCAAACTCGGTCTTCACAGTAGCCACCCTTGGAGTGGACACACAACGCATTGCCAAGTTCTGTACCTAAAAATGGGAGAGAAAAAAGAAATAGTGCAAGAGGCAAAACTATGAAAAGTGTGAAAGGGACCAACATCACAATGAACAATGACCTCAACACTAAGGTCTAACCGGGCATGACATGACAGGTTTCCACAGACAAGTAATCTGTCTTTTTAAAAACGGACAGTGAAATTCTGTAAAACAGAATTACAGGCAGTAAGAATATCTTTGATGTTTAATGGACGCTTTTCACATTTCCGGGCTTCTGAGAAGCGGATGTTGCCACAGTTGGGTAAACTTCTACAGTATAGCCGTAAACAGGAGCAAATACCATTTTTGTATTTCCATTTGCTCCAGAAGAAAAATAAAAAAATCTGTGATTTCCAAAGAGGGAAAAAATATAGAGAGATTGACTACAGCAGTGAGAAGAGAGAAAGATGTCAAATTTGCCATTATTCCCTCAGTCGTTGTAGGTAGCCAAGGCAATATAACACAAAGTATAGCGTTATAAATTGATTACAAATGAAAGACACAAAGACCAAGCGACCTAAAGAATGTCTTGTTGCATGGTGAAGATGTTTAGGAAATAGGATTTATACGACAGTGTAAGAGTAGAGACAGAAATCACTCAGAAGGCCAAATGTCACACCTGATCATTGTCTGACTGGTTACTTGAGGATGTAGGACTCGTTTCCTGTTGCTGCTGCTGGGTTTGCTGTTGGGCAACCGTTGCCACAGCAGCTGTCGCTGTACCGCCAGGCATGAAAATGAGCTGAGGGGCGAGAGGTGTCTTGAGAGAGCGGTTTACCTGTGTGGTGGAAAAAACAGTTAAATCACAACCTTAAGAAAAGAGCGAGCTTGGATCAATATTATATTAAAGTTCACCAGGTGAACAGTTTCATACTGTAGTTATGACAAGTTGTAAAAACATATGTTAGGTCTATGTCTGGATTTAAGTACTATGACAAGGCACTTACTCTCAGGTACATCTGACCCTGTCCACCAGAGTTTCCACCTAACAAAACTGACTGGCTAAGGGCTGTTGATGTTGCCAAGGTGGCAGGTCCTATCGGACGGGGGTTTGACATGGTCCCTCCACCAGAAGTGGTACTTAAGTTCACCTAAAAAAACCACACCACAGATCAGCTTTTACTTATTTGATAAAACATTCCAAAATGATCAACAAAAGCATAAACCCTTGTGCATCCTTATGGACATTTTTGTCTTTTCAGTTTTGTTTTTTGAATAACTTTGCCTGTGTTAATCCTAACTGCATGAATTTTGGCACAGGTGTGTATTTTTATTGGAATTTTACTATTTCACCCCCATTTCCTTTAAAAAATCTATTTTGCACTAGGTACAAAAAATACTTCCTCTCAGCACCTTTTGGACAAAAATGTCCCCATTGAAACCCATTAAAACTGCAATTTTCAATCCCAGGGCCATTTAACTATAAACATTGCCTACATTCTGTTGGCAAGGCTTCAAAATTTACATTTTTACGATTTTTTACCAGATGCTGGTGCCATTTTTTCAAGTTTAGCCTATAAAGCAATAACTCGCTTTATTCCTGTTTTCTGCTTCTACATATTATAGAGCCAATTGGATAAATTATGCAACGATAATTGTGTGGGTGTGTTGGTATGGATGTCTGAGTGTGGTTGGTATGTGTGTTATAAAAAAAATATGTGTGTGTGTGCATGTGTGTGTTTGTAATATTGAGAGAGAAAAACTAAACCTCAAATAATAAATCCAATCACTGTGTGCACCGGTGGAGTTTTGCTGGCACCCAATGGGGAAAATCTGTTACTGTGCCCAAACAAAATCTTACCGAAAGCTCATTTTTTGAGATATCAACCTCAAATTTGGAACACAACTTATTTAGCTTTGATTTTCTAGCCGTTTTAGAGTTCAACTTGATTCATAAAATATATCTTTTATATCAAATAATGTTCATAAATAATTTTCATAAACTTAAACCTATATAACTTTTTTTTGGATTTACTTGTTCATTTTTTTACTTCAGCAATAATCTGCCAAGGGTCTTCTTTAAAATGAGACCAAACTTAAGTCTGTGCTCCCAAGCTTCAAATTTTTATGACAGTTTTTTGACACGGACATTGTTGTCCTCTATGGACCTATGTGTAATTTTTTTTAATTGATGCACAAGGGCTAAGCGCACAAACAGAGAATCAGAAACTGAGCATAGTTCTCATACTTAGTTATGATACTCATACATACATATTTATGATACCAATCCACAATTTGCTTTCTGACTTGTGATTAAACCATATCATGTTCATTCGTTGGACAGAGGAGAGCTGGACCCTGACTGAGCCTGGTTTCTCCTAAGGTTTTTTTTCTCCATTTTGTCACCTGATGACATGGAGTTTGGGTTCTTTGCCACGGTCACCTCTGTGTTATTGATCACAATATTATTGATCTGACTGTACTGACACTATCGCATGAGAACTGAACTGAGCTGAATAATGACATCACTGTTTTTTGCAGAGCTGCTCTATAACTGAATTCAAGTAATTTAATAATTAATGATCTTCATAACGCTAAACTGACTTCAGCAGAGCAATGAGACTTATTTTCTTTTTAAAGCTGCTTTACAGATTAATTTAACTCCGTTTGCATCAGTGAATCATTTTCCTGTTGATCACTGTAAAGCTGCTTTGAAACTTTCTATATTGTATAAAGCGCTATAAAAATAAAGGTGTTTTGACTTGATTTGCAACACTTATTTAATAGATTTAAAACCAGAGACTCACTGTGCATTGTGCTGTGCTTGTAGCTTGAGAGACGCTGTTACTGGGAGAGCTGGACTGACGACTGGCTGCAAGAGTTGCCTGAAGATATAAAAAGGAAACCTCTAAACAACATTTGCAGAACGACACTACAAGTAGAATCAAATCTTTAAAGGGTGGTGCATTTTTAGATCTGAAAATAATTAGCAACATATCACATTTAAGAACCTACACGAAAGAATATTTTTTTCATTGAAATGTTAATAATAATAATGGTAATCATAAATCAAATAACATTAATAAAAATAAATAATAAAATGATTATTAGTAATAATTATTAGTTTTTTTGCAATAATTTAGGTAAATCATACAACTACAATGTTACATGTAAAATAATTACATATGATGCAAAACAATGCTTATATAAACAAGATTATCTATACTACCATTCAAAAGTTTGGGGTTGGTAAGATTTTTTAATGCTTTTGAAAGAAGTCACCAAGGTTGAATTTATTCCATTCAAAACAGTAAAAACCGTAATATTGTGAAATATTATTACAATTTAACAGTTTTCTGTTTTAATACATTTTGAAATGTGATTTATTCCTGTGGCGGCATTACCCCAGTCTTCAGTGTCACATGATCCTTCAGAAATCATTCTAATATGCTGATGTGGTGCTCAAAAAATATTTTTAATTATAATTATTATCAGCATATACCCAGTATTCTTTGATGAATAGAAAGTTAAAAAGAACAGCACTTTTTTGGAATAGAAATCTTTTGTAACATTATACATGTATTTACTATTACTTTTGATCAATTTAATATAAAAAAAATATTCATTTCTTTCAAATAAATAAATAAAATACTGATCCCAAACTTAATTTATCCAACCAGGTAAAGATGATGAATTCTCTAGTGAAACACTAGGGCTGAGACTTTAGTCCTACAGACTAATTTTACAAGCTGGTGGAATTTGTTTTGAGATAATTTGCATAATTTGGTTGTTTTTCATCATCCATCAGGGCAAATATCTCTAATACATTTTTTCTTCCCTGTTGAACTAAAATTATTTTTTGTGGATTTTGCATGACATGATTGACTGAATTAGCCATACCTGTTGCACAGCAGCCAGGTTGTGGAGTTGAGCGCTGTTGATCTGCTGCTGCAGCATCAGCTGCTGGAAGTACTGAGCTGCATTGGGCTGCCTCTGTAATGCCTGCAGAGCCTGGGAACATATTTAAGAGTACTACAGACAACTACATTTCCCAATAATCAAGACATTCAAAGTCAAACCGAGGCACTGAGGTGAATAAATTAATATGGCTGTAAGTCTAGTTCGCTGTGGCTTTGTGACCCACCTGCACAGCTTGCCTTTCATAGAGAGACATTTGAGCTATCTGAGGGGGGCGGGAGTTTCCCCCTGATGCTGCACTGCTATTGGCTGAGCTGGAGTTGGTCTGGTCTTCTCCTGCCTCCATGCTCACTGGATGGACGACCAGTCAATCAAACTTTGCAATAGAATACCAGAGAAAAATATGCACAAACAAACAATTTAGAACGGGGTTTTATGCTTAATCAACTTCATAACATGTTAATTAAAACGAATAAAAGTCGTTTGAACACTTTCGCATAGACACTTGTTAACTTTTAAAGTTTTTTAAAATCATGAGTAGAATATCTTTAAAATGATGCACCGATATCAAGTAAGTTAGTTTTAACATACATAACAGTAATAACGAATAAGTAGATGTTTTAGTTATCTGTCATCTGCGGGTGATCGAGGTTCTGTGCAATATTTACGTATCAGCAAGTTGCAAAGCTTACTAGACAAAATAACACCATGCACAATCATTTATTTTAATATGTGTATGAGAAGAAGCAATGCATAGGGTGAAAATAAACACCATGTCCACTCCCAGTATCTCAACTGCAGCTGCAAAAATGTTGGCGGACTGGCGACTCCTAAAGTGCCAAACAGACATAATCTTACCTCTCTGCGATCGGCAGCGTTTTTGCTTCCCCCTCTCGTAATGGAAACAACCACCTGGAAACGTTGAGTCCACAGTGCCTGTAATCAAAGAAATATAGTTCCAGTATGTGTTTATTTTTTTGCTTTTTAAGTATTGTTGGAATTCTTCAAACAACGGTGATTGTGATGAGGCTCAAAAAAAGCGATGAAACACCTCCCCGCCCCCCGTACTGTTTACTATTCTTTTTCCGGCGCCAAAAATGACGTACCAGCTAGAAGTCTGAAGCGGTGTCTTATAATTACATAATAAAAGTCTTGTATGTCTTTCTGTCTGCCCATCCATCTATCTTTCTATCTATCTGTAGCCAACATATCCATCCATCCATCCATCCATCCATCCATGCATCCATCTAATCTGTCAAATGAATGGATAAATAGGCCTGCTGTACATATATGCGATACATATATAGACTAATAGGCTACATGTTAAATATTAAAATAATAATAACAATCCAGGAGTGAAAACTACCAGTGCCAAGTTCTTGAATTTAAAATCAAACATTTTGATTATATATATATATATCAAATGGTGAATTTTCCTTTTCTACATGTGAGTGTATGCTATAGCATTACACAATTTAAAATGTTTTTAAACATTTTAAGGTAAATTACTTTTTATAAATATAATGCATTTTTGAATATCAAGACTATAATATTCTTACCACATTTGTCATGAATTAAAAAGTCACATTTACAGTAAGTCAGTTGTGCCTCATTGACTTTGATTTGGCCAAGCAATGTATTTCAAATGTTATTATATTTTAAAAGATTTTTCTTAATTATTCTAATTTATTTCTAATTATTCTAACTTTTATTACAGAAATTCCAAATTTAAAGAGATTTATGCAAGCCATTTTTATATGACTCACCCTGGTACTTAATGATTTACGAAAAGAAGAACACAATCTAAACACACATTGTTGTGGATTTCCTTCTGTGGGGAGGTTTGCGTCACAGTAAGCTGCGTCATGTAGAGACTGAGGGACTGTTTTGCGCATGTTCGGAAAAACTTCCTGTGTAGTTAATAGTTGGCCTTCCACCGACAGTCCGTGGTCTTCATTATTCCTTTGTACAACAGTGTGCGTCGGTGATGATGTAAGTTATGTGACGAGTAGATGTTGTTTATATATTTGAAGGTGGTGTTGAAGTTATTAATATTACCGGGGTAATATGTTTATTTGTTAACTTCATATGTAGCATGTGTTACTGAACCCCATAAAACAGACGGCCCGTCATGTTTAGTTAGTTACCTCACATTTATTTCCTTATTTGACTGTTTATTTAGCTGTGTAGCCTTCGTTCATTGAAGCCGTTATTATATTGACGTTAATGTGTCAAATTACAGCTGGTAGCCGACAGGGTTTTCCCATTTTAGCTTGGTCACGTGACCTACTTGTTTTGTGGCTCGAAGCTGTGGTGTTGTTTAATGATCCTACCCTGACCCCTAGTGGTGATTTGCAGTATTACATGTTATTCATATCTGCTGTAATTCATGTTATTTTCACTATTGATGCCATTGAACTTTAATTAGTATTAATATTGTTTTACTGTTGTTGTCTTTTGCAGGCATCACAAACCACACATACACATATTGCAATGCCCTGTAGAGTTGTAAGAGGCCAATAAAGTTATCTAAAGAAAAGAAGTCGCTGCGTCTTCTCTGACCGGAGGATTAGGCCAGTATACATACAATCAGCATATCATCACCGCAGCTGTTCCGTTACACACATGAAATCATACTAGAAAATGAAAGTGTGCCTGAAAAGGTTTGCATGTCAAGGGCTCATTTACAATCTGGACTGACCTGTTTTTCAGCTGACAGATCACCAGAAAACATAAGCACAGGTAGTCATGCCTATATGCGCATGAAGTCTCGACATGATTTGACTGCTTGAACTAGATAAAAACCTCAGTAAGTATATATTTTCTCCACTGTTTTAGAGAAGACACTTATTATGTATGTTATATGTAAGCAATATGAGTACTGTCAGACTTACTGTGTAAGAAAATAGATGTAGTCTACCTAAACAAATGCTTCAGATATACTGGTAATTACAAAAACACACAAATGGTTAACATTAATTTAACATGAACAAAACATGAACAAAAGTGAAGTGTTAACATTTTAAAAGAAGTTTAAACTTTAAGACTAATAAAGCATAGAGATCACATGACAGGTTGTGGCACATGCAACTTTCCAGATGCCATGTTGGTTTACCTTAACAAGATTAAATCAGATTTTTAAATAGACATTTATATTCCATTATAACAGGGTGTCAATGCTTTCACCTTGTATGAAATTTAAGACTAAACCTGTGATGGAAATACACATTACATTACATAGCCTACGTATATGTAATATTTAATGTTTAATATAAAAAGAAAACAAATTATAAACGCTGTCATAAATGATATTTATTATTATGATATACAGTGCACTTTCATATCAACAGACAATATCATACAAAAAATCTCCACAAAAGCACAGCATCACCGGGATTTTTGGTTGTGTAAACATATAGTTTATTCTGAAGAAATATTTTTTATCAGTGTTCTATCAGCTTTTTCATACACTGTAAACAAGTTGCTGCCTTATTTTTTTTAAGTGCAATCAACGCAATGCTCATGTTTTCCAGATATAAAGAATTTTAAAGATAAAAAACATGAAGCCTACAAGATCCAGCATGTGGTGTACGGAAGCAGAGGCTGGTGCAGGGAAAGATGGGAGATGGAAAAGGGAAAATTGGTTGGATAGGCAGAAGGGATGGAGTAATGTTGATGAGCTAGAACTAAAAATAAGGATGGAGGTCGGCTTTACTGAAAATACAGGTGGAAAGAATGAAAGACGGACACAAAATCAGGCTTTAGGACATGCTACAAAGGGACAAAGTCAAATTAAGCATTCAAGAGTTTGGGTATCTGGGAGGGAAAAGACAACTTCTAAAGAACAGATGAACAAAGATGCAAAGGGACAATGGAGGAATGAAGACTTACTAAAAGAACATGTTAGTGTAAAGAGTCCCACTAAAGGACCACGGCTGGATGTCAGTTCCCATTTTTCCAATGGGGCTGATGCCGGAGTTGGGAACAGTTTGGAACCAGGATTTGGGCTCCAGTCTAGGGTTTCTTTGAATGAAAACGCGCATCCTGGTTCCAGATTGGTGACCAGCTCTAGCACCAGTCCCAGTGGAATGTCTGTAAGTGACTACCTAGTACTTCTAAAGTCACTCCGGATTAACCTGCCCAAAGGTGTTTTAAATCCTAAAGTCATCAGGCTATCACAGAATGCAGGCATCATTCAGAAAGCCCAGGATATTGTAAAAGAGCTGGAAAACTTCAAGCTTCAATTTAACAGTATTCCACGTCTTGGCTGCCGGGAACTTAAGAACTCACTGTCACTGAAAGACAATGGAAAAGTTCTTGAAATCATAGTGATGATTTTCTTTGAAAAAAGAGAAGTTTCCGAGGCAAATCTAAGAGCACAGTGGAGAAAGAATGTATCAAACACAAGCTGTGGATTCAGGTTCAGAGACAAATACAAGACAATGGCCATCTCCACACCTGCTATATACGCTACTACACAGACAAGGAGCTGGAGACAGTTAGAAGTTGGAGACAATCTTGCAAACATTTCTGAAGGTGTGAGAGTGAATGTCCATGACATTGAGAACAGAGACTATTGTGACGAATCAGCTCTCTGGACGACCTCCTCTCCTCAAAGGTTCGGCAAATATTTCCAGAACCCAGCAGATGAACGTGAATGCCTCAAGTTCTACCACGAGCTGCAAACAAACAGGACAGTGAGGTACACCAAAGGTAACAAAGTAGAGTTTGGATTCATCGCTGGAAGACTAGACTTCTTAGCAGAAGTAAAAGGGAAAAAAAGAGAAAAAATGGTGATTGAGTGTAAAGGAACCACTGGAGATATGATAAGCAAAGTCTTTACTAAACCAAAAAATGGTGGTCGTTTTGCAGACCTGAATGAAACACATGAGTACTGCTATCAAGTTCAGGCCTACATGTACATCTTAAACAGGGTAGCAAAACAAACAAAGGGCTTCAACTCTGACAGGGCCGTCATGGTGTTTAGACACTACCACAAGAATGGTAGAGAACCCAGAGATTTCTACTGGAATTACCTGAGAATGAATGAAGCAACACAGCAGAAAATCAATGAATTGCGTGTTTTCTGTGAAGAAGAGGTTCTGTCCTGTTTCCTTGCTGTTCTACATCTGGTATTCCAGAAAGCCACATAAGTGAAGAACTTCTAGAAGTTATGTCTCAGTGCTGTGAAAAGCATGAAAGCAATTACAAAATTAGATGCGCTTGTAAGGACAGTGTGTTGGGTAGAAATGTGACATGTTGCAAAGCATGATGTTGCTAAAATAGAAATTATTAGAATAAGGAACTATTAAAAAAAGCAGTTATAGTTTTATTTTTCCCATATGTCAGTAATACACATACCGGCCAGGATTAATAGTTAATATTATTGCTGACGTTTAGGGTCAGGGTTCCAAACTTATGTTTCTAAGCAAATTGAGTTATGATTTTCCAGTTCAAGTGGGCAAAAAAAACTTTTATTAATAAGCAAGCACCTTCGAAAAAGCAGCAGCCCGAATTCGCTCATTCGTTTTCATTCACTCCTTCCAGTGGACTATGATAGTGACTGTATGTTCTGATGTCGGTTAACATCAAATGATATGCAGGCACAAAAATGAAATATAATATTTCATTTGTTTAATTTTATTTTATTTTAAAATATTTTTTTTAGTGTCACATTTGTATGATAAACCCATGAACCGCCTGCAGTTCCAAAATATAAAATGCATTTTAATAACTTTGTATGAGATTTCCATTTGCATTTTCAAATGCAATTTGTACATTTGAAATAATATGTAGCCTAAATAAATGATTAATGTAAAAAATTTAAGATTAATTAATGTAAAAAAATGGTATGCCTTTACAATTTAACAACACAAACTAATAAAGATCCCTTTCAGACATACCTTATTTGAGTGTCTGCCCCCTCTCAACATCACTTTTTCATTTCTCTATTCTCTCGTTGGTAAAGTCTCTTGACCCCCCCCCCTCTCTCTCTTCCTCTTTTTCCTGCTCCCTCCCTCTCTCCCCTGCTGCCTTGCCTCCTCTCTCTAAGAGAGTTTGTTCAATAATTGATGAATCTTGCTTACTGAAAGGGTAACAGGTCTATAGCAGTTCATTGCCCATTCATGTATCTTTCCCTCCTCCCATGGCAGGTTTTTTGAGAGGCTGTATAAACGCTACACAAACAGTTTAAGACGATTTCAGCGAGTAAATATTCACCATTGTATCTATTCAAAGCCTTTTAGTTGGTCTGTATATGTGCATTAGTTCACCGACCTCTGATGTCAGTGGCAGGAGATGGGCATGCAAGAGTTACTCCTGTCAGTCAACAGGCAGCAGGAGACAAGGAAGGATGTAAAGAGGGATTAAATGAGAGAGTAGCAGGGGGCAGAGAGAAAAGAGAGAGAGAGAGAGAGAGAGAGAGAGATGCACATACATACACACACACAGAGAGAGAGAGACAGAGACAGAGAGAAGCCGTTAATTCCCTATCAGGAGTGATGGCCTGCATGCCTGGTTAGCATATTTCTGTGGCTCTCTGTAATAAATACTTACCATGGAGGGGAGAAACGAGAAGTTGTTCTCCAGAAAAAGAAGTTTCACATTCGGAGCTTACGGAGGGTGAGTGAATAAGACAAACAGCATTCAGTCACTACTGTAATTTGAACATAATGTTGTCTGAATTAAGGCTTTTTTACATGTTCCGTCTTTATTCTGTGCACAGGATTGACAAGTTCATCACTGGAAATGAGAGCAGGTCAGCTTACAGTTTGGGTTTGTTGCTGTTCTCAGGTGTTTATCGCACACAGACTTTTCCATGAATCTTGTCTCTGTGTGTTACAGCTGTGCAGAATCTGTGGGTCACAGCATACTGGATATTTTGGATTCCCCCTCCAGTGAGGCTAAGCCACTCACTTCTGCACCATCCAGTCAGAAGGTAAGAAATCTCCCGTTTTAAACATTCTGAAGATGTTGAAAATTAAACTATGGAGATAGTAAACGCATCACGGAAACATTGAGGAGAAACTGGACAAATGACATTTTATATTGATAATATTCTGATTATACATTGCAGGGTGCATTATCTGAAACATTCACTGTTTCTGTTATTCCTTTGTCATTTCTCTGCAGGTCACTGAGTTGTTTGCAATCATTGAAAAGCTACAGGTAACGTCATGATCTTTCTCTCCACGTTCTTATTCAGAATAAACAACGCAGTGTAAATACAGTATGGTTGCAATGGTGATGATGATTTCACTGTGGTTGTCTTTGTCTGCAGGGTAGCAGATTGGATGAACAACGTTGTGAGTTCCCACCACCTCTGAAGGTAGGGGTATACTTTTACCTAGACAAAATATAAATGAGTGCTGGTTACCCAAAACTATTTGTTTATGTGAAAATTTCAGTCTATAGAGAATTATTTTAGCAAATCATAAGGGGTGTTTCTTCAACTTTAACCACTTTTATGTACCAGGTTTTATTTTTTTTTTTATAAATGAAGGTCACATTTAAAATGTCATATATTTATTTTTAGAAATGTCATTTTCATCACAGAATGATATTAAACACAGTATATACTTTGTGGTGGAAGGTTCACTGTGGTGGAAATTATGTTTAAAAAAGCTGAAACTTCTAGTGATGAACATATACAGTATACACCGTTAGAGGAATTTTTTTTAATATAGTGAGAGAGTAAAAAGTATGATTTAAAGAGTTTTTTTTTCTAATAGTCTAGAAGGCTGGAAGTGCATTGATGAAGAAACACCCTGATATGCATGTACATGTTCCATACTTGTACTTATAAAATTCAACCATTCAAAAGTTTGATGTCAGTAAGATTTTTTTTTAAAGAAATTAATACTTTTATTCAGCAAGAACACTTTAAATGGATCAAATGGGACAATAAAGACATTTATAATGTTACAAAATAATTATATTTCAAATAAATGCTGTTCTTTTAAACTTTCTATTAATCAAAGTATCCTAAAAAAATGTATTGTGGTTTCCAACAAAATATTAAGCAGCTCAACTGTTTTCAACATTGCTAAAATAAGAAATGTTTCTTGAGCAGCCAATCAGCATATTAGAATGATTCTGAAGGATCATATGACACTGAAAACTGGAGTAATGATGCTGAAAATTCAGCCCTGCCATCATAGGAATAAAATAAATTTAAAAAGTTTTTTTTAGTAGGCATCTTTAAAAAACATTAAAAAAAATTCTTACTGACCCCAAACCTTTGAACCATGTGTATATGGTTTCAAGTTCCCATAATCACTATTGATCACTCAGACACGGCTGTTAAAGATTGGAGATGGCTTACCTCTCATCCTGCCCCCTAAATCTGGAGGTTATTGGATCGACCCTACCCTGGATAGACATGTGGAGACCAGCCCTACTCTCTCACAGGGGGGATTTGGTCTGGAGAGCTATGACATCATGGAGAGAGATAGTGAAGCTAAAGTCTATCAGGAATTCTTCCGCCACAGAGTCAGTGATCATTTTTCTTTTCTTTTTTTCATTTGGAAAACTTCATCAACTCTAAATATAGTTTGAATGTTTTTATTATTTTGATGCCTTTCTTTCATCTTTGCTGCAGTATCATCATTCGTTCACTGCCTGTGACCCCTCTCTTGGGCCCCTAGTTTTATCTGTTTGTCTTGAGGAAGAGGAAAATCGCCTGAGAGTCATTCTGAGGTTTGTATTTTGTAACCACCTTACATGTCATTCATTATGATGGTGTGCAGTAATTACCGCCTGTACCAGATCATCCTGATTAGTTTTCTATCTTCTTCTTTTTTTTCCATTTTATCAGAATGAAGGAGTGCTCAATTAATGGCACATTCTCTGTTTCTCTCTTTCAACAATTTCCCACGGCAGTGGAGCTGGCAAAGGTATCTCACAACCACACAACCGGTTTTAATTCATTCACATATGAATGAAAGTGAATAGAAGTTTAATTAGCTTTGATTTGTTTTTATTTAAGATGCTGTGCTCAAGTGTCAGCGTGTCATTTTTTGAGGCTGTGAGTTACTTAAAGGTAGCCTACATCTTCACTTGTCAAATCTGTCTGTAATATGATCTGGTAGAAGTGCTAACTTGCAATTCTTCTTTTATAAACTGATAAATTCCATAAAGTAAAAACTCAATCAATGCAAATGTTGTCCATCATCTCTTTTCTTTCTGCATCGAAAGGCCCCAGAGGTCATAATGGCATTTGATGAACACAGGGTGTCTCAAAACTTTAAATTCGGTGTCTTATACCAGAGAGAAGGACAGGTATGCAGATACAAAAAATATGATGCCTTGTTCACCCGTTTTCTAATGCCAGCTTTGTTAGTTTGACTAGGGTTGACGAATAAATAGCCTAAATGGATATTTGTAATTTCTTATTACAGTAACATTATTTTGTTTTCAATGTATGTGATGTAGTTAACAGAGGAAGATATTCTCAGTAACAATGAGGAAAGTGAGGAGTTTTTGGAGTTTTTATCAATACTCGGACAGACAGTCAAACTGCAAGGATTTACTGGGTAAGAGGGTTAGGACTCGCTCCTATTGATATTGATTGATATCAATGTGCCATATCTCACAACCTGATTTTACTAAGTACAACATGTTCTGGATCAACATCTTTGATGATCCTGGAACAACATTTCAATTTATTTTTACAGTTTATGTCAAGTTTAGGTTTACATTCAGGGTTTGGTGTAAATCAGTGTTATTCACCTATCATTTCCCTCAGATGTTAGGGATAACTTATTGTTAGGGTTAGATTTAGGGGTAGGGATGGGGTTAGGGCTGCATTTTTGGACAGGAGCATTGTTTCTTGACCTCGATCAATATGTTGACCCAGGAACGCGTCTAACTCTGCAAAATCAGGACGTAAATCGATATCAATAACAAAACACTACTTTGAAATGTGTTGTCACCTGCCAAAAGAACATCAACATTTTCCATCTCTTAGGTTTAGGGGAGGTCTGGATGTCTCTCATGGCCAGACAGGAAATGAAGCAGTTTTCACTTCCTTCCATGGACGAGAGATTATGTTCCATGTTGTCACCAAACTGCCGTTCACAGAAGGAGATACACAACAGGTTAAATTGAGTGTGTGTGTGTGTGTGTGTGTGTGTGTGTGTGTGTGTGTGTGTGTGTGTGTGTGTGTGTGTGTGTGTGTGTGTGTGTGTTAATGTAAATAATCAATTAACCTCTTTTACCAAACTTCTTAGCCTAATGCATGTTATAATGTATGCATTCAGACCAACAGCACGACTCTGATGTTTTGAAGTTAATATTGAGTAACTTACATTTTAGACGCAACATTGATAGTTACTTAATGTACTTTTGCATCGGCAATGAAAATATTTCCCCCTAAACCAATTCCAATCTGTGTCTCCCATCAACACACAGTAGTGGTGGTGATTTGTTCCCAAATTAATCAGTGTGGTTGAACGAATCTTTCAAGTCACTGTTTCGTTCATGAATTAATGATTCACTAAAAAGTCACTACTCTCGCTACCTACTGGCGTGTCAATATTGCTAAAAGAACCCCTGAAATCCTCACCACTAATACACAGAATGGAACAATCACAGACAAGCGGAGTGATAAGTGTTTGAATATCCATAAAAACAAACTTAATCAGTCTTCTTTTCTGTTGAATTACAACTCCACTCTTCTGTTTTTCCTCCTCAGTTGCAGAGAAAGAGACACATTGGAAATGATATTGTTGCCCTGGTTTACCAAGAGGGTCACACACCCTTTATTTCGGATGTGATCAGATCCCACTTCTTGCATTGTTTCATTGCAGTGCGGAGAATAAAGAGAGAAAATGAGGGAGAAGGTGGAGATGGAGGATCATTTCAGGTAAAAAAAAAAAAAAGGTACATTTAGCTTTATCAACACTCTTTTTTAATTATTTTAATTTATTTGCTTTATATTTCAATAAAAAATACAAACATTAGAGAACCAAAAAGAACAAGTGGGGAATAAGGTGAAAAATAAATAAAAAGAATTTACAATTTACTTAAAGTTCTTCTAGCTTTTTTATTGGTGGTGATTTTTTTGAAGTGATGATAATATAAACGTAAATCAGAAGAAAATACGTTACAGTTAGGTTTAAATTTAGGATACTAAATTATCTAATACTTTGTCAATGTGGTATTTACCCATCATAAAAATAAAATGTAATGTAGCACCTTATTGTCAGAAACATCAGAGTTAAAACGCTTTATCAGCACTCACTGTGTACTTCAAAATCTCTTGTTTGATTGACAGGTATCTATTACTGCTAGGGAGGATGTGCCTCCATTTGGCCCACCCCTTCCTATACCGCCCATTTTTACTGAGGTGAGATCACATGACTTATAATAATTCAGAGGTTTCAGCAAGGCAGCTTTCAACTCTCTTACATCTGTACAATTATTTACCATTTGGTCTCAAATAAGAAACATGATAGAACTGCTACATTTCCTTTGCCATACGTGAATGTTTATAAAATATAAAATCAACAAAATTCTCATTTTATTTAAAAAAAAAAACAACAACTTTTTAGTTAGTCCCTGACAATGCTCTGTATTTCTAATTCCAGGGCTCAGTTTTAAGAGAGTTCCTTTTGACCAAACTTATAAACGCTGAAATCTCTTGTTACAAGGCAGAGAAATTCAGTCGACTAGAGGTAACCAACCAGACATAGAACACCTGAACTAACCATTCTCTTATATCACAGCCTTATTTTATAACACTTGTGCTTCTATTTCTCTCATTTTGTGATCTCAGTCACGTACACGTTCATCTCTCTTGGAAGCACTGCGATCTGAACTGTCTTCCCGTTCCCAATGCATGCTGGGAGAGCCGTCACTGCCCAGCGTCCCCCTCACTGAAGGGGGGAGGAGTGTTCCAGAGGGTGGTGGAGGATTCATTGAGAACTTTAAGGTAGATAATTTCAGAGCAATATACAGTAGGCCTTGATATTGTTACTGGATATTCCTTGTTACTGTTTGACATTATAATGAGCATCAAATAAATCACTTTATGTCTCCCTTTCCATATTAAGAGAGCTATTAGAGTGCGAAGCCACTCATTCGATACCTTGGGAGTACCAAAGAAGGCAGGTGGTGTACCAGGGCAGCGACCAAAGGTCAGCAAATACCAGTAACACTAATATTCTCTTAACACATGTGACATAATATATTTAATCATCATTTTTGTGGTTTTGCTAAAGTATGACCATCTTTTCTTTCTTTTTTTCTTACTGCTAAAACACTGGAAAAGGACGGTGAAAGGTAAGAACAAATATATTAAACATTTGATTATTTTCCTGTGATGTTAAGTGTAATGCAACTCCTAGATTCTCACACAAGTTGTGTATAGCTTTATATTTTACCTCACTCACAGCGAGCAGACAAGCGGAGTGGGATACACTGAAATGAGAGGTCAAACTAGTCCCCAGGATGAACTATAGATGAAGGATGTGTCGCTATTTCAGGACTAAGCACCAAAAAGACTTCAAGATAGGTGCTCACCATCCAGTAAAGAGTGCAAAGCACAATAAATTGAATAGATAATTTATGACTAGCTGCAAGTGCAATCATAAATATATGAATATATAAGATTTCATATTATGTATATCATCATTTGAATGTCTTTGAAGTGGCATAGTGTAGATTCAGTGGCTGCTTAGCTATAACCAATGTACCCCAGTGAAGGTGGGTTTAATTTCTGGAATTGAACAATTTTTCTATCCCAACTGTGATTAAATGTGTATTTTCAAATATTTGTTTGATTTGCAACGAGACCCAATAAATCTGATTAGAACATTCTGCATTATTCAAACTGCCTGGCCCAGGTTGGGGAAAAAAAAAAAAAAACAGTATTTTCTATCCAACTTCTACATCAAAAATACAAAGCTATACACCATATGTGCAAGTCAGTCACATCCAGTTTTTAGTTATACAAAAGTGTCATGTTGCTTTAGATTGCAAAGCGTTTTATTTTTAGGCAAACAGTTATTTGTAGCACAAATAGCTTAACCATTTACTGCACTTTGTTACTCTAGTCATTTACCTAACAGCTAACGAACCAGAAATCTCACATTCACATGAAAAATTAGGTGGATTCAGTAGGAATGTAGACCATATTCCACAGTAATGCACTTAATTTAACTCAAATCACAAAATAAAACTTTCAAGTCTTGCAACAAGACCCTCTGGTCCATTTAGAAGCCTTTGAGGTAAACCGCATTAGGAAAATGAAGCTCATGATGTAATTTATGGGCAAGTCATTAGTTAAAATGTTACACTTGAAAAGGATAAGTAAATACAATTTGGAATAAACCATTTTTATTGAAAATTTGAGGGAGAAAAAAAAAGCAAGCACTGCTGCGCATCTCCAACCCCCTGAAAGGGAAGAGTTTAATCTTCCTCTTCATCATCACCACCTCCACCACCACCCTGGGCCTTCTTGGCGTTCTTTCTCTTCACACGGCCAGGGCGACCACCACCATATGGTGAGCGGAGAGAGAAGTCGATGTGCTTCTGGCTGTCCAGCCTCACCACAAAGGAGGGGATGTTCACAACCTGTTTGCGCACCCTGCAGAACGACAGAAAAATAATATGTAGCCACATGCACTGAAGGTTATTCACTTCAAGAATAGATTTTGCTGCTCTCGAGGCCTCATTGACGAGGAATTCTTGACACCACTGACAATCTGAGAGTTGTATTTTTTTTAATCACTGGCCAAGAGAATTGTAGCAACATTACAGTACAAGACCTGCTAAAGTTCCCATATACGTTACCTGGTAGACTGTTTCGTGCAATAATGCACCCCAGACGTCATGGAAAGGTCTGGGTTTTGGGCTTTTATTACAAGCAAAGGTATACGGTTTAAATCACCGAATTGACCTTGCAGAATATTTCATTCCCACTCACCGGGAGGAGTTTAAACATGGTCAGCTAATGAAAGAGGAAGAAAACCTCAATGCACAATGCACAAGTGCTCAGGGAATGGTTTACAATGTAAAAAAAAGTCCTAAACTAAGAGGGTTCTACACATCCAGCATACTTCTGAATCTTACCGGATGTGCCTCTGACGGATGAGCACACGTGCGTGGTGGATGCTCTTGGCAAGGCCAAGCTTGAAGACCTGGGTCTGCAGCCTCCTCTCCAAGAAATCCTCCACTTTCAAGCCCAGAATGTAATCGAGCTTCATCTTGCCCTCATCCAGCACTCCAATACGCACCAGACGCCTAAGCAAAGCATTACCTAGAATAAGATAAAACGGTGAGAAGGGATAGATACCAAACATCAAAGTTAAAAGCAAATAAATGGCCTCATTGACGAGGAATTCTAGGCAGCACTGACAATCAGACTTGTAATATTTTAATCATTGGCCATTCAGTTTCAAATACAAGTCACATTCCATCTACCTTCAAATAGACGTCTAGCATCCTTCTCATCTAGAGTGAGAAGCTCTCTGGCAGCTTTGCGGATTTTGGCCAGAGTGAACTTCACACGCCAGACTTCTCTCTTGTTTCTGAGTCCATACTCACCTGTGGAAAAGAGGATTTAAAATGTATACACCCACCACATTAGGGACACAAGTCAAAATATTTTTCCTTCATTTTGTTCTCACCAATGAGTTTCAACTCCTGGTCGAGACGTGACTTCTCAAAGGGACGTCTGGGGGTGACGTATGTCTTACTACAAACCCAACTCCTGGCAACCGGCATGGCGACTTACTGACGCCTGTGAATTAAAAACATTTGATTTGACATCAATTAAAAATAAAAGACATTTAAGATTTAACACTTAACCAGCATAGTGTTTCCTCTTATCTCTGTGACCGCATAAGCCTTAGTATCAAAATATTAATTCAAATTCAATACAAGGCTACAAATTCTACTTTAAGAACCATGATGTAGTCACCCGTTTACGCGAAAATTAGATGAACACATTATGAGCATGAGAGATCACTTCATGACTAGGCCAGAACGCCTTAGGGAAACACGTTGCGCTACACCGCGCGATAAAGCTCGTATCTCTGCATAATGTAACCAACTAAAATACTGGACGTGAAAATCAGTTCCTTACAATGCACACGTTTCTTAGTGTTAAATTAAAAACCTTCACAGCACGAACGGTAAGAAATGATGACAGAAATAGGGAGGACCAGGCCGCCATTACCTGTCTGTGTCAGGCTCGCAGAGCAAAGAGAACGTGTTCCCAGCCTTGCCGGAAATTTATATACGGCTTTTAAAATACAGTACCCACAACGCTTTGCGTCTTCCGTTTAAATCACTATTTATTAATTATTTGCTTCCCCCTACTGGCCAAAATGCGGATTTCTATAAACTGCCCACTTCTATAAACAACAGAGAAATGATTTGATGTCCATTATTCACAAAGGAATTAAAAACGCCTTATTCAGAACTGGGCGAAGAGAAGACAATCACCCATGAAGAATATATGATCTTTAAGTAGCCTAGAATTGGAACAGTTTTCCAAATACATGAATGACTCAACGAAGTCATATTACAAATGGGGAAACTTGATTCAAGTGTTGCCGGTTATGACCTTGGTAATTAATTAGCCACTATGAACGAAAAGGCTTCTAGACATCAAATCTAAAGTTGGTCACTCTTCTTTCACTGTTTGTACATTTACATTCTGTAAATATTTTTTTGGTATACCATAAATAAGTAGCCTAATATAAAAATAAAGTATAAGATACAATGAGCATAAAGGTAGCATGCAACAAATGAGACAAATTCAGTTTTTTTCTTGACTAATTCTTTCAACAAATTTTTCTTGACTAATTCTTGCATTCAACTGATTTAGTAGCCAAAGCTTTTTTCTTTTTTTTTCCAGTTTCACATTTCTCAAGTGTTACCTGAATTATTATTATTATTATTTTTAAATAAAATTATAAACATATATTGAGTGGGTTTGGATAATAATAGTCCAGTGATTTGAATATGACACTTTGTTCAGTATTCTTGTGAAATAATTGATGATATATATGTAGGCCTATTCTTAAACTTTATGATAAAACAGACTGGCCCCAGCATTAGAGCATAATTAATTGTAGAAGTTAATAATAAGTTTTAACAATTAAAAATGGTGCTGAAAAAAAAAATGTTCTGATAATAATGTAAAATACTTACATTTTCATTGGAGTTAGGAGTGCTTGTTAAAATGCACTTTTATCACACTCAAAGATATTTTCCCTTTTTTCCAGGCACATTTTTTTTCAGACAAGTGAGACAGCATTCTAACCGAATAGCCTACGTCAGGTTTTCAAAACAAAGTGACTCATGTTTGTGGCTTTACATTTTGTCCTTTTTATGTAGCATTTGCTTATGTCTTTTTCAGCAAGACATGATGAGAAACATGCGTGTTATTAAATTTGGACTAAATTATGAATTACTGCATGGCTTGTTGTTTAATTTGGTGATACTAGCACAACTAAAGGAGGAAGGGGGGGACTATTTATAAAGTAGTGTAACACAACTCTGAGCATGTGTTTCTGTCTATCAAATATACAGACTGACACACACACACACACACACACACACACACACACACACACACACACACACACACACACACACACACACACACACACACACACACACACACACACACACACACACACACACACAGTGTCCCCCAGAGGTCTTTCAGTACTGATCTCCGCTGCCATTTGTGAGACAGACTAACTGGGCACTCTTAACTTTTGGAGAAGGTCTTATTTTTGCCTTTTTTAATTCTTGTTTTGTTTATTGCTTATTGCTTATTTGTTTTATTAGTGCAGTGAAACCCATTCTTCTTCACCTTTTCTTTTTCACACCTCTGGATCTTTTTCCTCTTCTGTTTGGATTCTAAAACTTCCAAGTCTGGTACTTTCCTGATTCAGAAAGCTCTCCTTTCCCTCTCTCTCCTCCTAGTCTCCCATCCCGTGTAGTTCCTTTTTTTCTGTCCTTTTCTCTGGCTATGCACCATGCTGTCTTCCCCTACTGTGATCCTTCAGCCCTATGGACTCCCTGTTTACCCCCAGACAGCCTCCTGCTACCCCAGCATTGTACAGGTAAACGTGTCCTTTTCTCTCTCTGTCTCTTCCTCTTTCACACTTTCTCTGGAATAGTTTTTTAAATTTATGTATTTACTTAGACTACTTATTTTAATTAAATTTTTATTTATTTGTTTATTTATTTGTAAACATTTTAAGAACTTTCCTTGTGCAGTTTCTGTCACATGTCTGGTAAAATGTTGAACAAATCAACCAATCACTGAGCAGCAAGAGTTTCTTTCTTTTGTACTAAAGTAAACGGTTGTTCACCAGTGGGTTTGCAGTGAAGACATGCAATGCGTTTTTGTCTCTGTTAGTGAAGGACGCTGCGTCCCTCTGTTAGTTACACTTGTCCCTGAGAGGCGGCAAGCTGAAAACAGGTTCTCTGTCTGTGTGTGTATGTGTGTGTGTGTGTGTGTGTGTGTGTGTGTGTGTGTGTGTGTGTGTGTGTGTGTGTGAGAGAGAGATTTCAGGACAGCTGATAAACGGTGTGTCTGCTCTTTCTCTCTGTCACACTCGCTGTATTTATAGTTCTCACTGCCGATTCCCTCAAACACACAGATTAGAGATATAGAAATATATGTAGAGTCTCAGATTGCCTCATTATCAGCCTATGATAGCCTGTGACAGATTATATCTAAAGTGTAGGATTTATGCTACCTGCACGTGCTATCGGAATTATCGGACTCTCAAATCAAAAAATGAATGCGATGAGCTCGTAATCACGACTTCAGAAGTGGGAAGTAGGACATTTCCGATAGCACGTGAAGGCAGCATTAATTAACAGAGAAATTTTCTTAGTTGCTTCTGCTACTTTGAAGGAATAGTTCACCAAAAAAATTAAAATCTGTCATCATTTACTCACCCTCAAGTCGTTTCAAACCTGTCTGATTTTCTTCTTCTGCTGAACACAAAAGAAGATAGGCTATTTTAAAGAATGTTGGTAGACAAGCAGCCATTGACTTCCATAGTATGGAAAATAAATAAATAAAGTGTTTGGTTACCGACATTCTTCAAAATATCTTCTTTTGTGTTCAGCAGAAGAAAGAAATTCAGACAGGTTTGGAACAACATGAGGGTGAGTAAATGATGACATAATTTTATATGGAATGTTATACATATACTATATTAGAAAAGCAAACACTTTGTCCTCTATATTTGTGTGTGCATTAATAATAATAAAAAAAGTAAACTGTTACTTAATATTCTCATTTTAATAGGCTATTGCTTTGGATCAGTTAATTGAAATAAAGCTGAAATAAAATTAAATATACTTATTTGATGAAAAACTTCATCTTAAATAACTTAAATAAAATATACATCAATTTGAGTTTTAGTTTTTTTTTATAGCACATAATAAAATTACTAAAACTTTAACCAAAATGTACAAATAAAAGCTAATTAAAAATTTATACTATAACAGTATATTAATAATAATAAAATAACACTGCTTTGGACAAAACTGATATTGTTTAGCAGTCAATATATCTCTGACCCCAGAATCCCACAATTGGCCAACTAGAATCAAGTATTCCAAAGAGCCTTGTAATACATGAGTATAGACTACATACTCAGTTCTTGTCATCAGGACTGTGTGTGTGTGTGTGTGTGTGTTTGAATGATCCTGCAGCTGTCAGATGAGGCACCTGGCATCCTGCCTCTGATCTTTAACCCCGAACCTGACAGCTGAAGAGGCCAAACTGTGTGTGAGGGGGAAGAAATCTCGTATCTGTCAGTGTGCCTGAAAATACCCTTTATCTGCTAAATAGAGCTATTATTTAAATACTCTAACTGTAACAATTGGGATAGCAAACTACTGAACAGTTTATGTTCAGATTGCTCAAGATAACTAATGGTGTATTTGAACAATTATATCATGTTTATGATTGTTCTCCATAACCCCTGCCAGAACATGGTCTAATATTGTTTATTTAAGTTATTCTGTTGCGAACAAAAGCAGTACTTGTTGAATAAAGCTTCCAAAGTCTCAAGGTACTTGAAGTCTGTCATGCACTTCTTAATTTTGATCTTTGATTTGGTTTGCGGCCAGCAACAACAGCACACCGAGTGACATTTTGAGTCAGCAACCTGTAGTGTTTCAGTTTTCTGACAACACCTGTTACATCTTGTAAATCTTGTTAAGGGGTATCAAGTTGCTCCCGGTTTTTTTTTTTTTGAAAGAATGAAAGTATATATTGTACAGTGGTTACAGAAAACATTGTAATTATGGTAATAATACAACAATGCTGAACAGCTGTGATGAGAAACAGACACTGATGTAACATGATACTTTTGTTTCTGTTGAAGGAATCTAAGTGTGCATGCTGTGATATTTAATCAGAGCTGTGTCTTTTAGTATCACAGTTTATCAGTGAAGTCTTAATTTACTCTGCCTTATCTGCTTGGTGATAAAGAGTAAACAATCTGGTTGGTCTGGTATAAATAAATCAAGGTCATTGTATTCCATGCATTGGACATGATTAAGATAACTGCGTTTTACAGAGCAGGAACATTGAGGTGTTTGTAAGAATCAACTTTTTGAATCCAAACAGACATGTGTCTGTTGAGTGTCTAGTGTTGGAGGGGGAAATGGGTTGATGATTGACAAGAACAAATGAACACAGCTGGTGTAAAGGCCCCCATTGAGACAGGTTTGGTGCTCTGTGATTGGTGGGTGCGAGGGACTTATGGTGCGGTGGGCGGGTGAAAGCTTTGCATTAAAAGCATGCTTCAGTTGTTGGTGAGTATTGGGCTGCCTGTGGAAAGCACTGAAGGGGTGAGATATACATCATTTATAGTACATTTATACTTTTTTTCATACATTGTGTCTTTGCTAAGACTTGTATGTGATGTCTGGTTTAGTTGTGTTTAGTACTTATGATATGTGATGTGCAGTATGCATTTCTGCAAACAGACTGTAAGGCTTCTTGATTCTAGTTGGTAAATTCAGGTCAGTTTTATTTGGCATTTTTTATAAGTACATTTTTGCTATCTTCCAGAAAGTATTTTTGTAAAAAAATGAATAAGAGTACTTATATTAAATATGAAGGCCTACTTAAATCAGAGTATGAAAAGAAATCCTGCATTTAAAGGGATAGTTCCCCCAAAAATGAAAATTGAGTCATCATTTACTCACCCTCATGTCCAAACCTGTATGAGTTTATTTATTCTGCTAAACACAAAAATATATATATTTTGAAGAATGTTGGTATAGAGAATTGATGGATCCCATTGACTTCCAGTGTATTTTTCCCCCCCTACTATGGAAATCAATGGAATCCATCAATTGTCTAGTTACCATCATTCTATAAAATATATTATTTTGTGGCAGCAGAAGAAATAAACTCATACAGGTTTGGAACAACATGAGGGTGAGTAAATGATGACACAATTTTCATTTTTTGGGGGAAACAATCCCTTTAATTTCAGACAGATCTTTTCTCTCATTTTACCTAATTCTTGAACAGTTTATGATCAGTTTGAACAGAACTTATATTTCTGTTAGTAAACAGCATCTCTATCTCATTATAGGGTGCCGCCGCCCAAGAGGCGGGGCCAGGCAATGGTGACCCTTCACTTCCCCAGGTCTATGCCCAACCCCCTTCATACCCTCCACCTGGACAAGCCCCACCCACACCTGCTGCCCGACTGCCACCCCTCGATTTCACTGCTGCCCACCCAAACCCTGAATATGCAGATCATCATCAATTGAGAGTCTATCAGGGCCCTCAGCACGACGGGACGGAGTCTATACCTGCCAATAACACAGTAAGATTGATTACCTGATCAATAAATGACTGGATAAAGAGTGTTTTAGAGAAGAATATGATCTTAAACATCAGTTAACAAATGAAAGTATCTAAAGTAAAGAAATAACTTAAAAAATTGAAATAGCTTTAAAGTGAAAATGCATTTGTTAGTATACACAAAAATTTAACTTAAAAAAAAACAAGTGAATATATAAATCAAGCACAAAC